>OW388299.1:25623268-26873268 GCA_936450465.1 Gibbula magus | reverse complement strand
CCTGACGCTGTCGGAGCGCTTCAGGAATATTACCAGCGAACAGAAACTTGGCGGCACCATCCGCCGCCCTCAGCCCCTTCCTAATGTCCAGTGACAGGTTAGACCTGGCGAGGAAACCATCCCTCCGCAGGTTAGACACTCCAGCAGATATACGAGCGGCTGACAGGGTAACCTCAGCCACCCCGCTGGCTACCGCCCCAAACCCTCGATAGAGAGCTGGTGAACCCTCCTCCATACCCGCCTCCTTCGCAAAGGTGGCCATAGCCTGACAAGCGTGTGCCAGGTAATTACCAACCCCCAGAATCGAACGTGCCTCCTTGTCAAGATGCACAAGACAGGAGTCCGCCACTCTGTGAGGAATGGCGGAAGAGGCAACGCGTCCGATACCCGCGTCCAGCATAGGGGAAGCGAGAGGTATGGGAGAGTCAACCACTGGTAATGCAGCCCGTTGTCTGTCCGAAAGGACAGGAGGCGGTAGCAGTCTGCCGGGAACGGCCGACCTGACAGACTCACGCAGGTCCTGTGCCGCTGACACCAGAAACCTGTGAGGAGGTAGAGCCTTACGAGGCGGACGAGGGGCAGTGGGTTCGCAAAATGACTCACGACGAGCGCGATTGGCGGCGGACGAGTCGGGAGAGACCTCCCTTAGTTCCACCCCCGCAAACTCTGCAATTGCCTCTAACCTCGCACCTGCGTCAGGTGCTAACCCCTCGTCCTCTTCCGCGAAGAGGTCCTCATCCTCCCCCGATAGCACCCTAATGAGAGGAGGGTTGCTAGTATCAATGAACTCCCTCACTGGGGAACCCGCGGGAGAAGTCGAGGCGAGCGTAGGCGACGCGATGCGTACCACCCTGCGAACGGGGGAGGTTGACGAGAGGGCGGGAGGTTCACGAGACCCTCCCGACTCAAGAGGCCCAAGGGCCGACACCGTGTCCTTAATGGAAAGCAGAAGCTGCGCGGACACTGTCTGCCCATCGTCAGAGTGCGGCCGAGACACCGAGCGTTTATGCTTCTTCTTCCCTCTTGGTCCCTGCGCGAGACAGTCGACCTGACCCCAGTGGTCATAATCTTCCCCGAACTCCCCCCCGTCTTCCTGGATAACCAGGTCCACATGAGCCGGCGAAGGGCTACGTCCCGACAGGTCACGATGACCTGAAGAGAGAGACGACCTAGTTGGAGAGTCCCTAGAGGGGGAAGGATCCACCTTCCTCTTCCTAGAGGCGGCAGAGTCTCTCTCACTCTTCCGTATGGTCGTAACATAGCGCGCGAAGTCGTGCGTCGAGAGCGAGCCACATTCTGCACATCAGTCTTTAACAGTACAGATGACCTTGCACATACGGCACACCGAGTGAGGGTCGTTAAGTGCCGACTTGCGGGTCCCGCACTGGCAGCAAAAGGCCGCGAAAGGTCCAGGCGGAGCCATCACTCACTGATAAGATCGTCACGAAAGCGCGTGAGTGAGACAAAAAGTGAACCCCAAAACGTAACTCAATTCACTAACCCGAGACGGCAATGAATGAACCTGTTCACAGGCGAGTCCACGCTTAACGAGTGTGACTGTACACTTAACACTTAATCACCTGACACGCGAACACAAGTGAGTATACCCTCACTCACTAACGTGAACACACTTAGCGAATGTACGCCTGTACAAACACCCTCGTCACCTGACAGGCACTAAAACCTGACACGCGCGGGCCGGTGAGTAAACACTCACTCGCTAATGAGTTCACGCTTAGCGAACGTACGCCTGTACAAACACAGGTGAGGAGACACTCACTCGCTAGCGAACACACACTAGGCGAATGTATGCCTCGCTAGCGAGCTCACACTAGGTGAGTGCTCGTTCACCCGCTTGGCGAGTGCTCGTTCACACGCGTATGCTCGCACAGCGGAGGGCGTACCCCCTGCCGTTCACTAACCCACCAGGTGAGCGAACCAAGGTGAAAGCGAAGGCTAGCGAGAGCCTACGCCAACCGAGAGGCGAGAGACCAACCGACAGTCAGTCAAGCAATATACACGTGCACGACCCGCTCGACTAGCACGTGCAGCCCGAGCAAGACAGGCAGCCTGGCAAGGCGAGAAATGCACAAACCTGACAACTCCAAACCCGACCCAAAACTCAACTAATTGGCGATATTTAGTTCAGCAGTTGGTCAGGAAAGGACAGAAAGGTACTTATTACAATAACTCTGAAGATATGAGGAACTAGGAAGACTTAGAAAGCCTATAAAGTAGCGAAATAGTCGAGAGAAGAACACACGCGTGACCGTATGCTCGCTCAACAAATAAGGGAATGATGACGTCACCGATGTCACGTGGCACGAGCGCCACCTATACCGGGTAGCGTCCCTTTTTAATTCTGTGTGATATTATGTTGAGGAACGCTTCAGGGGGAAGCGTTGGGCAATGTTGGTTTTTCAAACCTGATAAGTATGTAAAAAATAGTTTGACATCACCGTGGCAATGTACCCCTTTGCTGTTATAAAAATCGTGATTATAAATATGTTCAATAGTCTTTATCTTTTGGTCACATATTAGCTGGTTCTTTATATTGCAATATGGAAAGCACAATGAGTTGTACAGTCACTTTGAAAACACATGTTGTCAAATAGTTGACAAGAAGAACTGCAGAGGTTCATGAGATATTGTACTAAGAAGAGTTTAAGAGTGGTCAAATTAACTATCACGGTGGATCCAGAGGGGGGTTCACTGGATTAGAATCCCCCACCCTCCATTTAAAATAAGTGAATTCCCCTTTAAAAATTCCTGGACACCCTATGGTAACCTTGAATAAAGTCACCAAAATCGGCTGGTATCTGAGTAATCTCCTTGTAAGGGGATACCTAACATAGCAGATTATTATACCTCTATTAAATTTGTAAGAATATTATTGGCCAGTTCACACCACGTGATATAAATATATTTGTACATTGACCTCCGATTCCAGTGATGAGGTCAGTTTTGTGACATAAATTTCTGTCATTGACCTGAGATATTAACTCGTCACGTGATTTGTGTCACGTGATTGTTTGTTCTGACGTTTTTTATGCAAGATGGCGTCATCTGATCTTTCACTGATTTTGTAATGAGATAATATTTTCGATTTACCAGTTTTGCTGTATGTGTGTAGTGCAACAGCTTAAAAGTTAAATACAAAAGTCTGAAGAATAAAGAATTTCGGTATAATAAAACACTTAATTACTCATGGTGAGGTCATTATGTGAAATACAAGGACTCGAGACCTGACTCCCTCGGCGGTCGGACCTGACAGTCTCGAGTCCTTGTATTTCACATAATGACCTCACCATGAGTAATTAAGTGTATGGTACTGCACCTGAAATTCATAGTGGGCTCTGATTTGCCAGCACAGGAACATTAAGGAAATGCTGCAAGGTTTAAATTAGCCAGTAATGGAGTAATGGGCACGAGTTATGCCTTTCAGAGGGAAGTTGATGACCATTATGTTGAATATGTACTCACCGAGGAAGACTTTGTAGCTGCGAGCGTCCGAGTCGTGTCTCCAGCCGTACGGCCATCCTAGTACCACAGTGTTGTGCTTCAGTCCCCCTAGACCGGCATTCTGTACTCTGTTACACACATACACAGGTTTAATCATAGGTTAACATAACACATTGAAATTCATTAGTTAGGGATCATAATGATTACTGTCTTGAAATGTAATATGAATCAGATGACATAACATGACTCAGTGGTGACTGTGAGGGGAGGTAATTTGGGGCTTAACGCCACTTTCAAGAGTATTTCACTAATCTCAGGGCTGTTTATTTCAGAGAAGAGACTGCAACAACATTGTTTAACTTGCATTGCTCAACATTTCTAATCGCTAAATGTGATATAAGTACTGCATAATTTAAGATGAAGGGCACCCATCCAATAACAGACCGTGCTAATCATTGTTGAACTACAGCAAATATTTTTTTACACTGTGTAAACTCCAGATGAAACTCACAAATGGCAGATTCCCTCAGTGACAGACTTCGCTATGAGTACATCTGAGAATCCCTTCACTCCATACTCCTTGATCAGCTTGTCCAGGGCCTGGCGGAACAACATGGTTTGAAATACAGCCAAATACAGTAGGTATTGAGCATAAACAAAATGAAAACGATAAATGGTGATGATGATGAGTCGAGATTTAACGAGTGCTGAGCTGATTTCCCACTGGGGCCTCTAATAAAGTTCCAGAAGGTTTACAACCCCGTGGGTGAATCATCCGGTTATCTCCCATCTTACAGACAGGCAGCTGACCGACATGCCATCTGACAGACACTTAGTGGAAGGTTAATTAGGTCACCCCCTACAGATACAATGGAACAGTCCACAGTCAGAGTAGAGCAGAGTAGAGTAGGCTTCGTTAACGAACAGTAAAGACAACATAGGTTCTTGTTGCGATCAGAGGATCAAATAATAATCTGTCGTCTACTCTCATTGTGTTTTTTAATGTCAACTAGTGTTTTGTCAACTGTAATGAAACTGTACGTGTAGGAGAATGTCCTCAAACTGGCCATTAGTTTTGCACTAATGGCCAGTTTGAGGACATTCTCCTACTTAAAACAAAGTTTAAGTAAACATGTTCTTGCTATTGAAATGCACGCCACAACGCACCTTATCATGTGCAAAACTAATGGCGACTTATGTAGTACTATATGGCTGGTGCCTCGAACAGCACCTCGTTCATATTAAGAGCAGTTTCATCAGGATCACCAATGATCGCATATACAGAGGTGTCATCCGCAAAAAGGCGTTTATTGCTACTTATTCCTTCAACTATATCTTTAATATATACAATAAATAAAAGGGGGCCTAAAACTGAACCCTGCGGTACACCAGCAAAGAGAGTTCTATTATCGGATGTAAAACCATTAATAACTAGGATTGACGCGTCAATACTTAGGTCTTCAAGACTTCTGCTTGACCTTGAACTCCATGTTGAACTCAGGGTTATTCGTCTGTTTCTCCGCTTTAAAATGAGCTATCAAACATGTCTATATCTTCAGTAGTTTTTTTACAAAAATTCTCCAAAGAAGGTACCCTTCTGAAAACGGAAAAATCACATATTAATGGACCCCTACATTACTTTTCTCACGATTAAGACAAAATGGTTAATATTTCCATACTAAGGTGCAACATAGAAAATGTTGTGCTTTAATTTCCACTTAAGAAGATGTAATCATCATTTAGATTGCATACATAATTAATGCGAAATGCTGTTCTGAACATTAAAGAAAATACTCAAAAATGCTTAAATTTGGACCCCTAGACATCGCTTGCGATGTTCGAGGCTTAACTATCAACTTTTTGATGGAAGAGGTCAACATAAAAGTTGTTCTTCTTGAAATTGTGCATACGCAGGCGTATGTAAAATTTCAATAGCATAAGAGGTTAAGCAGTTATGAACCTTTCAACTTTGTTGAAAATGGAGATTTTTTAAAAAGGACAAACTTATATGACTTGTCACAAAAATACTATGACAGATACGAGCTTGAAAAATATTGTCCTTAATAAATGACGTTTTTACATCACCATGATCTATTTAAAGTCTTCCTATCTTCAGTGGTTCCTTATCAATAATTCCCCAAATGATAAACACCTCAAAATGTCTCAAAATCAAAATATTTCACTGTTTGGGGAATATGCTCAAATTATGCCCAAACTAATAACTTTTATATGATAATGATATGTTATGGAATTGTTAAACTCGTTATTAGAAAGAGATTGTAATCAATAACTTTGACATAACTTCATTTATAACTGAGCTATGTCCCTTTGAGTGTGAGCCCCAAAAATAAGTTTTTGAAAAAGTTAAATTTTCAAATTGCTGTAGCTCGTTAACCGTTAAAAATAGAGCAAGGGTTGGGGGGATTACTTTTTGCAGCATTCTTTTAGCTTTCGAATGAGCTACTGCACGATGATGTATGTATTGCCCTGATTTAGAAGAAGATTTTTGAAGACGCGTACCCTCAAAACCGCGAAAGTGCACCAAATTTTCAGTTTTTTCGAAATAGCAAAAAATCTATTATTACGGCCGAAATCCGCACTAGTCCTAATCGATGGGGCATGTTGTTGCCCACATTTTGGTGAAAGTTTTTTAAAAATATCTTGGTAAGTTTTCGAGCTATAGAGGTTTGAAGTTTCAACTTCAAGGGGAGATAACTCAAGAAAGAAGTCGAAAATCAAAAAAGTAAAAAAGTGTCCCCTAAGTTTGATTACAGGCTACCTTTCCTGAAAATTGCATGCAAATCGACCCAGCCGTTACTGAGAAATCTGCTGAACAAAATTTGGTACAAAGAATAATAATAATAAAAAATAATCAGGATAATAACAATACGTCTTCGAGACATTCGTCTTGAAGACCTAATAACCCGTTGTATTCTATCCTCAAGATAACTTTCAAACCACTTTATGAGATTACCGTTTATACCATATGCCTTTAGTTTGTATATAATACCTTTGTGCCAAACTTTATCAAAAGCTTTACTAACATCGCAAAATACTGCTCTAATTTCTTTACCTTTATCTAATGCACCGGCAATGAACTATTTTGAAAATTACACTTAACCTTTAGCCTGCTGGATTGTTTTAGGCTAACACCCACTGTCATCTGGATTAATTTCAGCTAAAGCGCCGTAAAATCAACACCGTGACGAAAATTGAAATTGATCAAAAAGTAAACAAGTATTCTAAGCAAAATTTCACACACTGATGGGGAAATCACTAGGCTATGTGATGATATATTTTTTATTGTCATACCACATACAGTAATGAAGAAATAATCCTTGAAACAGCAAAGTAGTACTTTTATCATGAATTCTATTTTTTGTAATCTGGACGATTTATCCAGGATCGATCATTTGAAATATAAAACTAAAAATTTCCAGATAAATTCACATTTTACGAATTCAGGGTTGTAACCGAATATTCACAAGGATTTTTACTGTTATCCGATTACTGTAGTTACCACGGCGATAAATTATCTAACATCGTTAGAAGTCAACATAAAACGAAGACGTTATTATTATTTAATAAATTCATCAACTTTGCTCGCACCGCTTTGACTGCGATTTTCTCACAAACTACAGAACACAAAGAATCAATACTTAAGAATTAATATAAACAATAACTAAAAGTGGTATCAATAAAGTTTCAGCACTGTAGAAATTACACTTTTCGAATAGCAAGCTATTACCCATGCTGATGTCTCGGAAATCGTCTGTTTCAAATCAAAATGGCGGACTTCGGTAATTAGAACGAAAACAAACACTATATTAAGAATTATTGTTTCAATAGCTACCAAATTATCACGTGGATACAAAGAGATTCATATTTGTATACCATGTGATTTTTAATGTGATAAACGTAAGCATTTCACTAACAGCACTGTGTAAACAACGGATAAAAATTCGATGCAAACAATAACCTGAGGCCGGTCAACAGAGAAAACGATGAGCAAATGACATTTTCTACACTGTAACACAAGCTCAGAAACGTCTAATTCGTCATCGAATAAATTGTGTATTAATAAATAAAGTATCTGTAACACATTTGTAAGGTCTTTTGGCAATAATATATGACAAAAATCCTACCTTTACTGTAAAAATTAGATCAAAATTTATTGCAGACGAAAAACTTTCATTCCGGAAATGACGTGCAACGGAAGTCAGTTTATTATTACTTCCCTTTAGAAGCTTCAAGAAAAAATAAAATCACCAGACAAGTCCAGAAGTGCCAGAAGCAGAAGACATTAACGTAATGCATGTTACTATATATAATTAATAAATAAAGAAAAAATAAAAACTATAAATCAAAAGCATCTAATTATATTAAATTCCAAATGGAGTATTATAATTGTCGACAAACGATAACCAAGTGGAAACCAGATTGGGGAATTCCATTCTCAGCCAATCAGAAAATAGAACGTTCCTCCTGATCAGAGTTTCCCCATAAGGTATTGGTTGGTAATCTATACATTTAATATAGACATATATGTGTACTAACGGAACATAATCACAATCAGACATAATATTGTTAAGCTATGGTTTGTTTACGAGTGTAAGCGATCCCTTTGAAAAAAGTTTTTAAAATGAATGTCGTGTACCGTTTGCCACACGTGTAATGGGTCATGCTGGTTTGGATATTAGGAGCACAACTAAATTATTTTTTAAAACGTAAACAATACTAAATTTACTACAAGCACTGTAAATTAAATATGACAATGAACACTTGTCAATTTAGATATGAACACGTGTTAATATTTAAACAAATGTCAAAAACAAAACTATATTATATATATGACGCAAATAGTAAGCCTAACGAATATTTGAGCAATTCTATCAAAGTGTTGAGGCAAAAAAGACAATACCTTATATGGGGAAAACAAATCTGATTTAGCTGACAAGTGTTGAAGAAAGATATCCTATCAATTTCCTTGAGTCTACACTGTCAAGTGAGTACCTGCACACAAAGTAGACCTCTTGAAGATCTGGTGTCATTTCATCTCTTTCACTGGAGTACGGAATCTCTCGAAGGCCGCCGGACTGGACTGGACTACCGCAGATTAGTTATATTTTGGACAAAAAGTCAAGATTTGGTAACAGTTCATCCTTTATTTAAATGTGTAGCAAATAAAAATGCCAGTCGAAATTAAGTATGAGAATGTTGATGGATTCAAGTTGGTAGGCCTATGTCACAAATCATTTACAAAAACTCTCACCTACAAGAGGCGGTTGTTAACGGTACCTGCAACAGACAAGTGCAGGAGTGAAATAAACTGATGTTTACTATTTTTCAAATAATTTGCCTCCAACATTTATCAATACAAATTCACATTTCTCATGTAATTAGGCCTACAGTAGGCCTACGTGGCAGTTATATTCGTACAGTATCGTATTTCCATAGACTTGCATGTTAATTTACGCTGGGATAAGTGAATTTCATGAAATAAGTTCTGTTTAAATCAATGTTAAACTTTTCATCTTGATTTGAAATCATCTCAGCTTGAAGAAAATAATTTAAATTAAATTTTCGGACGATAATTAACTAATGTCATCCAATTTACCTACATGTGTACGTTAGATAAAAACGTTTCCCATAGATCGTCATGTTAAATGTTTTCACAACTACGTATATATGTTGATCAAAGTTCTGCCATTCCCAAGATAGTAAACGGAAAATTAAACTTAAATTATGAGGTTGTAGCCAAGTCGATTCCCCACAAACCTGATAAATGTGAATAGAATCGGACACAAATCGTATCTATGAACAATATTTATCCCAGATTAAATTAACATGCACGTCTATGAAAATAACGTCACCGGCACGGCACTGTACTTTATTTTTTTGTCTACACGCTATCGACACATCAAACACTACTGCTTGTCAAGTAAGTTTTAAAAACCTATATAATATTTGTCAAAGTTTTTAATTTCAATTAAATTTGAGGACATGTTTTGGTAAATCGATCAATGACGACATCGATATCTCAATTTGCGCAAAGCTACGATAACCACGCCCATCTTGTCACTCAAGTGTCCACGCCCACTTCTTGTCAATCAAAACCACGTGTGTCCTGGCAAGGTCAATGAAATGTTATTTCAAATTATTTTATTTTCAAAACAGTTACGAGTTATTTCAAAGTATCTTATTTTGAAAACGAATGAATTATTTTGCATGAATTCATGATGTGCCAACGCATTCTTTCTTACTGAATAAATGTTCACATGTCAGAGTGACGTTTCGCGAGAGTTCACTTGAAGATGTTGGATAGTGACAATTGTCTGTCGTAAGTAACTTAGCTAGTTGATTTTTTTTTATTAACAGACGAAAATTCCTTTTCATGTCGTAAATGTTTTGCCTTTCACAAAAACAAACTCGATCCAAATAAATTATATTTCATGAATTTTCATCAAACACGTTACGCCCGTATATTCCAAAATTTCATTTGAAATCGTACTGTACTGGAGATTCCAATCGCCTAGTCTAACGATAATCGCGAAATGCTACTTGCCTTCAGTATTTAAAAACAAGAAAACAAACAGTACAAATATTTTTCCTGAATGATAGGTTTTAAAATAGAAAATAAATATGTTTATATAAAACAATAGACCAAGAATGACCGACAGAGTGTTGCTATCATAAACATTAGTTTTCCCGGAATAGCATTGACAGTAACTTGTTTACAATCGCGCGGGACCTGCTAACGGTGTCTTTGGGTCCGAGTGTCATTACTCAAAAACTAACATATTTTTAAATAACCCAATTTTTTTTTCCACCACTACGAAAATGTTAATGCAGCATGTGTGTATTAGGATATTCCGATCAAGTGCCATGAATCGGATACTGAACTTGAACATCGAAATTGTGTGTGATCGAAATCCGCCATCAGTGCAAAAGTACGTAATGGCGTCATGCTGTTTATCGGCAATTTGTAAGTAGATTTTTCAAGATGATCTGTAGGCCTAATTGTAATGCAAGTTTTAGCCACAACAAGATATATAAATGTCAGTTATTTTTTTATCTTTGGAATCCGTGATCATGATCAAATTTAAAGGATTTTTTAGATGATGTTGTTGTGATGACATTGTTTGTTCAGTCTAGGCCTAACGGTTTCTAACTGCAGCAAGATGAAGGAAACTCACGACTTGACAGCTCAATTTTGCCTTGATAAAACATTGCAACGATATTATTATGAATCAAACTGACTAAGGTTGTTTATCGTGTACATTGACTAAACACAGTTATGAATTGTCACTGCGTCAGATTTACTTTATTTATCATTGTTTGGAAACCGTCGTCTCTTCAACTTCTTCACATGTGACAGTTTCCACCGGAAGTTTTCTCTCGCATCGACTGAATTTTTTCGTGGATCCGTGTAACGTAAATAACGACTTTTGTTACAAGTATTACATATCACAGTGGTGGATTTTTATTGTAGAATCTTTCTGTTGCGTTTACATCGACAGTTCAGTCGTTGGACAAGTGTAATTGTCTTTATTGATAAGAGGTCAGGGGTCACGCTCTCAGCACGCGATTTGGGCTTGATACGCGGCCTGCAGTTGACAGGGGGGTGCACTGTTAGGCTTGAAGTCAAGCCTGCAGCATGCTGGATCTTAATGTTGTTGAATATCCAACTCTATTTTGTTGAATATTCAAATATTCAACTTAATTTTGCTGAATATTCAACATTTAGTATCTTAAACATTCAATATTGTATCGTCAAAAATCAAGACAGTTCAATATTTCACTTGTAACTACACCTTTGAAACTTTAATAAGTTTTTAATTCAACTGTAAAACTTTAAAATTACAATTTTGCATCATTGACATTGTAAACATTCGAGATAATATCTTGAGTTTTCAAGATATCGAGATGATTTTTCAAAATATTAAGTGGAAATTTCAACATACCAAGTTGAATTTTAAGATACAAAGTTCAATTTTCAAGTTCAATTTTCAAGAATTCTGTGTTTAGTTGTCAGGATAGGTGAAATGTGAAATATGTCAAAATATATTTATGTGAAATGTGAAATATGTCAAAATATATTTATGTGAAATGTGCTGCTAAACATACATTGAAAGGTGATTTTTCAATGTTATTTAAATAAATACTCATATTTAAATACATTGTTTTATCTTTTATTCGGATTAGTCTATTACAATGAATAGGTAACAAGCAGTAACTCAGCTGTGCACCGAACCGTAAATGTTGTTGTTTTAAGGCGTCTGTCAGCTGCCTGTCTGTCAGGTGGGTGGTTACCAATCATCCTCTTTATAGTATATTTTAATCCTCTCTCAGAAAATTCCTGGGTCTGCCTATGAAAGATTTATTGTTGTTTCACTAGTTTTACTACCTTTGTCCCTTACATCAGTGGCAGATCCAGCGAGGTGTTCAAGGGGTTTGAATCCCCTTTTTAAATTTTCTGCATGTACATTTGAAGGACCCCCCAACCTCTACCTTACCTGGCCAATATGTGAACCCCTCTTTTGGAAAATGCTGGTTCCACTTATGATCAAAATATTTGCTGAACGCACAGGACTCAAGCGAAATGTTATTTGTACATTTTAAAAATATTTGATAAAGAATTCAACAGTACTTACAAGTTTAGCAGCTTGAGCATCAGCAAATTTCTCCGTGAATGTTCCCTCGATGACGCTGTTCACTAACGTCAACCCCTTACCTGGGAGAAAACACAACAGTCTCGTTACAGGTAAGAATAAACAATGCCTCTTTTAACCCAAACGGCACAGTAACAGTGAAGAAAGTGACAGTTGATATTGTTAAATGCATGAGAAAATTTAATCTTTATTCAGATTGTAGCGTTGAGTGAGTTATTTTTTAAAGCCGCTTCAGCAATATCGCAGCAATTAGCGGTGCCAGAATGCAGCGAAAGATGTCTAGGGTTCTTACTTTCTGGTAAAATCTACAATGATTTAAGGGCTTACCTGCTTTGAGTTGTGTGGCGAACTTGACGAGTTTTGGATATTTTGGCTGCAGTTGGTCGTCCAGCTTGAGAAGCACCAGCAGCTGTGGTCTGGAACATACCATCAAGGTATTTACTTTGTGTTGCTGTTTAGTATTAGTTGCTTTCTTACATTCATAAAACATTGACAGGGAATTCCTTATTTCACTTCTTTGAGTGACATATTAGAAGTTGGAAGTCAAATAAGGACAAGTGTATGGATGATGACCTATTGATGAAAATGGTACAAGCTTCTAAACTACTATACGTCACAGAATAAAGAAGTCGTCATCCGTACACTATTCCTTAATTTCATATAAGATGAGGACAAAATGGCCAGCAAGCACATCTTGGTTGTGAGATTTTTGGTAAATGAAGTGCCAAATACACTGCAGGACCTGTTTATTTAATGTATAGAAATGCTGGTTGATTTTTCAAAGGAGAAGCTGACTGCCAGTAGAGACCATAACATATTTTGAACACTGTGACATCCAAGTGTACCTCCAGTTCTTGGTGTGTGGGGGTCCCTCCTGGAGACGGAGGAGTGAGTAGCGGGCGGCAGACATGGCCAGACCTCGGATACCGTCTCCCCACTCCTTCTCAGCACTGTGGACAGAACAGATCATACAATCAAATAATAACTAATAGACAAAGAATTTATATCACAACAAGAACATGTCATCAGGTGACAGGAGACGAAGAGAAGTTTGACTAATGTATTAACCTTCTTGAGAGTTGAGGAGATACATAAACTCAGGTGTCACAATCAATCAAGCAATCATATACAATCAACACTTCCAATGTACCCGATGTACTCACCCCCTGTACCAGATGTACTCACCCCTTGTACCTGATGTACTCACCCCTTGTACCCGATCTACTCACCCCTTGTACCTGATCTACTCACCCCTAGAACTCGATGTACTCACCCCTTGTACCCGATCTACTCACCCCTTGTACCCGATGTACTCACCCCTTGTACTCGATGTACTCACCCCTTGTACCTGATCTACTCACCCCTTGTACCCGATGTACTCACCCCTAGAACTCGATGTACTCACCCCTTGTACCCGATCTACTCACCCCTTGTACTCGATGTACTCACCCCTTGTATCCGATGTACTCACCCCTTGTACCTGATGTACTCACCCCTTGTACTGATGTACTCACCCCTTGTACCCGATCTACTCACCCCTTGTACCTGATCTACTCACCCCTAGAACTCGATGTACTCACCCCTTGTATCCGATCTACTCACCCCTTGTACTCGATGTACTCACCCCTTGTATCCGATGTACTCACCCCTTGTACCTGATGTACTCACCCCTTGTACTGATGTACTCACCCCTTGTACCTGATCTACTCACCCCTAGAACTCGATGTACTCACCCCTTGTATCCGATCTACTCACCCCTTGTACTCGATGTACTCACCCCTTGTATCCGATGTACTCACCCCTTGTACCTGATGTACTCACCCCTTGTACTGATGTACTCACCCCTTGTACCCGATCTACTCACCCCTTGTACCTGATCTACTCACCCCTAGAACTCGATGTACTCACCCCTTGTACCCGATCTACTCACCCCTTGTACCCGATGTTCTCACCCCTTGTACTCGATGTACTCACCCCTTGTACCCGATGTACTCACCCCTTGTACTCGATGTACTCACCCCTTGTACCCGATGTACTCACCCCTTGTACCTGATCTACTCACCCCTTGTACTCGATGTACTCACCCCTTGTATCCGATGTACTCACCCCTTGTACTCGATGTACTCACCCCTTGTACTCGATGTACTCACCCCTTGTACCTGATCTACTCACCCCTAGAACTCGATGTACTCACCCCTTGTACCCGATCTACTCACCCCTTGTACCCGATGTTCTCACCCCTTGTACTCGATGTACTCACCCCTTGTACCCGATGTACTCACCCCTTGTACTCGATGTACTCACCCCTTGTACCCGATGTACTCACCCCTTGTACCTGATCTACTCACCCCTTGTACTCGATGTACTCACCCCTTGTATCCGATGTACTCACCCCTTGTACTCGATGTACTCACCCCTTGTACTCGATGTACTCACCCCTTGTACCTGATCTACTCACCCCTTGTACCCGATGTACTCACCCCTTGTACCCGATGTACTCACCCCTTGTACTCGATGTACTTGTATATACAGCAGGCGAGAGCGATGGCGGCGAGAGCATAATACCAGCTGGAGATGAACATGAGGGTGATGCACAGGGCCAGTCCCAGTAGAGATAGCGTCCAGTGGTAGAAGCGGAACCGGGGTCGCCAGTTCGGGGTGCGGAGAAGTGTCAACATCGCACACGCCATGTTCACAAACCCGTAACACATCAGAAAAAACCTGCAAAGTACCAACAGAGATTCAATTTAATATTTTCACACACAAACTGAACATGGTATGAGCATTTTCAGAATTGGAAAATAATGCATTATCTGGAGAAAAAGGCCTGATAAAACTAAAAATAGAGCCATGGGCTCTGTAGCTCATCAGGATTTCATTGATTTACTATCTAAAGTTGAATATTTAAGTTATTTAAGTTATTGTTTACAAGCAAAAGAAAGGTTCTTAGATCATGACCACTGTGACCCCATTTGGGGTCACGGGGTCACATAATTTACAATTTAGAATCCCCTTTGGCCAAGGAGTCTGCACACAACTTTTCAGCTCTCTAGACCTTTTGGAACTGGAGAAGAAGATGAAAATAAGTTTTTAAGGATGTGACCCAGGTGACCCCATTTGGGGTCATGGGGTCACGAAATCTACAATTTAGAATCCCCATTGGCCAAGGAGTCTGCACACAACTTTTCAGCTCTCTAGACCTTTTGGAACTGGAGAAGAAGATGAAAATAAGTTTTTAAGGATGTGACCCCTGTGACCCCATTTTGGGTCACTGGGTCACGTACTCTACAATTTAGAATCCCCATTGGCCAAGGGGTCTGCACACAACTTTTCAGCTCTCTAGACCTTTTGGAACTGGAAAAGTAGATGAAAATAGGTTTTAAAGGATGTGACCCTGGTGACTCCATTTGGGGTCACGGGGTCATGAAATCTACAATTTAGAATCCCCATTGGCCAAGGAGTCTGCACACAACTTTTCAGCTCTCTAGACCTTTTGGAACTAGAGAAGAAGATAAAAATAGGTTTTTAAGGATGTGACCCCTGTGACCCCATTTAGGGTCATGGGGTCACGAAATCTACAATTTAGAATCCCCATTGGCCAAGGAGTCTGCACACAACTTTTCAGCTCTCTAGACCTTTTGGAACTGAAGAAGAAGATGAAAATAGGTTTTTAAGGATGTGACCCCTGTGACCCCATTTGGGGTCATGGGGTCACGAAATCTACAATTTAGAATCCCCATTGGCCAAGGAGTCTGCACACAACTTTTCAGCTCTCTAGACCTTTTGGAACTGAAGAAGAAGATGAAAATAGGTTTTTAAGGATGTGACCCCTGTGACCCCATTTGGGGTCATGGGGTCACGAAATCTACAATTTAGAATCCCCATTGGCCAAGGAGTCTGCACACAACTTTTCAGCTCTCTAGACCTTTTGGAACTGAAGAAGAAGATGAAAATAGGTTTTTAAGGATGTGACCCCTGTGACCCCATTTGGGGTCATGGGGTCACGAAATCTACAATTTAGAATCCCCATTGGCCAAGGAGTCTGCACACAACTTTTCAGCTCTCTAGACCTTTTGGAACTGGAGAAGAAGATGAAAATAGGTTTTTAAGGATGTGACCCCTGTGACCCCGTTTGGGGTCACAGGGTAACGAAATCTACAATTTAGAATCCCCATTGGCCAAGGAGTCTGCACACAACTTTTCAGCTCTCTAGACCTTTTGGAACTGAAGAAGAAGATGAAAATAGGTTTTTAAGGATGTGACCCCTGTGACCCCATTTGGGGTCATGGGGTCACGAAATCTACAATTTAGAATCCCCATTGGCCAAGGAGTCTGCACACAACTTTTCAGCTCTCTAGACCTTTTGGAACTGAAGAAGAAGATGAAAATAGGTTTTTAAGGATGTGACCCCTGTGACCCCATTTGGGGTCATGGGGTCACGAAATCTACAATTTAGAATCCCCATTGGCCAAGGAGTCTGCACACAACTTTTCAGCTCTCTAGACCTTTTGGAACTGGAGAAGAAGATGAAAATAGGTTTTTAAGGATGTGACCCCTGTGACCCCATTTTGGGTCATGGGGTCACGAAATCTACAATTTAGAATCCCCATTGGCCAAGGAGTCTGCACATAAAATTTCAGCTCTGTGGAATCATTGGTTCTGGAGAAGAAGTCGAAAAAGCGAAAAGTTAACGGATGGACGGATGGACGGATGGACGGATGGACGGACGTACGGATGGACGGACGCCGGACACCATGCCATGCCATAAGCCCATCGGGCCTTTCAGGCCTGATGAGCTAAAAATCGAATGAAAATATTGCCAGAAGGGGAGAAAACTCACATAGTGATGATGGGAGCAACGTAGTCGAGACTAGCAATAAGGACTCCGCACTCTGAGATGAGCATCGTGAGTAAGAGGGCACGGACTGGCTCCCCGCGCTTCGTTGTCTTGCTGAATATGGTCAGGAACGGAATCACGTTGTCTTGAGCGATAGCCTGGAGTAGGCGGGGGGCACCTGCCAGTCAGATATAATTACATGATCATCATATATTTCTACAAACCATACTGCCATCCATCCCCATATATTAGTTAAAAGTGAAAGCAAGAGTACAAAGAGTCCATAAATCTTAAAATCTGAAAATGAAGATATTTCAGAGACCCCATTTTATTTATTTAATCAAAGTTTTCAGGTTTTGATTTGTTTTGCGAATTGTGATATTCATTTATTTGTGACAACTTAATTTCAGATAACAGAAATTTAGCTTTTAAACTAAACAGCTTGCCTCCTTCATATGACCCATAACCTTTGAGCTGTAACCTCTTACCTGTGAGAGTCTGCAGCCCAGCTCCGAGGGTAGAGAGAAATGCGCCAATCATAATCACCCACTCGTTGGGCCACGCTAGTATACCGATCAGGAGTCGCCCGCCAATACTGTCTCCATATCTAGCATAGAGACAAGCAGAAATAAATTAAAGTGGAAGCAAGTGACTATTGATGAGGAAAAGCAACCATAACACTAAAGTCAAACTATGCACTAATAAATACAATTTCCAGTGGACTCAACTGAGTGACAATGTTAAAGTAAGGGGGATAACTCTTTTGATCACAATGTATTTCAGTGCCATTAACCAGTCACAAACAGTATCAAGTATAGTGATAAATGTTATCCTGCTGCTTTCAGAGCTGTCTATGAATCATATCCACTTAATTAAATCTGATTCTCACACATAATTTACAAATTAAGTTAGTAATTCTCCGAAGAGATGACAACCATACAATCAACTATCCTCTCAAATCATAACACCAGCCAGCCTCCAACATTGGTTTATTCAAACCTTGCTGCATTTCTTTAACATGTTTGTGCTAGTATAGCAGTGCACTGCACCTGAACTTCATAGTGCGTACTGTACTAGCACAGAAAAGGTAACAAAATGCAGCAAGGCTTAAATTAGCCAGTGATGGATCCTGGTGTGAGGTGATGTGTGAGGGAAGTTGTAATACAACATCTTCCACATAAATATCTCACTTGTCTCTGAGTAGTTCTCCATCAATGCAAGCACCGAAGAAAATCACTGATGTCATGTCTGGTGATTGTTAGGGAAAAATGTGAGAAGACTCAAACAAGAATATAGGATATGATAGCAGTGAATGAGAGACTCTATTAGTTTGAGATTTCTGGAGTATGGGTGCTATGGCAAGGAGAAACTACAAATGTGGTTCCCGCCCTATTGTGAAATCTGTGAGCATCGGCTAGAACAAGTCATGGCTAGCACTGTAGTATTGTACTGTGCATAGAAGACAAAGTTGCTGAGCCTCTGGCTGGATTTGAAACCCACACCAACTGAACACTAACACTAACCACAACGCTGTCCCTCCCCCATCTCCCCTCCCCATCTCCCCTCCCCCATCTCCCCTCCCCCATCTCCCCTCCCCCATCTCCCCTCCCCCATCTCCCCTCCCCATCTCCCCTCCCCATCTCCCCTCCCCCATCTCCCCTCCCCCATCTCCCCTCCCCAGCTATCCCTCCCCCATCTCCCCTCCCCAGCTATCCCTCCCCCATCTCCCCTCCCCATCTCCCATTCCCCATCTCCCCTCCCCTCCCCCATTTCCCCTCCCCTCCCCCATCACCCCTCCCCCATCTCCCCTCCCCCATCTCCCCTCCCCCATCTCCCCTACCCAGCTATCCCTCCCCCATCTCCCCTCCCCCATCTCCCCTACCCAGCTATCCCTCCCCCATCTCCCCTCCCCATCTCCCCTTCCCCAGCTATCCCTCCCCAGCTATCCCTCCCCCATCTCCCCTCCCCATCTCCCATTCCCCATCTCCCCTCCCCTCCCCCATCTCCCCATCCAAGCTATCCCTCCCCCCATCTCCCTCCCCCCCATCTCCCCTCCCCCATCTCCCCTCCCCTTCCCAATTCACAGGCAACAGAAATCCCTCCCCCATCTCCCCTCCCCATCTCCCATTCCCCATCTCCCCTCCCCTCCCCCATTTCCCCTCCCCTCCCCCATCTCCCCTCCCCCATCTCCCCTCCCCCATCTCCCCTACCCAGCTATCCCTCCCCCATCTCCCCTCCCCCATCTCCCCTACCCAGCTATCCCTCCCCCATCTCCCCTCCCCATCTCCCCTCCCCAGCTATCCCTCCCCCATCTCCCCTCCCCCGCTATCCCTCCCCCATCTCCCCTCCCCATCTCCCATTCCCCATCTCCCCTCCCCCAATTCACAGGCAACAGAAATCGCTTATGTCGGACTAATGCTAAAGATATGGTATCATAGAATACCCCGGGACTGGCAGTAGATGGTAAACGATCAGAAAGGATACAGACGAAGGAAGTTGTCAAGATAGCGAAGATGGTTCCAGTAGGGATTGATTTCTGAGCATCTGCGAGATCTCCTGATCTGTTGGACCCCGCCATAATACCTGGAAACAAACTTGATATCACGTCACGCTTACTTTGGAAATTAATTTTAAGTCTCTTGGGTTGAAGGAATTTTTTGGACAAATACAGATACCTGTGACAGAGGGGAAGTAGATAGCCAGGTTTTTGACAATAAACCAAGTTGTCTGTTATAGGTTCAAACATTCAACTCAAGTCTTTCACCTCCTCCCTCTCCTCTTCAATAAACAGATATTAGATAAGCAGTCAATATTCATAATATTAACAAAAACTGTTGTATGTCATATAATTAAAATCTAAGCTTGACGATAGCATAAGAATATTATTGTGTTAGAAATAAGTTAAACATCACAATTAAAGAATTCCCATATTGAACCGAGACTAGATAATTTTTAATGTCAAATGTCACATGCTTATACCTTGAATATTTCTGATTATTTATAATGTTCCATAGAAAATACTTAATTAAGTTTATCAAATATCAAATTATATTATCGAGTATAATGGATAAATATGATCGATATTTCATTAGTTTTTCAACCACACCCCCTCATGGGCCCCCAAGATGACCCCCACCCCCCCCTCAAAATTCGAACTAACCTGTATAGGTTTCAGATTCTTTGAAGAGGATCCTCCTTGGGGTAGGGCCACCCACCTCCCCTTCATTCACTCAAAGATTGAATCTAAGGCAGTGGCATTCAGACTGCACCCAAAGGCGCACAGAATATATGAATACACAAAGTTAACTCATCCAAAGTACCTTGTGAATCCACCATGGAGGAGACCAACATTGACCTGGGGATTACCTGGCGCACTCGCAGTCGCCTTACTGGTCAAAATACCCCGCCCCCCCCCCCTTTTTTGTGAAAAGAGAGAACGAGGGCAAAAAAGGTACCATATAAAAACTCCCCGCGGGGGACCTCAGCCAGGGAGGTCACCTTGGGAAAAAGGACTTGGGCCCTTAGTATCAACGTGATATTAGTGGCATTAGTAATATTTAAAAACAGAACGCACAACCCTCCTCTGCTCATTCAGCTAGGGGGTTGACGACTCTGCCCACCGGAGAGAACTGTCTGACCAAACCGAGCACGCTCCGCCGAGAGCCTGTCGAGTTGGTAATGACGAATGAACGTGCTAGGCTGGCTCCAGATAGCAGCGGAGCAGATCTCTTCGATGGGCAGGGCCGCTGCGTACGCCTTAGACGTCGCAACTGCCCTAACCGAATGAGCCTTGAGGTTACCTGGGGGCTCACGGCCCTTGTGAACATATGCAAGACAGATCATCGAGACAATCCATCTTGATATGGTCTGCGTAGAAGCCGGTAAGCCCTGCTTACCTCCCCCGTAACAACAAAAGAGTTGCTCATCTCTACGGATGGAGGCCGTTCTTTTGAGATAGGCTCTCAGCGTCCTGCGCACGTCCAGAATGTGTGCGTGCAAGGCCTGAGACCCTGATGCAGCCGGTTGCCTAAGAGCCGGTAATTCTATTGGGGCCGAGACATGGAATGAGTGGGCCACTTTTGGCCGGTAGGAGTCTGGCAGTCTAATGCTGACTCTGTCCCTGTGGAAGACTGTAAGCTCGGGATTGGAGGACATAGCATGTATGTCTCCTACCCGTCTGCCAGACGCCACCGCCACTAGAAAAACTGCCTTCCAAGTAAGCAGTTGCAGCGATACTGCCGATAAATCCCTAAATTGCGGACCCGAGAGCCAATCCAGGACTATAGAAAGGTCCCAAACCGGGCTGGACCGCCTCACAGGAGGTCGGATCCTGTCCACGCCTGCTAAAAAGCGCTGAACCAGAGGATGTACCCCAAAAAGGGCGCCGTCCACTGGCACATGAAAGGCTGAAATAGCCGTGGAGTAACCCCTGACAGTAGATGCGGCCAAGCCAGCATCTAATCTAGACTGCAGGAACTCCAAGACAAACACTAGATCTGCAGAAAAGGGATCGAGAACGTCCCTATCTGCACACCAGCGCGAATAGCAGGCCCATCTATCCTCATATTGAATGTTCGTTGAATCCCTCCTCGAAGCCAGTATTTTGTCTGCAACTCGTGCAGGAATACCGCTGTTTTGGAGGCGATTCCGGACAGAGGCCAGGCCACCCACTGCACCCTGGGGTTGGGGTGGGGGGCTCCGTCCTGGGACAGAAGTCCCGGTCGACACGGTAACAGAGCAGGTGGCATAGCCAGAGACCTGAGTACCTGTGGAAACCAAGTTTGCGCTGCCCACAGAGGTGTGATTAGCACCAGCAGACGCGGAGGATGAGTGGCTAGACGGGCAAGGACCTTGGAGATCAGAGGCACTGGTGGGAAGGCCCACAGAACTCTGTCTGTCCAGTCCAGTTCGAATGCATCCTGGGATAGAGCCCGAGTGTCGGGTATCCTGGAGCAAAACTGGGGTATCTGAAAGTTCGTCCCTGACGCAAACAGATCCACCTGGAATGACCCGTATAGCTGGGAGATAATCTCGAATATCTCTCGATCCAGTAGCCACTCGTGGGGGGCAAGGATCCGGCGAGACAGAGCGTCTGCTCGGACATTGTCCACCCCCGGCAAGTACACTGGCAGGACCTGGGTGTCGACTTCGTCGCACCAGAGGAAGAATTGCCATGTCTCCTCCAGGAGGGACGGGGAAACCGTCCCACCCTGTTTGAGAATGTAAGTCATGGTGGTCCTGTTGTCCATTTGGAGCCAGACCACCTGACCCTTCACCTGATCCCTCAGATGTTGCAGAACCAATCTGGCCGCCCTGAGCTCCAACACATTGATGTGTAATTGAGACTCGGCTTGTGACCACAGGCCTGAGACCGTAAGAGATCCCAGAACCCCGCCCCATCCCGTAAGGGAAGCGTCGGTCTGGATCGTCAGGGTCGGCACCGGAGGCTGCAGGGGGTAACCCCGAGTCAGGTGATCGACATTGGTCCACCATAACAGGTGTGGCAAGACCCACTCCGGAGTGACGAGCTGCTTCTCGTAAGACTCCGAGTGGGACCATAGACCCGCCAAAGCTTGTTGGACGGGCCTCATGCGGAGCCGGGACCTCCAAACCACGTCTACGGTCGCTGCCATGACTCCTAAGAGCTGGAGCAAGACTCGAGCCGTGTGGCATGGAGCACTGAGAAACGAGTTCACAGCCCCCAGTATCTTCGGGACCCGGTCCGGGGCCAGGGATACGATCCCCGGCTCCGTCCGAAACCTGGAGCCCAGGAAGACTAGGTCCCGTGACGGGGCCAGCTCCGACTTTTTGAGGTTCACGATCCAACCCAGCGAAACTAACGTGTGTAGTATGGCCTGGGTGGATTCGTGGTTCTGAAGCTGGGACAGCGCTCTGATGAGCCAGTCGTCCAGGTAGGGATGACAACACCTGCCCTGAGACCTGGCCACCTGAGCCGCTACCAGCATAAGCTTGGTGAATACCCTCGGAGCCGTTGAGATTCCGAAGGGTAACACCCTGAATTGGTAACACTTCCCGTCGAATGCAAACCTCAGAAATTGTCTGAATTCTGGGTGCATCGGAACATGAAGGTAAGCGTCTTTGAGGTCGATGGAGGATAGCCATTCTCCGACCTGCACTGACGAGATCACAGACCTTAGAGTCTCCATCTTGAACGATGGGACCTCTATGAGTTTGTTCATGATCTTTAGATTCAAGATGGGTCTGAACCCTCCGCCCTTCTTGGTCACCAGGAAGTATGTGGAATAGTATCTGCTCTCTTCCTGGCCCACAGGCACTAGCTCTATCGCAGCCTTGCTCAGCAACGCTTTGATTTCTGAGCGGAGGATGTCCACCTTCTCCGGCGTGGAGGGCACCTTCGTGTGCCGCACCCCGGTAAATGAAGGTGGACCGCGCTTCCACTGAGGCATATGGCCGTCCCTGAGCGTGGACAGGACCCAGGTGTTCGACGTGGCTTTCGCCCAAGCGTCTATGAACCTTGTCAATCGGCCGCCTACAGGGATCTGCCCCAACAAGCAAAAGGTGTCCGTCTCCGGTGGCACTCCGGCCCCCGGATTTTTGGACACCCCTAGCGGTACGGGAGGAGCTAGGAACCCTGGTTTGGTTTCCCGCGCCCCCGAAACCCCTGCTTGCCCGAAGGCTGCTGGAATTTCCCGCCTCGCTTTTTGGGACCCTTGCCCCTGCTCCAAGCCTGATGCAGACTAGCTGACATCCAGGCTGCCTTCCCCGTCGGCGCGGAGGAACGAGCAGCGGGAGGGTTGGACATGCGTGCGCGCTTGATGTCTGGATCCTGCACGGTAAGAACCCTAGAGGTCTCCCGGCAGGTCGTGACGACATCCGCAGTGTCCTTCAGTACCTGCTGAGCCCCTGGGAAAAGCACTGGGCCAATCCGAAAGGGGAGGTTCAGCAGGGACTGCTGTGTTGAAGGCATCCAAGTGGACACCGACAACCACAGCCGGCGCATTCCCACAACTGCGCTCATCATTTGGTTAGCGGCACTCCTTATTTAGTCCCGCGCAAAATGACTGCCAACCGCGGTTAGCTGCCCGAGGAGCTCCGAGGAGGAATCTCCAGGGATCTCCACCTTCTGCGTTAACTGGACCTGCATGGAGGCCAGATACGCCTGGTGGATTGCAAGCTGAAGCTGTTGTCCCGCATTTCGGTACTGGTCCTCGAAGGACCGATACGAGGACTTCAGATCAGCTGCACCAGCAGTGAAGGGAGGCAGCCGCCGACCTTGTCGCCCGACCGAAGGTGAAACCTTTGGTCGTTGCAAGGAAACCGCGGTATAGACACAGTCTCCCACCACCGGAATGTCGAAAAGACCTTCCTCCCCCAGCTGATATCTCTTAGATAGGAAGCCTAGATCGGCCAGTGAATCAGCTAGGAGCGGAGCGATCAGATCATTGACCAGTGAAGGGAGAATGCGGAGCCCCACTACGGGAGCCTTGCTTCGAGCGAAGGCCTCCCCCGACAAGCGGTAGTCCGATTCCTCTGGCTCGGGGACCGGGGCAGCAACACCAGGAATAGCCTCGGTGATTAAGCCGCGGAGATCCCTGATGGCAGTGGCAGCCGATAAAGGGCCCGAATCCTCCCGAACCTCATCCACGTCCATGGACTCGATCCCGGATCTCCCCGAGAGGCGTGAGGCCAACTCGGAGTCGTCTAGGAAAGAGTCACGGGCGTGGACAAGAGAGCGAGAGAAGACGTCAGCTACCACTGGCTGTCCCGAGCCCCCAGCCCGAGGATCGACCTCGAGTGGGCCCCCCGAGACCTGGGTCTCGAGGGTGCTCGTGGGTCCCGCGTGCGGCCCGGACTGCATCGTCACTGGGACGACGGTCTCGGAGCACGGGGCAGGTGTCCGAGGACGCTGCACCTGGAGCACAGGCGGCGCCTCGTAACCTGGGGTAGAAGCCTTACCCTGGGAACCTACTCCAACGAGCGGCACCAGGTTCGGCGGGGCCAGCGATCCCCCAGACGAGACCTGCCCGAAGCCAGGTGTCTGAGGGGGCTGGTGTGTTTGTGTTATGGTAACCTGGGGCTCCATACTCCGCAGCTCGCGAGCCGGAAGCTGAGCGCCCCGAGGAGACCCCGTGCCTCGGACGAGTCCGACACCGAGATCTCCCCGGGTACCATGAGCTGCATCAGGTTCATGACTCGAGGTCCGGAACTCCGTACGGAGCCCCGAGACCGCCGAGTCAATCATGACCTTCATTTGCTGTGTAATGATTTGCGTGAATTGCGTCATATCAACAGGGTTAAAATTAGCATTTTGTAAGTTAGGTTGTTGAGGGGAGGGAGGGTGGATGAAATCCCCGGCTGAGGACCCCCGCTGGTCCTCGACCGAGTCGGGCTCGGATGACGAATCATCGAGACCCGACCTGGCCGAGGACACCGTAGCGGAGGCCGAAGCCTTAACCTTCTTTTCGCTTACTTTCTTAACCGGTGACTTCTTCACCTTTTTAGCCTTAGACGGGGGGTCAAGCTTGGTGATGTCCTGTCCGTTCTCCAAAGCCTCGGAGAAGAACTTTAAGTCAACATCCCTCCTTGATCTGGCCTTGGGGGTAAAGGCCTGACAAATCCCACAGTCGAGTGGGTGATGAAAGTCAGAGGCCAAACACTTGAGGCACTCATCATGGGCGTCGGTGATAGACACCGGCCCTTTACATTGGGCACAAGGCTTGAAAGGCTAGAAGCAAAATAGCCAAATCAAGACGTGCACATGCAACATGTGTATATATATAAATATTTTTAAAATATATATATACTAAATACATGGGGGAATTGCAATGTAAATGTTTTTGTAAACATGCATGTAAAAAACATGAGCAGAGGCGAATGGCAAAATGCGAAGTAAAATGTAAACAAGCATGGCCACACCCCTAACATCACTGAAACAAATAGAACATGAAATATGAATAATTTGCTTGCAGGCCAGTGGGCGATTCGAAATACTCACCGAAAACGAATCTAGAACCCAAATATGATAATATAAAAATGTGTAAGCCCAGATTTGACCAAATTCCACGATCAAAACAAATCGATCGAGAAAAAATGGCCGCCATCTTGGGTCGACTTTCCCGCCCTACGCGAGAAAGCAAGTTACAAATACACGAAATCTAGTACTAAAACCGATAAGCCATTCGACCCTACTGTAGAAAAGGTAAAAGTTACCACACATACAGCTTTGTTATGGGCCATTTTCTTTCGATTGTACGTACTCAGCGAAACAAAACTTCGTGAAAAACTTTGTGCGTCTAGTCAGTTCAATGACAGGATGAAAAGTGGTGAGATTAGAGTTATCCGCCCCTGGTTGCATGACAACCGTAAGGGGTGGGGCTCGAAAGGGGTGACCCAAAGTACGTTTTTTTAGTTTTTTAACTATTTTTAAGTGGAAAATATAGTTACAACATGTCATATATCAAAAATCAAGGATTTTATGCAATAAGTACCCCAAGGAGGATCCCTTCTGAAAAAGAATCCTGGATCAGTAAATGAGTTACCTGTGACAGAGGGGAAGTAGATGGCCAGGAGGATCATGAAGGAGGTTGTGATCTCGGCGAGGATTTCCCCTCGATCTTCATCTCCCTTGATGTCTGTCCCAACGATGTCACCAGCTTCCGAATAGTGGCCGTATGCGTTTACTGTAAAATATCAGCAGATGCTTAAATGAAGATACAAAATTAGTCACATAATTCCAAAGATGTCTCCGGTCTCACAATAGTTGCTGTAAGAATTTTGTTGAACATAAAATATTCATAAACATAGATACATTAATATTCACTTCACATTTATTTATAGTACTTATATCATTCCAATCTTCGAAATAGACTTTTTAACAATTTAATTCATCTTACGAGAGAGGATTCCGCTGGCTATGCCAGGTATCCCATCAATGAGTCTGACATCACTCTTCTTGTAAAAGTCACAAGCATCACTGTCGTTCTTGTCACCGCCACAGTAGTTGGAGAAGATATTACTCGAATCGTTCTTCACACACCAATACGTCCCATTGGTCAGAACAGAGTCGTAGTTCAGCAGTCGATCACCAAGGAGACAGATCCTGTACGAAATTTTGAATATGTACTCATACATGTCAACCCCTTATGGCTTGCACCTGCACACCCTGGTCAAGACTCCATAATTCCATACTAAATCCATAGTAATATTTCATACATGAATGGTCAGATGTTACCCAATAAACTGAGTCAGAATGAATCCATAATTTCCATACTAAATCCATAGTAATATTTCATACATGAATGGTCAGATGTTACCCAATAAACTGAGTCAGAATGAATCCATAATTTCCATACTAAATCCATAGTAATATTTCATACATGAATGGTCAGATGTTACCCAATAAACTGAGTCAGAATGAATCCATAATTTCCATACTAAATCAATAGTAATATTTCATACATGAATGGTCAGATGTTACCCAATAAACTGAGTCAGAATGAATCCATTATTTCCATACTAAATCCATAGTAATATTTCATACATGAATGGTCAGATGTTACCCAATAAACTGAGTCAGAATGAATCCATAATTTCCATACTAAATCAATAGTAATATTTCATACATGAATGGTCAGATGTTACCCAATAAACTGAGTCAGAATGAATCCATAATTTCCATACTAAATCAATAGTAATATTTCATACATGAATGGTCAGATGTTACCCAATAAACTGAGTCAGAATGAATCCATTATTTCCATACTAAATCCATAGTAATATTTCATACATGAATGGTCAGATGTTACCCAATAAACAGAGATTTGATAAACAAATTGAATTTGGTTTGTAGAAATAGCTGCTTTAAAAAAATAAAATGTTTACTTAAGAAATAGAAGACGAGTTGGCGTGCTTTACAACAATGAGTCTTCTATTTCTTATATGAGATGCCCTTAAATAGTTACTCGCTTTTCTATAAAAAACGCGGAGATATAATGTTGTTTGCATAAACTGTATTTTGAAAATAGTAATGCCCCCGTCGTAGAACACATTCTCTAGCATTGGACAATCAAAGTGACGTAACATATGACGTCATTTGCTTAGCGACGCTCTAACTGTCGTCTAAAATCATGAGCATGTTTTATTGTCTCATAAAGCACGCTGTCGGTCCCATTGACCGCTTGTGTTTTATTGTCGTAGGTATCTTATATTTATTTATCATCACTGCAAGAATGTTCAAAATTTATTATTATTATCATCATCTAAAATCTGATCATGTAAAATATCTTGAATAAACTTCTAAAATTAAATGAATCATCATTCTGTTTCAATCAACAAAAGGAAACAGAGGACACTTTATAAAAATTCCATTGAGTTTGATTTATTTTTAATGAATATAATAACATTGTGATTATTAGACTAAACTTTTAAATCTGGAAAATTTGCTCAAATGGGCCTATATATTTTCATATTTTCAGATACATTTAAATTGTTTAAAGTTTTGTTTAAACATAAATTCATTTTGTGTTAACTTTTTCTTTTCGTTGATTTTCATTTTAATTAACTGATATAACAATTTTCCTGCTGTGAATTTGTTGTTTTAAAAAGAAAAAATAGACGCACTGACAAATCTCAAAGTACAGTTTAGTCTAGCTTTTAGCATGGTCCGTATCAATGTCGCTCAGAGACCTCTTAACATATTCACTGACAATATCCATCTTAATACGTGTTAATAATACTTTCCCTGTTTCTCATCAAGACTAAAATATGTTTACATAGATGTCAAAATAAATGAAACACTGACTGAGAGAAACTAGACGATAAGGCTGATAAAACTGGTTACAGATAAGCGCAGGTTTGCGCTATATGATAAACATACAGGGACAGTACCTAGTTTAGAGGGAGACCAAGAGTAGCCTCCCTTTTTGATACGCAAACGCAAATTTCGATGGAGTAACCATTATTGTTTTATTGACAACATGTTTTGTTGAGTGGGATTTAGAGTGTCATGTCTTTATTTGACCAAACCATGTTCAGTTGACATGTAAACCAATTAATTTTGTTTCTCCTATAGTTGAAAATCCGTATTGAAATACGCCCGTACCATTTTATGATTGACTAAATCCGTAGTGAATACAGGAAATCCGTAGGGATTGACATGTATGACTGTAATTTTTCATAATGTAATATGTCGAGAGATGGAGTACTATTGCCCTTATCCTATACTAAACAGTTGGACTGGTGAGAGGCTTCTTAAAGAGAGGGCTCAGAGTATCCTCCATTTTGGTTTCTGTGTGCACTATATGACATGAGAAACATGCTGCAATTAACCCTTACGTTGCGTATATATATTTTACCAATTTTAGCTCCTGTGGCGGAATTTACAGGCTCACAGCTCGCAGCAGTAGTTTGAGCTTTGGCACTAACTAGCTCTGCTGGCGGAATTAAATTTCCAGGCGGCGAATCCGGTACCGTTTTTACAAAATATACCGCATCTACATGGCGAATAAGGACTATATACGGGCGTTCAAAACAAATTCAAGTAGCGACACCCGTACACAAATGGCTAATGCACACCCGAAACTTTGAATGAATTTTCTATGATTTTTTGTTTTTATTCTATAACTTTCGAAAGATTGTCTTTAATTCGGGCCTCGTAACATCATAAATACCAAACGAAAAAAAATCCATTTATATAAGGAATTGAAGACAAGATGTCTAGCTTCACAATGATATAAAAAATTATTAGAATGCGACCTTTGGTTATAATTCTATAGCTATGTAAAGTTTGTCTTTATTTCCACCTATCAAATCGTAAATACTTACAACATGTATGCGGCATTGCGAACGATCGTTAATCGCACTTTATCAAGAAATCATAATCTCAAACCAGTTGACAAATAAGCACATGTCAACCCAAATATGGTTATGTTGTTTGACCTTTCAAATAAAAGCTAACCTCGAACCATAACTGATGAAAATATGTTGATTAGTTTGTGTGCCATTTGGTTCCACATGCCTCTCAGAACGGTAAAATTGTATCTTTATTTCTGTGAATAAATATGCGCATTTTATATAGAATAAAAGATTATTCTTTTCGGTTTATTGTGATATAAAAAATATGAAAATGCATTCAGTATTTTAGCCGTGATAATTGTGTAAGAAGTTATGAAAATCGCCGATTGTTAAAGGGATTGTTAAAGTGTAAACATGACCTTTTCCACTGCGCTTGCTGTGTCTTCATTTTTTTTTGGACATTTTCTAATTTTATATGGGAATGTAGTCCATTCTTTTCCCTTTATTTTGCCGTATTTGTTTTTGAAAACAAACAATTCGCTCACATGATATGAAGTGCGAGAGTAAGGCGAGTTAGCGATTTTTTTCCCGTCCCGCTAGATGCAAGGCAGATAGCAGGCTCGGGCGAGGCAAACCCGACGCAATGCAAACACGTGGGTGAAAATAGCCTCAAGCGAAATTAGGCTTCGGGGCTAAGCCCGACAAAATTGGCCTTTTGTAAAGCTAATTATCGATGCGTTACGGGTCAACAATGCGCACGCAAATTGGTGTGAATTTTGCTGGACATTACAACCAGACACTGATGAAAGCTTCATTGTCACGGCTAACCGCGGAGCGTAAATACAGCCATTCTCATGGAGCGACTCACGGACACAATCGACTCGGGACCCGGTACCACGGCTTGTAAACTGAGAGTCTGCCGTGAATTATTTCTAAGTACTGGATCCGGGATCCGAAATGAGGTACCTCTGACTTGCTTATAGCCCTCCCGGATAATTCCGGGATTCGCAAGTTAAGGGTTAATAAGGTATGATACAGGCAAAAGTTTAAAACTTACTTGACACTTTCTACGCTGCTGGAAGCGAAGATGCCGACGTAGATGGAGATGATTGAGATGATAACACAAGCTAGAGAAAGGGCAGCGAACTTGCTAACGAATCTTACTCCGATGAATACCACTAGCGAGAGGAGCAGCATGACCGCCGTCCCGTACAGACGGTAGCTGTGGAAGATGTTGCCGAACAGATCCATCTGCGGCGCCATGTATTTCTGGAAAAATTGCGAAATGAATGAAATGAATTATTTCTCTTGTATTAGTGAGAGAGGCAGCATGACTACCATCTCATATACCCTGGAAGCTTAATTCAGAAATGTGTACAGATAAAATGAAGATGCAAAGAAATTATAAATACTTACTCAATATTTTTAATCCAATTGCTAAATGTCATTAAAGAATCTGCAATCGCTAATTTATTTCAAAATCAATTCTGTCCTATTTAGATATTTTGGATTTGAAAACTTTTGCAAAATGTGCAAATACCCTTGGATATCACTTATTTATAAACAATTCAAAGCCTTTATGTTGAAGGAATTAATTTGACTTATATATAGATTATGAGCCAATAGAAACGGAAGTGAATAATAAATAAAATGAGGACAAAAGGAACTAGGCTCTGGTACAATGGACCCACCACTAAAATTTCCACAGCTCCTATGATGTACATGGACGATGCGACGGCTGTCCCCAAGTAGAAGAGCACCCCAACGGCACCCCCAAACTCGGGGCCCAGGGCACGTGATATCATGAAGTAGGACCCACCAGCAGGCACGACGCCATTCGTTGCGATAGCACTCATTGAAATGGATGTTAATAATGTCTGAAAGTTTACAAGCATCACTTAGTAAAATTTACTGAAAAAATATTTACTCCAAAATTATTATTTTTTAATTTTCACATCTGAAGACAATATTTCAATGTTTACTTTTTTTTATTTTTTGGTTCTTTATTTCTTTAATTCAGATGTGAATAATGTCTGAAAGATTTTAAAATGTTCAGAGTATCATTTGTATATTAATGACTGTATATATCGGCAACTTCTCCTTGTATCTTTAGTTAATCATATTCTTTTTGCATTAATTGTATTCATTTTTAAAAGAAGAATAAGATTTAGTTAATGATTTCAATCCTCAACACTTCATCAATCACTTATCAAATGAAACTAATAATTAACAGTCTTCTTTTTTCCCAAAAATAAATACTTCTGCACTCATCATTACAATTTCTTCTCAAAGGGAAATAACTCTGGTTTGAAAAATAGCTGCAAACCACAACGATATTGGAATTTGTTCAGTATTTACAATACCTACATGTTCTTATTTATATATATATTCACTCACTGTGAGACAACTTATAAAAACAACAAAAAAAGATTCCAGCACTCCGGCCTCTCCAACAATCCATGTCATCCGGACGAAGAGCAAGATACCAAAGATGTTCTGTATACAAGGTAGGTACACTCCCAGTACCGTTCCCAGATTGGCTTTCTGAAATCACAAATTAATTATTTAACATATAAAATAATAGAAGGTGTGATTACCTTGAGAATTTTGACAAAATTTTGTTGGAATAAGAAGACAATGATTTATGGATGATCAGCTTCATTTAATATTTTCAAAAATACAATTTTGTTAGAGAGTTCAGATTCTTCGAGGAATTTGACATAATCTTTGAAGGAACAACAAAAAACTTTAAAAACTTCAACTTCAAGAGTGATTTTACAATTTTTTACAAGAAAAATAAGAGGGAAATTTTGTTTTGTTTCAGGATTCACACTGAAAAAAAATGTGAGTGAATGATAAAATGTTAGATATTTTATGGCTGCTTCACTTTTTAAATGCATTTGATGAACATTTTAATACATTCCTCCTTCACATTGGAACTATATACAATCGTGATGAATAAATTAAATCATTACTCTAAAGATAAATCACATAGACTTTCTTTATTGTTTCAAATATAAATTCAAGTCAAAGCAAAGTTTCTAAACTTGGATATAATTTCAGGACAATTTAGTAGTAGCTTAAAAACTTTTACAAAATATGAGGAGACGCCCTTCTGTATCCAAAAACCACTTCTGTTTATATATTTACAGGGAAAGTAGAGAGAACACAAACACTGCAAAGACAGGAGCTGTATATATTGAATATTGCATGGCAAAACAATGTATATATCATTTATATTACATGCCAGGGAGTTACACCAGAATATCAACTAGATGTATATTGCATGTTTATGTCAAGACTTTATATAATTGACATTGCATTGTCCAGACATGTTAAAGGGGTTATCTGAGATATAACTATATACTGCTAAAGACATAGGGATATGGTGGAAATAATTTTCAAGTCAAGTATTTAAGAAATGAGATTTTGTTGGTAATGCATGATCTACACTTGAAATACATGACATCTATATAGTGACAAAAATTAACATTGTTGTTCTTTGGAATAAAAATAGTGAACAAATGTAACATTGTTTTTTTAAATAAAAAAATATTAAAATGTTTAAAAATTCTAAAATATTTCTGTCTTTTTAATACATTCTTCTGTGCTTTCATATCTGTTATCCAAAATGTTTTTGATTAAGTAACATTGTTATAATTGGGATCACACTATCTGCTATCATACAAATTCTTGAGTCCTTTGCGGGATATGTGTGTAAGCTGTTGGTACAATCAGTGTTGGCAGTTGGTGCCCGACTCTGAGGGTGTAGGTCTGAATCCTGTAAGCAACTGGTCCAGAAAAAGTACAAGAATTTGTACTACTGCAGATATGTGATCCCAAATATGATATTATTCAAACTTATTAATATAAACTACATGAATTGCATGTATTTCAATGAAATTTCAATGATAAAATAGATATTTGATTATTTTTTGTAAACCTCAAACAATTATTATGATAAAAAAGAATTCATATGAAAATAAGTCGTCACACATATTACAGCACTAAGGTTATTTTGTTAAATGTTTGTTGATTTTATAAGATCATTCAAATAAAAACTGTTAGTAAAAAAATACTTCTATTTCTACCAGATGTAGGGCATTCTATCTGTCAGAGCTAGGATCATAATTATCTGCAAGACAACATACACGCAAGTTCATGTTTGTGTCAACCTGGTTATTATACTGTTTGAGAAGAAGCTGGTATTATAGAGAAAACAAGAATATTTATGGATGACCAACTTATTGAACTAACAATGGCTATTGGTCATTGGTAAATAGAAAGTTGATCATTAAATGAATACTCTTTTTAGATAAAAAACAAGGTTCTTCAAAAAAATATTTCCTTAATGACTCATTGAATTATCATGAATGAACAAGTCAGTGAGATATGTGACAATGAGAACCCCATAGGGATGCAATTCTTTAACAAAATTGTGATTAAATATACACAGTACAACGCGACATGTGAAGTGATCTTCATTGATCAGGATAGTAAAGGTATATTGGTGTTGTATGTAGGGAATATTTCAATACTGGTTTATGTGTATATATATATATATAAATATATCACATCAGTTGCTTTACACGAAAATATGAGTGCATGCTTATTAGGTGATTTTAACTTATTTAAGGCCAGAGTAAAAAAAATAATTCGAATTTGTAAATATTATAGTTTGATATTCTATAAAACAACTTGTAAAATTCTTTTGTGCCTTAACTGAATAACGTATTTTGTCATATTAAATTGTATTGTGCTATATATATTGATTTGCATTGTAGTGGAGGGTGGGAGTCAGAGTGAAGGAACATGTATCAAAATTTAAGATAAACTTTAGGCTGAAAATCAAATATTAGTAACTCAAATGTGTCGTCATATCATCTACCGTACACAGAATGTTGTTAATTCAAGGTCATCTTTAATAACATAAAATTGTTAGTTTTTAAACTTATAAACTAAAGAAAAATAAAATGCAACTAAAGAAAAAGCTTTATCATTCATAATATTGCTAACAAAATGGCACATAGTGAAGGTAGAACATTAACAGTTGAATTTCCTTAAATACATTCAGCTACATTAAATTGGTGATTAATTTAATTAGAATATCATTTTTATGAATATCCTATTGAGCAAAACATGGAATCATTGCCATTTGAACTACAGAGATGTGTATATATAAGAGACACCTATTTACATTTTGCTATAGAAATTCATGACAAGGCCACATACAAATATTCTTGTTTCCAGAAATATGGACAGGGTGTTTTCATATTTTTATTTCATGAACAAAATTTATTGATTTCTTCAAAATAGAAAAGAAGGATATAGAATTAAATGTCAAAATTGTATGTTCTCTAGAAAATTATGTTAGAAAAAAAATGAAAACAAGGTCGAAATTAAGAGGCTTGTAGGTATGAGATACAAGAAAAGAACTTGTGCGCCTTAAAATGAAAATCATATCATTAAGTTTTTTTGAAAGAACAACCAATTGGAAAGATAGATATTTCCCAAAATATAAAAAAAATCCTCCAAATATATAAAAGAATTTCCCAAGAAAGAGCTAGATACATCATGGCATCTTCAAGTATAAAAAGAAACCAGTTATCCCTCTTGGAAGTATATACCATTAACTTAAAGGATTTAAAGTTGAGCCGATATTGCATTTGATAAAGACTGAATTTAAAATGATAAGAAAAAATTCCCACTTAGATAATTGAGATCAGGATAATTTTGTAGTAGAAAGAAAGTCCCCCTGAAAGTATAAACCTTTAAAGTTGAGGTGAAATAGCATTTGATATACACTGAATTTACAATAATGAACATATTTCCCACTTAGATACTTTCTACTTTGCCTGTGCTACATGTGGTCAAGCACAGGAACAATAAGCAGAGACATTGAATAAGCAGTACTGTAAATGTGCACAATATACTTACTTTTCTCTAAAATATATCCAGAAAGTAAAAATGGGTGGAAAGAGAGGAAAAAAATAAATTAGACAATACCCAATGGGACAAGAGAAATTCTACATGAAACCAAACAGGTAGAAACAAACAAAATCTAAACATTCTTAAATAAATATTTGACTAAATATTGAAAATAAATAATTAACAATTATGCATACAAATTTGATAAGTTTTAATAAACGAGATATAATCATATGATAAATTCAATTTAAATATCAAAAGTTTGATTCAGAATTTAAACTTCTAGTAAAGAGTTAGCTACTTATGTATTACTTATTCCCTTTATGAAATAGAAATTTAATCTGTGAATATTGGTAGACTGGCTGGAAGCAATCAAAATTTGAACTCTTTAAAGTCTGATACTTTGAAATAAATATATCTAAATACTATAGTCACTTCAAAACAACTACAAAATACTGATGCAACGGGACAATTTCTACTGCATAAGTAAACCACAACAACAAACTTTTCAAATACAAAACACTTAAAATGTTGAAAAGGTAAGATAATTAAATCAATTAAAGGTACAATACCTGTTGTCCCTTTCCCTTCTCCACATCGTTAGGGTTGGGTTGGATCCCCGCCTGGTAGTTTGCGATGCGGTTGATGATTTGCGAGATTTTACCTTGGTGTTGCAAGTCATCCTGAAACAAAGAGAGAAATGCTGATGTCAAAATCACATGGCCAAACGAATTTAAACTTGTTTATATACACAACCCTTCAACATTTGGTTGCTTATAAGTTTTGGAATGATTTGATATATATATATACGACACTGAAATGATTTTAGTTTGATGTAACGATGAAATAAAGTCACTGGGAAAGTTCACCTCCTTGCATGACAGAGGTGGCTCCTATCACTAAAGTTCATCAACAATGGGCACAGCTGAATACCGAAGGGGTAACCCACTTCATTGGTGGAAATGGTTAAATAAGATCTTGACAAGAAACAATTTTGCAAGTGCGCAAATAATGAGCGTTACAGGCCACAAAAGCGTAAATTCGCTTACCGTTTACCAGCGTGTATCAAACCAGGAGAAGAAATCATGAGCGCAGCTATATCCAAAGGATTTGTGTCAAACGTGCCTAGTGCTCAGTCACATGCCGGCCCTGCACGCGCGACCTTGACCCATGTCAACAACACGCGCACAAGGGAGGTATCGGTGGCAAATAATGATGCATTGGATAATAATACTGTGTCTTCCGAGTTAGAGGGAATACATTAAATTTGGATGCGCTTTTCGATGACTTTCCCCTGCCAGACAACACTAATTCAGCATCGATGTTTCCATCAGTTTTTCAAAATTGCAGCATTCAGAACATAAACATTGTTTTCAAAAAATGTTTACTCATGACCCATGACCCTTGGAATTGACACATGAACTGTCACCCCTGAACCAGTTTGTTTTGACTCTGACCAAGATTTGGTGCTTCTTTGAATAAACGATGTTCGAGCATTTCTGTTTGTTTTTAATGATATTTTGAGACATTCGGTAGGATAAATACGTTATAACATTCAGTGGAGGTTTACATCGTGAATTATAAGACCCTTATTATTTTTTATTCTACTCGCCTCCGGCTCGTAGAATAAAAAATAATAAGGGTCTTATAATTCACGATGTAAACCTCCACTGAATGTTATAACTTATATGATTCTATGTATATAAAGAAAATCTTAATTATTGAGGTATGTGGTTAAGTGTATGACACAGATGACTGCTATCAGTAAAGTTCAGCAACAATGGGCACAGCTGAACACCGGAGGGGTAACCCGATTCATGGGTGGAAATGCTGAGAGTTGAAAAAGGTAGATTTTATTTTTGAAATGACAATTGTAGCCTTCGAGCCTTGTAGATTCGAAAATGTTACAGCCTGTAGCATTTCAATATGGTGTCCTTTTTTTGCAAAGGGCAGATAACTCTTTGATATTAGAAACTTAGCATACCTCTAGCATAAACAAATTATGTAGATATCTTTTGAAGTTTCTCTTGAAAGGCTAAACACATACTAAATATATGTTTCACAATAAATAAGAATGTAAGTACAAACATTACTTACAAAGTATGAAAAGCCATTAACCTTTAAAGTCTTTGATCATTACCATAGACCCTTTAGTGGCACTTCATAGGAAAGAGCTTGGAAAACTATTTCAAATAAGATGCCACTTAACAAACTTTGGAACTTTATCATAAAATCTCATAAAAGTTACAATAAAAAAGCTGCACAAAGGAAACCCACAAACAGATTAGAGTAATGCTCTGTATGCTTTTAATCTTGAACCAGCATGAGAGGAAACACCAAGCCAATTTTCGTTTTACTCAAGTCAATTTTCTTCTCATTCAATCGTTGAGTTTGGACTACTTCATATTTACAATCAATATTTGATAAAGTAGCTGACATTTACTGATGAATTAGCGCAGAAACGAGGGCGTAAAGCTGTCCAGATGACAATAATGATGATGTAGGGAGTACCTGTCTTGACATGTTGCTCTAATAAAGTCTCATTGGGGGAATAAGAATGCCGGGTGAACATAATGTGGAGGTGTATGACATACTAAAAGCTTGAATAGGAGCTAACCCAAAGTGTTATTTTGTCAATTTAAATGGCAAAATTAAATATCTCTGTAGCTCATTAGGACTTTATTACCTAAGATTGAAGATCTACAAAATAGAGAAATTGGCTCTATAACTCAGCCTTTTGCATGCTTTATAGTCAAAAGTAGTTCATCATATAAACCAAAAGTCACAAAAATTGATGACTATTAGTAAAATTAACAGGCCTCAAAAGGTACTAATTTAGATAGCTCCAACTGCCAGATTGAAAGGTTTATTCAATTAAATTCAGTTAAAATGTTTTAAAATGGCACAGTGTATTTTAAAGGTACAACCATGCACACCTTTAATTCAAAGAAACACAAATAAATCTGTGTTTGAATGAAGGGGGGTGAGGACCAATTGAACAAACTTTTATCACCAAGGTGTAAGGTACCTCTCCATAAATTTCAGATTGTGGGATTGCAGTGGTTCTTGATGAGACGAAAATGTGAAAGTTTACAGCCTAGAGACTATAGACGATGGACGGATCTTGGACAACAGCCATCATCAACCATTCAATACAGGCAAGTCTCAAGTAATATTTCGGAATCAGAAGGTAAAGGGTCAACAGAAACCATTGAAAATATTAACAAATCATTATGGCTATGAATATTTTGCTGCGTATGTACAAACTGAACATGGACATTAACCCTTAACTTGCGGGTCCCGTAATTATCCGGGAGGCTCATAGAGAAAAATGTTAGAACCCTTGGCGAGACCCGTACGTTGGACTTAGTGCATTTACCGGGTCAGTAATAATTATATTTGCCCCCCAGGCGAAATGCGAGACGAAGTGTGTCCGTATATCGCCACATGAAAACTTGTTTACATACATCTCGCAGATAGCCACGATAACGAGTCTGTGTGAATGTCCGGTCGAAATATCAAGTAAAATTCACACCAAATTGCGTGTGCATTGTTGACCCGTAACGCATTGATAATTAGCTTTACAAAAGGCCAATTTTGTCGGGCTTAGCCCCCGAAGCATTAATTCACTTGAGGCTATTTTCACCAACGTGTTTGTATTGCCTCGGGTTTGCCTCGCCCGAGACTGCTATCTGCCTCGCATCTCGCGAGACGGGGAAAAAAATCGCTAACTCGCCTTACTCCCGCACTTCATATCATGTGAGCGAATTGTTTGTTTTAAAAAAAAAATACGGCAAAATAAAGGGGAAACAATGGACTACATTCCCATATAAAATTAGAAAATCTCAAAAAAATAATAAAGACACAGCAAGCGCCGTGAAAAAGGTCATGTTTACACTTCATAAATTTTGAAACAATCGGTGATTTTCACAACTTCTAAAACATTTATCACGGCTAAAATACTGAATGCATTTTCATAATTTTTATATCACAATAAACCGAAAAGAATAATCTTTTATTCTATATAAAATGCGCAGATTTATTCACAGAAATAAAGATACAATTATACCTTTCTGAGAGGCATGTGAAACCAAACGGCACACAAACTAATCAACATATTTTCATCAGTTATGGTTCGAGGTTAGCGTTTATTTGAAAAGTCAAACAACATAACCATATTTGGGTTGACATGTGCTTATTTGTCAACTGGTTCGAGATTATGATTTCTTGGAAAAGTGCGATGAACGACCGTTTGCAGTGCCGCATACATGTTGTAAGTACTGACGATTTTATAGGTGGAAATAAAGACAAACTTTACATAGCTATAGAATTATAACCAAAGGTCGCATTCTAATAATGTTTATATCATTGTGAAGCTAGACATCTTGTCTTCAATTCCATATATAAATGGATTTTTTTCGTTTGGTATTTATGATGTTACGAGGCCCGAATTAAAGACAATCTTTCGAAAGTAATAGAATAAAAACGAAAAATCATAGAAAATTCATTCAAAGTTTCGGGTGTGAATTAGCCATTTGTGTACGGGTGTCGCTACTTGAATTTGTATTGAACGCCCGTATATAGTCCTTATTCGCCATGTAGATGCGGTATATTTCGTAAAAACGGTACCGGAATCCCCGCCTGGAAATTCCGCCAGCAGAGCTCGTTAGTGCCTAAGCTCTAACTACTGCTGCGAGCTGCGAGCCTGTAAATTCCGCCACAGGGGCTAAAAATGGTAAAATATATATACGCAACGTAAGGGTTAAAAACAAAGATTCTCCAACCCCTCTGCATGTTCAAGCATCATAGGAAAGGTAGACCATGTGATGTGATCTGTAAATCAGGTAAGCAAACACCTTTAAGGAGGTTCCTACAGGTAACAGTTGTACCAATAGCGCCAAGACACGTACAGCAGTAAAGCAGAGACTTATCTGATGGATGAGCTCATGTTGGGTTTGCCAGGGATCCTTGTTCTCAAGCTTACTATGTGCATGGATCATGATGGAAAAGTTGGGGGAAAAGGAATAATTTCAGGTGAAAAAAATAAAGCATTCTCGAGCATCCTTTCACACATTAAGTGCAACTATAAGTGTGAATTTATTTTTAATTAGTTTAACTATGGATTCTCCTACCTTGATTTTGACAAATTATTTCTGGGAAAAATGCAACTCAGAATCCACGAAAATGAAAAAGTTGCCAAATTTTCCTTCCAATTAAAAATGTTACCAGATATTAACTGCTGAAATAAAAATATAAGTGAAAAATCAAATTGTGCCTGTTTTGCCTACCTGAACATTTTTCATTGACACTAGGGCAAAGTTTTTGTTTGTTTTTATTGCTTCCTGTTTTTAGACATTAGACCACAAAAATCTGTAAACCAATTTATTAATTTTGCCTGGCCTTATGGGTAAATTTGGTTAAATTCTTTTTGAATCTACATTTCTATTACACATACATTCTATATAATTCATTAATAACCAGGTAAGAAAACAGCTTTAACAAGGTTCCCACTACAGGTAACAGTTGTACCAACACACGTCAGTAAACCAGAGACGTGTCTGATGGATGATGTTTCTCAGAGTCAAGTTGTAGAGTTGCCAAGTTTCCTCTATGAGAGAAGGTAAAGTGTGAGGAAAAAATTAAGTAATTTGGGTGAAACAAAATAAATTATAGAGCCTACGTTCACCATTTAAGTGCAGCTAAAAATTGAATTTTCTTAAAATGTCTCCCTCTCTATCACATGTTCAATTCTGATGTTAACCCTTACGTTGCGTATATATATTTTACCCTTTTTAGCCCCTGTGGCGGAATTTACAGGCTCGCAGCTCGCAGCAGTAGTTTGAGCTTAGGCACTAACGAGCTCTGCTGGCGGAATTTCCAGGCGGCGATTCCGGTACCGTTTTTACGAAATATACCGCATCTACATGGCGAATACGGGCTATATACGGGCGTTGAATACAAATTCAAGTCGCGGCACCCGTACACAAATGGTTGCTTTATACCCGCATCTTCGAATTATTTTTTTACGATTTTTCTTTACTTTTCTATTACTTTGTAAAGATTGTCTTTAATTCGGGCCTTATAACATCATGAATTTGGAGCGCGCTACTGAAATTTTTATATGGACTTGAAGACCAGATGTTTGTCTTTACAATGATATAAAAAATATTAGAATGCGACCTATGGTTATAATTCTATTGTCATCTAAAGTTTGTCTTTATTTCCAGCTTCATGAAATCAAAACTCCTGAGCGCGCATATTGCGAAATTTATATGTGCTTGTAGATAGTTTATTCCTCTTTACAATGACATAAAAATTATTAGAATACGACTTATGGTTCAGAAAATATAACCAACCAAAGGAGAGTGACGCTACCCCGACAGTACCACGTGAATGGTCCCGACGCGCACCAATTTACTGGCACTGCTTGGTCCCCCCGGGACTGTGCTAATTACAGTACCGTTACCTCCTCGAGACCTCCTCGAGACCTCCTCGAGGGTGCCAGAGCCGAGCGCGCGTGGAACTAATGGGTACTAATGAGCACAGCATACACTAATCACCGCGGCGAACGCAATACATGTTGCGCGGTGTAAAGTTTGTCTTTATTTCCAGCTTTATAAAATCGTAAATTATTTCGCGCGCATGCGAAACACGTATGTACTTGAAGACAATTTATTCCTCTTTACAATGATATAAAAATTATTGGAATACGTCAAATGGTTCGCAATATATGAAGAGCGTAAGGAAGGCACCCCCAGTACTTAGAAAATTCATTTTTGAAAAACTAACTTTTTGCGACATCTGGCGCATCATTTGCCGCATGTTTATTTTTCGCTGCGCATATACATATGATACATGGAATTGAAGACAATTTATTGCTCTTTACGATGATGTAAAAAGAAAAAAAATGCGCAACTTCGTTCGGAAGCTATAGCGTGCCAAATGAAGGTACCCTCGGTACTTTGAGGCAACTTTTTGACTATCGCGCATATCGGGGCACGTGCCGCAACTTTAGTTTTTCGTGCGCATGTATAAATTTTATATTGAATCAAAGCCGAATCTTTCCTCTTTACCCCATGTAAGTTTTATGAAAATCGGCCACCCGGTTCAGCATTTATGGGTGTTTTTTTATGATGCGGTTCTGGCTGAACTTCCAATGAAAGCTCGCATTCACTTTCTCTGTCTCTTTGATAAAATAAAGAATATTTTATTTGCAATGACATGTATTACAATGAAATTACAATGCATTTATGTACAAATATACACAATATTTACCTTTAGCTTTAGGGACCTAACAAGGTATGTATATAATGTGTATATACTAGTCCACACTTCGGCTCTCTTTACTTTCAATTTTCTTCTTCTTCATTCCCTTCTTCATTTCTTTCTTTTTCCGTGGCAGTGATGTAAGCCCTGGAATAGTCAGTGGCGGTGTGGTACAGTTTGAAGCATGGTGCGGCGCACAGAGAAACATTACAATCTGTACATTCATAAGAAGACTCTCTGCCTACTCGTTTTTTCTTCCTTGCTGGCCCATTGCCTTCTTCAATCTGTTTTGCGAGGACGGCGCGTTTTGCCTTAGAGCATACCACACACATCCTTGTGACGTTTTTCTTCCTTCCGACAGGCTCAATCTTCGTCGGAAAGTGACGTCCATGAAGACGAGTGACACTCTCGTCGCTCGTGCTCGGCCGACCACGGGGACGTCTGCAAAGTGATGGAACTTGTTCCTTGTCCGCAAATGTTACTATATGTTGCGCCAAAGCCTTCCTGTATTCCCGACTTGTTTTTAGAGGTTTATCTTTGCTATATTCTTTATAAACGATGTAAGAGTTCAACATGGCAACGTTGAGAACGTGAAACCAAACCCGTTTCCACCACTTCAGGGTCTTCACTCGGAACGGCGTGTACGACAACATCTGGTCGGCCCGATCAACACCTCCCATGTACTTGTTGTACGTTGTTACAATGCGCGGCTTGAGAACTGGTTCCCCTGTTGCCCGGTTCTTCTTCCCTGTTTGTTCAAGTTGTGTATCTTCAACAGTAGACATGAGAAGCACTGATTTTCTATCTTCGTAGCGAAGAACGAGTAGGCCATGGTTGTGAGAAACTGTCATGTCCCCTTGCTTGGCTTTCTTTTTAGGTTTCTTGACTGAATCAGGAAGTCCCTTTCGATTGGCTCTCAACGTCCCCGTGGCACCTATTCCCCGCTCCCACAAATTTATGTACAGATTTGTGGACGAATAGTAGTTGTCCATAAAGATGTGATGCCCCTGTCCAACGTAGTCGTTCACCAAGTCCATGACTACATCATAAGTTTTGCCACCTTCAGAAACCGGTTCATTCGTTTTTCCAGTGTAGAGTTTGAACTTGCAAACGTATCCGTTGTGCGAGTCACACAACATGAAAGCCTTTATCCCATACTTCTTAGGCTTGTCGGGAAGATAAACTTTGAAAGATAAGTTACCTTTCCAGGGCACCATGCCCTCGTCGACTGAAATGTTTTGATGCGGTTTATACACTCTTGAAAAACGGTGAACTATCCGGTTATACAAGTGTCCCAGTTTATTTATTGGTGAAAAGCACGGGGTGTTACGGCCCGGCATCCTCCTGTTGTCAGCCAAGTGTAGGTAGGTTATAAGAAGCCAAAACCTGTCTCGGGGCATGCACTTGGCGAAGAAAGGCGTTGAGGTAACATCACTTGTTGACCAGTAATCAGCAAAGTTTCTCTGCACAACCAATGACATGGCAATTGTCATGGCTACAAATACCTTCATCTCTTCTGCATTAGTGTCTTGCCACTGTTGCATTCTTGAACGGGGTCTTAGAATTTTGTCCTCCATTGCTTGTTTGAAATATCTATTGGTTTCCGTTGCCATATCCTCATAGTCATCATTATGTATAAACAAATTGAAAAAGTCAATAGGTTCAGGGTTCTCAGGAAGTTCTATGAACTGGCGCAACCCAGTTTGACCAGTGAAAGGCAAGTTTACACGTGGCCGCGGACCATCCACCCACTCATCAAACGTCTGTGAATTATCATGATTATATTGTGGTATTTCGGCAAACTCCTCCTCAAAACCACTAAAGTCTTCTTCGGTGGAATTACCGGCGGCTAGAATCTTTCTGGCAATCTCTGTCTCTATATCACTCAGAGCATCTGTGTCACCATGTTCACTATCTATTACAGTGTCCCGATCATATGCATCATCACTGTCTAAACCACTGCTACCATCACTGTCAGTTGACTCCATATCAGAGGCTTCATCAGCATGGATCTCGTTGATGAAGTCGTCGTCGCTTGTAACGGCTTCAAAGCTGCGTGTCCTAGTATGCAACGTCCTAGGCCGTCGCAGGGCCTTGCGTCCACGTCCGCGCAGCATTCTGCTTCAACCTGTAAATGATTGAAAATGCGTTAGATGTATGCAACATATAACATGTGATTAGAGACAATAAACATACAGAGATAATGAATGTGAGCTTCATGGACGTTCATTTGCCAGTTTCAGAACCTCCCGGCGCAATTAGGACGACTGCGCCGCAAGCGCCGACGGCGCCGACGGCTTCTGACATCGCGCCGATTTTTCCGACGCATATGTCAAACGGACCATTTTCTGATTTCCTCGGCGACGTGTAGCACCGGGCGCGAGGCCCGGAAAATAAACTACTATGTCAGGGAAGCTCGGGTTGTCAGTTGCCGAATGACTTCTCTTTTCGAGAAGCAGAGCATCCAAGGAGCGGTCTCTCGAGGCGGAGCCCGGACCCATGGGAGCATACTCCCATGCTCTCCGGGAATTCCCGTCCCCGTCTTCCGCGGCGGACCCCGGATTCAATCGCGGGACAGGTTTCCCATGTTCTCTTTTGAGAACGAGAGACTCCGAGGAACAATCCTATGGGACGAACCCCGGATTCTATTGGGAATGGGTTCCCATGCCCTCTCGACATATATAGCAGAAACCTTCATACCTCGGAATGACACGAACCTTTATTTCAAAGTAGAAACAAAAAAATAATTTGCACAAAAAGTTTGGGGGGTGGCGACCAAAAGCGGGGGGGTCCGCGCACCCCCCGGTAGATATTTATACTTGTGGGTCGGTCCCGAAGATGACGGACCACGCCCATGTTCATGGGAATTTTTTCTCATTATGTCATGGCGAATCCCGTCGGAAATTCCCCTGCTCACGAAAAAACTAATACCTAAAAAAGTAATTGTGATACAAAAGAACTTTGGTAATAAAAGTGGTGAGGAATCAAATTCTCCATCTGCTCAGTTCAGTCCGCTACACATATAAATAATTCTTCAAATCTTATTGAATGAAACGTCTTTTATTCAATAATGTAAAAGATAAAATAATAAATTCAATTCAAATGGTTTGGAAAGGTGCGCCCTCGCATTTGAATTTTAGAAATAAAAACCTTTCGCAAATGGCATCAGTAACAAAAATGTTCACGCATTTTTAGAAACTCCGAAAAGTGAAATATTTTCCTGAGAAAATATTCCCACGAAAAGGCTTTTCCCCGAGCGGCTGGTCCCGTACTCAAATATATTTTCACTTTTATGTTATAATTTTTTTTCCAAAACTGGAAACAAAATTCCGTCATGACAGTTGTTCATCGTTTATAAAGCTCTATATTTGCGTATCAAAAGAACAGTATTTTAGTTATATATTATCATACTTCTTCACTTATGCGTACATCAATATTGCGGCTCTTCGCGCATGCATAGTTCTTCCCAAAAACATGCGCATTATATCTGGAATTAAAGACAATGTTTTTCTCTTTACAATGATGTAAAAATTATAAAAATCGGACTTGCGGTTCAAAAGTTATGAAGTGCGAAAATTATACCTTTTGGCGCGGCGCTTTGCGCATGCAGAGTTCTTCCCGAAAACATGCGCATTATACATGGAATTGAAGACAATGTTTTTCTCTTTACAATGATGTAAAAATTATAAAAATCGGACTTGCGGTTCACAAGTTATAAAGCCCGTAATGATGGTATATGCTAAGAGCGCCACTTATTCAAAGCCGAATATCACCTTCTGCGCGACACCTGGCGCATCAAAAGTTATTGCCGAAAATACACGTATTTTATATGGAATTGAAGACAATTCTTTTATCTATATACTGATAAAAAAATTATGAAAATATCCCAAGTAGTTTCTTAGAAATAGAGCGCCGAGGCATGTTGGGGTAAATGCGCCACATGTATCAAAATTCAAAAGTGCGAAAGTCGGCTATCTCTGTGCGATTGCTGTATTTTCAGTTATGTTAGCGCAATTGCGATTTTTATATGGGAATAAAGGCCATTCTTTCCTCTTTATTTTGGTATAAAAAAAAATGAAAACAACCAATTGGTTCATATGATACGAAGTGCGAGAGAAAGGTAGCTTATCGCAATATCTTCCCGTAATTAGAAGCTATCTGCCCATGTGGCGAGATGCGAGACAGATAAGCATAGGCTATCTGCCCATGTGGCGGGATGCGAGACAGATAAGCCTGTACGGGCCTATCTCACCCCGGGGCAGTGCAGACACTTAGGTGCTAATTAGCCGCCGGGCAGTGTAGCCATCGGAGCGAAGCAGGACAAAATTGGCCTTTTGTAAAGCTGATTATCGATGCGTTACGGGTCAACAATGCACACGCAAATTGGTGTGAATTTTGCTGGACGTTCTGACCAGACACTGAAGAAAGTTTTATTCTCATTGCGGGCTGCGAGGCATAAATACAGCCATTCTCATGCAGCGAGTCGCGGAAACAATCGACTCGGGACCCGGTATGGAGGCTAGCCCTGTACATAGACAGGCGTGAATTCTTCTAAGTAAGCGATCCGGGATCCGTACTGGAGTACCTACGAATCGCTTATAGCCCGCCCGGATTATTCCGTCGCCCGCATGTTAAGGGTTAAGAATTTATTTCCCTTACAGCCAGATAAATAGACACGTTAAACAAGAATCCTACAAATTACAGTTGAACCAATTCATAACAATAAACCATTTACTATACGCTAAACGGTGACGATTTGAGAAGAATTTTCTCACCACTGAGGTTTGATATCACTTTAGCAACACAGTGAAAATATCACAGAAGGGATGACGTCATGCTTAAAATCAATGCAATGTCATCGTCGTTGCTAAGTGACAGTGAAACAATCATATTACATAAACCAGAACTTCCTTAATTGAAGTATCTGTGGATATAAAGCACCACATCACATAAGCATATATAAAAAAAAAATTTAAAAATATTTTGTGTTTTCAGTGTAATATCACTTATCTCTCATCTTGTGACGGGGTAATGCTGATGTTTCACGAGTGGTGCAAAATAAATATTCATGTCCCACTGATCCTTTAATTCTTTATCGGGTTATTTCCTCAAATTGGCAGTGTCAACACCAATCTCATACATTCCACTTCTTATTGAAATTCAAAGACATGTTTCCAAACATATTAGCGTTACTTGAGGCTTTTAATCCATAGGATTCTGGGAACTCTCAACAAAACTACCATTTGGGCATGATGCACAGGGGCTTGTATCGCTGAAAACAAACAGTTCCTAGGTCCAATACTACGATACGACATACCTATACTTATAAATAAAGAAAGGGATGCAACGCCAATTTTACCCCCTGTCCAATCAAGTCCAAATTTCAAAATGTTAACACACTTTGTACACCTAAAACACATTGTAGAATTAAAGCACAGTGATTACTCGTTCGATTAAAACAAACATCAACACAATCGGTCCATTATTTCTAAAGTTATGACGCTTCAAACACGATTTTTTACCTGTCAAACTCGAGTGGGCCAAAATGGTGTCTCAGCAATACATCGACAAAAATCGAGGAAAAAGCCGATATTTCATTCCTAGCAAAAGCAATCAATCTCGAAAAGAGTTTTCTACTATCACTTTACATCCCTGATACATTTGTCATACTTGAATAGTTCGGGTATCTTACCGTAACAACTTTATTGCAACTTTCGTGTAACTACAGGCATTTCATCGCGCTACCTGCGCCATTTTGGAGGAGGATCCGGATCAGTTCGTACCATAACTGGTTCGTCCCAGGGTCGGTTTGTATTGGTCGGTGTCCCCGTTTTGAGTGGAACCGGTTTTGGTACGAACTGATCAAAAAAATAATAAAGACACAGCAAGCGCCGTGAAAAAGGTCATGTTTACACTTCATAAATTTTGAAACAATCGGTGATTTTCACAACTTCTAAAACATTTATCACGGCTAAAATACTGAATGCATTTTCATAATTTTTATATCACAATAAACCGAAAAGAATAATCTTTTATTCTATATAAAATGCGCAGATTTATTCACAGAAATAAAGATACAATTATACCTTTCTGAGAGGCATGTGAAACCAAACGGCACACAAACTAATCAACATATTTTCATCAGTTATGGTTCGAGGTTAGCGTTTATTTGAAAAGTCAAACAACATAACCATATTTGGGTTGACATGTGCTTATTTGTCAACTGGTTCGAGATTATGATTTCTTGGAAAAGTGCGATGAACGACCGTTTGCAGTGCCGCATACATGTTGTAAGTATTGACGATTTTATAGGTGGAAATAAAGACAAACTTTACATAGCTATAGAATTATAACCAAAGGTCGCATTCTAATAATGTTTATATCATTGTGAAGCTAGACATCTTGTCTTCAATTCCATATATAAATGGATTTTTTTCGTTTGGTATTTATGATGTTACGAGGCCCGAATTAAAGACAATCTTTCGAAAGTAATAGAATAAAAACGAAAAATCATAGAAAATTCATTCAAAGTTTCGGGTGTGAATTAGCCATTTGTGTACGGGTGTCGCTACTTGAATTTGTATTGAACGCCCGTATATAGTCCTTATTCGCCATGTAGATGCGGTATATTTCGTAAAAACGGTACCGGAATCCCCGCCTGGAAATTCCGCCAGCAGAGCTCGTTAGTGCCTAAGCTCTAACTACTGCTGCGAGCTGCGAGCCTGTAAATTCCGCCACAGGGGCTAAAAATGGTAAAATATATATACGCATATATACGTCATGTTTACACTTCATAAATTTTGAAACAATCGGTGATTTTCACAACTTCTAAAACATTTATCACGGCTAAAATACTGAATGCGTTCCAAAAAAATATGAATCTAAACATAAGAAGCAGCAGTATAGTTCAGACTCCTTGTAAAAACATCAGCTTGTATATTTAGAAGTTCTACCCCCAGCAGAGCGACTGAGCGTAGGTAATACTTAAATCACCTGTCTACGTCCCTCGTTTGGAAAGGTACGCTGAACGGTGCAGCTTTTTACTGAAATCTGACTTTGACCTCGACTGCACTCGATGTGTACTACAAGGTGATCTTGTAGTGTCATGAATCAGCAGATTCTCTTACAAATGGTTTTATGTAACACAAAGGGTTATATGTAACACAAAGAGTTTTATGTAACACAAAGGGTTATATGTAACACAAAGAGTTTTATGTAACACAAATGGTTACATGTAACACAAAGGGTTATATGTAACACAAATGGTTACATGTAACACAAAGGGTTATATGTAACACAAAGGGTTGTATTTGCTGTTAGAAGTTTTCAAGGTAAGACTACATTTTTAGTGTAAAGCATGGTGAATTTGATCTTACAAACTGATCGTGCTTACACACAGAAATTTTAGATAGGCAACTGTGCAGCTGTTGAAACTGCTCAAGGTCAATTCCATTCATTATATACCTAACGTGAGGGTTAATTATGACAATACTATTCCCATTTCAAGTTACAAAGTTTCATCTATAAAGGAATATTAAGGTATAATATAGAGTTTATAATATTACATGATGTAATATTAAGTTAAATGTTACTGTTTAATATGATTTAAATGATAATCTATTATGAAATGATTTTTAAAGGTGCTTTCTATGTATGTACGTACGTTTGTGTGTGGATCTTTTCGTATATTTTCTACTGTAAGACCTGAGGCCTCTAAGTTATGAATAAAGATTGAACTTATGAGGGTTTTGATTTGACCTTGTCTTCATCCTCATTTCAAAATCAACTCATTTGACAAAGTTTACTAACAATTTACCATTTCTTTAGGAATACATATAATTCAAAACTGCGCCATTTGGAAATCACCTTCAAGTTAAAAATGAATACATATACTGCCTGGCAAACTTAGGAAAAATCTGGTAACTATGCAGATTAGGGGCCTCCTCATAAATAAAGAGGCCCTGTAAGCAGGATATTTATCATTTTCCGTTTCCTTTGTCAGGCAGTAGACTTTGCTAATGGTTATTGTTAATGCCACAAAGGTTCTTTATTTGGTTCAGTTTAGCATCTTTATTACTGGCCTTGTCTGAACTGTTTGAGAGGCACATTCTAGGAGTTGGTAGTAACACATATGACAGTTTTTATAGATATTCAACTTATTTATTACACAATTGCAATTTGTTCATGTCTGGACAGTTTGAGAGCATTCTAGAAGTGGTTAGCAACAGATATGACAGTATTTATTGATTTTCAACTTCTTTATTATTCTTTATTGCAATATTTCCATATGTGAACTGATTGAGAACATTTTAGAAGTGCATAGAAACAGATATGACATTCTTTATAAATATTCAACTTCTTTATTACACAACTGCTATATTTCCAAGTCTGAACTGTTTGAGAGCATTCTAGGAGTTGATAGTAACATATATAAGTCATAATGTTTATACAACATCTTTATTACATAACTGCTTTGAATGTTTTCAGTGTTGATCTTGTCTGTATAAAAGGGCTGGATCCAGACAGAGAAAATACCTACTATGAGATCGGGCCACTTGGAACGCATAAATCATCACCAGACCGCCTATCTGTTCCAACCGAGTTGATGCAAATTTTGGGAGGCATTAATCATCCTCTGAAGACCCAGTTGTTATGTTGCAGCAAATGCAAGTATACCTCCGAGAGTCCAGCTCTATTGTTCACTTACACCGCTATCAAACATGGGGAACAGGGCTGTTGAGTTCAATGCTGCTTGTAGAAATACATACATTGCTGAATGTAGTATTAGTGCAGGAAGAAAGCCTGCAGAACCACAGATGCCACTATGTTGTTATGTTGCAGCAAATGCAAGTATACCTCCGAGAGTCAAGCTCTATAGTTCACTTACACCGCTATCAGACATGGGGAACAGGGCTGTTGAGTTCAATGCTGCTTGTAGAAATACATACATTGCTGAATGTAGTATTAGTGCAGGAAGAAAGCCTGCAGAACCACAGATGCCACTATGTTGTTATGTTGCAGCAAATGCAAGTATACCTCCGAGAGTCAAGCTCTATAGTTCACTTACACCGCTATCAGACATGGGGAACAGGGCTGTTGAGTTCAATGCTGCTTGTAGAAATACATACATTGCTGAATGTAGTATTAGTGCAGGAAGAAAGCCTGCAGAACCACAGATGCCACTATGTTGTTATGTTGCAGCAAAAGAAAGTATACCTCCGAGAGTCAAGCTCTATAGTTCACTTACACCGCTATCAGACATGGGGAACAGGGCTGTTGAGTTCAATGCTGCTTGTAGAAATACATACATTGCTGAATGTAGTATTAGTGCAGGAAGAAAGCCTGCAGAACCACAGATGCCACTATGTTGTTATGTTGCAGCAAATGCAAGTATACCTCCGAGAGTCAAGCTCTATAGTTCACTTACACCGCTATCAGACATGGGGAACAGGGCTGTTGAGTTCAATGCTGCTTGTAGAAATACATACATTGCTGAATGTAGTATTAGTGCAGGAAGAAAGCCTGCAGAACCACAGATGCCACTACAGTTGTTATGTTGCAGCAAATGCAAGTAAAATCTCTGAGGGTCAAGCTCCACTGTTCAACTACACCTCCAGTAGTGGTGGGGAATGGTGATGTTGAGTTCAACGCTGCTTGTAGCAATGAAAGATACATTAATTTTGCTATATCTAGTATCAGTGCAGGACGAAAGCCTGCAAAGCATAGTGGATCCATATTGCAGTGAATCTGGAGGTTCCTTTGAACCATTGTTGCCACTTAACTGATTAACAATTTGAACTATCATGGCAATTTGTACTATTATGGCAATTCGTAGCAACTTGTATCATTACAAGAAGAAAGCCTACAACAACACAGTGAATCAATACTGAAATAAAACCTTGGTGGAAACTAATGAACCCTGGGTGCCACTACAATAAATTACACTTGTACAAAGTCTCTTTCTTCCTTCTTCAAAACTAGTGAGGGTGCTTTTGGGTTTGAACAGTTCTTCAAGAACATTTCACCAATATCATGGCAAATAAGATTGGAAGAGAACAGCCTGCAAAGCCATAGTGGCTAAACATTGTGATTAAGCCCGCAAGCTTGGAGTGAAACTACCGGTAGTAACAATGGGTGACTTATATCCACTCTAATCTCTACAATATTGTGATTTCTGAGATCTAGATTCACTTTAAGGATTATTACACCAGTGTAATGACAGATGGTGTCACTGCAGAAGAAAGGCTGCAAAAGCATGGTGAACTTGCATTACAGTGAAATTCCAAACGTGTTGGCTACTAGCAACCCACAGGTGGACCAGCTGTAATGTATTACACCCAACCTGTTACATGCCTATATCTCTTGGTAAAACAAATGCTGAGTCCCTGGCAGAATTTTAACGCAGACATCATCCTTCAAAAAATGAACATGTTAGTGTCTTTGCTATCCTACCAGCATCTCCATGAAACTATTTAGAAAGACATATACCGTATATTACCGGGTATAAGTCGACCCGGCGTATAAGTCGACCCCCTTTCTCAACTACCCAAATACTGGTCAAAACCCTATATCTCATGTATAAGTCGACCCCCCTTTTACCACGTGCTGACTGACACCGAGTGACAAGTCGACATGCCCAAGAGTCAACACAGCGGCGATATTGGTAAGCAGTGATGTCGATCGACTTATCAATTGTTTTGCCCTAAATATTATTAAATGATAATTTATTTTTCAGACGTTGTAAATAACCAATAAAAAATTACAACTTGTGACTCACGGTGTCTGTTATTATTTGTTTCAATCAAATTACATTTTCCTCTCATCAAGCCGAATAAACTACGACCAACATGTTGACAAAACTTTTTAGATAACCGGTGAATAGTTAAATTGTTACCTAGTAGAAAAAGACGTAAAAAGACATTGCTTTTACTTTTGAGATGAGAAGTGACAGGCTTTAATTACTGTTAATTACTATCAATTAATGTTAATTAAACATCAAAGCTTAGATAATTACCGGATGCGCTAATGAATCACTACCCTGACTGGCAATTGTTTTTTTGTGTTTTTTTCAATGTTTTTATTCCCAAAAAATCACATTACATGGCATATGTATGCAAGCATATAAGACAATGTTTACACTTGTTTGTATATAGGAATATGAAGATAAACAAAACCTGTTGATTTGCATGATGTCATCTCAAAATTAAGAAGAGTGTTGACATTCTTCATACACAATGATATGGCCTATTCATTGTAAACAGTAGTTTCTTACACATTGTAACTAAAGGAATTGAAATAGAAGAAACATTGGAAGATCATTGTGAATAAGGTTATATTAATAGAGTGTGGAGTGATGACCAAAACGCAAAGAATTTTGTTTGTTCATTGTTTGAGTAAGCAATGTATTTGCATAATTTATAGTATCTTCTTATTTCATTTTTAATATGATTAAAATTTGGCTTTACATCTTTTCTGCTCATATTGTAAATGTTTTTTTTCACAATCAGGCAGATTACATTTAATGGATTGTTATTTTTCCCTTTAAAGCCAAAAAGTATATTTTCAAGATTTAATTCAATATGTCCTTCACTCAAGGTTCCAAGCCATGATGCCAAATCTCTAAGATATATAATTGTTGGCTAATACACGTGGTCTTAATGTTGGCTCTGTATGAAAATAGCTCCAGCTCAGACAGACAAAATTACCTTATGTAAGAAATACACGGCACTTCATGTTACAGAAATCGTCCCCACATCAACTTTTGTCCCCTATGAAGTATACACCATGAATTTAAATCTCTTGATATATCAAACCTTTCTAGATCGAAACTGAATGGTGAGGTGATTTTGGATTTCAAAAGTATTTCACTATTATATTGGTGACTTACATCACCTCAGGGAGAATGCTTAATAAACCATTTTGGTTATGGATTTTGGTGAAACCTGCAAGAATTGGCTGGAAGAAGCAAACCATGGATGGTATCTAACTGCATATGCAACAGTTCTCTGACGGGATTCAAACCCCAGACCTACTGACCCAAAGCTCAATGTCTAACCTCTACACTATCCAGACCCCTTTCCAGAAGGGATGTGACAAGAATAAAACATCTCATCACACAAAACAAATAATAATTTAATGACTCTAGAAATAACATTGAAAATAAAATATATATAGAATTTCCCTTTCTTTCAATGAATGTGATTTGGTGTAACTAAAATACTCTCTAATTTAGAACTTGAAACCTTTGTTAATATCTTGATATTTTGCATGAAATGTTATTTCAAAGTTAAAAAAGCTTAAGGACCAATTACAGTGATCCCTCAACATACTGCTCTTCAATGAACCACATGTCGATATCTAAAGTAAACAAAGAGAAAGAGAAGTGAACGCCATGTGGCGTACACTCAGTCTAGTTGTACAATAGAGCATATGTCTTCATGGTAACATCTGACCAGCCTGTCATGGGATTAGAACCGTCTTTGTCACTATTCTTTGACAGTCCAGGAATATTTCTGAATTAAGACTCCTGAGAAAACTTCAATATCCTTTACTTTTTTTTTCCGAATGATTGATGAATATATGCAAATAAGCTTCAGTTTTAAAATCTTTTTTATATCTGGTTGCATGAGGATAAGACAAAAAATAAGGAAAAACGTGGCTGCGTATACATTAATTCTAAAGACAATTATTTCCTTGGAATGATTTTTGTAATAAACAACAAAATCTTCACGATTACAAATATTGTTCTTTAAAAAAGTCTTAACTAACAATTGTTTGCAAATTTCGCATCAAAGGCAGCAACAATAGAATATCACAAGACATGGCAAAAGTAATTATAAATGTAACTCATTTAATTTCATTCCGTAATACAATCATGTGTGCTTCGGGTGACATGTGCCAAATGAAATATTTTTAACAAGTGAAAAACTGAATTCTTAAATAAAAAAAATAAATTTTGGCAACTAAAAGTAAAGTAGACAGGTGTAGACCTCTCGATCTAATACAAAAGTCGATCATTACGAGAGAACAGTGCGTACTCTCTCCTAGCTCCCCTCTCTCATTCATCTCTCTTGGCAGTTGTTTGGTGAGCAGGTTGTGAAGAACCAACTATTTATTTAAGGAAAGAGGGACACAAATGAGAAGGTCTGTGTCGTGATTCTCTCGAGATTCCAAAGCTCGACAACTTGCACACTTCCATACTCAGAGAGTCTACAATCGATTATATCCAACAATTTGTTACCAGTTTAAGACATTACACTATCTTCTTACTATTTAGTCAACTATTACCCATAATTCTTACGAGTCTACAGTCTATAATTTCCAACAATTCCTTACCAAGAAATTTACACTATCTTCCACTCTTATTAACAAGAGCGTAGAGTCAACTATATTACCCATAATTCTTACGAAGAGTCTACAGTCGATTATTTCCCACAATTCCTTACCAAGAAATTTACACTATCTTCCTTACAAGTGTGTATATATAGAGTCGACTCTTACGCATAATTCTTACAAAGAGTCTACAGTCGATTATTTCCCACAATTCCTTACCAAGAAATTTACACTATCTTCCTAACAACAGTGTAGAGTTGACTATTACCCATAATTCTTACAAAGTCAAGAGTCTACAGGGACTATTTTTCTACTCAGATCGTCCCCACAACTTACAATTCCTGTATTATCACACTAATCCTCAAGTCCACTATTCCCCACGATTCCTGTCCCATTTAGACCAGATAGTCCCCGAGCATGCTCCAAGTCTCGAGTTTGATCAATCAATCAAGGGAAGGTATAATTATTATATCCTCAAACCACAATCCAGTTAATCTGGGGCAGGTTCACGGCAATGTCCGTATAATCGTACAAGGCATTGTCCTTAGTGCCTACATCCTCTCCAAATGAAGGAGTTACTTTGCATCGACTTGAGTTCCAATTATTCTGAAAGCACCTGCTCTTAGTGATAAATTCATTGGAAAACTGAAAATGGCAAAAACAAATGATGAGAATTTTTCTCAGATCACAAAGATGTCTAAAATATCATTTCAAAATAAGATCACTCAATACATTTATTGTTAATTTCCAATTTCATGATCAGAGTATTTTATATCAAATTGTTCCAACACATGAGCACCAAAATCACAAAAAACACAATCGCAATCATTCAAAGACGAAGTTAAAAACATTATCTCTTCTTACAAATTCATTTAGACCGACTAACTAGAACTGGGTACTGGTAATATTAGATTTGATACGTTGACAAGGAATAGCACATGTTCATTATGAGGCCCAGATTAAAGACAATCTTTTGAAAGTAATAAAATAAAAACGAAAAATCGTAGAAAATTCATTCAAAGATTCGGACATGAATTAACCATTTTTGTAAGGGTGCCGCGACCTGAAATTGTATATAACGTCCGTATATAGTCTGTTTTCGCGATGTAGATATGATATATTTCATAAAAACGGTACCAGGTTTGCTGCCTGGAATATTCCGCCAGAAGAGCTAATTAGTGCAAAAGCCAAAATACTGCTGCGAGCTAGATGGTCAGAAAATCCGCAACGGGGGCTAAAATGGGTAAAATAGAAAAACGCAACTAAAGGGTTAAAAAATAAAAACAAAGAGAAGCTAAAGATGTAGGAGGGACCATGTCCAATATCCAGTGCAATCACTTCTCTTGTGGTACATTATTACCTTGAAGGAATTTACTTTCAGTGCCACTACTAAGTGCGACCATATATGTCCATACTTCTGTGTTCAGGTACCAAATAAATCAGTTTGGTGTACTAAGTACAATTTGGATCAAATACCTTGCACAGGGGGCACAGCACAGTAAGAAACCAGGGCCCATATTTTCGAAGCTGTCTTAGTGCTAAGATAGTCGTAAGTCAATGTTAATGTATGGCACTTACGACTATCTTAGCGCTAAGAGAGCTTCCAAAATCTGGGTCCTCTATAGGCGAGGAGGGGCTAGTGTGAGAAGCTAAGACATTTATTGTTGTTATGAGTCTGGAAAGTTCAAATAAATGCATAAAAAGACATGAAACTGTATGTCAGTCTTGTGATAAATTATTTGTTACTTTGCAGATATTCTATCAATATATTTCTTTCATTATATACAAACTTGTATCAGTAAAAATATCTCATTTCTTCTCATTTCACAAAATGCACAAAACAAAATGGTGGATAATCCGATAGAACTGTCCCTTTTATCAATTCTTGCCATTAACAGTTTCATTTGGAATCTATCGACTCTGCATCTGAGCATCAGAAATCCCTAACATACAAACTGCATTCATCATCAAATTAAGCAAGACATACCAATACCATTAAGGCATTACGTATTCCATTTATCATCCGAGTAGAGCTTTAGACTAGATGTGCAATTAGGGAATATACACTTCACTCTTTACCCGTATGCTTTTAACACATACCTGCTTGTTGACTTTATTGTGTTTACATTGATGATTCTAACAAAGTAAACAACATATGTCTGCTATTTAACGAATGTCGGTATCTGCTTCAAGAACCTTGCCACATTGATTAGACTTGATATAAGTCTCCGACCATCATCATGCAGTCACCCAGATTTGAATGCTCTGATCCTCGACACAATATCACCCCTGGGATTATTCATCAGGAGGAACCTGTCAAATTACTTGTCATTGTATGGTGTTAGTCAATCAAATTGCTACTTACTCGCCATTGTAAGGTGTGAGCCAATCAAATTGCTACTTACTCACCATTGCATGGTGTGAGCCAATCGATGTGCTACTTATTATATGGTGTAACCAATTGATGTGCTACTTATTATATGGTGTGAGCCAATCAATGTCCTACTGTTTATATGGTGTGAGCCAATCAATGTCCTACTGTTTATATGGTGTGAGCCAATCGATGAGCTCCTGTTTATATTGTGTGAGCCAATCGATGAGCTACTGTTTATATTGTGTGAGCCAATCAATGTGTCATGTTGATTGGTCTTCTCCTCTCAAAAAGTATCTTACAACCTGCTTCAGACTTGCATAAAAGATTTTGAATTCATTTTATACCTTGGGGTTTTCGACCAATCAGATGTATTTAACTAGTTTGCCTCTGCATAGTCCATGTCAAGCCTTCTATGAGTTGGATAAGATGGTTTAAAGCTTTGCTCTACCAAACCAAATTTTTCCATTATCCTGTACTAGACTTACTTAACCCTTAACATGCGGGCGACGGAATTATCCGGGCGGGCTATAAGCGATTCCTAGGTGTCTGTATACGGATCCCGGATACAAGACTTAGAATAATTCACGGCTGTCTAAGTATACTCTATCACCCATACCGGGTCACGAGTCGATTGTGTCCGCGACCCAACCCATGAGAATGGCTGTATTTACGCATCGCGACCCGACATGAGAATAAAGCTTTGTTCAGTGTGTGGTCGGAATATCAAGCAAAATTCACACCAATTTGCGTGTGCATTGTTGACCCGTAACGCATCGATAATTAGCTTTACAAAAGGCCAATTATGTCGGGCTTAGCCCCCGAAGCATTAATTCGCTTGAGGCTATTTTCACCCACGTGTTTGTATTGCCTCGGGTTTGCCTCGCCCGTGACTGCTATCTGCCTCGCATCTCGCGAGACGGGGAAAAAAATCGCTAACTCGCCTTACTCCCGCACTTCATATCATGTGAGCGAATTGTTTGTTTTCAAAAAAAAATACGGCAAAATAAAGGGGAAACAATGGACTACATTCCCATATAAAATTAGAAAATCTCAAAAAAATAATAAAGACACAGCAAGCGCCGTGAAAAAGGTCATGTTTACACTTCATAAATTTTGAAACAATCGGCGATTTTCACAACTTCTAAAACATTTATCAAGGCTAAAATACTGAATGCATTTTCATAATTTTTATATCACAATAAACCGAAAAGAATAATCTTTTATTCTATATAAAATGCGCAGATTTATTCACAGAAATAAAGATACAATTTTACCTTTCTGAGAGGCATGTGAAACCAAACGGCACACAAACTAATCAACATATTTTCATCAGTTATGGTTCGAGGTTAGCGTTTATTTGAAAAGTCAAACAACATAACCATATTTGGGTTGACATGTGCTTATTTGTCAACTGGTTCGAGATTATGATTTCTTGGAAAAGTGCGATGAACGACCGTTTGCAATGCCGCATACATGTTGTAAGTATTGACGATTTTATAGGTGGGAATAAAGACAAACTTTACATAGCTATAGAATTATAACCAAAGGTCGCATTCTAATAATTTTTATATCATTGTGAAGCTAGACATCTTGTCTTCAATTCCGTATATAAATGGAATTTTTTTTCGTTTCGTATTTATGATGTTACGAGGCCCGAATAAAAGACAATCTTTCGAAAGTAATAGAATAAAAACGAAAAAACATAGAAAATTCATTCAAAGTTTCGAGTGTGAATTAGCCATTTGTGTACGGGTTTCGCTACTTGAATTTGTATTGAACGCCCGTATATAGTCCTTATTCGCCATGTAGATGCGGTATATTTTGTAAAAACGATACCGGAATCGCCGCCTGGAAATTCCGCCAGCAGAGCTAGTTAGTGCCAAAGCCCAAACTACTGCTGCGAGCTGCGAGCCTGTAAATTCCGCCACAGGGGCTAAAAATGGTAAAATATATATACGCAACGTAAGGGTTAATAATGATTTCATAACAAGATTCAAGAAAAGGCAATTTCAGTGAGAATATTTCTGATGAATAGCAGTGTAGAGGATTGTAATAAAAGTCATGGTCACTGAGGAATGTCATTGACATAAAAATGTTCTTTACTCCATTAAAGGGACACCACGTCGAGGATAAATATGAGATCAGATTTATCTACCTATGCTGATTAACGTGTCTGGTAAAGAGTCACAGACCTCAAATTTCAAACAATTGAAGTGATTAGGAATAAAACTACTGCATGTAGACAGTGAAGCGTAGCTCGTTTAGCAGACACTTTAACCAGCATAAGCAGATAAAATTGATCTCATTTTTATCCTCGACGCAGTGTCCCTTTAATTCCTTTTTTTTTTTAAAGATTTAAGTTAAGACCAATTTAAATGTTATCAATCATGATCACTACCTTAAAGGGATAGAATTAATACGGTCAAAAGAAATAGAATGCTTTAATGAAATGAAATCTGAAGATCTCATATTTTAAAAATTTGATATTAATATTACAATTGTATTGCAAATTGAAGAATTAAAGTTGACAAAATCTCATCAAATTTACTCTGTCCAACATGAAATAATTTGGAAATCTAGTAAACTAGGATTCAAAAATTATTTAATCTATTAATGTTAAAGAAATTGTTGATTAATCATCAATGATGAAAATAAGCTTGGAGATTACCGGTAACCATCATGCTTTAATTCCCTTCAAATGTTGATAATATACAAGAAACATGTTTTTTTCATTACAAATTAATGATCTTATGTAAAAATAAAGCAGTAGAAAAACATTTAAATCATATGTATAATTCCAAGTCATTACTCAACATAAGCAGATTTATTTTGCTTCTGCTTGTTAAACCACTGAGGCAAAAAACAGATGGAAAAATAAATGCATAATGAATACAAGTCAAACTTGAGATGATCTAACCACGGAGGCCTAGACGACTGCATGCATGTTGGATACCAGTCTAACAAACTGTATAAAAATAGTAAGCTGTCAAAACATACAAGGCTTTCCCTGAGTCCACTCCATTAGTTGGTACAGACGTAGCTTCAATTGCATTTTCATCACTCTATTGCCCAGAGAACAGCCTGATTGGGCACGATAGATATTAAACAATTACATATGGCTTTTTGAAGATTTCGTCTGTACTCTAGTGTATATTCCCCAAAGGACAAAAATCAACTTATTGCTCATACAGTATTTTGGGAGAGAGATCATGTGGTTTCATCTTTGTGCTTTTAGACCAGGACAAAATCAAGTTATTGTAATAAATGTTTTAGGGAGAGTGAATACTTTCATCAAAGGAATGTGAAAAAAAGATTGAAGTTGAGAATGAAAATTAACTTGCTGGTGTATAACATTATAAGATAATAATATATATTAATTTCATAACTTACATATATGTGCTTTTAATTGAGTATAATATAAGAATCAAGTTGTTGGTTAATCAAATACTTTGGGACATATCAAAATATCATAGATTCTTGATAAGAAGAAATCTAATTTTAATACTCGATAAAAATCAATCAATGGAGTTTTATCAAGTATTCTACGAGAAGTGATATAGGATAAAAGAAAACTTGCTGGTCTTATACTTTTGATATATCACATTTTTAGTATAGGGACTTTAGATGGGGTAAGAAAGAGCCGAGCTTGCATTTCATGGAGAGATTTCATATAGTTTGATCTACAATACGATATGAACTTATAGTTTAAAATGAAAATTAACTTGCAGCTTTATCATACTATCTTTGGCAGATTGATTCAATAGTGTCAATAGAGACAGAGATAATTTGCTTGATAACAGTGTTAACACTAAAATGTCGCACTCCTACAATAAATAAGTTGCATATCCATAGAACTTGTTCTCCCTCCTACAATTTGGGGGAAATGATGTCATGATTTGATGAATAAAATGAAGTTTCAAGAACATAAAGATCACAATCTAAAGAGATTTCAGTTCAGATTTCAGAATGGATTCAAGAACATAGAGATCACAATCTAAGAGATTCCAGTTAAGAATGTTTCAGCCATTTATTCCCCATGCAGTAAGGGCAATGTCTAGCTGAATGTTTCAGCCATCTATTCCTCATGCAGTAAGGGCAATGTCTAGCTGAATGTTTCAGCCATCTATTCCTCATGCAGTAAGGGCAATGTCTAGTTAAGAATGTTTCAGCCATCTATTCCTCATGCAGTAAGGGCAATGTCTAGCTGAATGTTTCAGCCATCTATTCCTCATGCAGTAAGGGCAATGTCTAGCTGAATGTTTCAGCCATCTATTCCTCATGAAGTAAGGGCAATGTCTAGCTGAATGTTTCAGCCATCTATTCCTCATGCAGTAAGGGCAATGTCTAGCTGAATGTTTCAGCCATCTATTCCTCATGCAGTAAGGGCAATGTCTAGCTGAATGATTCAGCCATCTATTCCTCATGCAGTAAGGGCAATGTCTAGCTGAATGATTCAGCCATCTATTCCTCATGCAGTAAGGGCAATGTCTAGTTGAATGTTTCAGCCATCTATTCCTCATGCAGTAAGGGCAATGTCTAGTTGAATGTTTCAGCCATCTATTCCTCATGAAGAAAGGGCAATGTCTAGCTGAATGTTTCAGCTGAAGTATCCACCTTGTTTAGAAGTACGAGAGTCTTGCTACCAGATTCTTCAGAGGAACATCAGAACTATTGAGAAGTACCTTATACAATGTAGTATCTGCCCCGTAGGCAGATATATGCCCTAACGAGCAGAGATCGTTAATTAACCACCACCTTGATCCATCAGCATTTAACTAGAAATTCTTTTCCTCTTTAATAGTGCTGGAACCGATAACAAGACCACCTTTTCCAAAGAAATCAATCCAAAAGGAGAAAATGTTCAATTCCTTCATCCCATCTCAAGGGGACATGTTTCATCTAAATTTGCCAATTCAAATTATTTTCGTCTATGATAGCCACTGAGAAGAAAATGGCACTTCCAGAGCTCTTCATGAAAATATTGCCACAAAGAATAATTGTACATTGAGTTCATGAGCATCGTTATTGTATGAATGACATATCAATTAAGCCACATGCTCTAATTCATATAGATAGAGGATTAACTTGGTCCAAAAACTTTCAATCCAGAGATCAAGTAATGTATCCCAAATGAGATTTTATTTCCAAATACCGGTATGTACAATAAAAGAAATAATTTAAAGAATAGTTATTATTTTCATCTTCTACTCTACTAACTAATGGATTAAGCCACCTGATCAATGCAAGGTGTAGAAAGACCAAATCAATGTCACTGGAAAATCTTATCAAATATATGTAATATCATATAATAATAATATACCGGGTATATATATATTTTTTTTTTAGGGATTCCTTTTCAAATTTCTACATTTGTATAAAAGTAACCCAATAGTCATTTCATTTTGAAACTGCAAGGACAAAACTTTCCAAATCAGACAAAGAAATTGTCTTCATGAATAGAAATTATATATATCTTGGAAGCAGGGTTGCAGATTCAAATTTTGGCAGTCGGACATTTAATTTTTGACCCAAAAGACGAACCCGAATGTGAATTTGTTTTTATCAATAAAGTATGAAAAAGTATTACTTTTGGTTGACTCTTCATTTATTACACACTATAAACATAACACGGTAGCAAGTAACTAAAAATATTAATTTGTTAATAACATGCATACAAATTTTTCAGAATTTAAAATCGTTCATAATTGTTCATAATTTAAAATAAAACTATGTACCATTTGCAGACAGTGCTGGTTTGAATGAGTTTTACAAGCGAATTTTCGTTGAGAAAGACAAGAATTTTCAAATAATTTAATCGCACCTAGCTAGTTCATTAAAACTTAAAAATTATGGACCAAAATTATTTGTACTTTCTAAATATGCAAAATCGAAAGGAACTCGTTTTCAATAGCGATATAATTTTCGTAAACTCAACTCGGCAGAGCCAACCTCCAAGTCAGGGCGCTCTCCCTCCGAGTAGCTCTACGGTAGTGACGTCACGGAGCGGTTGCTTGCTGTCTGGAGCTAGCGGCAGAGCACGTGGTCCAAGTATTCTCGATACAACTTATTTCCTATTCAAGATGTAGTTACTAATTTGAACTTATCTAATAAGATTACTTTTATATTTTTTTTGGAGACACATTTCGCAATTTAAAATGAATAATTATAAAATAAGTAGAAATAATGCAAACGCGAGAGACATTGAAGAGTGTAATTTAGCATACCTATTAATAATGTGTGTCATCATGAAAATATGATCGAGTGTTCGTATAACGTCATACAAACGGTGTTTGAATACATAATGTCTCATGAAATAATATTGCCGATTTCATTGCCTATTGTTCGTTTTTGATAGGTTCATTTATTTTAAACTTGTATAATAGCTTTACCATATATCTATATTGATCTAATATATTTTTGAAGTATAATGTTTTATGACTGATATAGTATAAATTTATCGAGATTCAACTATTCAATGGAACAAACATAACCTGTAACAAATCCATGAATCACCGGTAGAGTGAAGTCACACGCTCTACGATGTTTATCTTTGACAAAATTTGTTTGAAATGAGATGTTAAGGAAATAAAAAATTTTAAATAATGTTTTTCACATGAATCATATCTTCCAGTCACTAAATGATACTGAGAATATCAATTAAATATTTTACGGTAAGTGTTGTTTCTGCCAACATTTATAAATGTTACTTATTCAAGTTCTTGACTGGATCAATGTGTTTTCAATTTCTTAAACAATTAGAATATATGACCGGCAGAAGCAGGGCGGTTTGCCCCTATTTAATGCTTGTAAGGGAGTTTTGTTTTTTAGTTTTGACTGACTTTTCAAATGTCCGATAAGTCTATTTTCCATTCGGTCAAACTGGATTTGCAATCGAACATGACCGGCAAATAAACCGATTTCTGCATCCCTGCTAGGAAGTATAATGATATTGACAAGAAATGTGGCTTTACTTACCACTTACTATAACTGATTAGTATGTGTCATCATTTAACACTGCACTAAAACTAGTATAGGTATAGAGGTCATCACAGGACACCATCATATAACTTTGAAACAGAAGACGTGCAAGGTTCCCACCGTCCTTGATAATCCAGCGCTTTCGTTCCGATAAATCTACACACAAGCGCTGGAAAACTTTAAGGCTATTTATCTCGAACCTAGTTACCTCCCTTCGCAATGATAGTGTCTGCATTTCGTTTCTGATTGGATAACATGGACCCAAGGAGGTAACTAGGAACGAAAGCGCTGGATTATCGAGGATGGGTGCCCACCGTCCAGTGATCGACTAAACTCTGCATAAGGTTACCTCAGCAACATTGAATTATATCAGCTTATCTAGTTTAATGATTTTAATAAAAATCTTCTAAATTAAGATCTTCGGGGGTTGTTAACTTGAACTTGAAAATTTAATACTTAGCATCATGCCTCAATCATTTGTAAGCATAAACAAGATTATTTAAACACAAAATCTAATTACCTTTTTAAGAGGTTATCTAATTAATTGCTCATTAGTACCAGGCTAACATACATGTTCAATTAGCCATGAAATAAAATGTATTTGCATAAGACCTCCTCGGAGATTTCCCTTTCGAGCTTTATAATTCCTTCTGAGATTTGAAAAGCAAATTCAGACGTTGCATAAAGCGCACTTCTTCTTGACTGGAGATCAGACGAAATTTCACACATGGTATGCAGCAACATGCAGCACCGAAATAACGTTGACATGGTTACCAAGAAACAGAAATGGTTTTAACACTTTTCCAAATCGAATCTCTTCAAGTCGTTAAAAACATGTTTGATGATACTCCAAGACGAGCGGTTCAAAGCTCGGTGCATTAAGTACTAAATCGGGTCGAGACAGGGCTTTCCCCTATAATCACCAAATTTTATTTTCCTTGTGCCAAGAGAAACGAAAAATGTATTCTATTTGAATCGTGCGTGAGATTTCTACCACATGGGAGTCAATGGTTGATTGAGCGGAGAAAAGGTGGCTTCTATCAGTTCAGACGATGTTAACATAAAATATATCAGCCATTCTTCAGTGGATTCTTTAGTGGATCAAGGGAAGAGAACATAAACTACACCATTTGATTTAAACAAATTGAAAATTGGTGACTTTTTGGTAATTCTTTGAAATGAAGACACATATTTTTATTATGCATGAAGGCTACAGGCCCATAAAAATATTATATTACATATAAACAATGAATATAAACTGGATACAGTACGTGTGTAGAACATTTAGGTGTTTTACAAAAGTATAAATATTAGACTATTAAATAAAACTATGTCTATGTCTTCTAGTTGAGGTGGACAAATATAATAGATATTTTGTGTTATTTCTGTAAAAGGGAGGTAAGAAATAAAATTACGAAATAGAACTGTTTATCTCTATTCCCATGTGTATCTATACTGTTCCGAGAAGAATTGGATGACTCTCTGTTAGGGATAAGAAATGATGTACCGGACCAAAACATCCTTATCAAGAAAACAAAGCAATAAGTCTATGAAATTTGACAATTATAGATAAAAGAAATGAGAAAACAATGTTTGGACATAAAACAAGTTTATCTGATTGGAAAGAACATCAAGTAGCCTTATAGATGTATACACAAACAGTCGACCATGTTAAACTCTTTAGTGGACAAATACATGGTCATGAGCAGTAATGATATTAATCAAAGAAAACAGAATGACATATCACTCCAAATATTATTTTTTAAATATATTGTTGATGACTTTTGAGCTACACTTTGTGATTATCTTTTCCTGTTATCCATATCAGTTGCATTAACAGAATGACTTAAACTTTAGGTCTTATGAGAAAAATGCTCTGGAAAACATGTACTGGGAGATACTGAAAATATATTCAAGGTATAGTCAACACTTTCTTTGACAAGGTGGTATGAGGCATGTTTCCATACACAATATAGATCGGAGAGTCAATGTGATGGGTTGATTGGTATCAAAGTCTGATATGATTAGTTTGTGTAAAGGTCCATTTGATTGGTTGATGTCAAAATCTAATATGCTTGGTCAACATGACTTCATTGTGATAGGTTGAATTCAAAGTCCAATGTGGTTGTTTAATTTATAAACAAGTCAATTTTGATTAGTTGATGTCAAAATTCCATGTGGTTGGTTAGTAAAAGTAAATATGATTGACCTGTTTGAGAGTAAATATCATTGGCCATTGTTGAAATGATTGGCTGATGTTTCCTTCAATCTTATTAGTCAATGTTGGTGTTCAATATAATATAATATAAGCTTTGAAGGAAGAAAGTCAACTTCTCAACTTGCGTCGATCTCCATCACTGGCTAATTTAAGCCTTGCTGCATTTTGTTGTCTTTCCTGTGCCAGAAATTGCACTACTATGTCTAGTCTAGGTGCAACATGCTGATATGCTTTCACAGAAAAAGTGATGAAATGTAGCAAGGCTATAAATTAGCCACTGATGGAGAGTTATGCCTTGTGTGGGGTGTTGAGTGAAAGCCTGCATCATCATCAGGAATTATCCATTGTGGTGAAACCTTAATGAGAATTACATCTGGAACAATTAGTGGATGTACAGTACTGCACAGATGGGTGAATATTCGGCATGATCAGCTAATGTTCAATTTGATTGGCTTATATGCACTCACCTCATATAATGCCATATGATTGGCGAATGGAGATTCAGGGTCCTCGGCATCAGCCAATGGGATTTGGTCTTTTGAGAGATGGGCATTGTCTCCTGAAACACAAACAGAATGTGATAAACACTTGTTGACAGAATTTTATGTTATTTTGCTAATGGGAGAGATAAAAAATTGCTGAAATATTACAGAAATAAGTTTAAGCAAATTAGAATATACATGATATCTGAATCTTAACTTATATGGGAGGACAGGAATAAATTCTGTAAAAAAAAATCACACGACAGAAATATTATTATTTTGACAAATTATGTAAGATTATGACAGATTAATAGGCATCATCATAAAATAACATGGTGATCAATGAAGTCTTTATTGACTGTCCCACAGTCCCCTGTAGTAGTATTTTCCCTGCATTGAATCTGTGACCTTCAACCTATAACGTACTGAAAAGCAAGTCTAGATTATCCCTCATTCAGGTACTATATGTTTTAACTAGACTAAATTTATCTGTTAATTCAATGAATATAGATCTGCATTTTCCTCCCTTTTTTATATTCTCAGCTTGCATTTCAGCTGATTGTCAATTCAGATATATAGACTTGCTGAATGAAATCTAGCCAGTGTGCGAAATCCCTTATTTTTATACAAACGAAGCCATAATGTGGAAGTGTGGTAAAACTTGCCTTGAATACCTTCAACACATTTTGCATATGTCACCAAATGTTATATATCAAATTTATGATAAAAATGTTTCTCAATAAACGTCTGTGGCATTAAACAATTTTAGTAAACTCTACAAAAGAGAAAGAAGTAACAGATCCACTTTAAAACAATTAAAAAATACAAATTGCAATATGTTTTTCATATTGAATGAATTTGATCTGAACTATATATCAAATACTTTTTGCTCGGAAATAACTGATCCTTTTTTTTTTTAAAAATGAAGTATAAACATTTTTGTATTGAATACATTTAAAAAAAAATAACTTCGGAGCAAAAATATTCAACAGATAGTTTAAGTTTTACATTTAAAGTTTAATTAAATGTAAATAAAGCTGATTTAGAACACATATAGCAATTTAATTCATTTTCAATTTAATTGATAGGAACAGGTACGTTTAAAATCTGCTCAGAGATGTGCAGTGTCAGCACTTCTTCAGATCTACTACTGCATCAAAATATATGTTAAAGTTCAAAGGTCATTGAAGATAGAAGAGATAAAGTGAAGTTGACAAACAAACTCAAGGTTATATACAGTCCTACTGATAGCTTAGTTCAAACAACTCGAGATGTCATGGATGTTAAGTACATTTACGATTAGAATAATTGTGTATCATTCTCTTTTCAATACTTTTACTTAAAAGAGTATCAAATGATATGGACAATGATATATTGAGCGTTTATAGACAGTGCAATCGATCAATGTTGCTAAATTTTTTCATTCTTTTGTTGCCATCTTTGTTTACAATATGTTTGCATGGACCACAATTCTTGGTGCATGAAAATAATAAACTCATTTTCCTGATTTCTTTAATCTTTGTACACTATGGTTGTCAATTTATTTTTTCAACTTTGAATCACAAAGTAAGAGAATCTGAGAACCTTTCATGTAACTTGCTTCGAAAAATATTCTCGTTTTGTAATTCTCTCAATCTTTGTACAGCGAGGTCTATGGTTAAAAGCTTTTAACTAAACAGAAAATAGTCAACGGGTAAACAACAACAATGTGTGTGGAATAACAGATTAATTTACTGCCTAATCAATAACCAATCGATCACTAATCATCAATACTGCCTCTTGATTAATGTATTATATCACGTCTACTGGATTATTATGCAAATTTTATCAGATTATCGATGCAAAATGCCATTCATTACTTCTTATTTGAGTAACATTGTATTTGCATCAGTAACTAACCAACAGAGCATATGATAATGAAATCTTTATTAATTACAGATTTATTCAAAGATTTTCACAATGGAGGTGAGAGTGCACCTAACAAAAGTACAAACCTGACAATTTTGGGGAAACAAAATTTGGGGTTGAGGGATCCTCCCTTTTTGATTTATGCATCTCACTTCAATAGAACATCCTAAATAATGTTTCAAATGGACTGTGTTTTAATCATAAATTGAAAAACTAAATTCGCAAATGAGAATATTTCTTTGAATTTAATTTCATATAATACACTTGGGTCTATAATTTTTTCTTCATATTTGGTGTTGTTGAGAAATAGAGGATATCTGTCTTTTCTTGACTAATACCATGTTTATCTCATCGAGTGAGGTAGAAAGGGTCGTTTTCACGCCAAGCGGTCGCAAGGAACAGCCCGTCACCACAGTAACACTGTGATGTCATAAGCCAAATCGCCGAGCGAGACCATTGTTTTATGACGTCAAATTATATCAGTCACCGTTCGCAGTGAAAATATATGTTATTTTCACTGTAGCTTGATAGACAGTTTATTTCACTGATAAATCCCAGTATTTCACTGCTTGTCATATAATAAAACCAGTTAGCCATATCAACTTATCAATCATGGAACACAACTGCAAATATTGAATAAATTCAAGACTTCCTGAATATAATTTATAATGAGGTGAGGTGAGGTGAGGTGAGTTAATTGGGGTTTAAAGCCGCTTTCAAGAGTATTTCACTTATATCACGGATGCTAGTATTATAGCAGGGAGTAAGCCCGCAACGCCATGTGGCTATGCATTGCGGTGAAACCTGTGAGCATCGGCTGGAACTAGCGAACCATGGGTGGTACTGCACTGAAATTCAGTGTAGCATTGCACCCAAACCTTACTGTCTGTAGAACAGTTCTCTACTGCAGACAAAGTTGCTGTGCCCCTGGCAGGATTCAAACCCCGGACCTCTTGATCTGAAGCCGAAATTACGCGCTAACCACTGCGCTATCAGGCAATTTCAATACTTGAATATAACACAAATGTGTCACCTTTTATATATTTTATGTTTTCTTTGAGATATAAAAGTGTCTATGTGCGAGTGTGAGAAATGGCTGTGGTGTACTGACCTCACCTATTGTTCCTTCAAGACTCTGCATTGAGTAACACCGGGTTTCAGTATATACATACAAGGAATGAATGTCGTATTCATGTCTCAAAGTCTGTACGCCTATGTGACAAAGAAACAGCTTACACTGTTAAAAACATCCAGCAAGGTGTGGTTTGGTTTAGTCTCTCTCTCTGCTCGGTGACACTAATACCGGTACATCATTGAAAGAATGATTATTGATATGTTTGACAATTAGATGAGTGCATGATTGTCATAATATTATGATTTCTTTCAAGCAGATGATTAATAATAATTTTCTAGAAAATTTATTTAATGATGTATGATTGATAACAAATTTATTCAGAGATTTTGTTCATATATCTTAGATCTATCTATATCAACAAGGACATATTTTTGATAAATTGTATTTACTTATATGTTCGATTGATAACAGTCTTATTCAAAGAGACCTAAAAAACAATTACACATAAAATGAACCAAAAACTATTAGAAACCATTAAATTCTCAAGAACATATAAATTCACAAGAACATATAAATTCACAAGAACATATAAATTTTCAAGAACATATAAATTCACAAGAACATATAAATTCACAAGAACATATAAATTCAAAGTTCCAGAAACTCATGATGGTTTAGGGTTTTCAGGCAACACATAAAAGCCAGCAACTATTTTGTGTCTGATGAATAATTCAGAGTCTTGTGATTACTTTCATTGGTCGGGTGTTGAGCGCGTTACCCTTCGCAACATCGCACATTCCTATAGAAGTCTTTCTAATTGGAACAAAAGGTATTCTTGATTGACCTTTATCTACCAGACAATAATAATTGCTTGCTGCTGGCTTTATATTGATTTCCTATTGTGGAGGGGGTCATCATTTTGAGCTAGAACCCAAAATAATTCTTCAATTCCAAAAGGTGCGAACACGTAGAAATAAAAAGGTGTTTTGAAAAAAACTTAGTGTCTTTTACAACTGCTCTAGCTCATTTATTTGAACCTCGTAATGGTGACCTTTCTATCTTTCAAGGAAACAATGAATCCCTTTGAAGTTGAAAATATAATATTGATTGTTGAAATATCATTGATCTTTTTCAGGATTTTGATTTACTGAAATGGAAATGAATTTAAGATAATTGAAACATAAACAGCGAAAATAAAGGTTCAACAAATTTGAAGTTATTTTTGTTTCCAGACACTAAATTAATCTTTCTTGTTGATTAAAAAATTGTTTTTAATATTTTACCAATGATTAATATTACACTTGCAAATTCTATTTCATAATCCTGAACTTTTATTCAAAGATTTTAAGATGAAATTGCTTCATGAGCATCTCACTTTCATTAGAAAGGCATATTTTGTTACAGGAAGAAATCTTGATACATTAACTTGGTAAGCATTTGACTGAAATCTTGGAAAATTCTTTGGATCTCGAGGTCCATGGAACACTAATTTGGTGAGCATTTAATTGAAACCTTGGAACATCCTTTGGATCTGGAGGTCCATTGAACACTAATTTGGTGAGCATTTAATTGAAATCTTGGAAAATCTTTTGGATCTCGAGGTCCATTGAACATTAATTTGGTGAGCATTTAATCGAAACCTATGAAAATCTTTTGGATCTTGAGGTCCATCGAACACTAATTCGTGAGCATTTAATTGAAACCTTGGAAAATCCTTTGGATCTCGAGGTCCATCGAACACTAATTCGTGAGCATTTAATTGAAACCTTGGAAAATCCTTTGGATCTTGAGATCCATGGAACACTCAGTTGGGAGTCCAACTGTGATCACCAATTGTGACAGAGTGGACAAGCTGTTGGGACAGTTGGTATATGCCAGACACAGAGGTGTGGGTTCGAATCCTGCAAAGGACTTGACCCAAAAAAAATTTGACATTTGCAGATACTGTAATCCCAAATATGTAAAACAATATTAGTTCATTCTAATTGATATGTACTATTCTGGAGCTTCTATCAAATACCTAATGATTTTTTATCAAGAACATTCAAAGGTTTGTCAAAGAGCACATGTCAGTCTATATTGCACCTTAATTGACAATCAAAGAGAAGACAGATATCTCCGGCACCATAAACCATGTACCAGGCAGCTCTCAAAGAGTGCCAACACCTCATTAAACCTACACACTTGACTTAAAAACTCAACCCAAACTTCTCAACCAATAAGAGTTCCATTTTCAGTTTTATTACATGAGGTGAGAACTGCACTAGATATTTAGTATCCTCATTTACATTGCAGCGATGAAAGAGGTACTTAACACACGTCTTACCTACTGATATTATTTCTTTATGTTTTAATTTGTGATGTTCTTAAAAGACAAGAACTGTTCAGGTAAAAGGTAAATATTATTAACGGCAACTTTTCAATTTTTGTCTACCTTTTTCTCAACCTCATCAGGTAAATCAGGGTAGATAAAGTGTTTAAATGTTCCACTTCAAAATGAAGGTTTCGGTTTTGAAACCAGCTTTTCTATATATATGTACTTATGAGGCTTTTGAGAGACATAACAATTTAGCATTCAGGTAAAAAAATAAATATTATGGACAACAACTCTAATAAATTGGTTACAATTATAAAAGTAACTAATAACTTATAAGAGTTGGTTAAGTGGTTAAGTGTTCGACTTCAAAATGAAGGTTCATGGTTTAAATGCAGCCCAGAGGAACAAATCTATCTGCAACATTGACTTTAGTAGTTCTAGTGCAGTAAGATCAATGCTCCATGTCATATAGCTGTCTTCAGGAGATACTTGCAGGTTCTACAATGGAGATTAGCACATTCTTGTTGCAGGCTTTCTCCATGCATAAACATTAACAAGCCTGATTAAAGAGTAATATTATAATGAATTAATAAGTTATATTTAAACCCCATATCACCACCTCAAATGAATATATTTTGCATGTTATCTACAAATCTCAATCTTGACCTGTCATATAAGTAAGTAGCAAATGACAAATAAGGATCATCTATAAGGCTTTTAGTCGATGCTTCCATACACATTGTTGATTCTTCAACATCAAAATTTAAGTCAAGGGTGACATAAATGTTTCAAGATAGGTGATCTTTCAGGCTCTCATACAGTACTTATAAGCACCATATATTGTTCACTTAACCTACTTCAAGTCATAAATCTACCTCTGATGTTATTGATACAATTATCTGTGACTCTCAAGGACTACCATGAATCTCTAAATCAGAGCATGTGCCTTATAGAAATATTGAGAATTGTACTTGTACAGTTGTGTTGTGTATTTAGTCTTCAATTTAGTCTCTGAAACGATTTTTTTTGAAAATTTCAAAATTTGAAAAACATTAAAATATAATAAAAAGAAGCTAGCCTCTGAGATGTGTTCATTTTCAGAAACTAAGCTCTGTAGACTTGCATTGGGTCCTTAGAAATTAAAGGGACACCGCGTCGAGAATAAAATCAGATCATGTGTATCTACCTATGCTGATTAACATGTCTGCTAACAAGTCACAGACCCCAAATTTCAGACAATTGACGTAATTGGTAATAAAACCTACTGCATGTAGACAGTGAAGTGAAGCGTAACTCGTTAGCAGACACTCTAATCAGCTTAGTGAGATAAAGATGACACTCATTTTTATCCTCGACGCAGTCTCCCTTTAAAGGCGCTGTAGCACGTTTTTTGCAAATTTTATTTTTTCAAATTTCTCATTTATAATGATAGTTTATGTCATTTATATTTACTTCAGAGGGTAAAACATCTTATTACACAAACCAATTATCCGTAGTGGTAATAATGGTGTTGCGTATAAAGCCAAAATTGCATGGCGGCCATTTTATTGTGAACACATTTTATTATTTCGAATGACAAAAAAAAATTCCCATGGCTTTAAGGAACCATATACACTCATTTGTAACTTGATTTTCCGAAGAGAGAAAGGTGTTTTACTATTGTTGACATTATTTTTCAAATACATTTCATCGACTTATTTGAGCAAAAAAACGTGCTACAGCGCCTTTAAGAGGTCTAGATGACAGACTATATTATAAACGTGTGTGTAAATGAGAACTAGTCATGAGGTGTGTTCCATGGTGAAAGTGGCGGCGGGCAGTGCTGAGTTGAGTTGAGATGTGAGTAAATGAGTGTATTAAATTTAGGATATCATGTGAGTGCCCCTGTCATATAGTTTGTATGACACAAGTGCCTAAATATCAGTATTTGCAAACGAAAGATCAAGGTGTATAACAATATTCAGAGCAAGTGTTGTAACATAGGCATGGGCATGAACATATATTCCATTTATTATGAGAAGTGGAGGAAAATACACAAAATATGCTTTCTACTATCTGCTAGCTGTTATCGTATTCAAAACACAATGTCATGGACAAAACATTGATGACACCATTGCATTGTTCATGACATCAAGTCATCATTTCAAAGTGATTTTGCCCTATGAATATTTGGTCAATTATTAAAAATTTAATATCCAAAACCAAGTAAAACTAATTAACAGTTACATATTCTCCAGTAATTTTATTGTTGAAACTCGATATAATAAAACAAATGTACTGTACTGTATTTCAAATAATCTCATCTTTAAATGGAAACAGATATAGTAGATTTGAACATGCTTTTCAAAAGATAAACCTTAGTGAACTATTTTACTATTATCTGACCTTATCACTGTTATCTTATGAATTAGGTCACATACACATTTTATACATTTAAAAAAATTACTCAGTAGATAACCTAACAAATGTAATGTTGACTTGCCTTGAAAATGAGAAAGGATTAATTTTTTTCCTATGTTTAATCAAGGAAAACTAGACTTTTTTCTAAGAAAATTATTGATTTCAATCTTCCGTGGCACTACAAATCTATTTATGGATATCAGAGTATTCAGGAAGGCCGTCTCTAAACTTTTCAATCTTGTTAAAAGTGTAAGCAGATCTATGCTAACAGAATCTGACAAATCCGTCAAACTATTTTTGTTGACTTCTCTTTTGATTAGATCTGATAAGCAGGTTGATCCCCAAACTAAGTCAAACATTCTTTTTATCTTTCTATACATTTGATCACCAGTCATACATCTTTTAAGTTATCAATGTAAGATTTACAATTTAAAATTTGTATTTGCTACTTTTTCCAGGTTATTTCACACAAAGCTATACTAGGGCTATCAATATAAAACAATTATGACTTAGTAACCACCCTCTGCCACATACCCTAAGTCATAAGGAGTAGAAGATTTCTTAAGGGCCTTACATAATAACAGCTTGAAATGTTTTCAATCAACACTTTCTGACTGACTAGCTTTCAAGCTTATTTCATACACAGCTATACTGTAGGGCTATCAGTATTAAACAATTAAGGCTTAATTTCTTCTCCCTGACACAAACCCCAATTATAAAGAATAAGCAAGGGTGAACCATCCAACAGAAAAATGGACGCAGGAAATCAGTTTGAAATTTAATAAGTGACGTTTCGCCGCCCGCTTCCAATTATAAAGAGTAAAGGATTTCTTAAGGGCCTTAGATAAGAACATTTACACTTTCAGACTGACTAGCTTTCCAGGGTCTAGATTTTCGAAGCTCTCTTAGCGCTAAGATAGTCGTAAGTGCCATTTCATTAACATTATTATTAGGCCCAGCATACACAGCTCTACAGTAGGGCTATCAACATAAAAACAATTAAGGCTCAGTTTATTCTCCCTGTCACAGACACTGAATCATGAGGATTAGAAGATTTCTGAGAGACCTTGGATAATAAAAGTTTGAACCAGTTGCGCCTATGTAACAGTGTCAAGAAGAGGAAATAAGGTAGAGAGAATTCAAGCTAATACATAATCAGAGATAACAGGTGACATGGATATCATATTTACACTAGTGAAATAATAGTGTTCTCTAGCAACCATGGAATTCTATATTTACCTACTTGTAACATCATCAAACAGTGTAAGTCAAGGTACTGTATAAAACCACTATATCAAGTTGTGGGGACATTTACTCAAAAGGTATACAGAAGCAATATATTGTTAGAAACTATGAATTTTCAAATTTTTTGCATCTAAAACGATTAAATGTTAGAGCACTGAAGGACATGGATGGATAGAAAATACTATCTTTTTAAGAATTTTCCAATTTTGACCTGTCGCAATTGTTCGTCTAAGATTGTCCCTGAATCTTGACCTAATTTCTTTATCAACATTATCTCATGAGTCGGTAAATTTGATAAAAAAATAAACTTTGATACATTTTTGTAAGTATATCATTGTAACATGACCATGGTCTAAAGCTTGGTAAAATCACAGTATAATACACAACAAAATCATCAGATTTGTTAAGAACAGCATCCTGCCATTTCACCTTTGAGACATACCGTTGGTCTAAAGCTAGTTGATGGTGGGGTAAGAAGGAACCAAGAAGGGGAGGAGGTGACACATGACACATGACACATGACAAATGACACATGGAGATGGGAGATGGGGGACGTAGGAGTTTAACTGAGAGAGTGTGGTTTACCTGTCAAAGAGTTAGGTACCTTTAGGCAGCAACTAGGTCACTGCCATCTCAACTGCTAATAGAGCAGGTCTGTTAATTGTCTATGAATTAGAAAGGTGATGAAAGGCCTTGACCTTCATCACAGACTTAAATTACAGTTAAATTAAATTAATTTAAGTCTGTGCCTTCACGTAGAGGATCCGTGAGGTTCCTAGTTGAATAACTAGGTCAAAGCCACCAACTGCAGTCTAGCCCTGCACTGGGAAGTGGAAGATGAGGAAAGTGGTTTTATAGGTGATGGGGAGGGGGACGGGAGGGGTAAATGTGCCAGCAGTTTAGTTTACCTGTCTAAGAGGGCTGTCAGTGCCTATTATCGGGTATAATAAAGATAGGAACATCATCAAAGTTCGGTACAGAGGCAGCGTACTTTACTCTCAGTTGTGGGCGTGTGTCGAACAGGCCTCGTTAAAAACAATCAGATGATTTCCTCGTAACCTAGCGCCACCTGACAGGTGAGAAGGAACTAATTTGCTCACGGAGAAGTTTGAATATAACGTAAATTATCAAAATTATATCCTTATTGCTTGTGAGAAGTTCACAAAAACACTACAGCATAATGACCTTGAGACAAAGGTGATACAAGGGGAAGAGGAGTTGGAGAAGATTATAGCTGCCTTATTAACTTGAGTGTTTCTCATGTAATTACACTTTTGTGTTCACATGAAATCAAGTATTTTTGTATCCAAATATAAGTCAAGACTTGGGTCTGCTTGAAATAAGTAATTTTAACATTATTACACGGGTTAAATCTTCAATAATAATTTTGTAGAAATATGAAATAATATACAAATGTCTTAAGGGTAGAACAAATCAATTACTTGTTTTATGGATAATTAAGGGTAAACTGTGGGAAAGAGGGTCTGGTGTAAATTAAAAGTTGCTTGAATTTGTTAGGTAAGACACAGAATGGAATAGAAAAGATAACAATTGCTTACATTTTTAAGCTTGTTGGTAATTTTGGCAACATTTTTATGGAAAGGGATTTTGATAGCATTTTTTTCTCCAATTTGTACGAAATCATTGTAGGAGATTGCAATTAAAACAAAATTTGATGAATGAAGTAATACCACAGTGTATTAACATGAAAATTGTTGATTTTGCGTAAAAGTATCAAAGAACCAAGAAGATAGAAAACAAATGAACCATATATCCAAGTACATATCAACAAAACATTCCAAGTCCATATCAACACAACTTTTTTGCCACAAGAAATGAAAAATATTTCACTTTTATTAAACTAACATTTGCAAACTTGTATTTGTCCATTTGAAACAAAACATTTTTAAAAACTTTCAGACCAAAAGAGTTTTTTTATGTCTCCATAGAAAATAGAAAATTTTCATTCAACAAACAATGATCCTAAGACCCTCATAACAGTCCATAAATAAACTTATCTCAGGAAATAGGAAATAATAAAACAAGATGATTAATTATCTTTTCGTATATAATCACCTCAAACCCTAACCTTCATTTAACGAAGAAGCTGGTTATGAATTTGGTATAATTTGAAAATATTGATTTTTAGAAGACAGTGCAAATTTGCCAGCTCCTTAAATAAGAAGTGCCGACTCAGCTCTCTGCAGGTTATACTCCAAGCACTCTGTGGACGTGACGGTGTTGATCTAATCTTCAAAATAAATGAAAAAGGCTATAAAATATGGCTTATGTTCTATTAGTCACAACATGAGAGGGGAAGAGAGCCTCATTACCTTGTAACGACAGTAGGCCATCGCTCCTGATTGGTTTTGATGCAATATATTGCATTCTTGGTTCTTTTACATTATAAACTTCATCCTGTAAGTATCTGGGAGAAGGTTATCAAAAAACAAATTTAGTTTTTTCTCAATCCGGATGTTAAATGAATGTTTTGAGATTATAAAAGTTCAAAGAAGCATATTAATTGGTAACGGGCATTTTACGATAAAGTCATGAAATAGTGATTTGTAAAAGATTAGTTATAATGAGTAAACTAAGCTTGCACTTTTATCTAAGCTGTATCTGTAGATTTCATTAACTGGTAAACAACTTACAGATATATGTATACCACAATTTTCATTTGCAGATAATTAATCATTTATTGAACTTTAATTCAATTTGAGTAATTAAGAGGACCAAAATATGTTTGTGGGAATGAAGTTTAAGTACCGGTATTATGTCCATTTCAAATAATTCCTTAAGCCAGAGCAAATTCATTTCTCGTTTTACTTTTTTTTAGACCGTTTTCTAGAGGAGAGCAACAGAAAAAACATTGGTCTGACGTAAATGAAAAGTTACCTGCAAGTTTTCAGGTAGGCAAAACAGATAAATGTTCATATCAACTTTATATTCACTAATCAATACTGGATACTTCTCTCACATCCTTCTGGATGCTAAAATAGATTCCACATTTTATAACAGGTATGCAACAAATCTTGCCTCCCGCATAGAGTGTTATAAAGCTAATAAGTTTGGAAGCACATAAGCCTGTTGGAACTCGTTCAAAATTGGGAAACGAATTAAGATGACTTCTCTCAAAGTCAAACTGTCTGATTTATTTTTGGTCTCATCAGAAATCATCTACATGTGATTAATAACCCAAAAGTATTTTTTTCTCAAAAGTTTGAAATGACCTTGAAAACATCAGATTTTATTCAAACTTTGTAAATTAAGTAGGTTCATGTTTGTATGCACATTTATTTCCAATTGAAAGAAGCACATCATTAAATCATTAACTATAGACCCAAAAAAATATCTATTTATGGTCTACAGCATGAAACCAAAGGAAGAATCACTTCACAAAAAAACTTTTAAAAACTTTTGAAGTAGTTTGGAGAACTGAAAGACCTTTTCAACATCCGATTAACTATGATCTCCACGGATCTCACACCTACCTTCATCCTCTACCACTTCGCTATCATTTGCTGCATCACTATTATCCGTTTGTTTGGCTTCCGAAGCCGGTTTTGGAAGTAAAGTTTTCAGTTCATTACTTTCCGTTTTGGCCGCTCCCTCCGTGCCATCCTCCACCGTTTCTACTCCCAGCAATTTCATCGCCAAATAATCTCCAACCTCGGCACGGCAATTACAGAGAGCCTCGCTGGTATTGATCTGTCCGCGAATACGAGCGGAGCACTACCTCACATCATTCCACCCTCGTCACAATCCCCTCTCACACCGGACTCTTAAACTTGACTAATGACGCCATGGCAATTCATTTACCTCTCGTCGTTAATAAATTTCTCGTTTTTATATATCCAGATTTTCCACAAAAACTTGGCATGCAATAAACCGAAAAATAAACTTCCTTGAAGTAGTTCTGTCAAAACACAACTGTGCTCGTCTAAATCTGCTGCCTACCAGCTAATACCCCTACCGAGGTATATCGTCAGAGCACTTTTTATGTAAGGATCAATACAACTTTGCAGACTGCAACAAATACGTAAATAAAAGTTTCCTCATAACGGCCCTTCACAGGTAAACAGGCTGTCTTCAAAAGAATATTGTTCCTCGGTCGTGAAAGGAAGGAGAAGAGATCAGGTCTTATCATAGCCACTGTAGCTATCTGTCTACAATATCCAGTTCACTCTCTCGTGATCACTCCTCGTCTTGCACCCACTCAGCGCTAGAAGAATATAGAAATATTTACTGAATGAAGTGACAAGCCTACCAACTGAACACTCCAGATAAATCTGTATGGGTATGGACCACTATACATTCTGAAGATTGGTCCCAACCTTGCCAGTCAAAAGAAGACTGCACGAGTATTGTTAACTTTACATACAAGTGGGTAATATACTCCCAAGGCATAGGTACAGGCAGACCGTTGGGTTCTAACTTTAGCACCAACAGCAAATTGGCTGAATGAAGTGACAAGCTTAACAGTTTACCTGCTCAACAGAAGCTTGTTTAAGTTTGCATACTATATATGTAAGGCCACACTCGAGATATATCTTATGAAAGTATAGGTATCATCATGTTGTACTATGAATAAATTTGGCCATGGATTCTTAATTTAGCACCAACAGCAAATTGGCTGAATGGAGTGACACACCTAATAATTTACCTGCTCAACAGAAGACTGTTTAGGTTTTGCATACCATATATGTAAGTCCACACTTGAGATATATCTAATGAAAGTACAGGTATCATTATGTCGTACTATAAATAATTTAGAATTCTTACTTTACCTCTAGAAGAAAAATGTGTGGATGAAGTGACAGGAGTTTCAACTTGACTCTCAAACTTGCTGTTGTTGCAAGATGTGTGCAATTTATTACTGCAACTTATCTCTCCAACTGACCACCAAAATTGCTGTATTGAGATACAGGAGAAATAGATGGCAACACAACGTTGCAATAATAATGTCGCAAATCTGTCCTTGATATGAATACTTTAGGAGAAAATTTTTGTGTTTTGTATGATAAAGGTTACATTCGATACTGCAACTGAAAGTTACACCTGACCAATGTGAAGATAGGAGACATCAACTCTACTCATCAAACTTACACAGAAACTACATGCCCTACTCAGCTGGTGAATCACACAGAAGTTCTATCTACTGTTGGAGTAACCCAGCCCATCTGTCTTGTCCCATCTATCAGCAGATGTATGTCAAGTTCCCAACAACTCTGTAATTTCCACGTTACTTATTTCAAATCTACCTGAGCTAATCCGATTTCGACCTTGAACATGAAATTGTAAATGGACATATAATCTAAACTGACTACTAGCAATATCACTGATTTAGTTTATAGTCATATAAGCAAACATTAAGGAACACAAATGACAAATATTTACCTTTCATATATTTAAAGTACTTTCTCAAGAAAGAAATCTAAAAAGCCAAATTTTGTCTTGGAATTTTATATCATAATGATTAACAAAAATTTTAATGACACATTCATACACTGTTTTAATTTTTTGAATAAGTTTGAAGGAAAGAGGAACTTTTAAATAAAATGATATAATTTTATGATTTATGATGACAATTCATACATGTAGATTATAGATATTATATTTGAAGACTGCTTTTCACTTTGGCGTGCAATAGTTTCAGAATTATTCTTTTACAGGATGTTTAGATATGAAAAATGCTTATTTCGAATGTTTCTGTATCAAGGAGATTGTCTAAAACAAAACATGTTCCTCTTGCTATTCTCACTGATAAAAATATGTTCGTTTACTTTTCTTATCTTTCTAGATATACATCCTTTCAAAATGATAGAGCAGTATCAGTGAATAACAATAAGTGAAAGATGCTAAAATCATAAAATCTATTTTTGTAGTGTTAAACAACTTCACTGTCTACAAACCAACAGAGAATTTACCTGACTAAAACTCTGCCAAGGATTGAGAATCTATTTACGGAGAGACCGTGTTTTAGTTTAGTTGATGTAGAGGTCTCAGCTTGCTTTATACTTAATACGTCGTTGATCGCACAAGATAATTTATCCATTAAGTGAAAACAATTTCGGATTTGATCTATCCTCATATGATTGTTTGTATCTTAGTTGTTGTGGATCTTAAGCTTAATTCATTTATATATAGATTACATAAATAGAGATTATTATCTGAGAGAGAGTGTCATATGACTTTTACGAAACGAGTGTGAATTTCTGTATTGCCCGAGAGCGAGGTTATACATAAATTTGCACGAGTTTCGTAAAAGTCATATGGCACACTTTCGAGTATAATAATTTCTTTATTACCCATTTTATTCCATTTGATTCACATACAAATAGTCAAAAACGGCCCACTTCTCTTGCGACGGCAAAGCTACAGTGACGTCACGAACCAACGTTTTATGACGTCACAGATGACAAAGTCGCGTTGAAACAATGTTTGCTAGGCAAACGTGATATCCGCACATGCGCTCATATCAATAATATTAACTCTGTTATTTTCAAATATATGGGTAATAAGATAATTTATCTATTAGTTAGAAAGGTATATATACTTTTGAATGACTTTATCAATCTTTCAAAATAATTGTAAATTTAAGTTGTAAAAGATCTTAGCCAAACTTGTTGTTAAAAGTAGCTAAACTCAAGAATATGTCTCCATAATCAGAAACTTTTTGCTTTTGTTCCTTCATATTATACGCATCTTGCTCTGCTCATCTCGAGATGGCACTAACGTTTCTAAATTGTATTTCCTCCTATTTATTTGTTAAACTATATTAAACAAAGGGAAATTGACAAATATAAAATGTGGAGTTACATGAAGTGGACAAGGAATTAATTACAAAAGGTGAAATAGCTCAATACATCACTGTTATAGATAGGATATGTTGATTTAAAAACTTAAAGAAACTTTTAATGTTTTGTTATTTAATTAGTTGACGCCATAAGAACATGACACTGAAACGAATCTTGTTTGAGATCCAACATGACAAATGTTTGAGAAGTTAGAGTGTGTATTCGACATGAATATATTGGGTTCTTAACACTTTAGATGTTGAATTTATCAATGCCGAACTTTATTAAGTGCCCAATTTACAGGAATCCAAATAAAGCAAATAATCTGGGGTTCACCACTGGCTATCACAGGATATTATTGAGTCAACGGGCAGTGCACATTTTGTTTTGTTGTAAAGTCTACAAAGTCCCTGCAACCAATATCGGGAACATTTAAAAGATAATTTGCAGTTTTACAAAATAATACCCCTCTGGCAGAATGGAGAAATCTGTTATATATTTCGGAGTTACCATGTGAAGAGTCGGATCATAGCAACAGGAAACCAGCTTTGGAGCAAGCTTAGAACACACTGAAGTTTAACATTTAAGTTCACTTTCTAGAGTATTCAGTCACCATCTAGAAGGCTACATGTCATACCATACATGTTGTTTTTTTACTTAATTGCTTAGCACTTGGCATTATAAGGAAAGCCATGTTTTAACTTGCACTGCACAGGTGCTGCCATGTGAAAAATGCTCACATCAACATTCAAATGTTATGGAGACAATAAATAATTTTAAATTTTTTAAATTTTAAATTTTTTATTTATTATAATAATTAATAATAAATAAATAAATATTTTTATTATCTTTGAGGGTGTTTTGGTTCTTGTTTTTTGGCCAGCATGTATTGACTCTGCCTTGGTCATCCCGAACTACTGAATATTGGTGAACATGTCAGCCGACCTAGGAGTAGATTCAGTCACACACTGCTGTATCAATGAGAGACTAACAGCTACTGAAGCCTCAACGATTTATTGGATCTGCTGCTGTAAGTGTATACAAACTTAACACATCCTTTTTACAACAGTACTTTAACTGCCTTGATGTGGTATTGTTCCACAAAGTAATTGTAGAATTATAATCGATAGTAGCCTATTTTCCCAACATTTCAAGTGATTTAGAATTAACCTTACTCGAGGGTGTAGGTTTAAATCCCGCAAGGGGCTCGGCCCAGTAAAAAACAAGAATTTGACTATGGAAGGGAGTGTTATCCCAAAAATAACAATTTTAGATTTCAAGTGACTGTTAGCGTTTTGAGAAATGGCAGCAGGTCTCAATCCATGGAAATCGAAAGGTTAACCCTTTAGTTGTGTATTTCTATATTACCCATTTTAGCACCTGTGGTGGAAAATTCGGACCCTCCAGCTCGCAGCCGTAATTTGGCCATTTACAAAAACAAATGGATCTGTAGGAGACACTCTACAGCTTGGATCTACTGGATCCTCATGGATCACTAAAACACTTTGTTAGAAGTTTATATACAATCAAATTTTGTTTTTTATTAAGAATTTTTCAGAATTTCAGGTTCAGGAGTGAAGTTCAGGAACAGCTAAGGTAAAGTTCAGGAACAGCTAAGGTAAAGTTCAAGAACAGTTCTTGAGCTGTCAGAGTTCTTAAAAACTTTTAGCAGAGATAAAATGACAGCCTTGATGCCAGGCTTCATCCAAGGGAAATCAGGGGTCTGGTCAGCATTGCACACTAGATTATATCAGTTAGAGAGTATGGGCTAGATGTTCTGGACCCTCACAGATAGGATCTGAAGTGGATCCATTTTGCTATAAGTGTATGTTCAAAAAATATCATAACATTTTTAAACAAAACAGGTTTGAGAGACTTAATGTCAGGTCTCGGATCTCCATGGAAAATTCTGGGTTAATATTTATAAACACTTTCATTGTCAAAGTATGGACGACAATCCACTTGACCTCTCAACATGAACCTGATTTAGTGTGGCCTCTCTGCCATAAGCTTTTACTAAAACAGAGTCATATTCTTTGAAACCAATTAAGCCTTGATACCAGGGACCACTTGCCCATTACTTGCTCTAATACTCAGCCTAAGAGAAAGATGATAAATCTGAGCTACGGGGGCGGGATAGCGCATTGGTTAGCGCGTTCGGATCAAGAGGTCCGTGGTTCGAATCCCGCCAGGGTCACGGCAACTTTGTCTGCAGTAGAGAACTGTTCTACACGCAGTAAGGTTTGTTTATATATGATATAATGATATAAGTGAAATACTCTTGAAAGCGGCGTAAAAACCCTACCTCACCTCACCTCACCTGAGCTACGGACATCCTCAGGATTTTGGGCGAGTCCCAGATTTTTGTCCATGGCAGTTTAAAGGTTAACATTTACAAAACAAACTGTATCAGATGGGTCTACTGAACTCACACAGATTAGACCTGATTTATTGGATCCGCTTGGCTCTAAGTTTATACTCAAACAGACCGAGGTGCTCAGCTCGAAACTTTGTTTCGAGTTATTGTTTAATACCACATGGGCAATATTGCAGCCATTAGCAACTTAAATCAATTGATGCAAAACCATTCTGAATTGTCCAATTACAGGAATCATAATTCATTACTATATTCCAAACTGACCACGAGCAAATATCAATAATATTAAATTACTGATCAGCTTATACAAACAGGCTGATGGGCGACCTTTAACCTTTGCTGCCTCCTTAGTAACAAGTAAAGCCTGGTCGCGATGATGTGGTACTTAACCCTCCCAAAACCGCAGGCGAGTCAACAATCATAGGTTCGTACGTGGTAGTACAGGTAACAGTGATAGATGGAGATGACTTTCTGTTGTATCAATTAGTGTTGATCAAACCATTCGGAATACAGGATTCTCAACTCCTTAACTATAATCTGGACTGCCCACAATCAGACCATTTCAGAATCCATAGATAAAGAGTTAATTAAGGCAAGGTGAGGTCATGTCTCAGGCGTTTAGATTACATATGAGAAGAGAAACTACAACATCTTTATGCCAATGCATTAATTGCTATGAAACCGACCTATTAAGTAGAATTAGTTTACAATGGGTATGATTCTTAAATTCATATTAACTCTTTACCTGCAGGTCCAAAAATATTCTAGGGTTATGAACAAAGTCAAGGGCAAAGGGAGGTTACTCCAGGGGGAATGAAGCAATACAGACCACCAACATTTAAAAAAAAAATCTCTCTGTATTGTCTCTTGAGTCCTAGAATAAGGCAACACATGTTTACGCAACTATTACCTATCTTTAACGAGCCGTTTGTCCGAGAACATTCTCATTGTTGAAGTGGTTCTTCCACATTGGCTGTTCAGAATGGTACTTAATTGGCGACTCAATAGCAGAAGTGTTAAACCTCTGGGATTCAAACCTTTTACTATCTGAAGACCAAAACACTACCACTGCCTTTTCTTTACACACACGTTTCAGGTCATGGCCTCTTGGTATAGATTAAATCAAATGGTTTTTCCTTTTTTTTTAATGAGAATTAATCTCATCAGTGTTTATTTGATCTAACATAAGATCACAAGGTACCAATCCTAAGGAGATATCTTAATGTAACGATAATTTAATTACTTCCTAATTATTGGATATCAAAACAAAACCATCATTACATTTGATTACACCAATTAGAAGCTCAACATCCAAGTTCAAAATGAAAGCTTTGTTGAAAGTAAAATCAAATGTTAAGTAGTACGAAACTCAATGTCTAATTTAATAATAAAACGATAAAGTACGTTTTTGAACTTCAAAGTGTTGTTCATTTGATAACTAAATTCTTAAGTCTAAAGGCAGTAATTAATCAACCACGTAAATGACCTTGAAAGATCATGGAATTATATTTCAATTAGAAAAGTAAAGACTGAAATTTTACCATAGAAGTAGGAAAATGCAAAGATGTACAAAGTGGATATCAAAGATGAAGAAAAAAAAAGGAAAAAAAGAAATATAACAATCGACACAATTTAACAAGAAAGCAACAGAAAATGGATATAATAAGAAAAATATTAAATGTAACATGTCAATGACATTAGAAAAATAACTGAAGACACAATGATCAATTGAACAATACTGATAATAATTAACAAATAAGAACATTTTAAAAAGTAATCAATTTTGAAAAAGACTGAAGAGCTAAATTAAAGGGAGATAACCCAAATGAAACTGGAATTGAATCTGATTATTCAAGCTATTAAGCAATGATAGACAAAGTTTCAATAATTTCCGATATATATCAGTCAGGGTTAGACAGCGGATACCAGCGGAGCTCGATGATTTATATATCTCGATGACAGGTAATTACAATCGTCTCCCTCGAGTATCCCAAAATGCACTATTACTTCCCAAAGTAATTTTGCCATTGGAGATTAAAACACATACTTGCCATTTTCAAAATCTTGTTATGAAAGAGTGTTGGTTTAGGGAAAACATAACGTTTTTTATTTTCTGTACTCTCTGGTTGCAAATCATTAAAGAGACACTTTGAGTGCGGACTTACCATATTTCCTCTAATAAATGATGGGTCTCTAACAATAAGCGTTGAGGGAAGCGCAACTGTTTAAGAAATAAGTGTTATGGTTCTAATAAGTGCTGGATGTATGTCATGTTATGAATGGAGATTTTACAGAAAATACCACAGGAGGATGTGTTTTATTTTTGTTGAAGTTTTAAGTGCTGGGTCTCAATTAAGCACCGGATCTCCAATAAGCACTGGGTCTCCAATAAGCACTGGGTCTTCAATAACCAATGGGTCTCCAATATGTGCTGGGTCTTCAATAACCACCGGGTCTCCAATATGTGCTGGGTCTTCAATAAGCATCGGGTCTCCAATAACCACCGATTTCCATTCTGATGAATTATTAGACCCCAGTCTAAGTATAAGTAATCATTAATCTCCATTTTGTTTTCCTGCTTAACATGAAAGGAGAAAATATATGCTGTTTTCTAACTAATGATTCAAAAGCTGCCTTGGCAAGTCTTTATATGGAACGATATTCTAATTACATTACGTTTACCAATAAAAACAGCAATATTACAGATAAGGGGTTTCATTTCTTAGTGGTCCTGAACAAGGAATTATTACAGCAACTGTCTTGACAAGTCTGTTTGAATATAGATATTGCAAATGAATACGTCTACCACTGGAACAGTCATTCTACTGATTGATACTTTCTATTGGTTAGAGTGCTGATTGATACTTTCTATTGGTTAGAGTGCTGATTGATACTTTCTATTGGTTAGAGTGCTGACGAATATTTTCTATCACTGAGAGCGCACAATCTGTGTGATATAGACCATCAACAAAGGATACGTCTCTTCAAGCTGTGGTATAGTCAGCTTCCCTTGATTTACATCTACATTATCTCAACTAATGATGTTAAACAACTTGCTAATTTGTCTGAAAACTTTTGTCGTACTTTGTAAGAAGGGTGGAATAGAAACAAGTTTACAGAGTCCAAGTAAATTGAGGGATATATTCAACATTGCACTTCCTCTAAAGTGACATTGCATATACTTCCACCATATTTGGATAATAACTTCTAAAGAATCTACTCAAAACCAACAACAAAACTTAATCCAAGTACACAACGAAGTGAGCAGCATGATCCCGTTCACATATTTTGCCTTCAAAGTCTACCAAAGTAATTGTTTTTAAAAATCATAATTCCATTTCATCTTCATTTTACAATAAAAGCATAAAGTTTAAATTAAATTTTGAAAGGAAAGCTGCAATGCAACAAAAAATTGACCAAACCATTGTAAAATATCTAGTGCAATAGGTTAATTCTGATCTGCAAGTCCCAAGGAGACAAATATAAACCTCTCAAATAAGAATTCCTCGAATCACCACTTTTTATGTTAGAAGTTCTTGTTCAAACATGTTTGGATCGGTTAAGAAGGTAAATTCTTGGGAAAAGTTGTCAGTTTTCAACATTAACTTTATGAACTGATTCACTTTCAGATTGGAGAATTTTTTATAATGTTTTTCACATTAAAAAAAATAAAGTAAAGTAAAAAGTAAATAGACTTCATGAAAAATGGATATTTTTTCAAAATTAAATTAAAGATTAACTTCATGTTTTGATAATGTGACCACTTAATAAATGAATAATGCTTAACCCTTAACATGCGGGCGACGGAATTATCCGGGAGGCTCATAGAGAAAAATGTTAGAACCCTTGGCGAGACCCGTACGTTGGACTTAGTGCATTTACCGGGTCAGTAATAATTCTATTTGCCCCCCAGGCGAAATGCGAGACGAAGTGTGTCCGTATATCGCCACATGAAAACTTGTTTACATACATCTCGCAGATAGCCACGATAACAAGTCTGTGTGAATGTCCGGTCGAAATATCAAGTAAAATTCACACCAAATTGCGTGTGCATTGTTGACCCGTAACGCATTGATAATTAGCTTTACAAAAGGCCAATTTTGTCGGGCTTAGCCCCCGAAGCATTAATTCGCTTGAGGCTATTTTCACCCACGTGTTTGTATTGCCTCGGGTTTGCCTCGCCCGAGACTGCTATCTGCCTCGCATCTCGCAAGACGGGGGAAAAAATCGCTAACTCGCCTTACTACCGCACTTCATATCATGTGAGCGAATAGTTTGTTTTCAAAAAAAAATACCGCAAAATAAAGGGGAAACAATGGACTACATTCCCATATAAAATTAGAAAATCTCAAAAAAATAATAAAGACACAGCAAGCGCCGTGAAAAAGGTCATGTTTACACTTCATAAATTTTGAAACAATCGGCGATTTTCACAACTTCTAAAACATTTATCACGGCTAAAATACTGAATGCATTTTCATAATTTTTATATCACAATAAACCGAAAAGAATAATCTTTTATTCTATATAAAATGCGCAGATTTATTCACAGAAATAAAGATACAATTTTACCTTTCTGAGAGGCATGTGAAACCAAACGGCACACAAACTAATCAACATATTTTCATCAGTTATGGTTCGAGGTTAGCGTTTATTTGAAAAGTCAAACAACATAACCATATTTGGGTTGACATGTGCTTATTTGTCAACTGGTTCGAGATTATGATTTCTTGGAAAAGTGCGATGAACGACCGTTTGCAATGCCGCATACATGTTGTAAGTATTGACGATTTTATAGGTGGAAATAAAGACAAACTTTACATAGCTATAGAATTATAACCAAAGGTCGCATTCTAATAATTTTTATATCATTGTGAAGCTAGACATCTTGTCTTCAATTCCGTATATAAATGGAATTTTTTTCGTTTCGTATTTATGATGTTACGAGGCCCGAATTAAAGACAATCTTTCGAAAGTAATAGAATAAAAACGAAAAAACATAGAAAATTCATTCAAAGTTTCGGGTGTGAATTAGCCATTTGTGTACGGGTGTCGCTACTTGAATTTGTATTGAACGCCCGTATATAGTCCTTATTCGCCATGTAGATGCGGTATATTTCGTAAAAACGGTACCGGAATCGCCGCCTGGAAATTCCGCCAGCAGAGCTCGTTAGTGAATAAGCTCAAACTACTGCTGCGAGCTGCGAGCCTGTAAATTCCGCCACAGGGGCTAAAAATGGTAAAATATATATACGCAACGTAAGGGTTAATTTGAAATTGAAACATATTCTACTTGAAACGTAATAATAACCCATTTAATTTATACTTTGAAAAAAATGTTCAGGAGTTCAAGTATAGATAATTCCACAAGTAGACATAAATATTTTATAATTACTGATTACTCCAAAGCTTCAGGTAATATAAGTGCCACTTAGTTAACATGATAAGGGAACAGACTTGTTAATTATGAATAATAGACGTAACGGATTCTGAGAAGATAAAGTTATGGTAAATTCTAAGACAATATTCTTGAAATAAGAATGTCTCTCCGTCACAGACAAGAACACATTACCCGGTACATGATAATAGGTCCATAGTACTTGAATGAGAGGCATCTTTTTTTTTAAATTACTGATCACTTCTATTTGTTTTAACGATAATGATCGAAACAACAATATTTTTAGAAATTTAGGATATCTTGAAATGCATGAGTTAATATAACACTGATATGCATGCTTTCAAATATGTGTGCTTTGTAGATCACTGTATACACAGCTGATAGTAATAAAACTTTATCATAATAACTCATGTTTTATTAGTTTTAGCAGAGAGAGCTTCAGTAGCATATTGACACCTTCACTAATTACTAGCTAGCATTAGTGTGAATAATATTAACAGTTATATACTGTATGTAACAGACATATGTCATCAACCTCATTTACAGCACAGTTTACAGAGTGGATCAAAGTGCAACAAAGTTCAACATGCTACTGAGGAGTGGGGTATATCTAGTATATCTAGTATATCTAGTATATCTAGTATATATATCATCACCTAGAATAGTACGATATAAGAGCTTCCTCATCATTTCCATCATAGCTTGACAGACTTAGCAGTTAATATACATATCAGTTACCTCAATATATATATAGCAAACATCCTGAACCCAAAGTCTCTACTCAGACTTAGCTTTCAGTGGCAAAATTCTAAATTAGAAGTTGCCTTTCTTGGTGAAATCCTTATTTTATCTTTTAGATTAATTAAACTTTCAAACCAAAATAATTATAAGATAGAATTGTTATGTAAAATTGTAATAAATCTCTAATTTATGATGTATATGATTACCAATTATAAACATGCAAATAAACAGAAATATAAATTTTACAATTTTCATCAAATATGTGATTAGATAGTAATTCAATCTGAAGTCACTTTTCGATTTAATCAAATATTAAGTTAGCAAACTGCAGGAGCATTCTGTGGAAGTATGAGCTAAATAATGATCTGGTACCTCTCTTGGCGGCAATAATCTGCTGAGCTAACGTCTCACAATTTTATATGTCATAACAACCTGGGACCAGGTCATTTTTACAATATTTTTGTTTTAACACTTAACCTGTTAATCTAATAAGAGCCAATCTACAAACCTAATTACTGGAATCATTCATGTTAACCCTTACGTTGCGTATATATATTTTACCATTTTTAGCCCCTGTGGCGGAATTTACAGGCTCGCAGCTCGCAGCAGTAGTTTGAGCTTATTCACTAACGAGCTCTGCTGGCGGAATTTCCAGGCGGCGATTCCGGTACCGTTTTTACGAAATATACCGCATCTACATGGCGAATAAGGACTATATACGGGCGTTCAATACAAATTCAAGTAGCGACACCCGTACACAAATGGCTAATTCACACCCGAAACTTTGAATGAATTTTCTATGTTTTTTCGTTTTTATTCTATTACTTTCGAAAGATTGTCTTTAATTCGGGCCTCGTAACATCATAAATACGAAACGAAAAAAATTCCATTTATATATGGAATTGAAGACAAGATGTCTAGCTTCACAATGATATAAAAATTATTAGAATGCGACCTTTGGTTATAATTCTATAGCTATGTAAAGTTTGTCTTTATTTCCACCTATAAAATCGTCAATACTTACAACATGTATGCGGCATTGCAAACGGTCGTTCATCGCACTTTTCCAAGAAATCATAATCTCGAACCAGTTGACAAATAAGCACATGTCAACCCAAATATGGTTATGTTGTTTGACTTTTCAAATAAACGCTAACCTCGAACCATAACTGATGAAAATATGTTGATTAGTTTGTGTGCCGTTTGGTTTCACATGCCTCTCAGAAAGGTAAAATTGTATCTTTATTTCTGTGAATAAATCTGCGCATTTTATATAGAATAAAAGATTATTCTTTTCGGTTTATTGTGATATAAAAATTATGAAAATGCATTCAGTATTTTAGCCGTGATAAATGTTTTAGAAGTTGTGAAAATCGCCGATTGTTTCAAAATTTATGAAGTGTAAACATGACCTTTTTCACGGCGCTTGCTGTGTCTTTATTATTTTTTTGAGATTTTCTAATTTTATATGGGAATGTAGTCCATTGTTTCCCCTTTATTTTGCCGTATTTTGTTTTGAAAACAAACTATTCGCTCACATGATATGAAGTGCGGGAGTAAGGCGAGTTAGCGATTTTTTCCCCCGTCTCGCGAGATGCGAGGCAGATAGCAGTCTCGGGCGAGGCAAACCCGAGGCAATACAAACACGTGGGTGAAAATAGCCTCAAGCGAATTAATGCTTCGGGGGCTAAGCCCGACAAAATTGGCCTTTTGTAAAGCTAATTATCAATGCGTTACGGGTCAACAATGCACACGCAATTTGGTGTGAATTTTACTTGATATTTCGACCGGACATTCACACAGACTCGTTATCGTGGCTATCTGCGAGATGTATGTAAACAAGTTTTCATGTGGCGATATACGGACACACTTCGTCTCGCATTTCGCCTGGGGGGCAAATATAATTATTACTGACCCGGTAAATGCACTAAGTCCAACGTACGGGTCTCGCCAAGGGTTCTAACATTTTTCTCTATGAGCCTCCCGGATAATTCCGTCGCCCGCATGTTAAGGGTTAATGAAAGTTCGTCTAAGATTGACTAGGGACAATAATTAAGTTGCATGGGGATCAACTACAGGTTAACTTCAAAGAAATACGTACAGAATTAATATTTTGTTCTATTTTTGTTCTTTTATTTTCTTCAATATTTAAAGAGAATTTCAACTGTAATTCTACTAATCATCACATTACATTAAAATGCCATTAAAGCACGGTTCCTTTAATTTTCAGGAATATTCCTGGAAGTCTTCTGCCGGTCTTGGAGCTACAATCCTTCTAACATTTCCAAAGCCAAACACAGTGGGTCTCGGTGTTAATTCTATGAAATGTTATTTTTAGTTAAGCCTGGCGAGAGCCTGTTGTTTCCATGTCAAGTAATCTTCTCTGCCTCTAATCTCCTCACAGGGTCTGCACCTGACTGCTGTGTGAGGAGTTTACAAACAGACATGGAGACGCAGATCATCAAACTGATTGGATTTAATCTTGGCGTCTTTTAGTGGTTACTCACATTTGAGTCTGAATACTTGTTTCGGAAATCTTGTTATAGAGGCTTGGAATTATACATATATCATATCAATATATTGAATGATATTCGGTTTCGTGGAGCTTGATTTCTTGAACAGAATTTTAGAGGATTTGATAGAACTCAGATTGCTAATTCTATGTGTTTTTCGATGATAAGATATTAAATATTTTGTTAGCACTTTAGTCATCTGAGAGGATGATATACAGCTAGGAATGACAAATCATTAACAAATGATTGCCTACTGGATTGACCACTGGCAAAAGATTATTAGTCTGTCATCTAGATCCCTTCCTGAGGCAAGTCTACAACAAGACTTCAGAGTTTCTGGAAATGAACACATTTAAGAGGCTCTTTTTCATTTTATTTTCATGTTTTTTCAAATTTTGAAATTTTACAAAAATAATGAATTAAGAGACTGTTAGAGAGAGAGAGAGAGATAATGTTAGACTAGCTAAAGGAAAGCTTTACAGGAACATTTCGGGACCTGCTTGTAAATGGTTAAACAACCTGAGATAGACTAACAATCAATACATGAAATAGGGCCCATCCGACACCAATGAATTAATCACATAACTTTTAGTCAGGACTGGTAACTTTTTGAGGTTTTTCTTAAATTTTGCCATTAAATTGACAAAATAACACATTTTGAATGGCTACTTTTCAAGCTTATTCAATATACACTGCTAATAATGTATATTGTTTCCACTGATAAGATGAAATGACATTTCTCTTCAGAACACCGAACATTGCATGTTGCCTCATCTAGAACACAGCAGTACGGATCAAACAGTGCAACACGCAGAAGACGATTACACCTGCAACAGTGTAATCCACGTAACGAGCGCCCTGGTGCTTAACTTAATTAAATTCAAAGGAGACACTAATTAGGAAAGGCCCTTCAAGGTGGTAATTAAAACCGAATTGAAGTGGATTTGTCATTCATATTGACAGGACATATATATATATCGCGAAAATGTTGGTTACATTTTTTAAGTGAAATTGATAGCATCATTTGTATGGAATATCAAAAGTTGGCAACAAAAGTATATATAAGTAACAATAGATATGTTTGAGTAGTTATAACGAAGTGTGTGTCGGTGTCGACCCTTTGTTTGTCAAGCACGCTGTGGTTGGATTTGTAATTTGGGTGTTAATTAAGGTGTGGGCGTTAATTATGATGATTATGGTATTTTCCATAACACCTGATTCTTACAAATGTCAACATGTCCTCATCTACTGATAAAACATTAATCCAGTCTGTGCTGCTTCCACTGCTTCCAGATGCTGCACATTATGCACTTTATTATATTAATAGATCGGTGATGGACACTGTGTATTAATCGTCACTCCGGAAAGTAAACCTGTCATCACACTAGCTGTTCACACCAGAATGATTTAACACATGTTGATTGATAGTTTATATACATATTGATAAATGTCTATGCACCTTACCTGTTTAATAACTTCATAATCACTGCAGGTTTGTTATCACTGTCATTTATAACATTCATGAAGTTATGTAACATCAATTCCTGAAGTATCACCATTATACACATAACAGGTTGAGGATGGCTGATTTTTTATATTTCCATAAATAGAATACTATTTTCTGTTTCTCTCCATTTATGAAATGTCAATATTATGAAACAATGGCTGACATATGAATCATTCACAAGAATCATTTATCATTGATCACTCACTTCCTGAAACATAAACATAGTAACACACACTTTCAATTCACTATCATTCCCAACAATGGATTGTGTTTTATTATATATATTAGATAAAACATGAATTCACACACCCCTTAATCACAAAATGTCCACATTGTAACATATCCTCCATATAAATCAACATTGTAACACATAGACTATAATCATCAACATTGTAACGCACTATTACACCCCCGTATCATCCACTACAATTGTTCTTGATCTCTACTTAATCGCTGTTCCTACCTGGTTCTCCTTCGATCTTCGGAGCCTCATTGTCATTCAAAGTAACCTGGGGGGTGACAAACGATGTGACAGCTTGTGCCTGACCCTCCCCCTCCCCCTCCTTTGTTGCTCCCCCACCCCCCTCCGCTTTGGGGATAAATGCGGTCTCCTCATTCACTGCTTCAACACCGAGGAGTTTCATATTGGCATGCTAGCCACCGTTTTCCGATTCAGAAATTCCAGGCGAATCTTCTTCCTTTGGATCCTAGCTATTGATCAGTGAATGGACAAGGCTATCAAATTTGTCTTACTTCCTGCAATCTTTGATTGATTCCACAAATTGTCAGTGGGAGCTGAATGAAAGATGACAAACGATCATTAACATGTTATAATCCGCGCTCCTGCTTCAGATCGGAGGGGTAAGTGTGCAAATTGATCAGTTAGGGAGAGTGGCTCGTGTGATGTCACTGTAATAGCCAGATCTCCTTCAGCACGCTGAAACACACAAACGCTTGAAGATTTCCAAACAACTTGTGGCAATGGACAAACTGGAACGGACAGGAAGCTGGAGTCTCCTGATGGGCACAACAACTTCAAACACCATTCAAACCGCTCAATCAATAGCGATTCTCACAATTTTTGCCACAATAGACACAAATTTCAGCTCTGCGATAACAAACTGAAAACCAATTTCAGGCCAATCTCGGGTTATGATGAGCACAATCACAAGCCAGAAAGTGCTCCCCAGCTCAATAAGGACACCTTAACGACACCTGGACGACAGACAGACACCCGTTCAGTCTCTATTAGGTGATCTCAAGTTATATAATACAAGAAATAACAGAATATCCAATCCTGGGAATCACAAGTCCGAAAGAACAACCTGTCACCATCCGGAGACAATCAAACACCTTGACACAGAGGGACTCTCTCAGCTGTTTCTGCACAGGAAATACACGAAATAATGAAATACCTGATCCAGGGAATTTCTCAATACAGGACATGAGATACGCCTGCTATCAACCTGGACTGTGTTCCCTATCTAGCAGATAACGTCTATATCTGTCCTATCAAATCTCACCTTAGCAAGCAGATCAACTTCAAATTTGAAAACTTTACGCCAAGCATTAGACATACGTTGTCACAAATTTGTTTGAAACTGCATTCAAAGTTACCTAGTCAAACTTAAACGACAAGTTTTCTGTTTGCATGGAGATTAACTATGTCAAGGTGTATGCTGACATGTATATGAAATATGCAATAGTTTACACACCGAAATACGAGTGCGAATCAATACTAACGGGTGACCCGCTTGTTACCTGATCTCGTAAAACTTTCTACACCCTGTCTCTATGGATAATGTCAAAAATATCAGGTATGCTTACTTTGCTGTATAAAAATAAATTAGACTAGGTTTACAAACTTTTAAAGTTATAGACTTATGAAATATAATTTTACAGACTTATGAAATATAACTTACAAACTTATGAAATATAACTTACAGACTCATGAAATATAACTTACAGACTTATGAAATATAACTTACAGACTTATGAAACATAATTTACAGACCTATGAAATAAAATGTACAGACTTTTGAAGTATAATTTACAGACTTATGAAATATAACTTCTGTCTTTTGAAATAGATTTACACACGTTCATAATGTCACTGATATTTCACAATAACATTTTGCAATTTCGTGTAAATGAGTACAACATACAACACAAAGAATAAAAATATGTATTCGTTTTTTCAAACAGGTAAAGGATTGTAGGAACAATTTGTAAAATACAAAGACTAAAACTTTGAGGAAATTCAATGAAATGTGTTAATCTCAAATTAACTATCTTAAAATAAATTTTTGAAAAAGCATATAACATTAGAGATACATTAAAGCGAAATTATTCTCATTGGCAACCTGGTAATGAGTCAGCAGAATAGAAAAATATTGAATACAATTTGTTCATAAGACATCACATTTTCAAAGGCAATGATCCAGTACTGTATTCCAACTTACACAAACCTGTTCACAAAATACATATAGTGACTCAGACACACCTAAACATTTCAACAAGCAGCTATATCTTCATAGTAGAAACATAGATCCTGTAAGCAGTTAAACAATATACAATATACCCAATACATCCAATCTTGGTGATGTACAACTGTACGAATCTACTTCTCCATAGAATGACTACACGGAAAATTTTCGACACATTTCCTGTCAGAACATAATATATACTTCCTGTTAAAGATGACACAAATGTAGAAAATAAATATTTCAAAATGAAATGGTGAAATACTCTTCCTCACCAACATTGAGACTATATCCTCTATCCATGCATTTCTTGACCTTTAAATTTACTCCAGAAAGGGAATTTGAAGTAGCCTCCTTCAGTAAAATCTTAAATATGCTCTGTCTATATGGCTTGTAAATTCAAAGACAAATTCCAGATTATTGACTCATGCTCTCTCAAAGACCTCCAACATACATCCTCAAATCCATTCAATGATGTGTTAATTCAAAGAGTGAAATTTCCAAATATTGAAGTATTCGTCAACGACTTGGAAAATATATCCTCCAATCCAATCTGAGATGTTGAAAGAAAATGTATCGAAACGTTGAAACATCCTCAATGACATTGACAATATGCTCTCTCATCCATTTGTCCGTTCGTTAACAATCAGCGATGTAAAAGATATCCGTCTGAAAAATATGAGCTTCACTGAATTCACTGACTTTCATTCAAGACCAGCTGTTGACTGAATAATATAGATACATACATATTTCTCAGTCGGTGATCACATATATGTCGTCCGTGTCGAAACAAGCAGAACATTGGTTGCGTTAGACTTCCATGTTTGCACATATTACGAACCTACTAGAATGGTTGAAAAATCAATTGAGTAAAAAGGCTGTTGTCCAAAGATGACGTTAAAACGTTTCATGTCTGTTGAGAGAGAATTTCGTCTGCTTTTGAAAGAATGAGAAATTTGGGAAGTAAAAAGGAGAGGAAAACCTCCTGGTCAGTCATCAGGCGAAGCTGTTATTAAGTTTTCCTCGCAGCTGAATATCCATGAATATTTAATGAGGCAAGTTTTGAGAGCAGGATACACAAGGAGATAAATTCTTTGTTGTCTTTGTTGTATTTCTATATTATGGAATATGGATACAGTCGCTCTGACATTGATACTATGCAATAATACAAAATCTTAAAAGTCATTTGGACCTCCCAAATCCTAATACAAGTTCAGTGACTGTCATTGGTTGAAAGATATTGAAGATAACATCATGGTACAAGCGAGAAATTGATTCTTGTTTTGTGAATATTGACATAAAATTTCCTTCGGCTGACAGGATCATATTTTAATTTCAGTGACTAATTCCATCTACCAGAGGTATTCAATTATTTAGTGTGAAACCATTCTGAATGGCCAATTTACAGTATTGTTGCCAAAGTGAATAATCCACCATTTGCCACTAGCTAAAGATAAGTTATCCTAGTGAATTAGCAAGTAAATCTCTTTGTGATATTGATGTTCGGATCAGTTTGCAAGTGAGAAACCACTAACTTCTTTTTCAATATTGATATAAGATTTACCTCAGCTAGTAATATCTGTTGTTTTTTTAATTCAGCAAGATATTCTGCCTTCAGCTAGGAAGGTGTTAAGCAGTTTTAAGATTACCGGTAAGATCATTTTGAAAGTGAAAACTTGATTCTTATATTTCATATTTCAACATTTACTTTGCTCTGATATAGATACAAACTTATTTTGGCTTGCAGAAAGTATATGAACTGATATATTTTCATTCAAGGACTTTTTGCCTTAGTTAATTTGGGATGCTGTTAAATTTATTGGGACACAATTTCCACCCTGACAGAATTAACTGCTCACGAATCTGAACAACTTTTGGAGTGGCATCGTGGATCTATTCAGAGAAAGGGAAAAGAGGATATGTGGCAGGGCCAACTAGCTGATGCACGAATTAACTTACGCAGTAATAATAATAATTATTAATTGAGAATTATCAACTTTTTGTTGCTGTGATTGGATTTATTTTTATATTTTGAAAATCACTACCAGATTTGAAAAGTATTGTTATCATAACAATTTGATGACATAAAGTAATCAGTTTCAAATAGACTACCAATGAAAGGATTTTGTTTTCAAATATTTTAATCTTTATTGATTATTTTGATAGGTCACTCTGATCTTTATGCAAAAAAAAATCATTTTGATTATACGGTAATCAACAAAAAGTCTTAGATTTACAAAATAATTCACCAAAATCTTGACAACTGATGAAAATGATAAAAATAATTCAATCCTGCAATTGGATGAATTCAATTTAACGAAATATATAAAAACATTTGCAAAAATATGTCTATCACCATTTCTTCCCCATGTGATAATTCAATTTCAGTCGAAGTAGTCTCATTTTCTCTAATTTAATTTTATGTCTTTATTCTCGTATTGCATTAGGTGGATTGGACGCTGCTCAAGGCAATAAAGACAGTTGAATTGCATCTACTTGGCTCGGGAGTAAGCGTAAATATGCCTACGTACATTATGTGAATATCTTTGATGTTGATACTTCACCCATCCTAGAATTTACAACTTGTCTTGACTGAATGTAGTTTTCGTAAAATGTACATAACAAAATTTGAAGTCATTGCTTCAAATTTTATTTTTTTTATTTTGCAAATGAATAATTAAAGGGAACAAATATGGACAAACATGTTTTGTGTATTGTATTCCTGACAGCACAATGATATTGCAGGACCTCGACAGTCCCTCTTCGTTTGTTCTTATTTCTTATATTTCATTATCAGAGCTAGATTATTCATTTGTAACTTTAAAACTTATTATCATCATGTTGATTTGTAATTATTTCATCACTACAATATTCATAAAAGAATAAAAAGAGAGCAGTGACAAACGTTTTTAAATCAATTAGAAATTTCTCTAAATATCTAATTTGAATAAGGAAATTTCGGACAAATAATATTGATGAAAATTTAAATGGGTTTATATATAAACAGGTACTATTTAAAATTCAATTCACTTTGTGTCACATTTGAAATTCAAAGCTGTTGATCTAACTTTTATCTAAAGAGTCCTTGTTTATCTTCAACTGATGCGAACAAAGCTGAGTGAGGTGAGGTGAGGTTGGGGTTTAATGCCGCTTTCAAGAGTATTTCACTTATATCACAGCTGCGTATTATGGCAGGGAGAAAGCCCACAACACCATGGTGGCTGAAACCTGCCAGCAGCAGATTGAACTAGCGAACCATGGGTGGCACAACGCTGAAATTCTGCATAGCATTGCACTCAAACCTTAGCGCATGCAGAACAGTTGTCTACCGCAGACAAACATGAAACAAAATATGTCGAGAATAACAATGACGTAATCATATAGGATATGAATCTATACATATATATCAACAGTTAGGCTAAACATTATAAATGTACAACTACATTTTATGAAAAACACTGAATGTCCCTTCAACCCTCTCCCTCGTATAGGCGAGAAAAACTTTTAGCCAAGAAGAATCATGTCTACATGGTGTATCACACGCTTTGATATCAACTTGTCATGAGGTCACAAAGGTATTACCTTGACATATTGCTTATTGAAAGGCTCAATACGAGATATATATACCCCACAAGTATAAGGAGGCTGTAGTCGAGTAATATAAATATCAAACTTCAATAACATCAAGTATTTCTTGCAATATGTTACACGTTTCATTTATCAAAGTTCAATTTGAATCTTCATCAGATCTGCATCATCATAATTTTACACAAATTATATTTGAATTTTAAAAATTAAAGTTAAAAGTATCACGTAGTTACAAATATATCCAAAGCTTTAAAAACATGTATTGTGACTGTATTTCATTTATCATTCCCAACCTTAATTTCTACATCACATCACGGAATATCATGACATATGACATTTATCCCACCCAGTGGAAATGGGTCATATATAGATTATAAGACTCCGTCACATAACATTGTTCGAACATCTTTGTTTACATGAGATGTTGACAAAGCCACTAATTGACCCACGATGGTTAACGATCACGTTAATTAGCAAGGAAGACCTCAATCTGTTGCAGGAAACTTGTCAAGCATAAAATAACGAACATTCACTTGATTTCCTTCCTGCTTTTATTTCAACACATCCGATTGGACAACTTGGGATTAACTCTTACTCCCACGATATTCCAGAGTAGCTTATCTTTAGCCAGTGCCAAATCCTAAATTATTCCACTGAAATGAGTTTGTTTTCCTGTAAACTGGCCATTCAGAATGGTGTTCCAAAATTTTAGAAATATCCTCTATCTATATCCACAATTATACTCATTGACTTGTTTTAAACATAAAACAAAATGTCAAGAATAACAACGACCTTTACCTACAAATTTATTCATATCATCGATCATAATATGAAATAAGCTTGAATAGCAGTTAGCGCATTTGGCTTTCGAATCCCGCCAGGGGCACGGCAACTTTATCTACAGTAGTGAACTGTTCTACACGCAGTCAGGTTTAGGTGCAATGATACACTGAATTACAGTGCAGTACCATGGTTCGCTAGTTCCAGCCGTTGGTTTAAACGCAATGCATAGCCACATGGCGTGCGGGCTTTCTCCCTGCCACAATACTAGCAGCCGCGGTATAAGTGAAATACCCTTGAAAGCGGCGTTAAACCCTAACTCACCTCACCTCACCTTGAATAGCAGCCAGCCTGAAAGTGTTATTTTGTCAATTAAAATGCCAGGTTACCAGTTACCAGCTCTTGGCTGTAAGACAAGCCTCATTGCATTCAGTGCTTTAATATTACTTCCTAATACAGTGACGGATCCAGAGCGTGTTCAGGGTGTTCATCCCCCTATCTTTTGGAAATTTTTGCATATAAATTTGATTGACCCCCAGGGTGAAACCCCTGTTTTCAATGAGTTACCTCCCTTTGAAAAGTTCTGGATCAGCCTATGCAATTTGGGCCGAAAGGCAGAACTGACTTTCCTCGAACTATAGGAACGTTTACTATAAATACATTTGCATATTTTCCTGTATTGGACAAACGCTATATAAAGCATGTAGAGAATACTCAATATCAATATACTGTTCTTTCTCTAAAAATAATTCTTCTGATTCTATATTAATGGACTAGATTTCCATGGTAACTAGAGCAGCATCCATTGACATGCAAAGGCGCACACTCGCATAATGCAAAGAGACTGGAAGATTTTGCAGTTCTTATTTATTTAATCATGTCGTCTCCGTCAGTGGATCTACCCAATCCAGTTACAGTATATCCTGCATTAATCATTACAGGGCAGTCGGACCGTCGGTCAAGAAATGAGTTAATTTGTTGAAATCTGGTGGCTAGACCCAGGAGAATTGCCAATGTCCAGTTTCCCACTTGAGTGACCCTAACTTGGTGACAGACTTCTGATGAAATGTCCACACAGGAATTCTGACCGCTAGACTGTCAACAGTCTGTTAAAATAATTTTTCTTTAATGTGAGGTTGGACGATCAGTGATTTAACACACTTTTCAAAATCATTAAAGTTCTATCAAGGCTGATAGTATTTTTAAGGGAGAAAGCACACAACACCGTTGTAGTTATGCATTGCAGTGAAACTTGCATGAGCAACGGTTGGAACGAGCAAACCATGGGTGGTACTGCACTGAAATTCAGTGTAGCATTGCATCCAAACCTTACTGCATGTAGAACTGTTCCCTACTGCAGACAAAGTTGCTCAGCCTCTGATTGGATTCAAACCCTGGATCTCTGAATCCTAAGCTGAATTTATTTAAAGGTGCATCCATTGTGTTTCATAAAATTTGATTTGGCTTTAATACGTTCCAACTCACCAAATGTGCTGTCTACAATACAAATAAATTCACTCAGTTTGCATATTTATCCCCAATCCACAAATATATCATACTTTTCCATATATTTTCCAATTAAAATTGAGTAACATCTTTTATGCATGTGCAGAAACGGAAAGTGCATGACCTATTTACATGCACAGTAGTTGTATGACCTATTAAACATTATCAACCCAAATTTGTTATTTTGTCTGCTTTAAATAAGATTCCAAAATTATGTTTGACTCATTGGCGCGCGCCACACGCGATGCATTGTCCGGTTTTTGATCAGAAATCCACACTTTTATCTTCATATCGTCAATATACTAAGTCGAGTATCATCAAAATGGTAGTTTTTGGTAACAGTTGGTACTTCTCGATAAAGTAAGATCATTTATAGCGTTTGTCATATTTGACCCCCAACAACACAATGGGTGTACCTTTAATGTATGCCAACATTATGAGAGGAAGACATTCACAGAATTATAACATGGTTAATTAACCCTCTACCTGCAGATCCCAGAATGATCCAGGACAGCCTATGTGAGCGCTTTCTGTCATCTGAACAGGATATTCAGTCTTTAAAAAATGCACTTTAATGTTCTGTTTCTTATTATTGTTTTCTTTAGGCAGTGGACATTTCCAGATTAATCCCTTTAATATAATAATGATTCTTTTAAATTGTCCATTTAATGGAATGGAATGAATTAATTTAACAGCTAAACATAAACCAATTATTTTCAAATAATCATAGAAAATTTATACACTTACCGGGTCCTGTATTACAATACAATGAATTCCACATCTTTAGTTAGTTTGTTTCAGTGAAATCCAGTGATGAGAGACATTTTAAAATAAACATTTATTGAAACCTGAATTCCAAATCTTTGCTGGTTTTGTTTCCATGGATATCTTTCAATGTTAATATTGATAAGTCAGTTTCATTTCAGTCTTCTGCAATTTCCTGTTCACGTCTTGAATAATTAAGCGCTTGAATTTCTTCTGTTTGTTTGTTAATTCCGTTTCTTTACCAGTATCTATTTTGTTTGGCTACACACTGTTATACACTTGAAAACAAACTTCAACATTGTTACGTAACACAGACCAATGGATGCAGTATTCATGATGTTTGGTGATGTCTTAGAGCGAGATGCATCTCCTGACACGTGTATCTCTTGATAAAAGATACAAATATACAGTCAATGAAAACATATTTCACCATGTTCATAAATTCATTGGAAAGAGTCAACGGTTCAATTAATACATAAATACTAATGTACTTATTTACCATATTCAAAGTGCATTTTGTCATAAGAATAACATTTCCAATTGTGTGTTGCCGTAATAATGTATATTACATGTTTACCCACTTCGTCACTTGTAGATTTCTTACTCTCTTCTGCATATATTGTGTTATGTATTTTAGCCTTGTCAAATAGTTGTTGATTATGTGGAGAGGGCTTCTATAAGTTTCACAACTTGTGCCCAATTCATTTCTTAAATGAATAAAATATGTTTTCAATCAAAAGATACAAAATGTGAGCTTCATACTAAACAGGTTTTAGTTGTAGCTTAACTCTAAGAATCTATAAAGAATACTAACACACACCTCACAATTTTTGTCTGTAAGGCATGATTTAAGCCCAGAAACCTGTCTTTAGAAAGATATTGTCTTATTTTGTGGTTAACATTATTCTTCAAGAGAAAAGTCTACACAACCATTGGTGCAAGATTTGCAGTGAAACCTGGAGAGCATCGGCTGGAACTAGCAACTATGGATGGTACTTCACTGGAGTGAGTGAGTAAGTGAGTGAGTGAAAGAGTGAGTTAAAGAGTGAGTGAAAGAGTGAGTGAGTGAGTGAGTTAAAGAGTGAGTGAGTGAGTGAGTTAAAGAGTGAGTGAAAGAGTGAGTGAGTGAGTGAGTTAAAGAGTGATTGAGTTAAAGAGTGAGTGAGTGAGCGAGTGAGTGAGAGAGTGAGAGAGTGAGAGAGTGAGTGAAAGAGTGAGTGAGTGAGTTAAAGAGTGATTGAGTTAAAGAGTGAGTGAGTGAGCGAGTGAGTGAGAGAGTGAGAGAGTGAGAGAGTGAGTGAAAGAGTGAGTGAGTGAGTGAGTTAAAGAGTGATTGAGTTAAAGAGTGATTGAGTTAAAGAGTGAGTGATTGAGTGAGTGAGCGAGTGAGTGAGAGAGTGAGAGAGTGAGTGAAAGAGTGAGTGAGTGAGTGAGTTAAAGAGTGATTGAGTTAAAGAGTGATTGAGTTAAAGAGTGAGTGAGTGAGCGAGTGAGTGAGAGAGTGAGAGAGTGAGAGAGTGAGTGAAAGAGTGAGTGAGTGAGTGAGTTAAAGAGTGATTGAGTTAAAGAGTGATTGAGTTAAAGAGTGAGTGAGTGAGCGAGTGAGTGAGAGAGCGAGAGAGTGAGAGAGTGAGTGAAAGAGTGAGTGAGTGAGTGAGTTAAAGAGTGATTGAGTTAAAGAGTGATTGAGTTAAAGAGTGAGTGAGTGAGCGAGTGAGTGAGAGAGCGAGAGAGTGAGAGAGTGAGTGAAAGAGTGAGTGAGTGAGTGAGTTAAAGAGTGATTGAGTTAAAGAGTGATTGAGTTAAAGAGTGAGTGAGTGAGCGAGTGAGTGAGAGAGTGAGAGAGTGAGTGAAAGAGTGAGCGAGTGAGCGAGTGAGTGTTTTATACGACTTCAACAATATTGTAGCCATTAGCTGCAACAACTACAATAGAGCAATAGGGCATTGAACTCAAAGCCAACAACATATAAGGCAAGTGGGGGGATTTTTTAAGACAGGAAGTTGATCTTAGTTTTCCTATCTCCTTTTGAGAAGAGCTAATATTAGTTGAGGACTTGACAGGCTTGTTTCTGCATGATTATCAATGAAGGACAATTTCAGGCTCAGTTTCTTAAAGACAACAAAATACTATGAAAAAAAATTGGATAATTTCAGAGATGAACGACAAACATTCTCAGATAGATTACTTTAAGGCTATAAAAGATATATTTGACCAAATAAATCCTACGTATTCAAAGAAGTCTGATGGCCAATTTCACCCTCTAGAGTGGAATTACTCTTCAGAAATATGTCTAAAAGAAAACAATGGTATAAAATTGTAGGATATATATCTAAAGGCTTCAGAAAATTATTGACAATGTTGTTTCAAGTTACATAAGGACAAGAACAGCATTTCTGCAGAGTAGGTTAAGATTGCAATTTAGAGAAACAATTGCCAAAGTGAGTTTTACATTTGAAGGCTGATAATGGTTATATTCAATTTAGGGTAAGTTACATATTAGGTCCTTTCTACTTGTGAAGGATTATATTATGCAATTTAAGGCCAAACCTGACGTTACAGAAACAATGTCAATTCTACTTTGGAGAGTCAATTTGCAATGTTTGGGTTTGATTGTTGTAAGGATTTAGAGTCCTGTATGGAGAGCAAGATATTTCAAGATTGTAGAGAAACGTCAATGACATCTACTTAGGAAGGATCAATGATGTGCAATTTCAGTGTAAGTTACTGATAATGCTTTTTGAGAAACATTGATGAAGTCCTTTCTGCATAGAGAATTAAGCTATGCAATTTTAAGCGTTGGTTATTTTAAGGATTGTGAGAAGTGATGAGTCAGCAGCTTAGCTTCAAATCCCCTTCAGTAAGTGGGACCGGATATAAGAAGATAAAATAAAGTCCTCTGTCAACATATCTTGTCATAACTGTGGCCGTGTAACCTTGACCTTTCTTCGACCTCCTCCGATAATGACCTTATAATCTATGTACTTACATTATCATTGAGATGTATATATATTTTAATCACGTTGCTTAAATTAAAAAGATTTATATCGCATAATTTTGAAAGCCCCCTTTTCTCAATAAGGCTGTTTTTACCAGACTTTTTATCAAACTATAAGAAATCTTGACAGAGAGGTTTATACAAATTGAAGTTTATCAGTCATTTCCAAGAACCTAAAAGTTGCCTCAAGTCTTATTTGGCCAGTAATGTGTAGAGAGTTTCTTTTGATCAATTGATTTTAGCTTACTTCAGCATATCTTTAAAGTATGTAATACCGTTGCAGAAGTCCTTAAGGTACTTTGAGTCTGAAAGTCAATAACTTCTTAGATAGGTATTTTTAGTAGACTGGCACTTTGCCTCCTAAAAATATAACTTTTATTACATGTTCCTAAAATAAATGACCATTTAATTAATGATTGCAAATGCCTCTGTGAAATGGGAATGGTAGGGCTGACCAGAATCTGGACTAACTTTTCCAGAGTGGATCATGTTTTGAGCTTGGATAAAGTTAAGGTTTAATATAATGAACTAGCGACTTTGAGTAAGACTAGCAGTTTAGAAGTTGGTGAGATGTACATAAGAACACGTTCTATTCACTTTCAATTTCTTTATTTTGCAATTGCAATGAGTATTTCACCTCCCTCACAGCTGCTACTGTTATTGCAGGGAGAAAGCCTACAACACCATCGTGGGTATGCATTGTCATGAAACCTGCAAGCAACAGTTAGAAGAAGCGAGTGAATGAGTCATTCTTTAACACTGATCGGGTATTATTGCAGCCATTAGCGGTGAAAGGAACTCGCAAACCATGGGTAGTACTGCACTGAAATTCAGTGTAGCATATTGCACTCAAACCTTACAGATTGTACAGTTGAACGGTTTTCTACAGGAAACAAAGTTGGCAAACTCCTGGCAGGAAGTAACAGAAACATTGTATTCATTAATATAAAAATGTTGTATATCTATAGAAGTTGTGCTTCAAAAGCCATGTTTTATTGACACAATACATGGATATAAATAAATTTGGATTCATAATAAACACTTAATTAATTCCATCTGAATTTTATTTTTGACAATTATACATTTAAAAGTATGAAGAGGGTGAATAGGATATTAGCATTTCAAAGTTTAATCAATATTAACATACATTTATTCAACAGTGCAGTTAGGCTGTTTTCACCTAGTATATTTCACTATTTGAATATTATTATATCATAACATTGTGAATGGAATCAAATATTATTCTTTTATTATATGATTGCAGGAGAAATACCAGGATCTATCAATGAAAATAAACCATGTTATCAGTCACTATTGAAAATACAATGGAACGTGTAATCAGTCACTAGTGACTGATATCATATAACAATGACCTGACGTCATAAAACAATGCTCTGACGTCATGACATGTTCATGACGTCACATTGTTGCTGAGGCAACAGGCTCATGGAGCAGATTTAACTTAAATGCAAGTCGATTTTGGTGAATATGCAAGGATTTGGTCATACAATAAATAGAAAATTTTTCTTTTCTTGACAAATACCATGCGCCACTCGTGATAATTATTATAAACTTTCTACCTCACTCGATGAGATAAACATGATATTTGTCAAGAAAAGCCAAATATCCTCTATATATATCAATACTAAATCGTATCTAATAAATTCATTTACAATTGCATTATTTTAATTGATAAATTTATGAAAACCCTTGAGCTGTATGGATATGACTGCTATAATTATCCTATATCTCATGTACATGATAACCACTGCTCTCTAACAATTAAAGTTTGTGTTGACATATTTCAGGTATGATGCTTATTAGAACCTGCTGCACAACATCACACTTTACAATTAATAATCCACATTGGTCAAGGCATAAAGTTATGAACTTTATAATCATAGACCTTTGAGTCCTAAGGAAGAAGTAACATGTATATTTTAGAGGCTTGTATAAGTTCAATCAAGGGACCATTTTACAATTCATAATCCACATTGGTCAAGGTGTGTCAACACTAAATTTAATTATCACAGACCTTTGAGTCCTAAGGAAGAAGTAACATGTATATTTTAGAGGCTTGTATAAGTTCAATCAAGGGACCATTTTACAATTCATTATCCACATTGGTCAAGGTGTGTCAACACTAAATTTAATTATCACAGACCTTTGAGTCCTAAGGAAGAAGTAACATGTATATTTTAGAGGCTTGTATAAGTTCAATCAAGGGACCATTTTACAATTCATAATCCACATTGGTCAAGGTGTGTCAACACTTAATTTAATTATCACAGACCTTTGAGTGCTAAGGAAGAAGTAACATGTATATTTTAGAGGCTTGTATAAGTTCAATCAAGGGACCATTTTACAATTCATTATCCACATTGGTCAAGGTGTGTCAACACTAAATTTAATTATCACAGACCTTTGAGTGCTAGGGAAGAAGTAACATGTATATTTTAGAGGCTTGTATAAGTTCAATCAAGGGACCATTTTACAATTCATTATCCACATTGGTCAAGGTGTGTCAACACTAAATTTAATTATCACAGACCTTTGAGTCCTAAGGAAGAAGTAACATGTATATTTTAGAGGCTTGTATAAGTTCAATCAAGGGACCATTTTACAATTCATAATCCACATTGGTCAAGGTGTGTCAACACTAAATTTAATTATCACAGACCTTTGAGTCCTAAGGAAGAAGTAACATGTATATTTTAGAGGCTTGTATAAGTTCAATCAAGGGACCATTTTTACAATTCATTATCCACATTGGTCAAGGTGTGTCAACACTAAATTTAATTATCACAGACCTTTGAGTGCTAGGGAAGAAGTAACATGTATATTTTAGAGGCTTGTATAAGTTCAATCAAGGGACCATTTTACAATTCATTATCCACATTGGTCAAGGTGTGTCAACACTAAATTTAATTATCACAGACCTTTGAGTCCTAAGGAAGAAGTAACATGTATATTTTAGAGGCTTGTATAAGTTCAATCAAGGGACCATTTTTACAATTCATTATCCACATTGGTCAAGGTGTGTCAACACTAAATTTAATTATCACAGACCTTTGAGTGCTAGGGAAGAAGTAACATGTATATTTTAGAGGCTTGTATAAGTTCAATCAAGGGACCATTTTACAATTCATTATCCACATTGGTCAAGGTGTGTCAACACTAAATTTAATTATCATAGACCTTTGAGTCCTAAGGAAGAAGTAACATGTATATTTTAGAGGCTTGTATAAGTTCAATCAAGGGACCATTTTTACAATTCATTATCCACATTGGTCAAGGTGTGTCAACACTAAATTTAATTATCACAGACCTTTGAGTGCTAGGGAAGAAGTAACATGTATATTTTAGAGGCTTGTATAAGTTCAATCAAGGGACCATTTTACAATTCATTATCCACATTGGTCAAGGTGTGTCAACACTAAATTTAATTATCACAGACCTTTGAGTGCTAAGGAAGAAGTAACATGTATATTTTAGAGGCTTGTATAAGTTCAATCAAGGGACCATTTTTACAATTCATTATCCACATTGGTCAAGGTGTGTCAACACTAAATTTAATTATCACAGACCTTTGAGTCCTAAGGAAGAAGTAACATGTATATTTTAGAGGCTTGTATAAGTTCAATCAAGGGACCATTTTACAATTCATAATCCACATTGGTCAAGGTGTGTCAACACTAAATTTAATTATCACAGACCTTTGAGTGCTAAGGAAGAAGTAACATGTATATTTTAGAGGCTTGTATAAGTTCAATCAAGGGACCATTTTACAATTCATAATCCACATTGGTCAAGGTGTGTCAACACTAAATTTAATTATCACAGACCTTTGAGTGCTAGGGAAGAAGTAACATGTATATTTTAGAGGCTTGTATAAGTTCAATCAAGGGACCATTTTACAATTCATAATCCACATTGGTCAAGGTGTGTCAACACTAAATTTAATTATCATAGACCTTTGAGTCCTAAGGAAGAAGTAACATGTATATTTTAGAGGCTTGTATAAGTTCAATCAAGGGACCATTTTTACAATTCATTATCCACATTGGTCAAGGTGTGTCAACACTAAATTTAATTATCACAGACCTTTGAGTCCTAAGGAAGAAGTAACATGTATATTTTAGAGGCTTGTATAAGTTCAATCAAGGGACCATTTTACAATTCATAATCCACATTGGTCAAGGTGTGTCAACACTAAATTTAATTATCATAGACCTTTGAGTGCTAGGGAAGAATCACGTAACATATATTTTTAAAGGTGTGACCTCAATTGTTTTGTCTCTATTCAAGGTTTTACAAGTTCACTCAAGGGACCATGACTCACAAAAGCACAGATGTTCTAAAACAGTAAAAAATATTAAATGTTAAATATTATTCCCCCATAACCCGAATCCCCTAAGTTTTATAAGCCTAATGAGCCGAAATGCAATTGAAGTAATAAGTATTCTTCATGACAATTCCAGCACACAGAGCACCCCCTCACCCCAGCTCTTCCTCTCCTCTAGGTAGACTTTTGTATAATCCAGGTAAGGGTTCTTGAGATATCCCACTGACGGGTAAAATGGCAAAATAGTTTGACCTTGAAATGACAGTCAAGGTCACAAAACCCTGTTGGAACATTACTATCACTGTGAACCTATTTGCAAAATAGGAAAAGAATCCAGTGATTAGTACATGAGTTATTTTATTTGTATGTACATACAGACATACAGACAGACAGACGTACACTGCTGAATACTACTGGTTTAACCCCAGCTTAGCGCTAAACTCGCGGCGGAAGATAATGAACTAAATATTTATGCATAGCACAGTCATTTTTAAATTTGATTTAATTTGATGTGCAAATATTCAAAGAACTTGGTCCTTCTGAATTGGCAAGGAGAACTACTCTGATTCAAGGCACCCTCTGATCATCTAATTTGGTATCCACCTTTGAATGCTTTGCGTGTACGTGTATGTCTATGAAATCATCAATCTTGCTTTTACATTTTCGTTGGATTTCTCAATAAATCAAGCATTCAGAATCATCTTTGAAACTCATCCATATATTTCATATTTACTAAAAGCGTTGAGGCACACTGGTGATAGACAAAGTAGATTTTGATGAAATAAAATATTCCTTGAAAGATAATCTGATTTATTTGCGAAATTGATTTTTTTTTTGCCAAGACGGTTAATAATCCAAGTTTCTGACTTATTAAACCCTGTATGCATTGATTCTTGGCGAAAAGTTTAAAGGGACACAGCGTCGAGGATAAAAATCAGAATTTGAATTTAATAATCTGAATATATATGAGGTTACAGATACCATAATTGAAGTAAATAGCCTCTTCTCCCCAATAAATGCTCAATTAAGTCACATTGACACATCGTAGTCTCATAAGTCACATGAAGTGCTCTAAACATGGTGACAGACCAACTGCACGAGGTGTGGTGAGGTGTGCATGGTGAGGTGAGGTGAGTTGGGGGTTAACGCTGCTTTCAAGAGTATTACACTTATATCATGGCTTCTAGTATTATGGCAGGGAGAAAGCCTGCAACAACCTGTGGCTATGTATTACAGTGAAACCTGCCAGCATGGGCTTGAACTAGCAAACCATGGGTGCCAACTTCACGAAAGTCTTAGTTTCCATTGTAGTTAAGATCATAGGGGTTAAGTGATTTGGGGTTTAACACCACTTTCAAGAATATTTCACTTGTATCACAGCTGCTGTTATTACTACGGGGAGAAAGTCTGCAGCACCATGTGGCTATACATTGTGGTGAAACTTGCAAGCGACTGCAGTAACAATCGAACCATGGGTGGTACTATGCTGAAATCCAGTGTAGCATTGCACCCAAACCTTTCTGCATGTAGAACAGTTTCTACTGCAGGCAAAGGTACTCAGCCATCGTGGGATCAGAGACGTTTTGATCCTTAGCTTAAAGGGACACCGCGTCGAGAATAAAAATCAGATCATGTGTATCTACCTATGCTATTTAACACGTCTGCTAACAATCACAGACACCGAATTTCAGACAATTGACATATTTTGTAATTAAAAACTACTGCATGTAGACAGAGAAGTGAAGCATAACTCGTTAGCAGACACTCTAATCAGCTTAGTGAGATAAAGATGAGACTCAGTTTTATCCTCGACGCAATGTCCCTTTAACATGTTAACCATAAATATCAGAAATAACCGAAAATATCCTCTCGAATTTTGTTTCCACAAAGAATACCCCGATAGAACATCCTCTTCATTAGTACCTCCCTTTCAAATTCCTATTTGTACCTTGGCAGTTACTACATCATTTATGGGACGCAAAGTTAAAGCACTACCAACACTGTGGGACTCCAACTCTTGGCCTGATATAAGGTTACCAACAATAACACAGGCATAAATCTGTCAAATTACTTCCTAGACAGTAGGCAATCACACTTGAGGCGTTACACTGGCAGGTTGTTTACACCTCATCATGGTTGAATGGTTCAGTTTATGCGTATATTTGAGAAAATGATCAATGATGAGAAATCTGTAGAAACCTCGAGATCATTAAGCTGAATCGCAGGAGCTTCAATGGACTTCATTGCTTGACTAATAGCATGGTACAAATTTCACTTCTACTCCATTGAAGTCAAGCATATGTGCGAGCATATACCATGATCGATTTTATTCATTTCCCTTCCCAAATAAACACCTTAATCATCATTAAAGTATATACAGCTCCCACTTCTCTTTTCTAAAGCTCAAGACAGCTGTGTTTTATTTGTTGTCCACCTCATCCCCTATCCATGGTTTATTGTGTCGAGTGCAGCAAATATTTAAGGTGAGGTGAGGTGATATGGGGTTTAAGAGTATTTCACTTATATCACGGCTGCTAGTATTCAGGCAGGGAGAAAGCCTGCAACATCATGTGGCTATGTATTGGGGTGAAACCTGCGAGCAATTGCTTGAACTAGCAAACAATGGGTGGTAAGTACTATGCTGAAATTGATTGTAGCATTACACCCAAACCTTACTGCATGTAGAGCATTTCTCTACTGCAGACAAAGTTGCCGTGCCCCTGGCAGGATTCAAACCCCAGACCTCTTGATCCAAAGCCGAACGCGCTAACCACTGCGCTATCCCACTCCACATTAAGCACAAAAGTCATTCTTAACATCATAATACTAAACATGAAATAATGAAACTGGCTATTCCAGACACTTTCATCAAAATGTTCTTCTTAATCTAAAATATGCATTTGGGTCATTGTCTGGAGAAAAAAAAAATTGAAATTCTTGTGAATTTCGAAGTAAACAGGAAAGTTATAATTGGACGCTTTTCTCAAATCAATCACAATTTTCTATTTTCAATTTACACAATCTATTTTGATGCAATTTATTCTCATTTCAAACATTAGAGTTATTTCTTGTTAGTGATTATGTACACAGATGATGAATGCCTATCATTGATGTGATCAATCTGCTGGATATATTTGGAGTTTTAATTCAGATAAACTTCTCATTACGATATATCATTTAAACTAAAAGATAAACTAAGGAGAACAGTTTCACTCATTGGATTAATTCTCATCTTGACTGATCTAAATTAATATTTTAAAATACTTTTTAAAATTTTTTATTTTATTTATTCAATCATGTGAAGGGATGAAATACAGTGCTGAAGTCAACGTTCTAAACAACTATTTAATCATTCACTACTTTAAAAAAAACTTATACTGATAACTTGAATCCTAAAATACATTTCAGCAAGCAAGAAATATCAAAACAAAACATCGCTGACATTGATAAAATATCTTAAAATAACTATTGTAAGAGTCATCAAAGCTTGAATCACCAACATATACTTCAAAGAAACCAACTTTCTTATTTGAACATTTAAAACAAACATTTAATACAAATATTTAAAATGGTAAGACATAAATTTTATATATTTTATATATGCAGTGCGTACACAGTCTGACTGAAATATGCACCTCTCATGCAACCAACAACTTGACAGGTTAGGCAAAAAATGTATTTGCACAAACAGCAATCGTCTAAATATATCTTCTTCAAACTGTTTTTCTTTCCCAACTTTGTACAAGACGAAGTTATTGGCCGTTATTTCGCCGCCACCCAAGGATTATAATCCTCGTATATCCCAGTTGCTATGTCAATACGTCCATTATCAGCCTGCAGGAGATGGATCGAGGCAGGAGAAAAGAAACATTTAAGCTCTGTCAGAAATACAGCAGATTATCTCCCTTTACAGATAACTACAGGAAGAATAATCAGCTTTACTCCGGATGGAACTGGATTTAAGAAAGATTTTTACTTGTATTTTAATTTAATGATTGAAGAAACAACTTAACCCGTAACTTGCAGGTCCCGTATTGGTCAAGATGCGTACGTCGGACTTAGTGTATTTACTGAGTCAGTCATGATCATGTTTGTTGTCCAGGCGAAATATGGGGCGGTGTGTGTCCTTGTTTATATACATCTTGCAGTTCGATACGATAACTAGTCTTTTTGTCAATGTCTGGTCGAAAGATCCAGCAAAAATCACACCAAATTGCATGTGCATTGTTGACCTGTAACGCATCGATAATTAGCTTTACAAAAGGCCAATTTTGTCAGGCTTCTCTCCGAAGCCTTATCTCCCTTGGGGCTAATTATCACCCACGTGTTTGCACTACATCCCGGTCTCGTACTCGCTTCTTCATCCTGTCTCGCGGCTGACTCGTGAAATTACAGATGCCAGGAATTTATAACGGAGTCCACCTTACTTGCACAAATGTGCTCAAAAAAATAAAGACACAGCAACCACAACGAAAAAGTCATTTTTACACTTCTAATATTTTGAAAAAAAACCAACGATTTTTTTATCTGCTGAACTACTCAGTGCATTTTCATATTTTTTATATCACAATTAACAGAAAAGAATGATATTTTATTCCATATAAAATGCGCATATGTACTCAAAGAAATTAAGATACAAGCACGTAGCTTACAACCATACGACAACAAACAAACGACATAATCAACATCATAATCATCAGATATAGTTCGAGGTTAGCATTTATTGGAAAGGTCAAATAACATGACCATATTTGGGTAGACATGTTTGGTTCGAGATTATGATTTCTTGGAAAGTGTGATGAACGACGTAAGTACACGTTTGCAATGCCGCATCATAAATGTTCTCAGTATTTACGATTTTATAGGGGGAAATAAATACAAACTTTACAAGGCTATAGAATTATAACCAAAGGTAGCATTCTAATGATTTTTATATCATTGTGAGGTCAAATCTTGTCTTCAATTCCATATATAAATCAAATTTTCTCTTTTCGAATTAACAATATTATGAGACCCGAATTAAAGATAATCTTTAGAAAGTAAAAGAAAAGAAAAAAAATCATAGAAAATCCATTCAAAGATGTGGGTATTAAATATCCATTTGTGTACGGGTGCCGCGACTTGGAATTGTATATAACGCCCGTATATAGTCCGTTTTCGCGATGTAGACATGATATATTTTGTAAAAACGGTACCAGGTTCGCCGCCTGGAATATTCCGCCAGGGATGCCAATTAGTGTTTTAGCCAAAATATGCCACAGGGGCTAAAATGGGTAAAAAAGAAATACGCAACTTGAGGGTTAACTTGTCACCTGCTGATGAAGTAATATTCACCGATACGTACCTAGCCAGTGTCCTATCACAGATCAGTTTCTTTCTTTCCTTAACGAGATGTGATTCCTGTAATATCATCGCTCTGAATGGTTTGACACTAATTAATTCAGCAGATAATTAAAGTTTAATAATAATAGTAAATATTTATACTGCGCAAGTTATCAACACATGAATGGATGCTCAATGCGTTTAACTTTCTTAACCCTGACAGAATGGTACTTTCGAAGATGCCGAAAGCGTTACACGAAGTCATGTTCACCCCCTTTTCAGGTACCCAGTTTATAATTTACAACTGGGTGGACCGTATGCAATGTGGATGAAGTGCCTTGCCCAGGGACACAGTATAAGACCTTGGTAAAAGATTTGTGGTGTCTCCACCGGGATTTGAACCCGGACCTTTGGCATGAGAGGCCAGCATTCTAACCACTACACCACTGTGCTACGCATCATTTACTTGATAAGGTTCTTTTAAAAAAAATAATAATAATTTTTTATTATATAGTATCATTTTATTGCGTACAGTTTGATTTAAAGACATTAAATGATAATCAATCAACTGATAAATGACAAAGAGATAAGGTTTCCAAACATATGATCTACTTAGTAAACAGATAAATGCTCACAAACTCCCTGGGGAGTATAAAGCCCTTCTTCTGATTCAGAGGATATCCAGCAGTCCTCCACAACAAACACGGCTGATTATATGTTGTTATTTCCGACGAGCACCTGCTAAATAAATGGAGATACAGACATCCACCTGCTGATTGGCTAATTGTGTCCTAAGAAGAGTCAGGGACGTCAACTTACTGCCGCGACTATCTGTCAATACTGTACGATCCATTACTTGCTTGCCACTTTCAACTGACGTCCAGACATTGGAAACATTCTGTGCATGTCTAAAACAGGCCTTGCTCCTCTTGTACTGAAGTTAGTTGGGAGAACAATGTACTTTTACTTTACTGAGTGCTGAATTAGTTAGTGCAAAACCATTCTTGTGTAGCAGGATTACAGGAACTGTAACTTGTTAACAAATATAATAATCAACCTTAAGTCAGCTTATTACAACAATCTAAGGTATGGTGTTAACCAGGGTTGCAAATTAAAAATTTTGCCAGTTGGACATTTCATCTTTGACTCAAAAAGACAAACCCGGAAGTAAAAAAAATTTATGAATAGATTCTGAGATTTCTGCATCCCTTGTGTTGACCTCCTGCTTGCTTGTAACAAACAAATCAAAGATAACAATAATACCTTGATATTCAAATTAATTTGATAATTCATCATTGATCAGTTTCAGGATGAAGTAATATAATTTGTTGTCTAATGCCACTTTGAAACATAATCAATTATTTTAACTGCCCATTGCAGAAAGAGGCATTGGTTTTAATAGGTTATGGTGACAGAGTTGGTTCTCTGATGACCAGGCTATGGTGAGATTCAAACACGGACACTGTGATAGCAAGGCAAACTGGGCTAACCACTGTCTCAAACTCTCTAGAGATAACACTTAAAATGTTTGACGCAAGCTTAAGATGTCTCAAAAGAGCAACAAGATATAAAAGTTTCAAATGCGAACATGTGACTAAGACCAAAATCAATGAAGAAGTCATAACTCAAGGAGGAGGTTTTACCTATAAATTGTGACGCTCTATTTGGAACTCTCTAGAGTGGAGATAACAATGACTCCATGTCAATACGTTCCACCCTGGAGCTCTCGGTACTGAAGATAAGTAAATACTGCAAAGTTATAACTGTTGAGTATTGTTTGATATCATAAAATGGAAATATGTGGAAATATGCAATCATAAATTACTAAATTACTAAAACAAATATTGGTAAACTTTATCTTTAAAACTTTCAACAATAAAATTTATTTGGTATATTTGCGATAATTTTAACTTTTACTTCACTCAGTGAGGTAAATATGGTACTTGCCTTGAAATATTCTGTACCCCGTAATTATAATAAGGTTGAAATAGGAAATGATAAATTACTTTAAAATATTGATAAATTATTGATAAAATTATTATTAATTAATATCAATTTTTTTAAGAAATACAAATCCAACATTTAAACCTTTTTGCTGAGTGACAGGTTTAAAGACCTTGTATGATAGCAGAAACTTGTATTATTGTGGGAAGAGAGCCTGCAACAACATTGTAATTATGTAACAAGAAGGTAAACTAAGAAACCATAGACTTTTAGTATACCCTCTGCTTCCACTGCACCGAGATAACCCTTTATTACGTGTTTACATTTTACAAATTAAACCTGCCGAAAAAGCATGTTAACACTTGTACATTTATGCGATAAACAATTGCGGCAGACAGGAGCAATAAAAGCTATAAATCACAAGCCTCATTCAACGTAACCATGCAATACAAATATAACACCTCCTTGTAGGGAGGTACACAAATGTTCTGGATTACTTTGTTCAACTTTGTACAACTAAACAAATGCCTTAGATCATACTAACTGCCCCTCTTTCATTATATACACAGGTTAACAGCCTATTAATATCAAGATTCTTCAATCTTCTACCCTTCCATTTGTAGTAACAACTTGGAAGTAAAGACTTTGTATTGTCTAGTTTATAGGTTACCCATACAAATTGCTTCTCTGTAGTTTCACTGCCTGTTGGTTCATTAGACTTATCCGTCCATTATATATGGAGAGAAATATGACAAAATTCTCTCCTTAAAGGGGCAGTATGACCTGTATCTTTCGTTGGCAATCCAAATGTGAGGGTAGGCTCCCATTCTATGCTATTATAAAAATCCTCTTCTTAATATTCTGAGTGATCTGTTTCAAAATAACTTCATCATGCATAATAGAGTGTATAATATATATATTAGAAATACCTGCTATTTAGATAGTTAATTAACCCTTACGTTGCGTATATATATTTTACCATTTTTAGCCCCTGTGGGGGAATTTACAGGCTCGCAGCTCGCAGCAGTAGTTTGGGCTTTGGCACTAACTAGCTCTGCTGGCGGAATTTCCAGGCGGCGATTCCGGTATCGTTTTTACAAAATATACCGCATCTACATGGCGAATAAGGACTATATACGGGCGTTCAATACAAATTCAAGTAGCGAAACCCGTACACAAATGGCTAATTCACACTCGAAACTTTGAATGAATTTTCTATGTTTTTTCGTTTTTATTCTATTACTTTCGAAAGATTGTCTTTTATTCGGGCCTCGTAACATCATAAATACGAAACGAAAAAAATTCCATTTATATACGGAATTGAAGACAAGATGTCTAGCTTCACAATGATATAAAAATTATTAGAATGCGACCTTTGGTTATAATTCTATAGCTATGTAAAGTTTGTCTTTATTCCCACCTATAAAATCGTCAATACTTACAACATGTATGCGGCATTGCAAACGGTCGTTCATCGCACTTTTCCAAGAAATCATAATCTCGAACCAGTTGACAAATAAGCACATGTCAACCCAAATATGGTTATGTTGTTTGACTTTTCAAATAAACGCTAACCTCGAACCATAACTGATGAAAATATGTTGATTAGTTTGTGTGCCGTTTGGTTTCACATGCCTCTCAGAAAGGTAAAATTGTATCTTTATTTCTGTGAATAAATCCGCGCATTTTATATAGAATAAAAGATTATTCTTTTCGGTTTATTGTGATATAAAAATTATGAAAATGCATTCAGTATTTTAGCCTTGATAAATGTTTTAGAAGTTGTGAAAATCGCCGATTGTTTCAAAATTTATGAAGTGTAAACATGACCTTTTTCACGGCGCTTGCTGTGTCTTTATTATTTTTTTGAGATTTTCTAATTTTATATGGGAATGTAGTCCATTGTTTCCCCTTTATTTTGCCGTATTTTTTTTTGAAAACAAACAATTCGCTCACATGATATGAAGTGCGGGAGTAAGGCGAGTTAGCGATTTTTTTCCCCGTCTCGCGAGATGCGAGGCAGATAGCAGTCTCGGGCGAGGCAAACCCGAGGCAATACAAACACGTGGGTGAAAATAGCCTCAAGCGAATTAATGCTTCGGGGGCTAAGCCCGACATAATTGGCCTTTTGTAAAGCTAATTATCGATGCGTTACGGGTCAACAATGCACACGCAAATTGGTGTGAATTTTGCTTGATATTCCGACCACACACTGAACAAAGCTTTATTCTCATGTCGGGTCGCGATGCGTAAATACAGCCATTCTCATGGGTCGGGTCGCGGACACAATCGACTCGTGACCCGGTATGGGTGATAGAGTATACTTAGACAGCCGTGAATTATTCTAAGTCTTGTATCCGGGACCCGTATACAGACACCTAGGAATCGCTTATAGCCCGCCCGGATAATTCCGTCGCCCGCATGTTAAGGGTTAACAAATAATTAATTGTTACATTTAGGAACAACTATCTGCGTCATGTAAACTGCTTCCCAATATGAAATTTTAAAATGAGAAAACCTTAGATCTTGCTTAATTGAAAATATTAAAGTGAGATTATTCAATTTGATTCCCACATTTAAAATCATTAACAAATCACACAAGGATACAATGAAAATGTAAAATCTGTTGCACTGTGTTGAAAAGGTTATAAGGAATAAAACAAAACAGGAAAACAAGAATCAATCACACTGTTCGTCTGGTACCAAGGGACTGCCTCAGCAACCGAAAGACAAATATAGACAGACAATTAACAGGCTGAACTGGGCCCTTGTTCTCGAAACGTTCCCTCGTAGGCTTAAGAATTCTTAATTTTGATCGTAGCCCATGTGTTAAGAATTGGGTCAAGAAGTTCGTAGGTCTACGAACGTTTCAAGAATAAGGCCCCTGAAGGGTTCTAGAGCCAAACCCTTCAGACAATTTGTTGTCTAACTATCAGAGATACCTATACACAGTAGAACACAACGATATAACAAACTCCAAAGGACCAAAGATTTTAGTTCGCCATATTCGTTGTTCGCTGTACACATATTATTTTAATCATAGAGTTTTTGAAGGGACTTATTAATTTGTTCGTTGTATCCGTGTGTTCGCTATACCCGTGTTCTACTGTAGAACTGTAGGTTTATACAAGCAACTAATCTGTTACCTGGAACACAGGTAGGTATAATTACAGAGATGAGAGCAATTACATATAAATATGGTAGCTAGACTAGAAGATAAAATGATATGGTTGAAAATATTTTCTTCACTGGCTGTCCTTATAAAAGAGAAAATCTTTTTTTCAAGAATTCCTTTGAAATATTCCTGTTAAGTGGTATGTTACAAAGGGAGACAATTCTATTCAAATTATCCTGATTTAGAATCATAGAACAGAAAATCAAATGACCAGTAGAATATCTCTATATAAATCAAAAGTTTAAAATCTGGTTGGGTATGCTAAAATGGTTAAGTTAGACAAAGAACAATGCAGAAAAACATTAATCAACCCGGGAAGAGTCCTTGATTTGGTACCTAACGAGGGCCGTGGGACTAATTCAGCGATGGTAAGACAAATATAGTCAGCCAAGAACAGAGTGACCTGAAGATTCCTAGAGGCAATTTGTCTTAACTATCGGATACAGCGATCTGGAAGTGAAGGACTTACCAGCAACCTGATACAAAGAAACATCGAAAGATACAGAAAGATACAGAAAGATACAGAAAGACACAGAAAGACACAGAAAGATACAGAAAGATACAGAAAGATACAGAAAGACACAGAAAGATACAAAGTCTGTCATATAAACCCTGAAAGTACATAAAAGCCTAGGCAAGTTTATGAAAGGACAAGAGAACTGTAATTAAACTAATTAACAACTTTTAAATAATAACAGATTAAATAGAGAATCTCGCCCAAGGGTCTTCTGATATCAAATATATCAACACGAGTTGATAAAAGTTACAAATATCCGAGGCTTGCCGTGGATATTTCTATCCAAAGGTATAAAGCAACATTTCACTGGACCAATGCTTTTTCATAAACACTTTAAATCAAATTTAATTATTTGAAACATCCTGTCAAAATTATTTTACATCAAGCCTGAAATTTCCTGTTTTTACCTCATTGGATTGAAAAATTGCCAGCTGACAATATTTTCATAAAATTGTTCCTTTGACTTCAAAATGAATAGAGATCTAACGAACGTCAAATTAATTGGATAATTCCCCTGATAAGAAACACAGGAAAGAGATAAAGCAAATCTTTGTTGTGAAATTCTCTTGCGGTTTTAACTAATTTGCTAATTTGATTTTTTTCAGAGTAAATGAGAAACGTAATAGAGCTTAGAAATGTCGCTTATTATCAAAACAGAAGGACATTTATCATGAAAAGGCTTCCTTTGGGTTTACTGTGTCATTGAGATGAACATGCAGTTGAAATATAAAAAAAACAGCAAAAATGACTGAAGGTAGGACAATTTTTGAAAATTTAAATAAAATTGCCCTGACTTTCTATTTCTTTTTTTCTCATAAACTTTTTAAAGACTAAAACCGAATGCCATTGCAATATTGACTATACTACTATAACCCAAATACCGGGCAAACAACAAATTATTATTTATTTTTACAACCTACTCAGCCTAACAACTTCATAAGGAGGCTTATATCTGTCAGTCATGTCCAGTATCTCCTTCAAGTCATATTTACCCATCAAAATGTTATAGATTGCACCCTTAAAACACTTGATTGTCAAGCAGATATTTGATAAAGAAATACTTTTACAACATTCTAAAACTTTTGGTTGGTTACTGATCACAATTCAAAAGAGTGCATCCTTCAAACACTTAAATGCCAGGAAGATTTTGATAAGAAGACAAGGAATTTATGGATTAACAACTTCTTTATTTAACAATAGCGACGTTTCGGTATAGATCCTTATACCGTTATCAAGCATATCATGATAAATATAAGGCTCTATACCAATCTTTGCCAATGTTAAATGAAGAAGTTGTTGATCCATTTACTCCTTGTATTCTTCATTGCACCAACTTCTAAAATACCTCTCAAACCTCAAACAGTAGATATTGATAAGGAGGTGAGGTGAGTTGGGGTTTAACGCCGCTTTCAAGGGTACTTCATTTATATCGCGGCTGCTAGTATTACGGCAGGGAGAAAGCCCGCAACGCCATGTGACTATGCACTGCGGTGAAACAGACAAAGTTGCTGTGCCCCTGGCGGGATTCGAACCCCGGACGTTTTAATCCGAAGCCGAACGAGCTAACCACTGGGCTATCCCGTCCCCTATGGATAAGGAAATAATTTCACACCACGCATCATGGAGGGGGGTCCTCCTGACCACCCATCCAGCCCCTAGCTCTTTCTGGATCAACCATTGTGTAAGTCAAGTAAAGTAAAATGATCAGTGAAGATAGATGTGGAAATCTTCCCAGTTCCAGCATATGGTAGTTTCTATTTCACAGATGTATATTAAAAGGAAATTTTATGTACCGGTAATCAACTTCTCTGATGATTTTACTTTAATTTTATTCAACCTTTATTCACTATTAAACCCTTTCAGTCTGATGTGACAAAACTGAGCAAGTCCATAGCCGCCAAAATCAATAGTTCATGGCAAGGAGCCAGGTTAATTAGTGCAACAATGACAATGATAAAATTTCAACACCCAATCTTGCACCAATTCCTCGAGTCCAGTAATTGGTATCCGCAGGTGTATCCCTTAATCGCTACACTTAAAATTGTCTTCCAAAGCTGCCAACTGGTCGTTGTAGGCTTCGAGACAGTTGCAAATACAGCCTTAAAGTGAATATATTCATCACATCTTAAGCTGTTTAACTCTTTAAATATGTCCTATTCTCACTTCAGCCGCGGAGTCAACCTTGTAAATCAACACTTTACCTGCTCGATACGGCAGTATTTCGATAAAGACCACTTAATGAAAGAGAGAGCATATACAGTCAGACATTGTCTACACAGACCCCTTATATCCAGAAACCCAACCATCCACATGAAAGTATTTCAAATCTTCTCTATGCAGTTCTATGCTTTCCTGACGGTTTTCAAATGTAATCATAAACGGGATCTGGCTCAACTCCGAAATGTCACGTGTCTTCGCAATAAAAATTTTTTATCCAGAAAACCTTGTTTTCTTATGAATTCCACTTGTAAATGCCCCAGTTGTAAAAGACATGGATTATTACTTTGATAACAAGTTGTCATTCCTGTGATGAAGAGAAATATATATAGACTTCTTTATTCATAATATGCGACAGTTTGACATAAGAATCTGTATCGAAATGTCTTATATCATGAATATAGAACTTGTTATCCATATATTTCTCTCAATTCAAAGACGCCATTCCTATAATCTGTCACTGATCAATACAGCAGGTAAGAGTTATATTGGTTAACCCTCGACATTCTAATTAATTCACAGGTGGCTAGATCACATAGTTCCTTTCATGCTTACCCGGCACATTAAGGGTTAATCTTTGCACTTTGAGTATGGTCTGTATGGATAACAGCACATTATAAAATATGTTATGATGATGATATTGACAATCACATTTAATTGGATACTGGAAAAATAAATATTGTCATGCCAATAACAATTTAAAGGGACAGTCCTACTGTAAACATATTTTTTGTTGGAAAATATTTTTGTTAGATACTCAAGCTTGTACATTACTGCTCCTCTAAATGACCTTTTTTGCAATCTGTATCAAACCGGCTGATCAATGTTACACTGAAAGCATAACTTCACAAAGAAGGGCTGTTGCACAGAGGTTACTCCCTTCAGAATTTCTATCGTAGCCTCTGTTATATATCGAGCAATTTATCGGCTAGAAACACAGAATCCTGCATCAGAAGTAAGGTATGCAATCACTGACATTATTTCAAAGAGAGCATTCCATAAGTGTCAAATGACTAGAGTTCCTTCAGAATTTTGTTGCAGATGAGAAACAGTGCTTGTATACCGACAAAATTAGGGACAATGTTGCAAACAGAATCCTGATTGGTTGCATCAGGAAGTTAGGTGTGCAATCACCGACATTGTTTCAAAGTGAGCATTCCGTATAATTATCCAGTTGCTTCAGAATTCGATCGCAGATTTAAAACTATATGATTGTTTGGACAAAATTAGGGACATTACCAATGTTGCAAACTTTCACCATCACAGGGTTATGCAAGAAAAGTGAAATACCGGTGTATATATAACAGAAGTTATGATAGAAAATATGAAGGGAGTAACCTCTGTGGGAAGAGAATAAAAGAGGGTTATATCTTTTAATATCATCTCAACAAGCACTCCCCGACCATAATGTCCCGTTAAGAGCTCTAATGAGAATACAACGGAGGACACTGCCTCTAGATTTCTAATTTTGTTAATTTCGACCACAATTCCCTTGAGTTTTGTTTTCATACAAATAACTGTCCCTTTAAAATGATCAGTCTCATAGTCAAGGGCATCACTGAACCATTTTATAGCAACAACGAGACTGACATTGATTTTAATTCACATCTACGGGATGAGACACACACAAGCGTGATCATTTCTTAATGAAAAATGCTTTTATTCGTGCTGAAGATTGTGCAAGAGCCATATTTCATCAATAAATCAATATTTTCCATATCATATCACTAATTAAGCAATATGGTTACAAATATCCATTTCAGTGACTTCATTCAACAATTGACCTTAATTAAACTTTCTTTGAAATCCAAAATCAAATTTAAAGATTATATTAATTTTTAACAGACTTGATTCCTATTGATATAATACAGAGAGAGAAAAAACATGATTAAAATTTGTTTCAAATATATTTGATATCCTGTAACTAAAAGCTGCAGTTTTACTTTTCACACATTGAAATATCTGAAACAATTAATTTTAACTATAAACCTCTGATATTCTATATAATAAATAAACTGCATTCTACAACTTCTGTTTGCAAAGGTTATAACTTCCATACAACTATCTCCAACTGCTATTTTTACTCGACGTCCTCAAAGCATAACATCTAGCAAATAAGCAGTTGTATGGTTATTGATCGGCAATAGCGTCCCTCTTCCAGCCCTTATCACCCTCGGAGGGTCACGAGGACCAACATAAAGCCATCCATCATAAATTGGTTAGAAAACTAGGAACGTGCCCATACAACTTGTAGAGTTTATACACAAAGTGCCTCCTCCTTCATTTTGATTATTTAAGAGATAGCACATTTAGTGATAGATTTGCTATTATCAGTGATTAGGAAGACGTTATTGACCGATGTGCATTCACAAAATGCCTCCTCTTCTATTTTGATCATTTGATGGTTTGCTAGATGTTATAAGTGCATAGGAAGACATTATTTACAGAAGAGTTCCTCTTAAATTTGAGGGTATGTTTTCTGGTAAGTAAGAGTAATTTGGCAGATACTGACTGTAATGTATTGTAATAAGTATACACAAAATTCCTCCTTTTGATCATTTGATATTTTAACTGTTGTTATTAATGCATAGGAAGACATTATTTACACAAGATAATTAAAAAACTGGCTTTGGAAATTTCTCCCGTTTAATTTAATTATTTGGTGATATGATATGGTGCGGTTATGTAAATATTATTGACTGAAGGTTGTATAAACATGTACATCCTTCCAACGTTGTATCGTAATTCATGCTTCAGTGATTCAGAGCACGATACTGTATGTAAAACAATAAATCTGTTAAGATAGATCGTCCTTTATAACACTCATTAAATGAAGAAAATCAGAACTGGTGTTCCCTTTAATTTTGTTGAAAAACTAGAACTAGAATAACAGTTTGAACTAGCTATCCAAATACAAGCACTATAGAATTCCACTCTATTCAGATTGACAAACAAGAACTTTCTCTGCTCTGAGTTTCTAGAAAAAAATCGTCATTTGATCTTGGAAGGTTGTCGAAATAATTAACGCTTTGAACGTCAAAAAGATACATTTTTGCCACTATTTAACCAAAAACAAAATGAATTACTGACTAAATTAGATATCGACTAAGAAATTTCTACTCTTAAATGGCCCTCATCACAGCAGATTGAATTATCTATGAAAACATTTCACTTGACTTGCACCCACAGTTGAGATGTCGGCAAGGGATGTTTCGGATAATCTGATTAGTCCAGCACAGTCTTGACCTGCATGACCCAGGGCGATTGACCAATCATAATGGTCCATTTTGGGTTAAGCCACCATCAGAAAACACAATAAAATTGGGCATTCATGCCATACAACATGACTTTGGTTGAAGTGCTACGAGCTCAGAATGGCTAACAGCTCGAAGGATTTCATTAGGTCTCCGCGTATTCTGAATAATCTTCCGAACCATGCACCTTCCCTGGACTTCTCGTCATTTGTATTTATTGTGAGCCTGGAGCCAAGTCTGGCATTTGAATTCCATTGGTTAGTTTCCGGATATCTAAAATAATTCTTAAAATGCTTCAAATGGATTAAAAATTTGAATTCAATTCTGCTTTTAAATTATAATCTTGAACAAATCTTCACGCAATATGGGGAGCAACTCTGTCATTTGAATGTAATTGGTAAACCTTCCAAATATTTTAAATATTTCGAGGATGCATTTGATGATAAGTTGACTAATATGAATATGAAGCTTTCAAATCATTTGCAAAATCGCATCGCATTTAACCTTGGGCATAATGTCAAAATGTCCCAATATTTGAAATTTATTTTGGAAATAATGAAATTTAGATGAAAATTCAATTAAATATATTAGTTTTAAAACTGAAATCTAAAATTGGAAATCTTTTATGGGGTGAATTTAATGTAAAGGTGAAAGTATTGTTTCAATATGTGGAGAAATCAGACCTATAAAGAATATCTCTATTTGATGTTTGTTTTCAAATAAGAATGCTGGCATGTTTAATTTAATTTGTTCATTTTCATATAATTATCTTTCATCTAGAAATCACAAGTAATATTTCAATACATCTTTACTGATCGATTTGAATTCAGAGAAAATGTAAAATTTGCTTAGATTTTTCTTGATTCTAAAATTTTCCAGAGAAAATGCCAGTTTTAATTAGATTCAGTGGGAATTGATCCCAAAGCTAGGCAACTTGTATTAAACGTGACATTCCTCGCTCGTGAGTATGTACATTTCACCAATAATGTCCTGAATGAAACGAGAAGTGGCTTTAGATTTGAGTTTTTCTCCCCCGAGATGCGATTGGCTAATAAAAGCTTTCGGTTCACTACAACAAAATCGCATTATGCCACTCTCTCGGGCAGTTTCTGTCTTCAGCGGAATAGTTTTATTCTAAAAACAGCTTTCACATGTGACCATCAATATCGGAGTGCCCTAATATCACTTTTGAGCAAACATACTTTAGTTCTTATTAAAGGTAATGAATAGGTTAATTACCAGTATGTCATTATGGCTCTTATCAATAATTAACTGACAAAAATGTTTATAAATTTTAATTTAATTGACATGAAATATGCACTCAAATTATCATTACAAAATTAACCTCAGGGGTTCTTTTCCCACAATGCAATGCTACAGTCATTTCCTGTTCTCTACATTCATGGAATTGTTTCAATCTATGAAGTGGAGAGTCTGCTTAATATCATCTTTGATACGTAACTTGAACGTAAAATAACTCAAAGAAAGTGTATTATTCTAATTCTAAATTCAATAGTTAGAACTATAAACAGTTTCATGTCTATAATATCCAGTGCACCACAGTTGATACGTACACTTTTACACTAGGAAATGTACTACTGTATAAATCCACACTTCCCCTGTGTTAGGTACCCAGGCATACAGCTAGTGATGAAATGCCTTGTCCACAGTTACACCACAGTACATTAAGGCCAAAGTCACAAACTTTTCCACATTTCTTACAATACAGAAACTAATTTTTTAAAGCTTAATTTTTCAAATTTCACTTCACGAAACAATAGTGGATATCTATTCTATTCTTCTTTTCAGTACAACTCTGATGATACAGCCATTATACCGGTACATGAGTGAATCTCCTTTTCATAATTTCTCTCATTTTGATTCCCAAAGTGTTTCAATTGGCAAGCTAAGAACTTTCAAGTAACTAGTGGCACCCAAATATAATCTAATTTTCACAAATCATTCTACAAATGTCATAAAAGTGATCTTCTTCTGATCTTCCTTCTATCCAGCCAGACAGGTCTATTGGAATGGTCAGTTCAATGATTAACCCTTTTGCTGCCAGTGATGATCTTTCTATTCTACCAGACAGGTCTATTGGAATGGTCAGTTCAATGATTAACCCTTTTGCTGCCAGTGATCTTTCTTCTATCCGGCCAGACAGGTCTATTGGAATGGTCAGTTCAATGATTAACCCTTTTGCTGCCAGTGATCTTTCTTTTATCCGGCCAGACAGGTCTATTGGAATAGTCAGTTCAATGATTAACCCTTTTGCTGCCAGTGATCTTCCTTCTATCCGGCCAGACAGGTCTATTGGAATGGTCAGTTCAATGATTAACCCTTTTGCTGCCAGTGATCTTCCTTCTATCCGGCCAGACAGGTCTATTGGAATGGTCAGTTCAATGATTAACCCTTTTGGTAGCCAGTGATCTTCCTTTTATCCGGCCAGACAGGTCTATTGGAATGGTCAGTTCAATGATTAACCCTTTTGCTGCCAGTGATCTTCCTTCTATCCGGCCAGACAGGTCTATTGGAATGGTCAGTTCAATGATTAACACTTTTGGTGCAAGTTATCTTCCTTTTATCCGGCCAGACAGGTCTATTGGAATGGTCAGTTCAATGATTAACCCTTTTGCTGCAAGTGATCTTCCTTCTATCCGGCCAGACAGGTCTATTGGAATGGTCAAGTCAATGATTAACCCTTTTGGTGCCAGTGATGATCTTTCTATTCTACCAGACAGGTCTATTGAAATGGTCAGTTCAATGATTAACCCTTTTTCTGCCAGTGATCTTTCTTCTATTCTACCAGACAGGTCTATTGGAATGGTCAGTTCAATGATTAACCCTTTTGGTGCCAGTGATCTTCATTCTATCCGGCCAGACAGGTCTATTGGAATGGTCAGTTCAATGATTAACCCTTTTGGTGCCAGTGATCTTCCTTTTATCCAGCCAGACAGGTCTATTGGAATGGTCAGTTCAATGATTAACCCTTTTGCTGCCAGTGATCTTCCTTCTATCCGGCCAGACGGGTCTATTGGAATGGTCAGTTCAATGATTAACCCTTTTGCTGCCAGTGATCTTTCTTCTATCCGGCCAGACAGGTCTATTGGAATGGTCAGTTCAATGATTAACCCTTTTGGTGCCAGTGATCTTCATTCTATCCGGCCAGACAGGTCTATTGGAATGGTCAGTTCAATGATTAAACCTTTTGGTGCCAGTGATCTTCCTTTTATCCTGCCAGACATGTCTATTGGAATTGTCAGTTCAATGATTAACCCTTTTGCTGCCAGTGATTTTCCTTATATCTGGCCAGACAGGTCTATTGGAATGGTCAGTTCAATGATTAACCCTTTTGCTGCCAGTGATCTTTCTTCTATTCTACCAGACAGGTCTATTGGAATGGTCAGTTCAATAATTAACCCTTTTGGTGCCAGTGATCTTCCTTCTATCCGGCCAGACGGGTCTATTGGAATGGTCAGTTCAATGATTAACCCTTTTGGTGGCAGTGATCTTCCTTCTATCCGGCCAGACAGGTCTATTGGAATGGTCAGTTCAATGATTAACCCTTTTTCTGCCAGTGATCTGTCTTCTATTCTACCAGACATGTCTATTGGAATGGTCAGTTCAATGATTAACCCTTTTGGTGCCAGTGATCTTCCTTTTATCCGGCCAGACAGGTCTATTGGAATGGTCAGTTCAATGATTAACCCTTTTGCTGCCAGTGATCTTCCTTTTATCCGGCCAGACAGGTCTATTGGAATGGTCAGTTCAATGATTAACCCTTTTTCTGCAAGTGATCTTCCTTCTATCCGGCCAGACAGGTCTATTGGAATGGTCAGGTCAATGATTAACCCTTTTGCTGCCAGTGATGATCTTTCTATTCTTCCAGACAGGTCTATTGAAATGGTTAGTTCAATGATTAACCCTTTCGCTGCCAGTGATCACTCTGCTCTCCTGCCAGAAAAGTCTATTGGAACGGTCGGGTCACAGATTAACCCTTTTGCTGCCAGTGATCTTCCTCCAATCTTTCTTCGATCCAGTCAGACAAGTCTATTGGAATGGTCAGTTCAACAATTAACCCTTCTGTTGCTAGTAACCTATACTACTCAGTTTATACTACTCTCATATGTTTAATATAATGCTTAAGGGCAAATTAAATTTATTGCAGAACACATGATGGTTGTGTGTCTTCTATATTCCTTAAATGAAAGGTTCTGAACTATTTTAAGTCGATAGCTTTTGGGGGGTTAAACGCAGAATCTATCTCTTATAAATGAAAGGTCCAATCAATGATAGGACGTGGAAGGATGTCAATTTAACTACTGCTATACCATCTACATTACACCCAGCGCTCACGTCTAAAATGATTTGTCGAGAACTTGGCTCTCTCGATACTTTGGGTGATAGGGTCCGAACATATCAATTTGGTATCTATAATACATGATGTAATTACATTGGATATAGATTCTTGGTATACATAAAGAACTGTCAGAATTTATTTTTTAGGTTTAGACTTCTTCTGAATAATGGTATTTTTTTCTCATGTTGTACTGTTTTACATTTGGTCGATTTTATTTTAGATTATTTGTCTTATTCTGAATATATGATTCAAATCATGTTTCAGTTTGATGATGTGGATGCTTGTATTTATTGTTATGAATACCTCAAATTTTCACTTATCTTATACAGTCTTAGGATACTTTAGTAGATAATTTGAACTTACATGACAATTTGAAAATATAGTCAGACCACGTTTCCGGGACCCCATATATCTGGAAACCCTGTCATCTGCACGTTGGTATCTAAAATCTTCTCTATACAAACAATGATTCGCTTAACCACACGACTCGGTTTCGAGATGTAAGCAAATCGTTCGGATAAATGGGGTCTGACTGTACATAGAATATAGCCTCTGGAAACCTGATAATGATAATTTGTGATTCTTGTACAATAATGAAATACATTGGTTCAGTTTCCACTTATGTGTTGTCGTTGAATCTGACATCTCCACAGTGTGACGATAAATTGTATTAAATTAAGGCAATGCTTTAATACATTTGTCGAGGTTAATTAAATTTCACCACTTCTTGAATTTGAAAAGAGTAAAAAATTTTAATAGAATTGGGTTCAAATTTTGGTGGGGAAAGTGAAGGAATTGCATTGCTCGTTTCCTTGGTGGAGGAATAAATCAGAAAGTGTTAAAGTGTGGTTTCTTTTTCACAAACATAATGACTTCTTGTTGGAATTCTCCAATCTTTCTCTCTTACATTCAAGAAGTGTTCTCACAAATAACACCCTCTTTACGATTACGATTGAAATCTATTGCAGAGATTTAACCTGAGAGGACTCTTCCTTTTGCCATTTCAAGTGGGAGAATAAAATTGCTTTTGAAGATTTTTTAACCTAATCATTAACAAAGCATGAATAGAAACAACAGTTTTTGTCTTTAAAAAAAAAGAAAATTCCAAGTGGAACTAAACTTTTACTTCTATAATTGATTTTAAAAATATTTTTGGGATTACTTTCTTAGTTTTACTAAAATAATTGCGTAGATGGCTGATGAATTTGGGAAAGAATTTCAACAATTAAGCTGAATTAGTGCCAAACCTAAAATACAAGCCTTGAAAGAACTTGTTTTAGAAATCCAACCAATGTTGGTTTTTTTTATAAAGAAACATACTTGGATTAATATTTTTCTTTATGACAATGATTGCATGATTTCTTAAAGATATGCACATGTTTTGGCGTTACACAGTTGCATAATATTGTTTTAAGATATTTACCATTATCATAACTATATGCACAAAAAAAATATTGTTTTCGTTGTAAATCATTGTTTCATATAGTGTATGTGACAATTAAAAATTTCAAATTCATGTTTTCCCTTTAATTAAAAATCTCAAGCAGGAAACAGCAACCACCATTGATTAAACTGCATCAAATTTACTGAATAGAATTATGGTAATAATACAAAATTTATTCACAAAAATCACAAAACCTCTTTTGCAGTTAATGTAATTAATAGCTAGGGCAGTTATTCAAAATATGGCAAGAAATTTAAAAAAACAAATTCCTTGAGAGGAGCAATTTTGCTAATGCTATTGCATCATAAAGGAAATGATTTCATTACTTGGGATACAACCAAGCATATTGCTGACTCAAGGAATCAATAAAGTTGACAGGCTTCGTCTAAAAACAGAACTACAAGACCATGTTTAGACAACTTTTGCCATCCTCTGTCTAATCATGGAAGAAAAAAGATAAAGTACAATAGGATAGCAAAACTTCAGTTGCAACATTTATCAATTAATCATTTGGATCCGGTGATTGGTGTATTTAAGACTTAGAAATCAAGACTGTACTATTTCATTATTCACTATCGTCTTGTTAAGAACACGTACTCCACATTTCTCATTTCAAGGTCTCTCAACCACATCCAGATGAAGAGCTAAAGATAGAGCAAGTATAGATCAGTTTGCCACCATAATAGATGTAATCAGCACACCAATTCCATCAAGTACCTATTACATATTTAAAGGTATAGACCCCCCCTCCCAAAACAAAATCAACATGTACATACATTGTCTGTTCATTGACCTCCAATGGTGTTACAATGAGGGAATGCTGTATATCTCTGTAATGGTCTCTGGTACCCCATTGTTCTTTACCCTTAACTTGCGGGTCCTGTATTGGAAGCTCATAGAGAATAATGTTTTACCCCTTGGCGAAACGCGTACGTCGGACTTAAAGTGCTTATACCGAGTCAGTCATTATCATGTTTGACGTCCAGGCATAATGCATCTCACAATTCACTACGAAAACGAGTCTTTTGTCAATGTCCGGTCAAAATGTCAAATTGCATGTGCATTGACCTGTAACGCATCGATAATTAGCTTAACAAAAGGCCAATTTTGTCGGGCTCCGCTCCAAAGACTAATCTCCCTAGGGGCTAGTTATCACCCACGTGTTTGCGTTTCGCGTATATAGTTGCGTCTTGCATGCTGAAAATTTAGCCCACTTTACTTGCGCAATTCATATCTTCTGAACCAATTGGTTGTTTTCAAATATTAAAATGGGTAAAATAGAAATACGCAACTTATAAAGAGCTAATAAGCAACCCCTCAATTAGGGGTTTCCTCGTTTGTGGTCCCGTGACCAAGTTTTAGCCAAGTGCTCACAGCAGTATCCTCTTTTGACATGTCTTTTATACTTAGATCTGACAATGTTAAAACTTTAGCAAGTCTACATGGCACAGCTTTATAAAGGGAAGGCTCTATCTGACAATCCACCATTTTGTTTTGGTGCATTACGCGAATTGAGAAAAACAATAGGGAGTAACAAATAACCTAACATAACAACATTGTCTTGTTAAGATGTTAGAACTTTTCACACTTGTAGCGCCGATGGCTTATTTTCTTGTCCTGTTTTTTACTATTAAATGAATATCAACTATTCTTTGTTGAATTGTAAAATCTTAAGTCATCAATATGTTATTACTCTGACTTAGAGGCTTATTGAATTGGGTAATATTAATTTATTTATAACATATAAACAGGACTGCAATGTCCCCTCCAATTTTGTTTCCATAGAAAAAAATACCCCGATAAAATCTTAGCTCTCTTTAAAGAAGATTGTACCAAGGCTCTTGTCGACCTCTATTACTATCGTCAGTGTTGCCATTTTTTCGCGAATTCATGACGTCACTGAAATGTCCTTTTACTCACAACAAAGAAGTTGACATTTAGAGATCTCGACTGTTTTATTTTATCTTAGCATTTTGATTTGATTAACTCTGTAATGATTTAAATAGTTAATGAAACAATGCTCGCAAGTGAATAATTGTTTTGAATAGAACTTTTGGAATGTCCATGCACTTCAGAGAAAGCATTTTACAACTTTTGAAAGCATGTATGTGTATTGCTATCATTTATGTATGATGATGATGGTGGTGATCTATCTAGAGAGAATTGTCATGCAAAAGCATTCGAACTTCCATGAAATCAAAGTAATATTAGCAGAGTTTATTTTTCAGAAGATTTACTTTACATTGCGAATAAGAAGTGGAATAACAAAAAACAACTACAATTTCTGTAAATTGAACAAAATGGGCAATAAAGAAATATTTTCGTAGAAATAATTTTGACAATTTACTTGGGCAGTAGCTCTGATTGCAAAATCACTTCTATATTCCTGAATGAGACAGTTTAACAGTCTTTTTATATACTTGTAACGCAAGCATATATTTTAAAATCTGATTGGTCAAGAGCATATTGACCTCACCAAGTGTCGGACCAAAGCCTATTGGACTAAAACTATGGACCTTGGACTTCATCCTCGATAAATATTGTTTACTCCAGTCCATAAACACAGGTATAGGCTTCATCTATGCTAATTAAATAATGTTTTCTCCGTCCATAAACAAATGTATAGGCTTCATCTATGATAATTAAATAATGTTTTCTCTGGACCATAAACACAGGTATAGGCTTCATCTATGCTAATTAAATAATGTTTTCTCCGTCCATAAACACATGTATAGGCTTCATCTATGATAATTAAATAATGTTTTCTCCATCCATAAACACAGGTATAGGCTTCATCTATGATTATTAAATAATGTTTACTCCTGTCCATAAACACAGGTATAGGCTTCATCTATGATAATTAAATAATGTTTTCTCTGGTCCATAAACACGTGTATAGGCTTCATCTATGATAATTAAATAATGTTTTCTCCGTCCATAAACAAATGTATAGGCTTCATCTATGATAATTAAAAAATGTTTTCTCTGGTCCATAAACACAGGTATAGGCTTCATCTATTATAATTAAATAATGTTTTCTCCGTCCATAAACACAGGTATAGGCTTCATCTATGATTATTAAATAATGTTTACTCCTGTCCATAAACAAATGTATAGGCTTCATCTATGATAATTAAAAAATGTTTTCTCTGGTCCATAAACACAGGTATAGGCTTCATCTATGATAATTAAATAATATGTTTTCTCCGTCCATAAACACAGGTATAGGCTTCATCTATGATAATTAAATATTGTTTACTCCTGTCCATAAACACAGGTATAGGCTTCATCTATGATAATTAAATAATATGTTTTCTCTGGTTCATAAACACAGGTATAGGCTTCATCTATGATAATTAAATAATGTTTACTCCTGTCCATAAACACAGGTATAGGCTTCATCTATGATAATTAAATATTGTTTACTCCTGTCCATAAACACAGGTATAGGCTTCATCTATGATAATTAAATATTGTTTACTCCTGTCCATAAACACAGGTATAGGCTTCATCTATGATGATTAAATAATGTTTTTTCTGGTCCATAAACACAGGTATAGGCTTCATCTATGATAATTAAATAATGTTTTCCCTGGACCATAAACACAGGTATAGGCTTCATCTATGCTAATTAAATAATGTTTTCTCCGTCCATAAACACATGTATAGGCTTCATCTATGATAATTAAATAATGTTTTCTCCATCCATAAACACAGGTATAGGCTTCATCTATGATTATTAAATAATGTTTACTCCTGTCCATAAACACAGGTATAGGCTTCATCTATGATAATTAAATAATGTTTTCTCTGGTCCATAAACACGTGTATAGGCTTCATCTATGATAATTAAATAATGTTTTCTCCGTCCATAAACAAATGTATAGGCTTCATCTATGATAATTAAAAAATGTTTTCTCTGGTCCATAAACACAGGTATAGGCTTCATCTATTATAATTAAATAATGTTTTCTCCGTCCATAAACACAGGTATAGGCTTCATCTATGATAATTAAATATTGTTTACTCCTGTCCATAAACACAGGTATAGGCTTCATCTATGATAATTAAATAATATGTTTTCTCTGGTTCATAAACACAGGTATAGGCTTCATCTATGATAATTAAATAATGTTTACTCCTGTCCATAAACACAGGTATAGGCTTCATCTATGATAATTAAATATTGTTTACTCCTGTCCATAAACACAGGTATAGGCTTCATCTATGATAATTAAATATTGTTTACTCCTGTCCATAAACACAGGTATAGGCTTCATCTATGATGATTAAATAATGTTTTCTCTGGTCCATAAACACAGGTATAGGCTTCATCTATGATAATTAAATAATGTTTTCCCTGGACCATAAACACAGGTATAGGCTTCATCTATGCTAATTAAATAATGTTTTCTCCGTCCATAAACACATGTATAGGCTTCATCTATGATAATTAAATAATGTTTTCTCCATCCATAAACACAGGTATAGGCTTCATCTATGATTATTAAATAATGTTTACTCCTGTCCATAAACACAGGTATAGGCTTCATCTATGATAATTAAATAATGTTTTCTCTGGTCCATAAACACGTGTATAGGCTTCATCTATGATAATTAAATAATGTTTTCTCCGTCCATAAACAAATGTATAGGCTTCATCTATGATAATTAAAAAATGTTTTCTCTGGTCCATAAACACAGGTATAGGCTTCATCTATGATAATTAAATAATGTTTTCTCCGTCCATAAACACAGGTATAAGCTTCATCTATGATAATTAAATAATATGTTTTCTCCGTCCATAAACACAGGTATAGGCTTCATCTATGATAATTAAATATTGTTTACTCCTGTCCATAAACACAGGTATAGGCTTCATCTATGATAATTAAATAATATGTTTTCTCTGGTTCATAAACACAGGTATAGGCTTCATCTATGATAATTAAATAATGTTTACTCCTGTCCATAAACACAGGTATAGGTTTCATCTATGATATAAATATTGTTTACTCCTGTCCATAAACACAGGTATAGGCTTCATCTATGATAGATTAGAACTGCAGGGGGCCTAGACACGTCTAGAGGGCAAAGAACTTTTGCTTATGAGTGACTAGTTTCGTCCTTGGGTTAGGACTCATCAGACTGAAGAAGCAAGGTTATCGGCGCTCCTTATATACTCTTATGGTAGGTCACGTGACCTCCGGGGGACTTCCGGCGGAAGTTCCGGTGGGGTTTCCGGTGGGACTTCCGAAGGGACTTCCGGTTTGGTCCGGTGGAACCGCTGGTTCCGGTGGACTTCCGGTTTATCCGGTGGGGACTTCCGGTTCCGTTATTTCCGGTGGAGTTTCACGGGAATTTCTTCCGGTGGTAGAGTAGATAACTTCCGGTTCGGAATTTTTAATAGTCGTTATAGATGTGACTTTATTGTATGTGTAATATATGAGATTATATATTATAACTTTTTGTTGTTTCAGATGGTGACTCCGTTTTGCTGTAGCAGTTCGCATTTTGATACTGTACATTAAAGTTTTTAAAAGAAATCTCGTGTGTGTTTTCTTTATAACTATTTGAGCTACAGAGTAGATATTGAAAAACAATTAGGCGATGTGCTAATTGGTACCAATTAGGAAGTGAGTGAATGCACTTAGAGTTAAGCGGGTGTGAGAAGACCCGTTATCTAAATGGATAATTATTAATGCAAATAATAAGAATTTTTTATTTGTCATAATATGCCTATATTTCTGGTAGAAATGTAGGCTCGGGGGCCCCTACATCTCTAAAGAGGAGAGAGTAGGGGCCAGGAAGACATAAGAGGTATTTTTGTTCATAGAGTATATATTTATTGACATGTTCAATAAAGAGGGTGTACGAGGATTTCGTAAAATGTGAATATAGAATTATATTCTTATAGAAAAAAATGTGGAGTTATCGAAAAGGTACAAAAGTAGTTTCTTTTGTTAAAAGTTTCACATTGATTTATAAATCTAAGGTTAGGCGTATGGCCTCCTCAAAGGGGTTGTATGGATCGGGGGTGTAGAATGCCCCATATTCTGGTATGGGGCAGTGAGCAGGCACAGAGTGTTTGTCAAAACTTGGGAGGACCTCCCAAGGTTCACAAATGAGTTCATTAGGGTCCATGTCTGGATCCCAATTGTTGAACGGAGGTAGAGGGACGGGTCCATACAGAATGATGGCTGGACAGCGTCCGTGTCCCTTGATAGGTAGGGCTAGCGGGGTAGACACTTCTGTGGAAAGTGGTAGATTTGATGGATATTTGGCCTCTGACGATGGCAAGGTCTGACATGCATGGGCCGGGCTGATGACATTTAGGTCAGGATCCAGTTTGTAGGGGAAGACGGGCGACGGCAAGGCTTCATGTACTGGGCTGGCGTGAAGTGACGGGCTTGCAGTAAGGTCCAGCTGGCTGGCCTGGTCGAAGTCAATTTTACTGATAATAGGTACAGTAAAATTCCCTAAAAGGGAGACCTGTCTCTTGGTGGTAACAGTGATGGCAGGTTGTGATGTTTGCCATGCAGATACGGATGCCACAGAGGAACGGTAGGTTTGTGAGTTATTAATTGTTGTACTCACATGCTGGGAGACGGATTGATCAACACTTGGTGTACTCTGTGGGTCGTAGATATATCTATTTATCTCGTGGGCAGGAATCCCGTGGGACCCACGGATGTGGTATCGTGCATCATCTTTTAACCTCTTGTCAAATGCACTCGATCAACCAGATCTTTATGTCCGGTTCATCGATGATATTTTTCTCATATGGTCAAAAGGACAAGCCAAACTTGAGAATTCCATAGAATATCTCAACTCAGCCCATCCTACAATCAAATTCACGGCCGAATTTTCCCGTGATAAGGTTTCATTCCTTGACACATGGGTTTCAAATGAGAACAGGCGAGACACTCTCCAGTTCTCAGTCTACAGTAAACCCACAGACACACATTCATATCTGTTGTATACTTCATGTCACCCTACACATGTAAAAACAAAAGGCCCATACAGCCAATTCCTACGCCTGAAACGCATCTGTTCTTCAAAGGCGGAATATGACAGGCACAGTCTAAACCTAGTCAACTATTACCTCAAACGGGGATACCCCAAAAAGGTGATACAACAGAACAAACTAAAGTCTGACTTGAAGGATAGAACTCAATTACTATCCCAAAACAACACAGTACAAACGCAACAACAGCGTCCAGTACTGGTTTGCGACTACAATCCCATGAACATGGAACTCAATCAAATTATCAGGAAAAGATGGCACCTACTCCAAGGTTCCGACATCTGCAAAGAAGTATTCCCTTCCCCCCATATTGCTGCCTACCGGAGGAACAAAACACTTAGAGACATGCTAGTTAAGGCTAGTATCTCTTACCCTCCCAAAAAACCGCAAATCAGCGGCAAAACAGTTGCCTTTGTCGATCAACTTTGTGACAAGAATGAATGCAAAGTATGCTTCAATATCAACAAAAATAGCAGCTTCAAAAGCACTGCTACCGGCCTTAGCTACAAATGCAGAACCTACAATTGTAAATCCCGCAATGTAGTGTACCTACTCACGTGCAACAAATGCAAAATGCAATATGTGGGTGAAACCAAAAGAGAGTTCAGAATACGTCTATCTGAACACTTTGCAGATATTACCCATAAGAGAGACAAACCTGTCGCTCATCACTACAACCTCCCTGACCACTCTAAAGGCGATTTAAGATACAAAATCATCGCCCAATTGAGACAAAACCCTGAGTCAGAGAGCACCACTGGTACCAGAAGATCACTGGAACTTAGATGGATTTTTGAGCTTCTAACGTTCCAACCGCGCGGCCTCAATGATAAGATCGCTGGTTGAAACACTCCCCTGTGTCATTTCAACTTTTCATCTATGATAATTAAATATTGTTTACTCCTGTCCATAAACACAGGTATGGGCTTCATCTATGATAATTAAATAATATGTTTTCTCTGGTTCATAAACACAGGTATAGGCTTCATCTATGATAATTAAATAATGTTTACTCCTGTCCATAAACACAGGTATAGGCTTCATCTATGATAATTAAATAATGTTTACTCCTGTCCATAAACACAGGTATAGGCTTCATCTATGATAATTAAATATTGTTTACTCCTGTCCATAAACACAGGTATAGGCTTCATCTATGATAATTAAATAATGTTTACTCCTGTCCATAAACACAGGTATAGGCTTCATCTATGATAATTAAATAATGTTTTCTCCGTCCATAAACACGTGTATAGGCTTCATCTATGATAATTAAATAATGTTTTCTCCGTCCATAAACAAATGTATAGGCTTCATCTATGATAATTAAAAAATGTTTTCTCTGGTCCATAAACACAGGTATAGGCTTCATCTATGATAATTAAATAATGTTTTCTCCGTCCATAAACACGTGTATAGGCTTCATCTATGATAATTAAATAATGTTTTCTCCGTCCATAAACAAATGTATAGGCTTCAGCTATGATAATTAAAAAATGTTTTCTCTGGTCCATAAACACAGGTATAGGCTTCATCTATGATAATTAAATAATGTTTTCTCCGTCCATAAACACAGGTATAGGCTTCATCTATGATTATTAAATAATGTTTACTCCTGTCCATAAACAAATGTATAGGCTTCATCTATGATAATTAAAAAATGTTTTCTCTGGTCCATAAACACAGGTATAGGCTTCATCTATGATAATTAAATAATGTTTTCTCCATCCATAAACACAGGTATAGGCTTCATCTATGATTATTAAATAATGTTTACTCCTGTCCATAAACACAGGTATAGGCTTCATCTATGATAATTAAATAATGTTTTCTCTGGTCCATAAACACGTGTATAGGCTTCATCTATGATAATTAAATAATGTTTTCTCCGTCCATAAACAAATGTATAGGCTTCATCTATGATAATTAAAAAATGTTTTCTCTGGTCCATAAACACAGGTATAGGCTTCATCTATGATAATTAAATAATGTTTTCTCCGTCCATAAACACAGGTATAGGCTTCATCTATGATAATTAAATAATATGTTTTCTCCGTCCATAAACACAGGTATAGGCTTCATCTATGATAATTAAATATTGTTTACTCCTGTCCATAAACACAGGTATAGGCTTCATCTATGATAATTAAATAATATGTTTTCTCTGGTTCATAAACACAGGTATAGGCTTCATCTATGATAATTAAATAATGTTTACTCCTGTCCATAAACACAGGTATAGGCTTCATCTATGATAATTAAATATTGTTTACTCCTGTCCATAAACACAGGTATAGGCTTCATCTATGATAATTAAATATTGTTTACTCCTGTCCATAAACACAGGTATAGGCTTCATCTATGATAATTAAATAATATGTTTTCCCTGGTTCATAAACACAGGTATAGGCTTCATCTATGATAATTAAATAATGTTTACTCCTGTCCATAAACACAGGTATAGGCTTCATCTATGATAATTAAATAATGTTTACTCCTGTCCATAAACACAGGTATAGGCTTCATCTATGATAATTAAATATTGTTTACTCCTGTCCATAAACACAGGTATAGGCTTCATCTATGATAATTAAATATTGTTTACTCCTGTCCATAAACACAGGTATAGGCTTCATCTATGATAATTAAATATTGTTTACTCCTGTCCATAAACACAGGTATAGGCTTCATCTATGATAATTAAATAATGTTTACTCCTGTCCATAAACACAGGTATAGGCTTCATCTATGATAATTAAATATTGTTTACTCCTGTCCATAAACACAGGTATAGGCTTCATCTATGATAATTAAATATTGTTTACTCCTGTCCATAAACACAGGTATAGGCTTCATCTATGATAATTAAATAATGTTTTCTCCGTCCATAAACACAGGTATAGGCTTCATCTATGATAATTAAATAATGTTTACTCCTGTCCATAAACACAGGTATAGGCTTCATCTATGATAATTAAATATTGTTTACTCCTGTCCATAAACACAGGTATAGGCTTCATCTATGATAATTAAATATTGTTTACTCCTGTCCATAAACACAGGTATAGGCTTCATCTATGATAATTAAATATTGTTTACTCCTGTCCATAAACACAGGTATAGGCTTCATCTATGATAATTAAATATTGTTTACTCCTGTCCATAAACACAGGTATAGGCTTCATCTATGATAATTAAATAATGTTTTCTCCGTCCATAAAAACAGGTATTGATTAACTCCTCGGTAAAAAATTGTCCCTGGTTCATAAAAACAGGTAATATCTTCATCCCGGGTAAATAGTGTTTTCTCTGGTCCATGAAAACAGATATTGACTTTGTCTTTGATAAATATTGTTTTCCATAAAAAAACAGGGCAGGTATTAATTTGACTTCATCCTCAGTAAATATAGTTTTCTTAGGTTAAGATAACAAGTATTAACTTTGTTCTAGGTAAATATAGTTTTCTCGAGTCCATAAAAACATGTATTGACTTTGTCTTCAATAAAAATTGTTTTACTTGGTCCATAAAAACAGGTAATGACCACATCACCAGTCCATAATTGCATAATATTTGTTGAGCCAACATCATGAGAGCTTATCATTATTCTTGAAACTTACCTGTAATCTACAGTAATTAGCTCACTAATGACAGGTAACACTAAACTAATTTACACCTGGCTGAAGGTGAGACTGATCATGTTTTACCAGAAAACAGCCTGGTCTCATTATCATCAGGTAACTTTATATAGGTATGCAGCAAACTAGCTCCTTTATTAGCATCACTCCCAGGTGTTTTGGGAACAAGCACTTTGAAATATTTTTGAATACCTTCATGTTGAAATTCTTATGCATTGAAACATTTAAATAAAATAAGGAAAAACAATTATTGGTGATGAAATGTTTGAAAAAGATTTTAAAGTTGAGGTATGCTTTTACGACATATTTTGTGAAATATTTGTTACAACTCTTATGTTATTTTCAATTAGAATATGAAATTGCAGTACTTAGGTATCCTAAGAATCAGCAAACTCTCCAGAGTTTGAATTTATACTTATTGAATTCGATTAATTGTCTGTTTATGGGGGGGAATTCTAAGTAACTGTAATTTGCATGATGGAAGAAGAGACTTCTTCTTTTCAAAAAGACAATTTACCCAAATACGCACAATTGTTAAATTAAATGGTACGATATTCATGGAGGTCAAACCATTTTAAACATATTTTCAATGCTAATATTAAAGTCAAATGAAGGATTCAGATCCATCAATCATAGATTTAATGACTAAATAAACAGAAAAGCCATGTAAGTTATTTATATGTGGACATTTTGAAGACATTAACAGCTTTTGAAAACAAATTCTGTCGATTGTAAATATTTCTCCATTTATATTATACATAACTCACATCAATATTTCATTTTTTTATGCAGTATAAGTTTTATCATGAATATTGAATAATGTTTCAAGCAATACATGTGAAAAATTAGAGAATGAGAGAAACGCACGATATCACCCTGAAACACTAATATTCTTTTTATCAAATGCTTGTGTGGTAGGAAATGTAGTGTTAGACATCCTTCACTTTAGCCTTCTCCATAGTCTGTCATCCAGCAAAATATTCAATTGACGACCAACCCAGTCTAGAAAATTATACCAAGTCTAGATTACTCAGCTCTAGAAATTAAGGCATCTTTAGGGCTCCATTTTATATATATATTTGAATTGTTTGTAAAATGGTGTTTTCGTGACAAAAAAATATTTCTGAGACTATATGTTAGTCTACCTTCTCCAGTGCCTTCATACCACTGATGTCAGTTAGCAATGGCTGTGACGTAGCATTGATTGGATAAACAACGTCTATACCATTGTACATGTGATGTCATCCAATCTGTGATATTTTCAAAGCGATTCTAACTACATGGTAGCACAGTTTTTTAAACTGAAAAAAAAACCCAATCACTTTCTCAAAGCTTAACATATAATAAAGATACTTTATCGCATCAGTTTGTTTGTCACAAGCATTGATTCCTCACTATAAACATTTATTATTCAAGCTGAAAAAGAATGTGTATCTTCTGTTGTTGAAATGAAAATTGGCACATGTTTTTGTGTGTCTGTTCACTTACCTTTTACATTCCTGTTTTCCAAATGAGATTCATTTCATGCAATATTCATAAAATAAAACTTTGTTTCAACAAATTGGTTAGACAATAGGGAAAACTCCAAAGAAGTCTGGCATGAATATAATATTGGGATATCATGCACATCAAAATATCATGTCAAAAGAGAAAAATAATATTTGATAAAAAGATGGATCAAATATCATCCATATTATTGTAATACCATATAATAATCAAAACATGAATATTATACTCTCATAATATTTGAAAAAGATATAACTATTTTGTTATGATGAGACACGCACATTTTGTAATTACACCACAAAATAGTTATTTAAATACATATGCCTTTAATAATCATCACTTTGTCCCATGCAAAACAACAAAGTTAGTAAAATGGGTTCCCATTTTTTTATAACTTTGAAAACCGGGAGCAGTCATTCATGCCAATCATGACAATTAACTATAAAAACCATATCCAATTAAAATCATTGTTAATTGTTCTATCTAAGAAATGTGTCAATGAAGTTCAACTTCATATCATAAAATAAAAGTTACAAATTGAAGTTCAAAATGAAGTAAGGGTTTAGTAATTTGTATATATTGGAATTTGGATTATATGGATGTTATCAAGGATATTGAATAGCAACAAACAAAAACAAATTAATTTTAATATGTAATTAAATATGTGCTGTTGCAGAAGCTGATGTTCACAATAATAAATATGCATTTAATTAATAGATGAAGTTAGCTGGATCAAATATATCATTTCACTTTGACAGAATATGGTGTGAAAGATTTACCCAAAATACTTCCAACAAACGACACACATTCAATAAACAATTCTGAATAAACTGGTTGTTATTTTTTTTTGTAATTGAAATATTTCCAAAATATCTGCCGAATCAAATGAATAATGTACTAATGAAGGTAATGTTATCCCAAATATAACCATGTTATATTTCCTCACTATCTAAATGGCAAGTACTTCTAATTTTACTCTTATTTTAAATATTTGACATATTTCATTCTTAGATAAGGTATAAATAATTTAATGAAACACACCCATGGACTATATCCTAAAATGGGTTCTTACTAGGGTCAAACTGAAGTATATCATCACACTAAGATAACCTAAGTGTTTCTGTCACCTTAGTATTTAGCTAAAGGAAGACCAAGTGACCATTCTTTATAACATTTACATATTCGAGTTGTATTAATTTTATGACACAAGGCCAGATCAGTAAACATGCAACAAATAATTCTTGTTAGTCATTCAACTTGCACCGATTATAAGATATACATGCTTAAAACCGGAAGTATTTACCGAACAGTATGCCATAGTTTCTGGCTATGTCCGATGATTTCCCATGCCATGAAACAAAACAGAGGCAGTCTACGTTAGAATATACAAAATAAAAAAATAATTTATAAGCTTGTGAGTGAAGTTGACAACACCGACATTTCCCATTCTAAGTACTAATACTATCTGGAACTAAAATGAAAGAAAGTTGTTTATTAGTCTGAAAAAGAGAGTTTCAGTTGATAACTAAACCATAACAAAAATCACATTTCTATATGTTAGCAATGCATGCATGAATTTGTCCAAATACCATTAATTTAATAAATAATGTTTTATTATTATTAAATGTACAATTATGTTTTGCCATAATTTTTTTTACTTATTAAGTTATACTGTCTTATCAGCCTCAGATTAAATAAACACACACCATTTATAATTGATAAAGAATGAACTTCTATAAGCATGGCAGGATAAAATGCCAAAGTAAGACTAAGGGAAGTAACTCTTTGCTAAGAAGTGAATAATTAATCCAAATAAAATAAAATTGATTGAAAAAGCCGCTATCGACCAAAGCATTTTTCTTGTCTAGACTATGATTTATAGTGTTTTCTAAACAATTTGAGATTCAAAAATAGACTAAGAATATTTATCTATTCACTTCATTAGACCTTATTGTTGAAGGTTTGAATACGGTTTAATGTAAACTGATAGCTTCTCTCTGTGTTGACACTGATTAGGGCTATGTGTAAATATTCAAACATAAACATTGTTTGATTAAAGCAGTATTTGCTCAAAGAGTGCATAACATGCACACATACATCGTGTCTTGTAATATGATCTATCTTGAAACTAGTACTGCATAAAACAAAATGTTTAAAATAAAATTATTAAATTCTTCAATATGAGCATTATTCTCTTTGAACTTGAATTCATTTTATTCTGTTTGTAAATTATCTTTTAAATATTTATTCAAAAGCTACATAGCAAAGTGTATTTGACTGTTCAAGTTTTTATCAATATCAATACTTATACATGTATCTATTGAAGTATTAGAATTTCAAAATTGATGAATTTTTAAACGATTATGGAAAAACTTTCAAACCAAACCTTTTAAAGTTAAATATTAAAGGTATTGATTAATAACAACAGTTGATTATTCAACTTTGTAATACTTTTGTCAATACTTATACACATGTATACAATTGATTATTCATAATTTCACAACTGATGATTTTAAAAATAATTGTAAGAAGATTTTCAAAGCAACCCTTTTTAAGTTATATATCATAAAGGTCATGATTAGCATCGGTGGAATATTCCATCTTTAAAAAAATACAGAACTTGTAAATTTAGACCACATTAATACACTGTTTCAGGATTTAAAATTCATATGCAGTATCTTCAAAATCAATTATGACAAGATATTAACTATTTATCAACTAACATCACTTACAAACAAACCAATGTTAAAAATTTAAATAATACAATTTTGCACTTAGCAACTATCTGTTATGTACATTTATCAAAAGCATATCTTTTTAAAATATTACATCAAAACAGGAAAAGCAAAAGGCTTTTCAACAATGCAATTTGACAGTGAACTTTAGAACACCTTTGTATGTTTGCATTCATCAATCAAAAGTAATCTTAGAACATCCCTGGGGTTTCCTTTCATCCTGAAGAGTTGAAAGAGAAAACTTGCTTTGAACATAATGATGAAGAATAACATGTGGCCTTAAAACTGAACCAAAATATATCACGTTCTGTGCTTTCAGATTTCAATATTTCTTCCAAGTTTATAAATTTGATTTTTTTAAAATCATTTATGTTGTATCTGATTTCAGTAAGTCTTAAAAGCCTAAAATTTTATTTTACTAAAGTGATTTTTATATTTGATTTCAGTATTTTTTTTAATTCTAAAGATTTTAAATAAATTTAAAATGAAAAAATACTTTTAAGTTTAATCAGATTTCCAAATTGTTAAGAAATATGATAAATTTGTTCTTTCAATACTTGAAATATCATTATGTCTGATTTCATAATTTCCAAAGATTCAGGGAGAAAAATAATGTAAATTCTGCAGATATTTGTTTTCAAAGATTCATAAAACAAAGGAAACAATGAAAATTATAAAGCATAGGACACCATTTATATGCACAACAATATAAAAACAACAAAATAAAAATAATTAATTACAACATTCATAGAGTTTGTGACAGGTGCAGCAGTAATTTAGTCATCACCATCAAATGAAAATATCTTTTTTTATGAAAATATAATGAATAAACCATATACCAGCTGTTGTAATTGGTTTTATCTTGACACTTAATTCATTCAACCCTTCTGGCTGTATTGGAATCATTTGGTATAGTCCTTATTTTATCCAAGAGGTAAAGATATAAATAACTGATATAAAAAGATATTCACAGAAAGCTATTCAGATTTTTTAATTAGTAGAGATTTTACGTTGTTATTTTGGAGAGAGATAAAACAAAACAATGATTGATTCTATATAATGGGTTTAGTTTGACAGAATTCTTTGTCAGTAGTGTTATGGTTTCCAATAGGATAATTATAGGATCTATAAGGTAAGATTTAATGTTTTTATCAAATGCTTATAGTATTTTATCATCTTAACGAAGCCTTAAACCTCTTGTTATCAATTGCCTTCTCTGTAACCACCACAGGCCTAGTCAAGGTAAGAAACAGTGAACTCAACCTCAACAAGTCAAATCTTGTCAATTTTCTCGTATCCCCTGATTGACGTGATGATATTGACGATATCACAAGCACCTGTCACTCTCTTTATTGATTGACAGGGATCTATATATCTAGGGGAACAGTCAGTACCGTTTACATGGATCGGGCCGGGGGTGATTGCGAATACAGATGTCTCTGTAAAACAATGCAACAACATTAATGTGGATACATATATCTTTATCTATATCAGGTTTATCTTAGTGTATGAAATGAGGCCAGTCCCCCAGTCCGCAACCTGGTAACATTTGCTTTGGACTGGTAACTTTTTAAACTTTAATTTTGTCTTTTAAATTGACAAAAGTACATTTTTGGGTTGGCTTTATCATTTCATACACTGTTAATCTATATCTTTGTGATTTGCATTAAAGCAGATTCTTTAAACATTTGATACTTATCTTTTTAAGTTGTTTTTAATTGGAATATTAAGGACACACAGATATAATTTGAATGTAGACAATGATTTTGTAAAGACGGAATGATTTTTACATATTTATTGATATTCTGTCGCTAAGAGAAATTACTTCTTTTTTCAACTTGTTTTCAATATTAGAATTCAATGTTTAGGTTACAAAATCTTTGAATTTCTTTGTTGAAATAAAGAAATTCTTTCCTTTTTGGTTCAAATTAGATTAAAGATTTTGCATAAATTCAAATTATGAATATGAAAAGATACAACTTGTTTTCAATATTTGAATTCAATTCGGTATAAAAATTACAGACTTTTTTAATTCTTTTAAGAAATAGAAAAATTCTTCAAAAGTTGCTTTTGGTTTCAAAATCAGATTTAAAGAATCTGTAATCTGCTTTTATGCAAATATCAAACAACATCGAAATGTACAACAGGCAAACTGACTGAATACATAATTACCATTCACTTCTGAAATCAACGAACAGAAAGATTTATATTGTTAATAGAACACCAGCATGACATCAACAAGAACAAAAATGTTTAATAATTCATCTCGTTGAGAACTTATAAATGCATGTATGGTCATAACATCATTGTTGCAATATCTACAAAATAAATAATAAAGATTAGTTACATTATCATCACAATAATTACAAAAACATTCTCGCCAAAATAAAACAATCACGTTTGAAATCATCTCAAGCATAAATACAGCATTAATACAGCATTACTACCACACCACGGTCATTCATTCATAACATCTGGTAAAAATAAAATATGATTGTACAAATAAAACATGATTTAACAAAAACACAAGGGATAAAAAACTAAACATGATAACATCTTATGTTTAGGAAAAATGTACAAAATGTTAACAAATGAGTTTTCATTAAAGCATATTCCTAATACAGTGGGTCAAATGAACAAGTGTGAAAAGAACAAATGTGATAAAATCTTTAATCAAATGATATGAGTGAGTTTCTTATGGTGATGATTTTTAAATTCCATATTGTGACAGAGAAATTACAATATGACATTGTAGAGAGCAGATTTTCTGACCGAATGCTCACATGAGGCCATGTTAATTAACAGACTATATATATGTTTAATATGAAGATCCAGTTTTATTTAGTGGTGCAATATTTATGATGAGGTGTATATATCACATATAACTTACACTGATAACTACCAAGGAACTGAAATCACAGGTCTTATACAACACATCACTGACTACCCTGAAGTATATTTAACAGCAAACATCAGAGAGAACGAAGAACATCAGAAGATTCTGTAAAGGGCAACTTATCAACAGCTTGGCGATCAGACCAATTATAATCAGATTTGGTATCACTCTTCGGAATAATTCTATGCCACAATGCAAAGCAAGAAACTAACATTTGAGGAACTAATATCTTTACAAGGGAATGACGAAACTAGGACAAGAATTAAGCGTTCTTGCAAATGAGCTCCAGAACTTGTAGTTTCAGTGAGGACTGAATAACACATAATTTTATATGAAGGTTAAAGTGACATCAAATAGCTTTCATTATTTTCTTAAATCATTCAGTCGAATGCACTTACAATGCAGAAAGCAAGATAAGGTATAAAATTTTAAACACCATTCTGAATCATTTATAGTAAATATTTAACAACTAGAAAACCTTTTTTGAAGGAAAATTAACTTGAAAAAAAAAAGCCAATTTCATGATCTCGAGACATTAAAACAAGAATCTGAATCACTTATAGTGAAAATTTAATTGTTCAATCTAGTTAAGAAAATTAATTGTTCAAACTCGGGACTAGATTTTCAAAGCTATCTTAGCGCTTAGATAGTCATTAGTATCATTTGTTAACAGTGGCTTACAATTATCTTGGTTCTAAGAGAGCTTCACAAAATTTAAGTCCAGGTAACCTTATTTCAGTTGCATCTTAAAGGTGCATCCATTGTGTTTCATAAAATTTTATTATGCCAACTGACCATATGTGTTGTTTACAGTGCAAACAAATTCACTCAGCCTGCATATTCATCCCCAATCGCCAAATATATCAAAATTACTAATATCCAAATTAAATCGAGTAACATTATTATGTGTGTGCAGAGACCGAAACTGCACGTCCCATTTACATGTACAGTAGTTATATGACCTATTAAACATGATCAACCCGAAGTTGTCAGTTTGTCTGTTGTAATAACTAGATTCCAAAATTACGTTTGACTCATTAGAGCGCGCCACACGCGGTGCATTGTCCGGTTTTCGATCAGAAATCACTACTTTTACCTTCATATCGTCAATATACTAAGTCTACTATCATCAAAATGTTAGTTTTCGGTAACAGTCGGTACTTCTTGATAAAGTTACACAATTTATAGCGTTTGGAATAATGTGACCCCAACAACACAATGGATGTACCTTTAACATTTTAACTTTAGATTTGTTTAAAACCATTCTGAGAGACCAGTTTAAAGGAATAATAACTCATTAAGACAGGGAGTCATCCTGGGTTGACCACCAGCTATACATATATCAGACTATAATGGAATATAATCTGGACAATGGTGAAGTATATGCTTATAGATATCTTTAGGCAGACATAAAAGACAAAGACAAAAATCCTGGACCAATATTCGAAAACAAGACCAGGATAATTGAAACACAACATCAAAGGACACAGAAATCATTGAGTAAATGAAGATGGTGATCAGCCAATGAAAATCAGATTTAGCTTCACTTCAGGCTCGCGTCATTCTTTGGCAGACGAGCTGGAAATCAACTTCACAGATTCCGTGAAATAAGTGGTTCCCAAGGGAAGTCATTATAGAAGACTTGTCAGTCTTGAGCAACGGAGGAGTTATTGAAGAGCCTACAGGGTTAGTGGACCGGCAGTGGATGGAAAGTTGGTTTTAACCCTCTCATGGCTGCAGACAGGTTATGTTGTCTAGGTGAGGAGTTATTGAAGAGCCTAAAGGGTCAATGGAGCGGCAGTGGTTGGAAAGTTGGTTTTAACCCTCTCCTGGCCACAGACAGGTTATGTTGTCTAGGTGAAGAGTTATTGAAGAACCTACAGGGTTAATGGAGCGGCAGTGGTTGGAAAGTTGGTTTTAACCCTCTCCTGGCCGCAGACAGGTTATGTTGTCTAGGTGAGGAGTTATTGAAGAGCCTACAGGATTAGTGGAGCGGCAGTGGTTATAAAGTTGGTTTTAACCCTCTCCTGGCCCCAGACAGGTTATGTTGTCTAGGTGAAGAGTTATTGAAGAGCCTACAGGGTTAGTGGAGCGGCAGTGGTTGGAAAGTTGGTTTTTAACCCTCTCCTGGCCCCAGACAGGTTATGATGTCTAGGTGAAGAGTTATTGAAGAGCCTACAGGGTTAGTGGAGCGGCAGTGGTTGGAAAGTTGGTTTTAACCCTCTCCTGGCCGCAGACAGGTTATGTTGTCTAGGTGAAGAGTTATTGAAGAGCCTACAGGGTTAGTGGAGCGGCAGTGGATGGAAAGTTGGTTTTAACCCTCTCCTGGCCGCAGACAGGTTATGTTGTCTAGGTGAAGAGTTATTGAAGAGCCTACAGGGTTAGTGGAGCGGCAGTGGTTGGAAAGTTGGTTTTTAACCCTCTCCTGGCCACAGACAGGTTATGATGTCTAGGTGAAGAGTTATTGAAGAGCCTACAGGGTTAGTGGAGCGGCAGTGGTTGGAAAGTTGGTTTTAACCCTCTCCTGGCTGCAGACAGGTTATGTTGTCTAGGTGAGGAGTTAATTGAGGGGGGAACAAGACCAAATTTACAAATTTAAATCATCATGTAATAAAGATGTTATTCTGAAATTTGAGCTTCTTACGCCAACTGGTTTCAGAGAAGAAGTCATTTGAAGGTTATAGAGATCATGCCAGCTACACCCATATTTGAGGATCAGTCAGGACCAAATTTACATGGTCTGATTACCTAGGTGCCAGTTATCTTGTAATAAAATTGTAGCTTTTGGGGTGCAGCAGTTCTGGAGGAGAAGTCTAAAATGTCAAAAGTGGATGGACACCAGACGACTAACAACAAAGGTGAGGTGAGGTGATTTTGGGTTTAACGTTGCTTTCAAGAGTATTTCACTTATATCATGGTTACTAGTGTTATTGCAGGGAGAAAGCCAACAACATCAGCTGGAACTAGCGAACCATGGGTGGTACTGCAGTGAAATTCAGTGTAGTATTGCACCCGAACCTTAATTACTGCGTGTAGAACAGTTCTCTACTGCAGACAAAATTGCCTTGCCCCTGGCGGGATTTGAGTCACAGACCTCTTGATCCGAAGCAAAACATGCTAACCACTGTGCTATCCCGCTCTAACATACAACAAAGGACACTGCATGGACAACGGCCCGTACCATAAACCCATCTGGCTTTCAGGTCTGCAACAGCTAAAAATCTTTAAAGTCAAATTTGACAAAGACAATTGTATAATGACTTCACGTAGCATTAACAGAATAATAAATCATATAATCACTATGAGTGACCTTTGAAGCAGCCATTTTGGTTTGTGAAATAATCAGGTTATTTTCTTCTGTACCCTACCTTCAAGAAAAAAGAATTTCAAGCTGTACCAGACAGTCCTGTTGAAGACCTTTGGTGCAAATCAGAAATTTTAGTTTTTTTCAAAAACCTTTATGCAGTGTATGAAATTAACCTGAAAAGCACCCAGCCCTAAAGGATTATGTTTGTAATTTAAATGACAAAATTAAAGAATAACTTCAAAAAGTTACCAGCCCGGATCAAAAGTTACCAGGTTCCAAGGTGGCAGACGGGCCTTATTTCATACACTGCTTTGCGCATTTCAATTTTTTAAAATATTTATCTTCAAATTCATTCAATTAAAATGACTTCCTTCAGATATTCAGCCAATTTAAATCAATTTAACTGTTTTAAACTTTTCAACCTTTTTAAAATTATTTCAACAAAATTTTTAAGTTTTCAACCTTAAATATTTTTTGCCCAAATTTGATCCACAGTTCCACACCACAAATAATCAGACTTTGTTTGAAAATCTCCTGCTTGTTTTTATCATTCCGATAACTCAATTTCATTTCACACAATCCCATCAATGTTGGAAGAGGCGGACAAAGGGAGATAACTTGTACAGCCCAATGCTGGCACTTCACTGGAAATCTGAATCACCTGTTATATAGATTATCAAGCATAACATGGATGAGTTCTTATTTTATCGTTTTTTATGATAACCAAATTTTCTGTCCTAGACATGAGGTTCGTATAGTATCAAATTACACAAAGTAAAGTGTTTTTAGGTCTCTTAACACAGAAATATCCGCTAACTTGTGATCGATTCAGACTAAACTTAGAGTAACAACAACATTGACATGGGACACCAAATCCAACTTGTCTTGTGTTATTTTACCTTAAAGGCACTGTAGCACATTTTTTCATTTTTCATTTGTCCAAATTTGCCTTTTATGATAAAAGTGTGAGCAGGATGTCTTTATTTCAGAGAGTAAAACAACCCATTTCATGTCCTGATTATCCGTAATCATATAAAATTGTGTTATGGATAAAATGAAATGAACACCTTTTAATAATTAGAATATTTAAAATAAAATATGTGTTGCTTTACTGAATCAAAACCACTTGTTTTAGAACTCTATCGAACGATTGTTTTGCAAAGAATAACATTTCTCTTCCATTTTGTGAGATCAGTTTATCTCAATTAAAAATGTGCTAAAGCTCCTGTAAGATATTTAATAAAATAATTTACTTTTGAATATATTAATTAGAACTAAGACATGGTAGCAGTTTAAGGGACCTGAAATAATTATCTCTTGCCTTGTAAACATTACTTAAAAGATATTTCATACCTTGCATATGAAAACAACAACAGTTACTGTTAAAAGTTAAAATGAGAAAATATGGTAAGAATATGAGATTCATATTTTCATATTAATGTATTCTAATTTCATTTCCATCCTTTTATCTAAACTTTTACAAACAGCAGAGAGAAAAAAAATATGGCTAACTTATGAAACCCTTACGAATATTTGCGAAATGTTAGTTAATGAAAGGCGATTGCAACAGCATATTACTGAAATTTTGTCTAGTTAAAATATCCATAAGATTTTCCTAGAAGGCTACCATAATGAAAAGATTCAACCTGTTCAATAATGAACATTCAACAGGGCTTATAAAAACCTCATTCAACCGTATATTTGAGATTTGGTAATGACAACGGACCTCAGAAAGTTTGTTAGCTATCAGAGTAGAATCAACATGGCCGACTGATGAAGACCCAACAGGGATTTGGTAATAGTGTTCGTTGATGCAAGCCACTCGGGAACTAATCTTGTTAGTGAGCGTCAATATGGTTAGGATTAATTGAGAAGCATGGTGATCCTCTGGTGATTTGAAACAAAACCAACACTTGTGTCACTAGAGTGTCTAAGTATCCTCCGCCTAGCCGGTGTAAATCATCAACGTGTCGCATGGACGATTTACTACTGGATCGCTGCAAAATTAACCCTTTATCTGTGGATCACTCAATTATAGCCAAACTTTAGCCAGAAACCAGTCTTAGATTATTCCCTTGAGTAATGAGTTGTGACTGCTGTAATTTGGTCGTCCAGAATGGCTTGGCACTTAATTCAGGAGTTAAAGGGTTTACATTCCTGTCTGCTGAATTATCCCAAATACATACACACATAGATTAACTCTTCAGCTGGTGAATTATTCCAAAATACATAGACACAAAGATTAATTAACCCTCTTAGCTGCTGAATTAATTAGTACCAATTACCAAACTATTTTGAGTAGTCAAATTACAGGAATGACAACTTATTGATAAAGGGAATATTTGGCCACTTGCTAAAGATTATAGGTACCAATGAGTTTGAGGAATCACAACTTATATAAAGGGAATAATTGGCCACTTGCTAAAGATTATAGGTACCAACGAGTTTGAGGAATCACAACTTATTGATAAAGGGAATAATTGACCACTTGCTAAAGATTATAGGTACCAACGAGTTTGAGGAATCACAACTTATTGATAAAGGGAATAATTGGCCACTTGCTAAAGATTATAGGTACCAACGAGTTTGAGGAATCACAACTTATTGATAAAGGGAATAATTGGCCACTTGCTAAAGATTATAGGTACCAACAAGTTTGAGGAATCACAACTTATTGATAAAGGGAATAATTGGCCACTTGCTAAAGATTATACGTACCAACAAGTTTGAGGAATCACAACTTATTGATAAAGGGGAATAATTGGCCACTTGCTAAGGATTAAAGGTACCAAATAGTTTGAGGAAATACAACTTATTACCCTGGAATATTAGCAGTCTACCAACCTGGAACCTTGGAACTTTTGGTCTGGGCTGGTAGATATTTAAGTTTTTCTTTAATTTTGCCATTAAATTGATAAAATAACACTTTTGGGCTGGCTGCTTTTCAAGGTTGTTTCATACACTGATATAAGTCACATAAACCCTATAATTCATGCCTCATAGCCAATCTGTGATAACGAAAGGAACAGTTGGCCATCGGCCGAATATTGGGAGCAAAGAGTTTGAGGAAATACAACTTATTACCTTGGAATATAATATTCCATGATATTTCTCACAAGAACACTATGATAAATTCCTTACATCAATCTCTGATGACCAAAACTTGCACCAACATGAATGGATCCAGCAACTCTTCCGTCTTGCACGATATGGCACTAATGACATTACCTGGTGTCAGTCGATTACGTCAGTGCTAAAAATAGCTTGGAATTCAAGTTTTACATCTGTGTTTGCAGCTTGAAAATGTAACATGGCCAATATTGATTTAGTCTGTTCAAATTTCAACAACGAAATTCAGTTTCAATTGAGTAATTGTTATGAGTCAGACAAATGAAAAAAATATCACGCTGCACTCCAAAAAGGTCATTTGCCTTGGAGGCGATGGACACTTCAATGAAATTCCACTACACAACATGGTGCTACAGAAGAACTTGTTGAAGCAATTTGGACTTCAAAGATTACGATTGCATATTTATACAATTTGAAATTTTACAAAGTTCTAGTGCCCAAAAGCAATAGACTCTTTTTGGTTGTATTAAAAGCTTATTAGGTCCTTACAAAAATCCTGACTGTTATTTGGAATTGGAAAAATTTAAGAAGCAAGGTATATAATGCAACAATGTACTTCAGACTAAAGTTTTCTTTAAAGAAGTATTCTTCATTTGAAGTAAATAAATAGTTTATGTGACGATATAATAAAACATCATGTATGACGGTTGAATGAAAAAGTTCATCAAACAAAATTATTTTTTTTAATGAGGCCTAAAAATATAATTAAAATTCTGTATTCAAAATTCCATTTGTATGTTGTTCAACTTGACTTTTTTAAATGAAATAGTTAGAACATAACAAATATTATTTTATAAATCAACAATGACAATTTTGTAACTTTAACACTTTAAAAAATCTTACTACTTAAAGGGGCAGTAGCACATTTTTTTCGCTCAAATAAGTTGATGGTATGTATTTGAAAAATGATGTCACCAACGGTAAAACACCCCCTCTCTTCGGAAAATCAAGTTAAAAAATTAATGTACATGGTTCCGTAAAGCCCTGGGAGTCGTTTTTGTCATTCAAAATAATAAAATGTGTTCACAATAAAATGGCCGCCATGCAATTTTTTCTCTATATTCAACACCGATATTATCACTACGGATAATTGATTTGTATAATAAGATTTTTTACCCTCTTAAGTAAATATAAATGACACAAACTATCATTATTATTGGGAAATTTGAAAAAAATAAAATTTCAAAAAACGTGCTACTGCCCCTTTAATACATAAAGTTTTTCAGAAGAATATAAATTTCATCGACAACTGCAAGCAAGGATATATGACTCAACAGTTATATAAACATTTCCCTCCATAAAAAGGACACCAGGAAGAATTGCAACATAAACACCCCCACATGTACAGTTTACACAAGTATTAGATAATTATATACAAGTCCTCTGGCTCCAAGTCAAACTCACACAAATAAATTCGCTACTTGTTTTGACACTTCACTACAGGAAAACTGGGATCCTGCTTCCATTGAAAGGGGCATATATGATACAGGGGGTCGTGAATCGATGCAAGATCGCTACATACTGTCCGAGTTACGGAGTGCTGTGAAATGATTCAAGAAGCCATGTTACGGAGTGTTGAAATCAATCTTGAAGAATTGGACATTAACCCTTATGTTGCGTATATATATTTTACCATTTTTAGCCCCTGTGGCGGAATTTACAGGCTCGCAGCTCGCAGCAGTAGTTTGGGCTTTGGCACTAACTAGCTCTGCTGGCGGAATTTCCAGGCGGCGATTCCGGTATCGTTTTTACAAAATATACCGCATCTACATGGCGAATAAGGACTATATACGGGCGTTCAATACAAATTCAAGTAGCGAAACCCGTACACAAATGGCTAATTCACACTCGAAACTTTGAATGAATTTTCTATGTTTTTTCGTTTTTATTCTATTACTTTCGAAAGATTGTCTTTTATTCGGGCCTCGTAACATCATAAATACGAAACGAAAAAAATTCCATTTATATACGGAATTGAAGACAAGATGTCTAGCTTCACAATGATATAAAAATTATTAGAATGCGACCTTTGGTTATAATTCTATAGCTATGTAAAGTTAGTCTTTATTCCCACCTAAAAAATCGTCAATACTTACAACATGTATGCGGCATTGCAAACGGTCGTTCATCGCACTTTTCCAAGAAATCATAATCTCGAACCAGTTGACAAATAAGCACATGTCAACCCAAATATGGTTATGTTGTTTGACTTTTCAAATAAACGCTAACCTCGAACCATAACTGATGAAAATATGTTGATTAGTTTGTGTGCCGTTTGGTTTCACATGCCTCTCAGAAAGGTAAAATTGTATCTTTATTTCTGTGAATAAATGTGCGCATTTTATATAGAATAAAAGATTATTCTTTTCGGTTTATTGTGATATAAAAATTATGAAAATGCATTCAGTATTTTAGCCTTGATAAATGTTTTAGAAGTTGTGAAAATCGCCGATTGTTTCAAAATTTATGAAGTGTAAACATGACCTTTTTCACGGCGCTTGCTGTGTCTTTATTATTTTTTTGAGATTTTCTAATTTTATATGGGAATGTAGTCCATTGTTTCCCCTTTATTTTGCCGTATTTTTTTTTGAAAACAAACAATTCGCTCACATGATATGAAGTGCGGGAGTAAGGCGAGTTAGCGATTTTTTTCCCCGTCTCGCGAGATGCGAGGCAGATAGCAGTCTCGGGCGAGGCAAACCCGAGGCAATACAAACACGTGGGTGAAAATAGCCTCAAGCGAATTAATGCTTCGGGGGCTAAGCCCGACATAATTGGCCTTTTGTAAAGCTAATTATCGATGCGTTACGGGTCAACAATGCACACGCAAATTGGTGTGAATTTTGCTTGATATTGCGACCACACACTGAACAAAGCTTTATTCTCATTTCGGGTCGCGATGCGTAAATACAGCCATTCTCATGGGTCGGGTCGCGGACACAATCGACTCGTGACCCGGTATGGGTGATAGAGTATACTTAGACAGCCGTGAATTATTCTAAGTCTTGTATCCGGGATCCGTATACAGACACCTAGGAATCGCTTATAGCCCGCCCGGATAATTCCGTCGCCCGCATGTTAAGGGTTAATACACTCTACAATTGCTTCCCCGCAATCTGATCGCCATGGATACCCATGAAAAGCCATCTTCATGTGACTTTTGTTCAAATTTATTTCGAATATTTGCATATTTGTGTGTATGAATTACGTTATCATTGATATACTCATGAAAGGGCATCTAAATATGACCTTTTCTCATATAGATATCTTCATCTGAAAAATTTACACATCACAAAATTGGTTTGTAGAATCAAATTGGCATAAAAACTACATTTCTATGGAATCACAGGGTTAGAAATCAGCACCAGCTGTCTGGAAGCCCATGGTTAGTGGAGACGATGCTGGGATCGTAGAATGTACTGTAATGACTGGTAGTCGGAAGACCTTGTTAAATTTAAAGACGATATTGTCATGTAGATGTATGTGGCTAGGTGGAATGAATTTTACCTAGTACTTGAGAAATGAAAGGGCTAATTTAGAACCTTGACACCACAGATATTTGTGAAAACGTATTGCTATTGATAGTGGAACATTTATATTTTACAAAATTAATGACATGGAATTGTATCAGAAGAGAAACTCCAAAATAACATCTTAATGTGGCTTTTACCAGAAGTTATCTTTAAATAGATATTTTATGAAGATGTGCAGTTGAAATCCAATTGGCATGGAAACTTGAGGAAATGCATCTAAACGAGAGTTAACGAGGGTATATTTAGATAATTTATACAATACAATCAGTTTAACGGAAATAAATTTTGAATCAAACTTGATAAAGAACATTTTACTGTAACTTTTACTTACTGTAACATCTTTATTTTGAACATACATAAAATGTTAGCCTCAATGAGAATACATCACCATGGAAACTAATGATTGTTTCACGATTCCATTGCTTTATTTTGATTTTACACTGAACTAAATTGTAAATGCTGTCACGTCATCTCTCTAGTTATTATTTATTTAATTAGTACAATATAAGCGTCATGTATCACTACCTGTAAAACACAGACTTAATTTTGTATGGCCTAATTAGAACACGATTCATTGACAGTATGTTAATCTAAAAGTGGTATCAGTCTGCCATTATGTCACTTTGAAATATGTTTTTTATTTTGATATATATATTTTTTAATTATACATTTGCATCCATGTTAAATTTACAAAATTAAAATAAAAATCTATTTAGATATCATCATTAAAGTATACCTGTTGTAATGATTACAACCAAACCATTCAGGGTGCCCAATTTACAGTGACCACAAATATGGAACAATGGGCACAAGAATCACTGACTCAAGAGTGACCACAAATATGGAATAATGGGCACAACCATCACTGACTCAAGATTTATATCTTTTTTAAATTCCAGATTAAACCTTTATTGTGCTCAGATATTCCAGACTCCACTATTAGCTTTCATGTAAATTGAAAGAGAAAGTACAAAGGTTTGTAATAAGCACAGACAATCAATAATTATCCTTCGACTACAAGAAAAGAACAGCAAAAACAAATTTAATTGCCATGTAAAATTTAATTTACTTTGTAATGTCTTCAAAAGTTTAAGTTAAAAAGTTAAAAAGCCCATGTCAACGTGTTCCTGGATATGTTTATTCAATTTAAAGATATTTTTGTCTCAAATACTGTGATCATGTTGAAGTGATTAAGCCAATGTTTTGCACCCAATCAATACTTACAAGAAAACAAGCAACTTTGAGAAGGGCATTTTTCTAAGACAATTATTGATATTCTTGTACTTCAGTTTGATTGAGAAGCATTAGATTGAAGAGAGAAATATGAGGAGAACTACTCTATTGAAATTGTATAAAGTTCTTATCTTATTTCTCTTCATTTCATCTCGGAACTTCACATAGTTAAAATTGTCCATCATATCACATGATGGCTTGTTGAGAGAGATTATTGAAGATTTAAGAGAAAATACTTTAACTTCTTTATCTATTTTCATACTTCAACATATTCACTGAATACAATTTATACATTCTACGCTTATTTAACGACTCTTAAAGGCGCTGTAGCACGTTTTTTCGCTGAAATAAGTCGATGAAATGTATTTGAAAAATAATGTAAACAATAGTAAATCACCCTTCTCTCTTCGGAAAATCAAGTTGCAAATGAGTGTACATGGTTCCGTAAAGCCATAGGAATTTTTTTTGTCATTCGAATATAATAAAATGTGTTCACAATAAAATGGCCGCCATGCAATTTTGGCTTTATATGCAACACCGTAATTACCACTACGGATCATTGCTTTGTGTAATAAGATGTTTTACCCTCTAAAGTAAATATAAATGACATAAACAATCATTATAAATGAGAAATTTGAAAAAATAAAATTTGCAAAAAACGTGCTACAGCGCCTTTAAAGATAGGTTGAAACCATTTTACACTGATGTAGCTCTGTCCTGTAGTTAAATAAATAAATAAATTTGTGGCCAACTTCTTTTCATGCTGGTAAAGATCATACAAAGCATCAAAATATGTACAGTAGCCTTTCATTAATACATACAAAGAAATCCAGAGGTCCTACCTTAATCTGGGGAATTTATGAAGAAATGATCGAGTGAGTGAGTGAGTGAGTGAGTGAGTGAGTGAGTGAGTGAGTGAGTGAGTGAGTGAGTGAGTGAGTTGGGGTTTAACGCCGCTTTCAAGAGTATTACACTTATAACACGGCTGCTAGTATTATGGCAAGGAGAAAGCCCGCAACGCCATGTGGCTATGCATTGCGGTGAAACCTGCGAGCATCGGCTGGAACTAGCGAACCATGGGTGGTACTACGGAACTAGCGAACCATGGGTGGTACTACGCTGAAATTCAGTGTAGCATTGCACCCAAACCTTACTGCGTGTAGAACAGTTCTGTACCGCAGACAACGTTGCCGTGCCAATTGAACATCAAATGTAATATCCCTTGGTTGAAATAGCCCTTTAAGTAGAATGCCACTATGAGGACGTGCCAAACCATACTATACAGATTGCTAACAAGTGTTTATATCAAATTCAGGACACCAGACCTCGTTAATTAGTAACTGTCTAATTATCTGGACATCAAACAGAATCAAACAGCCAGAATTAGAACAATTAACCACAAGCTTCATAATTTATCAAACCACTTCAGTAGTTCAGGTCTAACTTTGAACAAACATTCTTCAGACTTATTTTGGACAATGACATTCGGACTTACTTTGGAAATGGTCTTAATAATTTTTTTGGTCTTCAAGGATTCCTGAGATCAATTAGGAAGAAGTTTAAACACTAGTTAGATCACAATGTGAAAATCTATATAAGAACTATTGTCTAGTATTTTCAGACGAAATTGATGATAAATTCATCAAATATTGAAAAGTAGCTTCAGAAAATAACCTTTTCAGCATCTGACATTTCGCTGAAAGGGGTAACTTATGGCAAATGTTGAACCATAGAATCGAGGAATTAAGTTATTTCATTACTGTTATAAAAATATAAAAACAAATAATTGTCACAAACGTGACCCCACCCCACCCCACCATAACATATCCCCCACCGGAATTAAGAAATGAGCTAAAAGGAGGAACACACAGCTAATGTCAAGGTCACCCAAATCCACTGGTACATGTGTATTCCAAAAATGAAGACTGGTACCAAATTTGAAGCCTATAGGTGCAGCGGTTCATGAGGAATCGCACTAACACCATTTTAAAAAATGGTCAAAGTCTCGTAGTGACCTTGGAAATGAGGTCAAGGTCATGTAAATCAACTGGTGTCTGCATATTCCCCAAATAAAGAGATATCGTGCTAACAACATTTGACAAATAATCAAGGTCTTGTGGTGACCTTGAAAATAACGTCATGGTCACCAAAAACGATTGGTGTCTGGGTATTCCCAAAATGAAGACTAGTACTAAATTTGAAGACTCTAGGTGCAGCAGTTCATGAGATATCGCGCTAACAAGATTTTATCCGCCAAAATTTCAAAGTCTTGTATTGACCTTGAAAATGAGGTAAAGGTCACCCAAGTCAATTGGCGTCTGCGTATTCCCCTGATGAAGACTGGTACCAAATTTTAAGACTCTAGGTGCAGCGGTTTAGGATATATAACAAGAAACATTAAGGACGTACGTACGTAGTGACAAACCAACATACAGATATACAGAGCTGAATACTATATCCCCGCTCCGTGCTTCGCGACGGCAGGGGACGACAAGCCATGTGTAGTGATATGTGTCTGTGCCTTGATCCCTTGATCCCACTTGTTGATGAAATTAAATATCCTCTTCAGCCTAAATATATGTAACTTTTAACAATTTGTGTTGATATATTTTACACTAGGGTGAGATTTTCTATCTCCCATTTGTACATGGATATCTAACATCGTTCTTAATTAAAGCCCCCTCAAACGGGGAACCCTAATAAGCAGCTACTATAAATATTTTTAATCTAAGGGTCCAAGGCACTTTCAAGAAAATTATGGTACTGTAAGTATTCTTTGACATTTTTTCTGTAAAGTACCCCACAAAACATTCATCAACCTAGTCTGTAAAAATGGCCTTCTTGAATAATTGCCAGGTTAAGCCCTTGCGGAAACAAATATTCTTCTACCTTGAATAATCACTGTGTCTAAGTCTTTTGGTGGAATAATTAATCGTCTGCCTTGATATGAATAATGTAGCAATCTCCCTTCCAAATGGCAAGAATTTCTATGACAATATTCACTTAGGGGTTTATGAAAACGTTTGGATTTCCAATGACTTAAAATGTTGTTTTCTTTTTAAAACAATAAATATTTCAGACAAAAATGCTATTATTAAATTATAATCATCTGCTTTGAATAATTATGTCAGTGGCGGATATATGGCAATAACTATTTCAACACAACAGACTTGCCAGACAGACCGTTGTTTATTGCATGATATTTCATCCCTTGTTTTGACTTCTCTATATTACTACATCTACATTAATAAATAATAAATGATATTATCTGCAGGAGAGGGAATTGTCAAGACAGTAATATCCACACTGACCCAGACTTCAAACACAATTCTATCTTTGGATGGAAATATTGATATATAAGATCAACAGAACTACAAGCCGACATGCAATGATATGTTTAATCACTTGAAGTGACGAGGCACAGGGGGCAAGTAACAAATGTAGTTTCCTCACGAGCTTTAATCAATCAAACTAAATGTATGTAGTAATTCAAGTTTTGAACTTGGTGTCATGCAATGGGCAGTCACGGATCGAGATGGGGGGGGGGGGGGGGGGGGGGGGGGGGGGGGGGGGGGGGTGCCCGAACTTCCCTTTTCAAATATGTTTGCATGGGCGGGGCAGGGAAAAACAATTTTGGACCCTCCCCCCCCCCTTTTTTTCAATTGATTGACCTCCCTTCCCCCTTTCAAAATTCCTGGATCCATCACTGTTGGGTCTAGATTTTCAAAGATCTCTTAGCTCTAAATTGTCATGGGCCAATGTTAATGTATGGTACTTACAACTATCAAAGTAATAATAATGAGGAAATCTTTATATCAAGAGCATGTTTCCGCATCAAATACATACTCAAGGAGCTCCCTGAAGTATAATTAATAATAAATACCTGGGCCCATACTTTTGAAGCTGTCTTAGTGCTATGTCAATGTTAATGTATGGCACTTACGACTATCTTAGTGCTAAGAGAGCTTCGAAAATATGGTCTATAATTACAGTGCTTGAAGGTCACCACCAACACAACATTCACCAGGTACCCACTTATACAGCTGGGTCAACAGAGGCACATTTTGAATAAAGTGTCTTGACCATGGAGACACCATAAGTCAACTTGTGTCTCAATGTTTTGGTAGGAATCACCCTTCAAACTTTCAGAATATCCAGCCATGCAGCAGATCACCCATACAGCGAGCCTTGCCCATGGTTGCTGAACTTGGCTGACAGTGGTACACTGAGCAATGAAAATCTAGGCCCTGATAGTCTAACACATAAACTCTGAAAACAAATATTGAAAGAAAAGCCTCTTTTTACTGAAAATCCCATTTCTTACAGTCTCCTTTTCAATATTTTAATAAAATGGTGATATTTTCAGAATATATTTCACCATTTTTCTGGAATAATTCACATACTAAAATTCATTGTCCTGACACTAAAAATTATTTCAATATCTCTTTATGTTTTCAAAATCTTAAATTTAAATCAATTTAAGCTGACAAAATAGTCCATGCTCAGTGCATGCTGGGAGCAGTGGAGGGACTTCATGTCAGCAGATTGTACACCGCAAATTTGAACATGAAGACTGCATTAGTAATAAATTACATCTCCGGACACAGAAGCCAAGAAGTCTGGACCAACACAGATCATTTATACAAGTCATTGCACTCCATTAGTCTCTGTATACATTCAGACTTGCACACGGTCTCCATAATCATTATTCTTACTTCATTAACTTAAGCCCTTGTCAGAATAAATCCCTAGAGGTATTTGCAATTCTGTAGATTATATTTACTCACAATCACCATATCATCTTTATTCTTGAAGTAACCTCACCGATCAAGAACTAACAAATTAGATCAATGAGAAAGTCTAATTTTGTCCCTGTAGATGCCATAGACTGTCTCGCAAGTCTCCACAATCATATTTCTTCATTTATCAAGCCTTTCTCCGAATAAATCTTTGAAACAAAAAGGTTTCATGTATCCACAATTGATACATGTAGTACGGAATCAACCCATCAAACTCTCAGATTATCCAGCCATGACGCTGGTCATCCATCCATACAGCGAGCCACACTCATTGTTGCTGAACTTTACAGACACCGGTCAACTAAACTATGCACAGGACCATGTATCACTAATATCAGCAACTGTAGCCTTTTCTGAGACTGAATCTCAGTCTAGACGATGACCTTCAGGTAGCAGTAAACTGTAGGTGCAGCATCCAGTCCTCCCACCTGATGCTATTAAATAAAGATGAAAGTGGCATGCAGATCGTGTGGACTGCATCGAGGGTTCACCTGATCAATGACCAGACACGTCCTGACACTAGTACAGCTTAACCCTTGACCTACTGCTCCTGGGGCATTCTGGGATAGCTTACCTGGAGCCAGTGGCCATCTTGGACTTTTCTCTTCGTTGATTCGTGATTCCTGTAAATTTGCTATTTAGATAGTTGGCACTAATTAAATGGCAGCTGAAGAGTTAATATTTAGCACTGATTGTTTTATAAATGAGACACATCACTAAAATATTCAGAAACAGTTAAATTAAGCATATTTAACTATGGATGATTTTCTATAGATTTTCTATCAAATTTCTATTTTAGATGCATTGATCAAATCTATGATCGAAATGTAGCCTAAAAATAACTTGTTTCTTAACCCCATTAAAATATTCCTAATCAAAAACGTCTCCAGAAATCAATTCAATTCAAACCAAACTATCTTAGCAAAATCTCTGCTTACAGTTTTTCAGGTTTTTTAAAATTATTTGTTTGAATACCAAAAAAAAACAAAAACAAATTAAAGTGTGCTATCTGCAACAGCTAGAAGATCTATTCATACGCTTAATGTAAACCTGTCAATAACTGTTATGCCCACTGCATTAAATTGATTGGCTAATGACGTTGGGTCAAAGGTCAGAGTAATGTCCCTTGTATCTTACAATCAATTCAACAAGCACAGCCAATTGGCATTGATCGTGTTATGAGTAATTAGCTTACAGATACCAAAACTTCTAGATTAGCTGATGAGTATAATTAAAGCTCGTAATTAGATAAAGATCAATCATGATTTATCTTGAATGTACTTTTTTGCTTTTTAAGTTTGAGTTCTCATTGCAATTTATTTCATTCTAATATCTAAGAAAAATTATTTATTATACTCTTTAAAAAGATTTAATAAAAGCAATTAAGAACTCTTGATTACAACCAGATTATGAAATATTCCTTTGTATTTATATTTTTTTTATAGACTTATAATTGATGATGAACATGTGAGAGGAAATGAATGTTCCTCACTTTAACCCTTACGTTGGGTATATATATTTTACCATTTTTAGCCCCTGTGGCGGAATTTACAGGCTCGCAGTTCGCAGCAGTAGTTTGAGCTTAGGCACTAACTAGCTCTGCTGGCGGAATTTACAGGCGGCGATTCCGGTACCGTTTTTACAAAAGATACCGCACCTACATGGCGAATACGGCCTATATACGGGCGTTGAATACAAATTCAAGTCGCGGCACCCGTACACAAATGGTTGCTTCATACCCGCATCTTTGAATTATTTTTTTACGATTTTTCTTTACTTTTCTATTACTTTGTAAAGATTGTCTTTAATTCGGGCCTTATAACATCATGAATTTGGAGCGCGCTACTGAAATTTTTTTATGGACTTGAAGACCAGATGTTTGTCTTTACAATGATATAAGAAATATTAGAATGCGACCTATGGTTATAATTCTATTGTCATCTAAAGTTTGTCTTTATTTCCAGCTTCATGAAATCAAAACTCCTGGGCGCGCATATTGCGAAATTTATATGTGCTTGTAGATAGTTTATTCCTCTTTACAATGACGTAAAAATTATTAGAATACGACTTATGGTTCAGAAAATATAACCAACCAAAGGAGAGTGACGCTACCCCGACAGTACCACGTGAATGGTCCCGACGCGCACCAAGTTACTGGCACTGCTTGGTCCCCCCGGGACTGTGCTAATTACAGTACCGTTACCTCCTCGAGACCTCCTCGAGACCTCCTCGAGGGTGCCAGAGCCGAGCGCGCGTGGAACTAATGGGTACTAATGAGCACAGCATACACTAATCACCGCGGCGAACGCAATACATGTTGCGCAGTGTAAAGTTTGTCTTTATTTCCAGCTTTATAAAATCGTAAATTATTTCGCGCGCATGCGAAACACGTATGTACTTGAAGACAATTTATTCCTCTTTACAATGATATAAAAATTATTGGAATACGTCAAACGGTTCGCAATATATGAAGAGCGTAAGGAAGGCACCCCCAGTACTTAGAAAATTCATTTTTGAAAAACTAACTTTTTGCGACATCTGGCGCATCATTTGCCGCATGTTTATTTTTCGCTGCGCATATACATATGATACATGGAATTGAAGACAATTTATTGCTCTTTACGATGATGTAAAAAGAAAAAAAATGCGCAACTTCGTTCGGAAGCTATAGCGGGCCAAATGAAGGTACCCTCGGTACTTTGAGGCAACTTTTTGACTATCGCGCATATCGGGGCACGTGCCGCAACTTTAGTTTTTCGTGCGCATGTATAAATTTTATATTGAATCAAAGCCGAATCTTTCCTCTTTACCCCATGTAAGTTTTATGAAAATCGGCCACCCGGTTCAGCATTTATGGGTGTTTTTTATGATGCGGTTCTGGCTGAACTTCCAATGAAAGCTCGCATTCACTTTCTCTGTCTCTTTGATAAAATAAAAAATATTTTATTTGCAATGACATGTATTACAATGAAATTACAATGCATTTACGTACAAATATACACAATATTTACCTGCGGTTGTGCGCAGAACAGCTTTAGGGACCTAACAAGGTATGTATATAATGTGTATATACTGGTTGTCCACACTTCGGCTCTCTTTACTTTCAATTTTCTTCTTCTTCATTCCCTTCTTCATTTCTTTCTTTTTCCGTGGCAGTGATGTAAGCCCTGGAATAGTCAGTGGCGGTGTGGTACAGTTTGAAGCATGGTGCGGCGCACAGAGAAACATTACAATCTGTACATTCATAAGAAGACTCTCTGCCTACTCGTTTTTTCTTCCTTGCTGGCCCATTGCCTTCTTCAATCTGTTTTGCGAGGACGGCGCGTTTTGCCTTAGAGCATACCACACACATCCTTGTGACGTTTTTCTTCCTTCCGACAGGCTCAATCTTCGTCGGAAAGTGACGTCCATGAAGACGAGTGACACTCTCGTCGCTCGTGCTCGGCCGACCACGGGGACGTCTACAAAGTGATGGAACTTGTTCCTTGTCCGCAAATGTTACTATATGTTGCGCCAAAGCCTTCCTGTATTCCCGACTTGTTTTTAGAGGTTTATCTTTGCTGTATTCTTTATAAACGATGTAAGAGTTCAACATGGCAACGTTGAGAACGTGAAACCAAACCCGTTTCCACCACTTCAGGGTCTTCACTCGGAACGGCGTGTACGACAACATCTGGTCGGCCCGATCAACACCTCCCATGTACTTGTTGTACGTTGTTACAATGCGCGGCTTGAGAACTGGTTCCCCTGTTGCCCGGTTCTTCTTCCCTGTTTGTTCAAGTTGTGTATCTTCAACAGTTGACATGAGAAGCACTGATTTTCTATCTTCGTAGCGAAGAACGAGTAGGCCATGGTTGTGAGAAACTGTCATGTCCCCTTGCTTGGCTTTCTTTTTAGGTTTCTTGACTGAATCAGGAAGTCCCTTTCGATTGGCTCTCAACGTCCCCGTGGCACCTATTCCCCGCTCCCACAAATTTATGTACAGATTTGTGGACGAATAGTAGTTGTCCATAAAGATGTGATGCCCCTGTCCAACGTAGTCGTTCACCAAGTCCATGACTACATCATAAGTTTTGCCACCTTCAGAAACCGGTTCATTCGTTTTTCCAGTGTAGAGTTTGAACTTGCAAACGTATCCGTTGTGCGAGTCACACAACATGAAAGCCTTTATCCCATACTTCTTAGGCTTGTCGGGAAGATAAACTTTGAAAGATAAGTTACCTTTCCAGGGCACCATGCCCTCGTCGACTGAAATGTTTTGATGCGGTTTATACACTCTTGAAAAACGGTGAACTATCCGGTTATACAAGTGTCCCAGTTTATTTATTGGTGAAAAGCACGGGGTGTTACGGCCCGGCATCCTCCTGTTGTCAGCCAAGTGTAGGTAGGTTATAAGAAGCCAAAACCTGTCTCAGGGCATGCACTTGGCGAAGAAAGGCGTTGAGGTAACATCACTTGTTGACCAGTAATCAGCAAAGTTTCTCTGCACAACCAATGACATAGCAATTGTCATGGCTACAAATACCTTCATCTCTTCTGCATTAGTGTCTTGCCACTGTTGCATTCTTGAACGGGGTCTTAGAATTTTGTCCTCCATTGCTTGTTTGAAATATCTATTGGTTTCCGTTGCCATATCCTCATAGTCATCATTATGTATAAACAAATTGAAAAAGTCAATAGGTTCAGGGTTCTCAGGAAGTTCTATGAACTGGCGCAACCCAGTTTGACCAGTGAAAAGCAAGTTTACACGTGGCCGCGGACCATCCACCCACTCATCAAACGTCTGTGAATTATCATGATTATATTGTGGTATTTCGGCAAACTCCTCCTCAAAACCACTAAAGTCTTCTTCGGTGGAATTACCGGCGGCTAGAATCTTTCTGGCAATCTCTGTCTCTATATCACTCAGAGCATCTGTGTCACCATGTTCACTATCTATTACAGTGTCCCGATCATATGCATCATCACTGTCTAAACCACTGCTACCATCACTGTCAGTTGACTCCATATCAGAGGCTTCATCAGCATGGATCTCGTTGATGAAGTCGTCGTCGCTTGAAACGGCTTCAAAGCTGCGTGTCCTAGTATGCAACGTCCTAGGCCGTCGCAGGGCCTTGCGTCCACGTCCGCGCAGCATTCTGCTTCAACCTGTAAATGATTGAAAATGCGTTAGATGTATGCAACATATAACATGTGATTAGAGACAATAAACATACAGAGATAATGAATGTGAGCTTCATGGACGTTCATTTGCCAGTTTCAGAACCTCCCGGCGCATCTAGGACGACTGCGCCGCAAGCGCCGACGGCGCCGACGGCTTCTGACATCGCGCCGATTTTTCCGACGCATATGTCAAACGGACCATTTTCTGATTTCCTCGGCGACTTGTAGCACCGGGCGCGAGGCCCGGAAAATAAACTACTATGTCAGGGAAGCTCGGGTTGTCAGTTGCCGAATGACTTCTCTTTTCGAGAAGCAGAGCATCCAAGGAGCGGTCTCTCGAGGCGGAGCCCGGACCCATGGGAGCATACTCCCATGCTCTCCGGGAATTCCCGTCCCCGTCTTCCGCGGCGGACCCCGGATTCAATCGCGGGACAGGTTTCCCATGTTCTCTTTTGAGAACGAGAGACTCCGAGGAACAATCCTATGGGACGAACCCCGGATTCTATTGGGAATGGGTTCCCATGCCCTCTCGACATATATAGCAGAAACCTTCATACCTCGGAATGACTAGAACCTTTATTTCAAAGTAGAAAAAAAATAATAATTTGCACAAAAAGTTTGGGGGGTGGCGACCAAAAGCGGGGGGGGTCCGCGCACCCCCCGGTAGATATTTATACTTGTGGGTCGGTCCCGAAGATGACGGACCACGCCCATGTTCATGGGAATTTTTTCTCATTATGTCATGGCGAATCCCGTCGGAAATTCCCCTGCTCACGAAAAAACTAATACCTAAAAAAGTAATTGTGATACAAAAGAACTTTGGTAATAAAAGTGGTGAGGAATCAAATTCTCCATCTGCTCAGTTCAGTCCGCTACACATATAAATAATTCTTCAAATCTTATTGAATGAAACGTCTTTTATTCAATAATGTAAAAGATAAAATAATAAATTCAATTCAAATGGTTTGGAAAGGTGCGCCCTCGCATTTGAATTTTAGAAATAAAAACCTTTCGCAAATGGCATCTGTAACAAAAATGTTCACGCATTTTTAGAAACTCCGAAAAGTGAAATATTTTCCTGAGAAAATATTCCCACGAAAAGGCTTTTCCCCGAGCGGCGGGTCCCGTACTCAAATATATTTTCACTTTTATGTTATAATTTTTTTTCCAAAACTGGAAACAAAATTCCGTCATGACAGTTGTTCATCGTTTATAAAGCTCTATATTTGCGTATCAAAAGAACAGTATTTTAGTTATATATTATCATACTTCTTCACTTATGCGTACATCAATATTGCGGCTCTTCGCGCATGCATAGTTCTTCCCAAAAACATGCGCATTATATCTGGAATTAAAGACAATGTTTTTCTCTTTACAATGATGTAAAACTTATAAAAATCGGACTTGCGGTTCAAAAGTTATGAAGTGCGAAAATTATACCTTTTTGCGCGGCGCTTTGCGCATGCAGAGTTCTTCCCGAAAACATGCGCATTATACATGGAATTGAAGACAATGTTTTTCTCTTTACAATGATGTAAAAATTATAAAAATCGGACTTGCGGTTCACAAGTTATAAAGCCCGTAATGATGGTATATGCTAAGAGCGCCACTTATTCAAAACCGAATATCACCTTCTGCGCGACACCTGGCGCATCAAAAGTTATTGCCGAAAATACACGTATTTTATATGGAATTGAAGACAATTCTTTTATCTATATACTGATAAAAAAATTATGAAAATATCCCAAGTAGTTTCTTAGAAATAGAGCGCCGAGGCATGTTGGGGTAAATGCGCCACATGTATCAAAATTCAAAAGTGCGAAAGTCGGCTATCTCTGTGCGATTGCTGTATTTTCAGTTATGTTAGCGCAATTGCGATTTTTATATGGGAATAAAGGCCATTCTTTCCTCTTTATTTTGGTATAAAAAAAAATGAAAACAACCAATTGGTTCATATGATACGAAGTGCGAGAGAAAGGTAGCTTATCGCAATATCTTTCCGTAATTAGAAGCTATCTGCCCATGTGGCGAGATGCGAGACAGATAAGCATAGGCTATCTGCCCATGTGGCGGGATGCGAGACAGATAAGCCTGTACGGGCCTATCTCACCCCGGGGCAGTGCAGACACTTAGGTGCTAATTAGCCGCCGGGCAGTGTAGCCATCGGAGCGAAGCAGGACAAAATTGGCCTTTTGTAAAGCTAATTATCGATGCGTTACGGGTCAACAATGCACACGCAAATTGGTGTGAATTTTGCTGGACGTTCTGACCAGACACTGAAGAAAGTTTTATTCTCATTGCGGGCTGCGAGGCATAAATACAGCCATTCTCATGCAGCGAGTCGCGGAAACAATCGACTCGGGACCCGGTATGGAGGCTAGCCCAGTACATAGACAGGCGTGAATTCTTCTAAGTAAGCGATCCGGGATCCGTACTGGAGTACCTACGAATCGCTTATAGCCCGCCCGGATTATTCCGTCGCCCGCATGTTAAGGGTTAACACCCTCCAAGTACTGCCATGCCATTTACAAAATTGGATAAATCTTGACGAATATCAATCAAACTGACTTTTAAGTTTTTGCTAGAGTCCAATCCTATCTAAATATGCTGAGACTTTATAAACAGGTACTTGATTCCAATTCAGTACTTGTATGTCGGTACTCAATTCCTTCTTTAAATTTGCTCATTTTATACACTAAGAAAAAATGTACCAGTGCTGTATGGCTTTAACAAGGAAATAAACTCTCCAGACATGATTTGATTGTTTGATATAATGTTCTACACTGAAAGCAGTTGTACACAAATAGTCTATACTTGGCTCGGTAGACAGATCGACATCAATGCTGATTGGATAATCGATGAAGAAAACAGTTCAAGTGGTTGGTATTGATTCACCGAGTAGATAGTAATTTATGTGTAACTCACGAAAAAGTATCAGATGTATCGGCTGTTCTGTTCTATTATGTTTGTGTTGTACTCTTGGAAATATAACCTACTGTAAATTTATTATATTTCTTTCGATCAAAATTGTTTCCATTTTCTCTGCAAATGCTTGAATTATCCACATTAAAATTTGATGGTTTTTATATTTTTTAAATGTTAATCAGGGAAAATCAATACAATAATATCGATACAAAAGCATTCATATTATTCTTACTTTAAAGGATAGATGAAATGATATATGGTCAAAATCGGATTCATTAAAATGGGATGTCAATTTGACAAATGCTCGATTTTAAATTTCTGAAATCGGTCCATAAATTACTTGAATACGGCTTTTTAAAAAAACGCATTTTTTAGCCCCGGCGACCAGAATGAAAGTCTGCGGGGGTGTGGTCCCTGAAGGGATGACTTCTGTGACGTATCAGGAGGAATCTGATTTTTGCCGATAGTCATAATTCAACGTAATTTCGCAACATTTTGATTGTTAATTTCACAAAGAAATCTTCAATAAACCAACTTAAATTTCCCATATATCGAATGTTTAGATATCCAACTAGGTAATTCCGCAGATGACAATTACACAATTATTACATAAACATGTCTTTTTGGCGATGTAATACACCTCATAAATTAATTTAGCGGCAGTGATAATCATCAATTGCAAGTGTATATTGTCTCGATTTTATGCTCATTTGATTCCGATGTACAATATACGTAGAGGTAATCATCTGTCATTATTGAGAAAAATGCATTTCATCAGACCTTTAACTTTAGAAATTCATTAAAATTCTTGAAATGATTAAATTTGACAAAATTCACTATATTTCAAATAGTATTGCATTTCTTAACCACAGTACTTCAATCTACAAGTGGCTAGATTTCTTCTGAAAACTAAATTTTTATTTTGGTTCATTTACGTTTTCAACATCACATAAACAAATCTTAATTTTTGTGTTTAAAACAACTCTTAAATATTTAGTATCAGGGAAATGTCTGTTGTTCATTTTAAGATATGGAACATGAGTTTCAAGCTTATTTACAAATTATTTAAGTGTAACATTTCAGATATACATTTTACTGAAATATGAAACAATTAAATAAGGGAGATAAGCTAAAAACAATTTCATGCTTCTGTTTATTCAATGTTTTATTTCAACAATATATCATCCCAACAACTGGCGACATTTACACCACTTATAAGCATTGTCAATCATGGAGACAAGTCGTATTGTATTTCCACACTGATATTTCCAATATGCAACATATGGTAGATTAATATGACAACAATATACCATGAAAATAGTCATGTCAGCATGTCTACACTTTAGCTGTTCAATTTACTAGTGCCACACCATTTATAGTTGCAAGTTTACAGGAATCATATCGGATACAGGAATAAACAAATAATTTGACAAAATTTACAAATATCAGTCTCTATTCCATAAAAAAGTCTTTGTGAAAGTTTGAACTTCATATGCCTATTGGTTTTGGAGAGATGGTCGTTAAAAGGATGGGATAATGCCTAGTCTAACACTTCGACTGTAAAAAAAATATTAAAAAAATATTGAAAAGGAGCTTTTTTTATACATGAGAAAATTCCATTTCTTACAGTCTCCTTTTCAATATTTAATAAAATGGTGATATTTTCAGAATAAATACTTTTTTCATAGTCTGAGTGTAAGATTAGATAATGCCTGCCACGCCCATTTTTCAGGACCAAATGTACTATGGCTACAATAAGAAGCTTGTGAAAAAATGAAACCAAATATGATCATGAATTCAAAATTCATATACAAGTCAATCTTTGTGCATGAAAATGGATTATTTTTTGTTTAAATGTCTTAAATATAACACTATCCTGAAGGATTACTGTGTCAAAACTATTTATGTATATGAACTGTTTACAATTGAATGTGTATAGATGAGATGAAATAGTGACAAAACTTTTCACATGACCTTTATGGTCAAACATATCCAAAACAAATAATTTCCTCATTTAACAAATATGTTTCAGATTTATGTAGGTTTTGCTTAAATATATAACTTACATTCTTCTATTTAAAACTTTCTGCAATAAACATGTCGATATATTTCATAAAACAAGTTACTTACCGGTAGTTCTTATTGATGTGAATTATTAACAGGATATAATTAACAGGATTTCTTTCATTTCCATTATAGCCTTTTCAGGAGATTGAAATATTTAATTTGTTTATAAAATAGCTTTTAAAATGTATTTTCCCCTTTGATTGCTGGGTTTAGATAATTTGCAGTATGAGTTGAACAAAATAGAATTTTTATCTTTAATTTGGGTGGGGGCTTTCAGGAGGGACGAGATATAGGAAAACTAATGGATTGCCTAAAATTCAATCTTTATCTTAAAAAATAATATTTCAAAAACATTTGTAAAAGAACTACTTTTAATCTGACCTTCACCAAGAAGAACTGTAAATTTCATTATTATAGATCTGGTCGACACTTTATTTTCTATATTCACCATAACTCTAAGAATAACTTATTTACTGTCTAGGAAGGCAATATCTTGTGTAGTATAATTCAATATTTGGCCATCACTTTTGACTATATCACATTATACAGCCAGTGCTCTCAATACTGCAACTTGTGATTGTATTGTATTGTAGTTCTGGGAGGTATCTGGTCATTCACTGATCATTGCTTTAGGATAGTCTAAAAACCACATTATTTTCTCTTTCATGAAACTGAGAGGGAAGAATATTCAATTAGGAAGTAAATTTAAAAGTATTTAGAGTATTATGAATCTTTTATAAAAATCTAGATACGAATGCAAGATATTTGCAATCAAACGATGTTATCAACTGTTATGCATTTCTAAATTCGAGAAGATCCCAATGAAATGATTAAATAATGGATGAAAGGGATAAATCAGTTTACACATTTTGATCTAAATAAGATAGATGAATTGTTGAGTTCAAAAATAAAAAAATTAATTGTATTAGAAGTAAATACAAATGAATAAATGGGCCAAATGAACTAAAGAACAAACGAACACAGAAATGAATGAATGAAAAACAAATGAATGAATGATCAAAGAATGAATGAAAGAGCATATAATCGAATTGATCAATGAAACAACAAGCCAGCAAAAGAAGGAACAAATGAATCACCATAAAAATAAACAAACGACCAACCAAATGAACAAATTAAAGAAACAAATGAAGGAACAACTAATTGACAGACAGTAAGCTCAAGCAGTAGAACCAACTGCAGGTCAACAGACCACCTCAGCAGGTCTCCAGAGTCACTAACACGATCAAACAGAATACTCCACTTTGATGGTCATGTTTCCTCTTGATGTGATTTGTTCCTTCCTCATGTTACTTAATTGACTTAGAAGTTAGAACTATATATATAACAAGTTGTGCTTGACCCTTCACCACAAGCATTTATATACCGTAGTAAATAAACAGTAGATTGTAGATTTGTAGATTGTAGATTTGCAAAGTCGATGAATGACTGGAATAAAAAACCTTTGTACATTTTATGCCTAATGCAAGGCAAAGATTAACAATTTATAATATCATCTAACATTTCCATTACACAAATAATTATAAAGTGTAATCGAACCTGGAACCATCTGACAAGCTAACAAGTGGATACAGAAGATTCTTTCCTTGGGCTTTACAATCCTAAGCATAACCTCTGTGTCATGATTTATCCTATACATGAACCATTCCATTGTAAACAGACAAACCTGAAACAACTAGACAGGTGTCATCCCATCATTAATAGCATATGTTTGATAACGTCAAATCATCCAGAATATTTTGATAACTCAACGGATAATTTTATGAATATCTGTTTTTATTCAGAATTTGTATAAATTAATATGGACATATGTCACATATTCCAAAGGCTTATATCAGCAAACAAAACTGTTAACATTACTGTTAAATTCAAATTTTCCCTCATAGGGGCTACACATAAAGGTATCTTAAAACTAGAACATGAAAATACAATCATCAATACCACGGATCACCTGAACAAAAAACATCACCACCGACAAAATTATTCATTGAACAACATATATTACAATCATCAATCATTAACGTCATGATTATTGATTATCATTTGTCCATTCCATGATTGATAACAATCATCATCAACATGATCATCTGTTAAACAATATTAAAAGTTATCTTCATCGCTGCCATTATTATCACATTCATCTTCATTGCCATCGTCGTTGTCTCTGTCGCCATCGTTATCACCATCAACATCACGATCATCATCAGTATCATCATCCTAACCATTAGCATCACTACCATCATCAACATCACTACCATCATCATCATCATCATTAGAAACTTCAACATCACAACTATTAACATCACCATCATAATCAACATCACCATTACACTCATCAACATCATCAGCATCCCCATTAGTAGACTAAAATTTAGTCTATGGCATTTTTACAATTACTGTACCTTCATCCTTTTGATTATATATTAATAATCAATCAGCATCTACGTCACCACAATCATCAACATTAACATCACCATCATCATCAACATTAACATCAACATTAACATCACCATCATCATCAACATTAACATCACCATCATCATCAAAAGGATCCTGAACAAGTTTTTGACTATTTCCATACAAACTGCACTTGGTGCACCTGAAAACTAGATCAAATTATACCAACTTTATATTTGCTTTCATCAAATAACCAAACATGAAACACAGCATTAACAGAGTTACCGTTCATCATGACCAAAACAGCATGACAGGGTCGATGTGACATCTTCGAGAACAAAAACAAAATTGATTGCAATCTCATGACCTTTTATAAACTGGATCTAAGATGATCTAATTTCACTCCAATGATCTATCAGATCTAACACTGACAAGAATGATATGTTGCAGAAACTTAATCAAATTTTTCTCAAAGATTCAATCTCGTTCCCTCAGTTCGATGTTGTTTCATCAGCGATTCTGGAAACTCTCAAAGGAACACTGTGTAAGATCACATCCATTCTAAACCATGTCATGTTATCACCTGAAGATCCTGTCATCATCACAACAGCATGATATCAACTTCCCAATGCAAGGCATAACTCTTGCCAGTCTCCATTACTGGCTGATTTAGGCCTTGCAGTATTTCCTTAAGATATCTGTGCTTAGAAATCCAGGCCCACTATGCATTTCTGGTGCAGCGATTGACTATCTAGGCAAAACAAAGCGAGGGAAATACCGCAAGGCTTAAATCAGCAAGTAATGCAGACTGGCAAGAGTTATGCCTTGCGTTTGGAAGTTGCATGAGTGAGTGAGTGAGTGAGTTATTGTTTAACGCCGCTTCGGCAGTATTGCAGCTATTAGCGGCGAGGAAGTTGCATGATATAAACTCAGTGGGAATGATTACAGGATCAAGAGTATGTACTCTTTTAAAGGATGTAAAGAATTTCAGTGACTTTAGAAACGAGTTAGCCATCCTTTCCGGTTGTATAAGACTTAATGGCAACTTGTACTTTATCCTAAAGAGACAACATGACCAAGAAGTTTTACGTAAATAGAATTTAAGGAATTTACTGATTTGATACTTTTGTGTCCTGTATCAATAAACACATACATTTGAGCGTCACATGAGCTTATCAGAAATAAGGAGAGAGAGTTAAGAGTTCCATAGATAGTATAATTGGGGTATAAAATTTCAAAGTGAAAATACTTTTTGAATTATATCGCTTAGGATGCTATTTAAATGAGCAATGATAGCTAATAAATCTACAAAATCCTCAGATTTTTACTTTGTGTAAAAAGTACCTTTTATGAATTATCCATTTACTAATATATTTATTTATAAGTATTGAGTTCAAAATTTATTAAGTTCATGGTGGTATAAACTTAAAAAACGATGCGCAAACTTGGCATAAATCCGCTACGCCAAGTTTGCACAGTGTTTTTTAAGTTTATACCTCCATGAACTTAATAAATTTTGAACTCAATACTTATAAATAAATATATTAGTACCTGACGTTTTGAAAAGGTTTCATTGCTACAAATATACAAAGTTGCAACAATTAGAGCTGTACTATTTACACGTATGAAGACACCAAATATTAGCCCCACCTACAACGTGTTCATCAGCCAATGAAAATGCACATCGCAACTAGCCATGAACCTGACGTCATGGGGGCGTGGCTAAATGTGATATGATGTCACGAAATTAAGTTCATGCAGGTATGAACTGAATCTCTGTGAGAGTGTTCAGCTAATCAGATTCACGCAAAGCAATTGCTATTTATTTATTTTATGCTTGGTATCTCTATTGTCTCTATCATGTAGGGCAAACTGACCTAAGCTCGGACACCACCCAAAGTCGCCCGAACTTCGGACACTTTCAAGTTACAGCTGACGCAAAAACAAAGCAAAGTGTAACACTCCGTTGGTTTCTAAATATTTCTGTTCAATTTCTGACAATACTTGATTCTTTTGAGAAAAATCTGACATTCAGATATACTTTAAAAAATGAAATTTAGCGAGTGGTACAAATACCGGTTTCATGAAAGAAATCGACAAAATATTTGTGTCAATGTAAATTTTGTGTGACGATTCAGGAAATGAAGGAAGCGATCATATTCTTTCAAATATATGCAGGTACATGAAGAAACAATTAGGTAGTCGATTAACTTTGTATTTTAGTACTTTCAAATTTATTCTTGGGTTTAGAATTGCGATTATGATAACATGTCAAAATGACCTTGGTTCGGACAGGTTTGACCATGGTTCGGACACTAGTAGACCAAAGTTCGGACACAAATCGACCAAGGTTCGGACACTTCCGGCTGCTGAATAAAATGGCGGGAACATTTTTAGTTTCACGCGGGAATTTCATAATGGACAGTAAAACAACAAAGTAAGATTGTTTTGCATGGGGCAGTACTCTAATGATATGGCGCCATTATATGCGATGCCTGTATGACGTCATATATTACAATGACGTCATAGTGGCCGTATCTCCGGTAACCAGTCAGCCAGACAAGTAAAAGCTGCGTTAGAAACATGTCAAGTCCCCAGGCTTATGAAAGCTGTTTTGCTGTTTATAAGAAAAGCTTCCAAGATGTATAACGTTGCGAAATCTACAATTTCTGATCGGGTCAATGTTAAATAAATAAAGGCAGGGTAAAAGTGTATGCTAAGAATGGGGTACAAAATCAACTCGCCAACACTGAAGAGAGGAAACTGATCGACATGTCCGCTAACAGGGCACTGTATGGTGTTGAAATGATTGATTATTTGTGTCTTGTCACTTGTCGACTCTCATCTTTTGTTTGGCTCAATGTTACAAAGAATACCAAGTTATCTAAATGTGTTACAAATGAACAATGCGTATCACATAACTCCAACTATATCTATTATGTTAATAACTTCAATGTGTTACACTGTAGTTTTTACTAAGCATTATCATATTTTATAACGTATGAAAAGAATAACAATTAAACAATTAATGCACATGTACAACATTGTTGCCAACGCACATCCCCTCCCGGTCCCCCGAGAGGTTTTATTTACGTCTACACGTGGTTAGAGTACCGTAAATCATTTAATTATAGCCGAGTAATTACTTGAACTATTACCTGCATATATTTTCTTTGTTTTAATACTGTTCGAAATTTCTTATGATGTATTTGAACCACAAACGCTAAAATATGATGCGCATCACTTAGGACGGCGGGATAAACACGGCTGTTGATCGATTATGATTACAATGAAAGCCTGCTTAGACTCCTTGATAATTTTTATGCAATTACTTAATCAAAGATTTACGGTGCTCTGAAAAGTTTTTTTTAACAGATGCATGTGTATTAAATTGTAAGCAAGTAGTAATCAAATGATACTGTACCCGGCCCATGGTAAAGGTGAAATCGATTTGAATAGATTTAAAAAATGTGAGCTATTCTTATTGCTCAGAGCTTTTACACGTGACACAAAACGTTCTTACCTGCATGTGAATAGATGTAATTAATTATCCTGCCTACTACTTACTTTAGCAAATTATTAAAAGTACATTACAGGCTGAAACAAATAGCGCACAGCAGTTTATCTTTCACCCTTTCTGTGTCCATGCCGGACTGAAAACGAACTGTCCGAACTTCGGGCGACCCTGTCCGAACCAAGGTCAAAACTGTCCGAACCTTGGGCGAATTGGTATACTCGCCTAAAACTGCTAAATTACATATTTTTTCATATAATGAACAAATATAGTGTTTAGAATTTTGAACAATAATCCCATTCTCGACTTTCACCACTTATTGTTGGCTGTTAAAGAGTCAAATATTGAAAATACAACGAGCGAAAGTATTTAGATCGGAACACTGTCCGAACCTCGGTCAGTTTGCCCTAATTGAACTTTATGATAACTTGAAACTTCTAACTTAAGTTCTTGTTAGTTTCCATTCTTGCAAAATTCTGTAGAAAACTTGAAAACCGTCATTCCACAACTTAAATGTATGTACAATTTTTGTACAAAAGAAAGTTTACATGACATTAAGGACTTGTTCATGATCGTAATATGAATCCTATCTATCAGAAGGTGTCTTACAGTGATCTATGTCATCATCTTATCTCCATATCTACATAACTCCATATCTATCTATCTATGAAGTAGGCTCAAAGTGGAGGAGTGACAACTCCACAGGGTGAATTATCTAGATCAATTTCAACTAACAAATTACTAGCATTTTTCTTATGGAATTTTAGAATTCAAACTCCAATGTTTTAAACAATTATCATTTGGTTTGCGAATATTGAAAACCTTTTTGGGCAATATAATCGAAACTAATGGAAAAATTTACTGTATCATTTACTGTATTTAGTTTTGCCTCTGAGTTTTGCATCTTTTATTTATCCTAAGGCCGGGATTCCATGTGTACGGAGTGCGTACTGCGTAGTGCGTAATTTAACACTTTGCACTAAAATAGTAGTAGTAGATTCCATGAACACGTAATGCGCTGAGGGTAGTACGTGTTCCCCGGGACACTCACAAGAGTGTCCGATTACGCAATACGCGTCTATAAGGATACCAAAAGTGGGTTTTCCCCTGGGGTTTCCTATCACAGAAAACGTGATTTTCCAAACAAACTGCACGTGTCGACATGTCTCGCAACTTTATACCTGACTAAATTCTTGAGAACTTGAAAATCCATCTCTTTATGATTCCTCAAGGAAGGATTATAAAGATGTCATTAAAACCAGCAACATTTGCTTTTTCCCCTTAAATAATAATTTTAAAAAATCAAACAATTAGCAAAATATCTTCTTCAATCTCAAGTTCTCTCTGAAGACCCTTTTTATTCGACATAGCCATTTCGTGTCCATATACAAAAAGGTCAAATTAGATAATCACGCTGCAATGTATGTGCACATATCAGTCTGATTAAAATCGACCTTGTTCCGAGGAATAAAATTTGCAAAATTATGCATCTATCGGGACACGAACGGGTTCTGTAGACTACTCTCCACAAGTTTGGCGTTGAACCTACGACCGATGTGTGTTTGTATCCCGGTAGATGCACTATTTTGCAATTTTTATTCCACGGAAAACCGTCGATTTTAATCAGACTGACGCTGCGAAATACGCATCACGACTTATACAACACGCATCACGTGACACGCATAACACACGAATACGAACACATGGAATTCCAGCTTAAACCTTTTTAGAATCATTGTCACAAATAATATTTTCTTTCAAATGAGCCAAATGTTGCATTTCAATTCATTAAAGTCATTTGAAAATCATAAAAAACCTATTGTTAATTTATTTGACTTTCAATACCCCGAAAAACATTTGAATATATCAAGTCAAATGATATTTTTTTTCATTTTGGAGTTTAATTAATATCGAAAACATTTTTTTAACCAAAACAACAATCACCATACATACGGTACTAACATTCTCATGTATATCACAATTAATGGTAATGAAATGTAACAGCTGAGAGAGATTATTTATCTGAAATATACCAGTCCTATACACGGAGCTGAAAACTCCAACATACATCAACATTATCACTTTATACAACCATTTATAAAAGAAATTCCACTATTATCATGTATATTATACAGACATATATCACTGTTAACAGTTATGAAATGTAGAAATAAATGGCCTCATAAATATCTTCTTTCCAGACAGACTTTGATGAAACTTTACCATTTACATATTTACATTCTGCAAAATTGCATTTTCTTCAAACATATTTGAAATTTGTTTTTTTTTAATAGAATAATAGTGATCTTATAAAAACATTTCCAGGGAATATTCATTTATATCATAAATAAACAATGAATAATTAAGCAACCATTAAATGAGTTAGTTAACGTTTAATGCCACTCTGGCAGTATTGCAGCCATTAGCAGCGACAACCACTAAATAAAACTAAAACTCTATATTCATCATAAATTATTAAGCAACCAGGCGTTGTATTCCTCAAGCCTGTCTAACACTTGTTTCCACTCATAGGAACAGACTCCTGTTCATTTAAACACTTATGGAGCCAACAGAATTTACGACCAGATTGATAACCATACAATGTGCTAAGAGCTTCGATATTAATTTTGAAAGAATGAACATAGCTGGTGCTTAATCATGTGTAATAAGCACCTTGTGTGTTTAAATATTACTAAACATACTTAAGAAATAGATTTGATAATGTGTTTGTTCACTGTCTTATAAACGGTTTGAAAAGTGCAAGTAAAACTGGTATAAATGATTGTCAACAGCATTTTATACAACAGTTTAACTCATCATAATCATTAACGAAATATAATTCAGTCTAATAAAATACTGATCACTTATTATTAGTTTCATACCATACTGTGAACTCTGTTATTATCATTTGAATTAGAATATTAATAATTACCAAAAGATGACCTAAACTCAAGTCTAGATGCTATATTTAGAATTTCAGACACTCCCAATCGACAACCAAAGGGTTCTATATATAGACATTTTACATGTTATCAACATGAATAGCGGACTTAACAAATGTGGTTGAACTTATAAATCAAAATTGAAACTGAAAAATAATAACATAAAACACAGAAAATAAGTTTAAAATGTCTATAGATGTCTTCGTAATTAATTTTCTCATGTATAAAGTTAGATCAAGTTATATATGTATAATAAATTTATATAATAAGAATGTCAATGATCAAGGTAATAAAGAGTAGCTAAAAGTACTTTTATATTTCTGTCATGAACATGACTACAAGGGGAGGGGTTGAATATCCCCTTCCATTTATTATTCAATGTTGGACAACTCTAAAATTCCTTAAAACCAACATTCCTCCTTTTTCAAATTTTAAAAACATCTTTTATCCGAGAAAGTCATTATTTATTATTTCGCTAGACTAAATATAACACTGCATGAAATATAACCAATCCCTGAAGCTGTCTTCTTGTGTAGGTGTTATCATATGTTATAGCCATCTGTCTGCATCAATATCATCAATATCGTAATGATTGACGTCTACAATGTAAACATCTGTCTATATCCAGCAAGAAACCAGTAAATAAACAAAGCTATAAAGACGAAATGTTAGTGAATAAACAGAACAATAAATATTTCAGTGTAATATACGCACTTGCAAAAGACATATTTTGTTATAAAGATACAAAGGGAAGATGCTAAGAATCTCATCTTGTCATCACTCAACAATGTTATATCTATTGCTAATATCTATTGCTAAGATGTTCAGTTTGATATGGATGGGAGTCCATCAGATGAGTACTGTCAGAGATTAATGCAGAGATGAAAACTAAGTTTCATATGTAGTCCAAAGCAGGGTTGCAAATTCAAATTTTTGCCAGTCGGACATTTCAACTTGACCAAAAAAGACAAAGCTGGAAGTTTGTTTTTTTTATGAATAAAGAAAGTATTACTATTTGTTGGCTCTTCATTTATTACAAACTATTAAACTTAACTTGGTAGCAAGTAACTAAAAATATTAATTTATCAATAACATGCATGAAATGGTTCATAATTTAAAATGAAAGTGGACTAACTACGGTTTATCGACATTGCTAGTTTGAGAGAGTTTACAAGAGAATTTGCGCCGTGAAAGACATGAAATTTCAAATAATTTAATCGCTCCTAGTTCATTAAAACTTCAAATTATGGACCAAATTATATGTACTTTCTAAATATGCATTTTAAAATCCAAAGGACAAGATAGAGTAATGTTGAGAACTGATGCTAAGACAAGTTTCATATATTGGCTAAGAACTTGAAGCTAATAAGAGCGTCAATAACCTAAAACATTAAAGTGAAGTGGTGATGCAACGATGATAGATAGAAATTTATATTTATTTTCAACAAAGTTTTGTTCCAATGTTGAGATAAAGACCTGATCTAAAGATTAAATGCTAAAATTGGAAAAACGATTAACTTGAAAGAACTAGACAGAAATTATTTTTTTTTACTAAGTTTTATTTCAACCGAATCAATACTTAGATACTGACCTGATCTTATGATAAAATACTAAGACCTGAAAATAATAAATTTGAAAGAACTTGTCAATTAGGCTAAGATAGAGATAATAATAATAATAATAATAATAATGATAATTTTAACGCCTAATATCCAACGCAATGCTGTTCAGTGGTGGTACATTATTACCCTGAAGGAATTGTACTTTCGGTACCACTACTAAGCGCTCCGCGCGACCATATAGGTCCGTACTTCCCATGTTCAGGTACCCATTTAAACAGCTGGGTGGACTGAGTGCAATGTGGATGAAATGCCTTGCCCAAGGACACAACACAGTATGAGACCCAGGTCACAATTTGTTGGTGTCTCCAACGGGATTCGAACCCAGGCCTTTGCGGTGAGAGGCAAGCACGCTAACCACTGTGCTCTAAGATCGTGACATATCATACATTAACTCTCTATTGTTCCAAGTAGCACATATGTAGGTTTCCTTTGTGTATTCAGCCTCTGAACAGTGCCAGATCAAGCATTGTTATACTTATAATACTGAGCCCAAAGCATGGAAGCAGCAACTCCAATCTTTTCATGTGTATGCTTATGAAACAGTTGAGAACTGAACCCAGACCTTCAAGATGAATGGCAATCTACCAACTCATCTCCACTTGATTTCTAATATGATACGAGCTGTTCAGAGTACAGTTTATAAGTGCTAATTTCCTCTCCTTAACATCATACATATATAATGTATATGTATATGTATATAATATATATAATGCGTTATGTATTGCCCAAAGAGACTGTGTAGCTGAAAGCGCTCGCCATTAAAATGGATGATTTCTACTTCTAAATCCATTATTTTTTCCATATTTATTATCTGAGAGTTATAAAATCTTCCGATTGTGAACTTATACATATATTGATCTGTAATGAATTATAGTCTTTTACACAAGCATCTAATGATAAAAAGTTTTGACTCCCGACTTAAAATTAGGGTACTCTATTGTTGTTTCTATTACTACTAAGAACTCCGACCTGATCATGAATGGAGTGTAAGTGCTAATATCCTCCTACTTGACATACATATATATATTTATATATATGCACTCATCAGTGATGAATGAACATGCGATGTCGACACATGAGACCGAGAGGACAAATATCCATGATCCTATTAGCCTGATTAATACAGAAAATAAACAAAACATAACAGTAACACCTATCGTAATGGGTGTATTTGTTTTTATGTTACAATGGGATCATAACAAAGTAAGTGTTTACTTATACAATGTTGTTATGCTATAAACAAAAGTGTTTAAATAGAATATACTGTTATTTAGATATGGTACTTGATTTTAAAAAGGATTCTACATTGAATTATTATGATGATAATTAAAGCCATAACTAATAATATATCATTGATGATTTAGAAATGAATTAATATGAATATGTGAAGAACAAAATAAACTTCATGATTATTGATTTTTTGTAAAAAGTATGGTTATGATGATGGATGTGTGAAAATGTGAAACAATTATGGTAAATTCTTATTGAACATAAACAATAAATCAATACCTCAACAAAGGGGAAAAAATAAGAAACTAAACTGATAAATGGTACTGTTACATAACTGAAAGATAACAATGTAACGATTAGTGGTGAATTCCTTAATTATAACATGGAATAAAGCAACATTATAATACAATGTTACACAATATTCCATTGTTTATGTAGAGTCCATCTGCTACTGAAAATAAATGAGATATTATTGCCTGAAATGATGAATAAAAATTAACCAAATTATAAGAAATATTATTCCAAAACGTAGTTAGAATGAAACCCTCTTCCGTTTCCAGATTCTGGCCCTAGCATAACTGTAAACATGGCCTAATTGGGAAAGAGGCTAGGCCAGACCCTCAGATTTTACACAGATTGGAGCCTTACCGTTCGAAGGAGCCTGGATATTTGCGGCTCCATATCCCGTAACTGCATTGCCTATAGGTGCATCTTCATCAGCTTTGGTCACCGTAAAGCGAACCGCTGCCATTTTCACACAAAAAGTATTTCAATAATTATCCAACAACTTGACACTTGAAGAAATGCACTGAGTCACTTGACTTGGATTTTGTATCCCTTGCCAGATCGCGTCTTCAGAATTCCAAAATAAACCTCACATCAGATCAGTGAAGATGTCTACACGAATAAAAGTGAGAACTCTTCAAAATGTATCTGAGATTTCCCTTAAAAGATTATTATCCTCCATGTTCAGACCTAACGAAATCGCCTATGAACTGTCAACGTGTAGACGATTTCCTGCTTCCCTACAACAAATGAATGGCTTTTTATCGCAGGGAGTTACCTCCCCTTGTCGTAAATTATCAACGGGGAAAGCGGCCTGTCAGAGGCAAGCCTTATTCAGGCAGTCCTGTTTTAAGGCAGCATGTCAATTTTCAAGAAGAGAGCAGTGAAAGGGCCACAACTCCATTTCACGCGCTTCTCATTTCGCAATTCTTCAAGACAACTTTCAATAGAGAGTATAAACTCGCTAAATGTTTAAATAGCTTGTAAAATAACTGGATGGATTGGTTAAAGAAATCGACTTATAGTTTTGGGGGAAAAATCGATAATTTTAATTTACTTTAGAAAAGAAGAAAAATGTTCACAAAAAGTATTTGAAAGAAAAGCTGACATTAAAGAAAACATAATTGTAATATAGTTATTTTCAAACATTAGTTGAAAATACTCATATTTAAAAAAGAAAAGAAAAAAAAATCAATTTACGTGTATACATGATTGGTTTGTTTGTACTTGTTTGTACTAACAGTTCGCAATGAATATAAATGTCAAGTGTGTATGTCGGTTCGAAACTATCACCCTTACAAATGTGGAGAGCTGCGCACACACAAACCTATGACGTCACAGAACTGATGACGCAACAATCAGCAGATCGAAACCAAACGTAGGAGTCGTGGGCACTTTTGATGAGGCGGGACATCCTAATAGTGTTAACCTAGGAAACACTGACTTTCTGCACGAAACACGAAAACAAGAAATAAAGAGATAATCCAGAAATATTTCATAAACATGGCGTGTCACCTTAATCCGGTCTCGACGACCACTTACAGAAAAGACTACAAGGTAAGTAGCTAGCCACATGGCTAGACTTACTTATGATCCCTTAACCAAATCTTTATACTGCTAGTTTACATTTGTAAATCCGATAATGAAGTGTTTGTCTCAATTTCTAAAAACTGTCTTTAAATCGTCTGCTTTTCATTTTAATATTTGTAATCACATCGTTACGTAATGTAGTCAATGTCGATCTTAAAACAATTGATGTTAAAGCAATCAGTACTTTAACAGACTTTAACAGTAATTGATTTAAAGGGACACCCATTGTGTTATTGGGGGTCTAATATGCCAAACGCTATAAATGATCTTACTTTATCGAGAAGTACCAACTGTAACGGAAAACTACCATTTTGATGATAGTCGATATCGACGATATGAAGGTAAAAGTGTCGATTTCTGATCGAAAACCGGACAATGCATCGCGTGTGGCGCGCTCCAATGAGTCAAACGTAATTTTGGAATCTTATTTAAAGCAGACAAAAGAACAAATTTGGGTTGATAATGTTTAATAGGTCATATAACTACTGTGCATGTAAATAAGTCATGTTCCGTTTCTGCACGTGCATAATGATGTTACTCGATATTAATTGGAAACTAGTAAGTATGATATATTTGTCGATTGGGGATAAATATGCAAACTGAGTGAATTTATTTGTACTGTAAGGTGAGGTGAGGTGAGGTGATCGTGAGGTGAGTTGGGTTCTAGGTCATACCAACCTTAGGGGCCAATTTACAGGAATCATAACTTCCTAATATGGGAATAATCTGATTGGTAAGGTGAGGTGAGTTGGGGTTTAACGCCGCTTTCAAGAGTATTTCACTTATATCGCGGCTGCTAGTATTATGGCAGGGAGAAAGCCCGCAACGCCATGTGGTTATGCATTGCGGTGAATATTTGTACTGTAGACAGCACGTGTGGTGAGTTGGAGCGTATTAAAGCCAAATACAATTTTATGAAACACAATGGATGCACCTTTAACAGAATTTAAACGTGTAATTGATTTAAGTTTAAATGATGATCACGGCGAATATGACGACACCGGTGACGTTGTTGGTATTGTCATGTCAATATCTCAAGAAATGACCAACTGAATCTTCTCTGAAGGTTGACCGCTTCCTGCCGGCGATCAAGATGACCACGCTGCCCATGTACATGCCGGACAGAGAGAAATCAACCAATCAGTGGAGACCTACCCTCAAGAAGGTACCACAGCCTCCCAGCAACATAATCTTTGAGAAGTAAGAATTAATACTTTGTTCTTCATGGCCAACACACTTTAAATACCTAACTAAATCAGGGTTAATGACTTTTGAGACAAATCACTGTTGACAATGTAGTCAATGTAACGTGTGCGTCTACCAAATGAAGAGAATACATGTATATGGATTACAACTTCTTTATTTATGTGATCGACGTTTCCTTTCCACGCATATTCTCGTATCGTTTTCAAGAAGATGAACACTTAATAGGAATGGGCCTATTAATGGACAACTATTATGTTTTTAATTTAAGAAACGGATTGGGCACAAGTTATACAACTTATAGAAGCGCTCTCCGCGTAATCAACAAATCATGATTTGACAAGACGAAAATGCATAACACAATGACATGCACATGGGCACACATACAGATAACAATAGGTAGAGTACGGTAGGCCTAAATGTAATTTGCTGGGAGAGTGACGGTAATTAACAGTGCATGCATTAAGTATATAGGAAGCATATGGTGATCATGGCATTCTCTTTACTTTCCAGCTTTGAAGTCTTTGTTTGATAGACCATGTCTTGTAGCCTGCTTTCCCAGCTAAATAATTAGATATAGGCCTTCGGATTAACTACTTTTGGTTTGAAAACGAAAAGTTTTTGTTTTGAAGCGTTCGTATAATATTCAAAATCGGCCCTGGAGCATGTTTGTTCTCGAAAGGACAAGGTTTTTCTGCTCCTTTCACAGGAAATCGATATCGTAATTAACATATAGCTAAAACGTAAGTAAAAACAACTTTGTATAAATGGTGTATTTTTTACTTACGTTTTACCTACATTCTAATTACGATATCGAGTTCCTGTGGCTCCATCACGGTGTGTGTATAAGGCTAAATCAATCGATGCAGCCCTGGGATACATGTACCCTGATAGCTGATGGTGAAGCTTCAACCTATTAACCTATTAAAATGTAGGCACAACTAGTGATACGGGGAGAGACATATGAAGTACCTTTTAGACTCCGTCCCAAAACCATCAGCAGTTTTTAACGCGTTGAAGTAAACCTATAGTAGGCCTATTCATTGAAAGAAAATCACGTGAAAGTAACCGGTTTGTGTTGAGATATTCCTTTCGTAGGCCTATGTGTATTGAATTTATTCCTCTTTCGTTTAGTGTTTAATTTTAAATTCCCAAGTGTTATTTTAGCAGTATTTGCTGTTAAATGGTAAACAAGCATAATTTCCTCAGATATGAGCCCCGCGAGCACCGACCGACTCCCCCGGCCACGGACAATGTCCGACAGAAAGGACCCGGAAGTGCAAGGCGGAGAGTCATCTGTACGAAGTTCGGGAACATGGACATGGCAGAGATAGAACGACTCGCTCACAAACTCAAGTGGACCCCGACCACCAGGGTAGCGACCACTGAGACACACCTGCCTCTACCACAGGTGACACGACCTTTAAGTACCGCATTTCCTCTAATAAACGCCCATTTGATTTTTAAGTCAGGTAACTTTCAGACCCGGCGCGTGAAGTAAAGTGGAAATAAACAGGTACTTCACCATTGGTGTTTAACAGAGAACACAGAGGCATACTATTGCCACATCCGGATCATATTTGACCGCTGAGACTAGCGGAGACCAGTTGTTTCTTAGAAGAAAGACGGTATACAATTAAGGAAAGAAACCAAACCCTCAAACAGTTTTCGCCACCGCTCTCAAATAGAAATGCCATTAAACATTGTTCACATAGGCTGTCAGCAACAACGGTCAACTGCCATATTGTATCTGTAGGCAACGTCCTTTGTTTGATTTCTTGATGGGACTTTGGAAAGCCGACGTCAATTCCTGACATTGAAATGTGGTTCATTTGTTTTCCTCATCATTATAGCATTGTATTCTTTAAGGGCCAATGATGTCTAACTGGGTTCTTTTCAAATTTAATATCAATAAGGCTTGTTAATGTTTCCTTCAAAATGTCAATATGGATAAACTTCTGGCCTCTCTAGACTCTAAATATTTTGCCATCCGATCTTATGTCTTATGTATTCAAAAAGGTGGTCATTTTCTTCCCTATGCATGCACGACTATTATGCATAGGGACGAACATGATAAACTTTTTGAATAAATAAGACAAACGACAAAGACTGAACAATTAAGACGTTAATAAAAGTTACCGGTATTATGTTACATTAACCCCCTTGATGCCAGACCAGCTCTTGCGGTCGCACAAACGTCTAATGGTAAACCATCTCTAACTTTGGATAGCAGAGCACAGTCAACTCTGAAACATATAAAACACCAGACACAACGTGTTTATCCACGTTATGACAGCTATCGTTCACATTTGATCAAATCACCAAAGTTCCAATAAACACAGGGTCATTGCAAAGGTATTGTTAACTCTAATATATTAAATCGCATTGATCGAATCAAGTCTTTCTCGACATGCAATGTGTTTTCAGAACTGATGGATAGGATGTCGCTTTGTCTTTTAAATCAAGCTTATCTCTCAGGAATCAACATTTGAGTCAATTACACATGTATTGTAAAACGCAATGCCCTCTTATCCAGACTGACACCCGCCCAAAGACTCTCGAACCACATGCCGACATGGTCAGGTTTGACGTACATCGCTACGACGACAAGCCCCGGATGTGGCAACAAGCGGACCTCTTCGATCGCTTCCAACTGCGTGAACCAGTAGAAAGAGTTGTCTATCCTTACGATAAAGGCAGAGTTGTCTTCCCTGATGAAGGCGGCAGGCCAAAGAAACTGCCAGAAAGAAGGTTAGAAAGGTTTACAAAATATTTTCCTTTAATAGATGGGATTGTGGCGATTCAATATAATTGATAAGCTGGAACACCGTTTTGGGTGATCACATTAATAAGAATCACATGAGTGATGCATCATGGGTTATATTCCAACAATACATAAAAGTTAGTGGAACTCAGTATTTAAAGTTGAGCGTCACAGAGTACTCTGTTATCTCGATCGCTATCAATGTTGTTCATGTCTTTCAATCCATGACGTCCAACATGATATCCAATCCCGACCTGTGTTAGGTAGATATCATGAACATACTTTTTCAACTGTGAATTTTTGGTTCGTATAGGGCATATACAGCCTTGTCTCATGTCTGTAGGTTTGTTTTATGTTTCTTGTAGGGACAAAGGCCTTGTGGTACCACCGAATGCCGAAACCATCAAGAAGCTGGTGCTCACTGATAACATTGCATCCAAATAGTAAGTATATGGTGTTTCGTATGCTAATTTCATATCTCCTCAGTACCTTTGTTAATCATTGACATATAAGATGATTGTTATAGACACGTTATTATTGTCATCAGATGACTTAATCTAGTTATCGTTCTTCAAGATATATGATACGGTATCGTCATATGATTTCTGGCATATGTAAACAATTTATACGTATTATTTTATAAGTAAGATGGTATATCTTACAGTATTCTAACACAAGCCTCTGGATGATTCATGAACTCCTGACATATTGGGAATAGATGGCCAATCGTTTACCGCATTGCAAGGTATACGAGAGATGAATGACAAACGCTGCATTTCTGACAGCTCCCTGTGTAATTTCAGTGTGCGACAGTGCCCCGGATATGCGGGCTACGTGCCCCAGATGCCCCCACAAGGCCCCATGACCAGATCTGTCGGGGAGGACCCCAGTATGATCAGTACTATGAGGGCAACCTACAGGTGCGTGTTTACATATATACCGTTACATGTATCGTGTCATTTTCTTTTAATAGTTTGCTAGATGACCTTTTGTAAAAGTGCTAAGGTTGACGAGGGCCAATATTGATGATGCACGTGTATGAGAGAACAATGCATTTGAATATTTGAGAGGAATTCAAGAAATTAGTAGAACTTGCTTTATAATGGTCTAATCGCGCACCAAAACGTGGCATACATGCAGATCCACCATAACATGCGTGCTTTTGTTTCTCAATAATGATTATCTGGATCATGTCCTTTTAACCCCTGAAGATACGAGTGTAGGTGAAATGAAGTCACATTAGTTTGTCCATTTATGTCTCTGAGGGTGAAGTTGAAGTAACATTGAAAATGATTTCAATTAAGCCATTTAAGATATAGATGTATCAGTTCATAATGATGTATGCACGGTTGGTTGTCTTAGTTGTTGTTTTCTAATTGCATCCATTTTTAGTTGTTTTCATCAATGAGTTTATCTGCTCAGTGATGACAGTTGATGTTGCTTCCCTTTCAGAGAGCTTCCCCTCAAGGAGTATACAGAGAAGCAGTTTGCAAGGAACGGCTCCTTCTCCAAGGTCGTGACCTTGACCTACCCCTTTAACCCCTACAACAAGAGGGCACACAGGGACTAATTATATTTTGTAGTGAGAGGAGAAGGTGGAATAGAAAATGTTCGTCATTGATTTTGTAAATTATAATAAAATGTATACATTTCATTGGTGGGTCTTTTTTGTTTTGAACTTTGAAACTGAATTATTGGTAGCTCACATCTTTATTAGAGGTACGGTGTAATGATCCACCGCCACTTTCATTCATTAAAGGATTCGTTAAAAGGATTCTAATTTGACAATTACTCGACTTTGAATTTTTTAAATTGCCCAATAAAGTATTATATATACAACTTTTTTAAACACCATCAGAATGTTACCGGCGGACACATATTGAAAAGGCTGGTTTTGTCACTGAAGTGTATCTACCGTGTGTTAGGTCAAATCCGGGATTTGATTAGCCCTGCTAATGACATTTCAACGTGGTGATTTAACATACAAATCTTCATCCAAACGACTCAAATCTTTGAGGAATTGATAGCTTGATTATCCACCTGGTCATTTCCTTTTGTTACAACGACATGACTGATTGATTGGAGCATGTTCAGGTGGTTTCGTAGTTGTTTTTTTATCATGAAGTTATGCATAGGATTCCGAGTCTATACAGCGACTTCAAGCAGGTACTCTTTAATTGTATATAGATTCCCATCTTCAAGGTTGCTTTAAAAATACATCCATTGTGTTTGGGGTCACATATGCTAAGCGTTATAAATTTTATTATGTTATCGAGAAGTATTGACTGTTGTCGAACATTGTCATTTTGATCTTAGACGACTCAGTATACGGACGATATAAAGGTAAAAGTATCGATTTCTGATCGAAAACCGGACAATTCACAACGTGTGACGCGCGTCAATTAGTCAAACGTAATTTTGGAAACTTATTTACAATAGACTAACGGAAAACTTAAACTTGATAATGTTTAATAGGTCTTATAACTACTGTACATGTAAATGGAACTTGTAGTTTCGGTTTCTGCACAAGTATAATAACGTTACTCGATTTTAATTAGAAACTAGTAAATTTTATATATTTGGCGATTGGGGATGAATAGGCAGGTTGAGTTAAATTATTTGAACTGATATCAGCACATATCGTATGTTGGCATGTATTAATACCAAATCAATTTTTGAAACACAATGGATGCCCCTTTAATTGCACAGACTGGGACATGTTCTTCAGCAAACACGACGAGCAGTGTGACGTTACTGAGTGATATTACAACCAGCTACAACTTCTGTGTAGACAGTATCATCCCGGAAAGGGAAATCAAGATCTTTCCCAACCACAAGGCTTTTGGTAACGAAAGAACAGAATTCTTCTAAATGAGGAGTGATTGTTTTGAGCTGAAGACAGATTGAAACTGCAATATATGCACAGAAATAAATATATATTTACATTAAGATGTGTAAGGACAATTATAACTTTTTTTTTTATATAAGCAGAAGGTATAATCACAATTCAGAATCAACAGCATGCACCAGTCAAGCATAGCAAGGCGTGAAGAACATGACAGGTTGTTCCAAGACACGTGCTCTCATGAACACGAGGCGACGTGCTCATCTGACAGACTTCAACGAGGTGTTGTAGTTGACAAAATAAACAATAAAAACGCGGATAAAGTCGTTTTAATTAACAGTTAATTATAAATTTCAGTTCTCAAAATTCAATATCAGAAAAGCTCCTGGACCATGGTTTAGGCGGCAGTAACCTGACGTGTTAATTGTTGAGAAAAGTTTTTGTGATTTATTTTGTCGATGTTTTCATCCTTCCATCCACTTACATAGCTCTTAAATATTTCGAACGCATTATTCTAAACTTCTCCTCTGATGGATTTAAACCTACAACTTCTTTATTGCAATGACATGCGAAGTTTCGGTGTAGATACTAACACCGTTATCAAGCAAACAATTAAAAAGTTGAAATGCCATAATGTATAAACCCATATATGCATGAGGTCTCTGATTTGTATGTCCCCGAATCGGAGATTCCGGGGGTATATTGTTTTTCACCTGTCCGTATGTCTGTCTTTGTGTTTGTCCACAAAAACTTTAACCTTGGACATAACTTTGGATTGCTCAGAGCTCGGGCTTTCATGCTTGGCATGTGCATACCAGGGCCGTGTTCAAGAGAGGTTTTAAAGTAATTGCTCAATTAGCGATTACTTTTAAACCTCTCTTGAACGCGATTGCTCAATGTAGCGCTACGTAGCAAGGGGAGCAAACTTCGAGGAATTTGCACTGTGTCGTTCAAGAGAGAAAGAGCACTACTTGAGCGCTACATTGAGCGATCAATGAGCAATTTAAGCGCTCGCTGATATTGAACGGGGCACTTGTGATGAGATCTTTCAGATGAGGTCATCATATTTGACCTTGTGACCTTGACCTTGCCGCAATTGACATTTTCAGGAAACTTCAACCTTGGCCATAACTTTGGATTGCTCAGAGCTAGGGCTTTCATACTTGGCATGTGCATACCTTGTGATGAGACCTTCAGAGGAGGTCATCATACTTGACCTTGTGACCTTGCCGCAGTGGACAATATTCAGAAAACTTTAACCTTGGCCATAACTTTGGATTTCTCAGAGCTAGGGCTTTCATACTTGGCATGTGCATACCTTGTGATGAGACCTTCAGATGAGGTCATCATTTTTGACCTTGTGACCTTGACCTTGCCGCAGTGGACATCTCCAGAAAACTTTAACCTTGGCCATAACTTTGGCATCCGTGCTTAACAAACACATCTTGTTTTCATAATGTGTGAGCTACATCATTTTGTCAAACAATGAAAGGAATGGGATGTCATTTAAGCGTCAAATAATTTTTTCCATACTTTTTTTTACATGTAAAAGTGCGTCCCAAAATGGGACGTTATGCACGAAAGGGTACAGGATTTTTTTTCACAGATTTTAGTAGGTGAACTCTTGTCAAGGCATACAATGGCGACAGCAACACATGGAACGTTTTGTTTGAGTAAATGAATGGACTTGGGTCAGTTTTTCTTGGGATTTTCTGAGTTGATATAGTGTGCTAAAATGTAACAAAATATTTAGTTTATTTGAATACAAATATATTTTTGCTAAGTTTGCATCAGAACTTCTAAAAGTTATCAAATTTGACTGCTTATATCAGTTATACATAGTGTTTTCAAAAATAATATTTAAAAAGTTATCCAGTGTTCTTTGAATCTGTTTATAAGTTATCGTACAATAACTATCTACCTGGACAAATGATTCAGGGAAACATCACCATCAAGCAGATGCCTCATTCAAGTGCCGTACACATTCAAAGACTATTAATGTTGTGCATGTTATGCAGATAAGAATCTATAAACATTTAACGTATTAAACTCTTATAAAATATTAAAAAAACCAATACGGTCCCTCGTCATATAATTTCACTGTGACTGTTTGTCAACAACTTCCAAACGCAAGGAATAACTCTTGCCAGTCTGCATTACTGGCTGATTTATCCCTTGCGGTATTTCCCTCGCTTTGTTGTGTCAAAATAGTGAATCGCTGCACCAGAAATGCATAGCGGGCCTGGATTTCTAAACACAGATTTCCTAAGGAAATACTGCAAGGCTAATATCAGCCAGTAATGGAGACTGGCAAGAGTTATGCCTTGCATTGGGAAGTTGGTTTGTCAATGGCACAGAGCTTGAAACAGACATTGAAAGTGACATTCAGGAAACTGGATCATATCTGTGTGGTCTTTTTATCATTGGACATAACGATGAAAAGAATTAATTTTGATCTGATTTTGGGCACTGCCCCCATTGTTGCCAATCCTGATGTAATCTCTACCTCCAGTAAGTGCAAGGATGTAAAGAAATTGTCAAAGTACGTATAGAACATCTTCTGTGGTAACTCACTCACCAGGTCCAGTACAGCAGTCTCCCACACATGTGCATGCTATCACCATCACAGTTCCAGCACGCTTGTAAGCTGAAAAAGGTGCTCAGAAGGTGGAAAAGATACCCAGTTAAAGATTAAAACCCGACATCTTGAATCCGACCCTTTGATGAAGTGTAAGGTGCCAAAATGACCGAAATATGAAACCGTATTCTAATCAAAGTTTCCAGCTTTTTTTCTGTTCAATGTTATATGTTGGTACTTTCCACATCATTCTAAAGAAGCAGGTCCAGTGCTTCATTTACTGTTATTCATGTGACTAAATTACAGAAAGCTGAAATTGAAAAGCATGCAAATGCAAGTGTCCATATCGCATATCCAAAACACCACCCCAAACATTAACAAATAATGGTTAACTGTATTGCATATCGTCCCATTTTTGGGACAGTATTTTAGTTACAAAACGAGTATGGAAAACATTTTATCATTATCATCATTTTATCTTAGGTATGAAATATCTAATTACAATAAATTTAACTTTTAAAATCCAGATGGTGATTGAGAAAAATGCTATCCTTCATCAAACAGCGACAACTTGGCCTGTGAAGTGTCCGGTCACCGGAAGTGGCCATGATTTTTAAAAAGAAATTCTAAAAATAAAGTGAATACCTCAACCATTGGGCATGTTATCCAGCTTCATTCACCTCCATATTTGCATTCTCTACCTTGCATAAGACTAAAGTGAAACGTTGAAGTACCCGTCCCAAAAATGGGACGATATGCATAAATGGGTTAATTCTTCTTCTTGTATGACGATAGTCATTCATTTGATCCGTATAAATTTGCATATAGAGCAAGGAAGGGTGTTGAAGAAGCACACATAGGCCTATGTATTTTAAATAGTATTTTGTCAGCGTTAAATACGATCCAGTCGCGCATATTGTAAGAGAAACTGTTTTCATGGACGTACATTGTAATATGTAATTGTGGATTGAGAAGTTTCTAAGGCCCTTTTCTCATGCACGAATTTACATACATAAGTAAATTTACATCCTATGTAAATATACATACACGTGTAATAGTAAATATACTTTTTGTTCTCATGTAGTTAAGCAATATGTTGTATTTGTCAATTACATACAGCCATGTTATACATTGTATAAACGAAAAGGTATGAAAAGATTCATTCTCGCACCAGATTTCGTGATGTAAGACTTATTACCTCCAAAAGGAGAAGGGATTTCTCCTTTTTTCAGGGTACATACATTGTCCTGGGTCTTGTTCAAGAAAAGAGAGTATGGTTAAAAGAGAAGATAAGGGTTTGGTGGTGTCACATGTTTATCGCATGAAAATATTACCCGATATGATGTGGTAATAAGTGTAGGATAAAACATGACCAGCGGACATTATCTAAAAGTATGCCCGATTCAAAGGGAAATGCCCACGGGTCGATGATAAAATTTGCAAAGATTCCTTCCTTTGGCGCTTGTTCTCCGCTTCTTTTTGCTTTTTCAGTAGGTCCTTTTCAGGGTGTTCAACCGCAACTTTCACTCTCTCATGTCCCTGATTCTTCATTTCTCTGGAAATTGTTTGATAAATGGTCACATGACAGAATTTGCATGGAAAGTATATGTAAATTAACATTTACATGACCTCTTGAGGTGATGTAAATTTGCTCCTCGTGCAAAAATACTTATGTATGTAATTGCATTCTCATGACACGTTTACATACTCCAAATACATTTACATACATACGTAAATTTACTCACCTAAGTAAAGGTGTGCATGAGAAAGGGGCCTAACTTTAAGACCTCAGTTTGAAAAGGTTAATTGCGCCCACTCCGCTATATCATATACAGTTATGGAGCCCCTCAAGGATGTGTCCTTTCGCCGGTATTGTTTACTCTATCTAACTGTGAAGTTTGCTGACAATGCTGCGCTGGACTCATTCATGATAATGAACTTTCTTACGGAGAGAATATCAACACCTTTGTAACCTGGTGTTAAAATCATTTTCTAATGTTCAATGTAAACAAAGAGAAACAAAGAACAATTTCATGAATAAGACAAACTTTACAGACTATGCATCATTGGTGACGATGTGGAGATTGTTAATGAGTTGGCACAATAATAAACACAATAGTAGACAGTAAATTGAATTGGAATATATACGAATTCTGGTTTTTTTTAAATGTCAGCAAAGGTTACTTTTGTGTATTATCCCTATTTTATCAATGTTTCATTGAAAGCATTTTAACCTTTTATTTTTTCTCTCTAGTTAATAAACCTCGATTAGAAATTTTATTCTAATAGTTAAAAATCGGTCGTATCTTCATGGAAAGAAAGATTTTTTGAATCCCTGAAGATTTATATGATTCGGATCATGATTTAAACGGTGACCGTGTCAAGCTTCCATATTGCAGTAAAGGTCAAGCAAGATTCATGCATTTGTTTCAACATTCGTCTTTTAAATGACATTTAAAGGTACATCCATTGTGTTGTTGGGGGTCAAATATGCCAAACGTTATAAATGGTCTTATTTTATCGAGAAGTACCAACTGTTACCGAAAACTACCATTTTGATGATACTCGACTTAGTATATTGACGATATGAAGGTAAAAGTATCGATTTCTGATCGAAAACCGGACAATGCACCGCGTGTGGCGCGCGCCACTGAGTCAAACGTAATTTTGGAATCTTATTTAAACCAGACAAAATACCAAATTTGGGTTGATAATGTTCAATAGGTCATATAACTACTGTGCATGTAAATAGGACGTGCACTTTCAGTTTCTGCACATGCATAATGATGTTACTCGATATTAATTGGAAACTAGTAATTATGATATATTTGGCGATTGGGGATGAATATGCAAGCTGAGTGAATTTGTTTGTATTGTAAACAGCACATTTGGTGTGTTGGAACGTATTAAAACCAAATAAAATTTTATGAAACACAATGGATGCACCTTTAATATGTACCGTGTTTCCTCAAAAAGTAGCCGGGCCTCTAATAAATACAAAGTGAATTCCTTTCTTGGTAATAAAGTATTATTATAAAATGACGGAATAATTACTTGAAAAAAACTTTGCGGGTATGACCTGTAATTGTCTATGACGTCGAAGTTATTGTTGAAGGAGACATATATTATGAAGATAGTGATTTACCTCACAAATACCCGAATGGCAGAGTTAAATACTCTGTGCAACAACTACACAACATAACTTCATGAAACTATAAAGTCGTTAGGGAAAATAGTAAAGTAAGTAGGGAAATATAGTATTGAATAGGTATGTTCAAAGAGTTTTTTTTTATGGAAACAAATGACATAATTATTGAAGGGCATTTAGAAGTGGTATACATAAGAACATGAAGATTTTCTGGATAACAACTTCTTTAATGTGAAAATACACGACGTTTCGGAGTACATACTCACTCCTTCATCAGGTGGAATGTCACTCACTCCTTCATCAGGTGGAATGTCACTCACTCCTTCATCAGGTGGAATGTCACTCGCTCCTTCATCAGGTGGAATGTCACTCGCTCTTTCATCAGGTGGAATGTCACTCGCTCCTTCATCAGGTGGAATGTCACTCGCTCCTTCATCAGGTGGAATGTCACTCGCTCCTTCATCAGGTGGAATGTCACTCGCTCCTTCATCAGGTGGAATGTCACTCGCTCCTTCATCAGGTGGAATGTCACTCGCTCCTTCATCAGGTGGAATGTCACTCACTCCTTCATCAGGTGGAATGTCACATTCCACCTGATGAATGAGTGAGTATGTACTCCGAAACGCAAGGCAGCTTTTGTATCATTAGTTAAAAAACAGCATATATTTTCTCCTTTCATGTTAAGCAGGAAAACAAAATGGAGATTAATGATTACTTATACTTAGACCGGGGTCTAATAATTCATCAGAATGGAAACCGGTTGTTGTTATCCAGAAAATATTCATGTTCTGACATAATTATTCATTTGAAAATGTCAAATAAGGTTAACTCAGAGGTCAACAGGTACATATGAGGCCATTGGGTACAAACGGGGTCACGTGATTTTCACTCGGCACTTCTTTGACGTCCGCACTCACAGATTAAAGACAACGGTTCTTGGCGCCTACGGTTCATTCGTCAAGACGGAAGCAAGGAGACAACAGCTTAACAATCAATCTGACGTCACAGAATGGATCTATATTTAGCAGGCATGTTTGATGTTGGTGACTGGAAGGACGTGTTCGAAACCTGGGACTCCTTGCTGTTTTTTGGACGTGGAACCAGATCTCATCAAATGGGCAGCAATGGTAAATAGTCAATACAATATTTAAAACATTTACAATTGGCTCTCGTTCAACTGTGAATAACTTTTGCGCTTTTGCTTGTTAAGTAGTAGTCCTTTCACAAAGCAATTGTCATTATTGTGAAAAAGCTAATTGTTAATAACATGACGAGTGCGCACTGATTCCCTATTGAACAATAAAGATGATCTTGGTAAAATAAAAACTTTAGCATGTTAATAAACTACCGGTACTCTCTATTTATATCCAAATTTAGAATTTTAGATTTGGACATATATTTGTTACCGGTAAATGTTTTTATCTTTTTGTTTACAGATGGTAAATACAAAATTTGAAGACTCTGCAGTAAAACTTTCCAATGATGACACATGTTCGCCTGAAGATGATGTATATTCAATCATGTTGTCGTTAACCAATGACAAGCAAGAAGACACTGCTTCCTTCAGGAACTTCACTTGGACATCGATGATGTCACCTTCCAAACATGAGAAATTAGTATTTGGTACCAGTTTGAAACCCATTTCAGCATTCAGTGAGATTTCAGTTGCCATGGCAACCAAGTCTCAAGCAAATGTGCCTGAATTGGTCTCTGGACTTTTAACCAAAAATAAGGTTGTCCAGATGAAGAAGAAACCCATACTAAGGAGAGTTGTTTGTAGAATCGCTCGTTTGTTCAGTTATAAGACAGATACAAACAAGAAATAGATACTTTAAAAACAATATCTTAGGGGAGGTCCTCTTTTTGTAATAAAGAATGACTTTGTGTTTGTATATATATATTTCTGCTACAAAATTGCTTTGTTGATGAATAAATATTGATTATCTAAAACTACAGTGTTTGTTTTTTTCCTGAAGGATGCTAACACATAGAGGACAACAGGATGATGCGGAGATATCGGTGTTCTAACCCACACGGGCAGACATGCATCGTATAGAAATAGCCTTAGAAATATATGTTTGTTGACTCTACTCTATGACTAAGGTGGGCCTATTAGGGTATATAAAATAAGTTTGAAAGTATAGCAGTCAAACAGTGTTGTTTTGCCAATTTAAATAACACAGTTAAAGAACAATTCAAAAGTTACCGGTACGTACCAAATTCCGGTCTGGCAGATCGGCCTTATTTGATACACTGGCCTATAAGCAAATATGTCTTTCTTAGGCCATTTGTAAGTGATACATGCCAGTGTGTCCACATAGCAACTTCATGACACACTCCGTAATCAACCTAATGAGCAGAGGCTCTAGTGGGATAGAACATTTTCATGTAAATTTAACTTGTCACCCATGTCGTTAGCATCTGTGCATATCAGGGTGTGTGGGTGCTAATGCCTGACATATTCACCTGCTCTGTCAACAATAATGTCTACACCGAACGCAGTGACAAATGTGTATCTTGCATTATTATGTGAGCATATTTTTCCATCGATCTGATTGGTCGAGAGGCCCACACGTGACCGTCGACAGAAAAGCTTATTGACTCCAGCCCGAGTCCGACCAAAAGCAATATTGACTTGAGTGACGTCAAACAATTGTTGCACGACGTCACAGGATTGTTGCACGACGTCATGAGATTGTAACCATGACGTCATCTGACCATAGGCCCAGCTGTTCAAACCAAATTACATTTTTGACTGTATTTCATTGTTTTCTTTTCGTTCCTGTGTCAAATACATAATAAAACATTTATTGACTGGTGATTCGGTCAATACCTGTTTTTATGGACCCGAGAAACAATATTGACCTAGGACTTGGTCCTCATCACCAGTCTATAATTGTATAATGTAGTTTATTTACTCACGAGCACAGAGTGCTGTAGGAGAAACTAAGAGATGTTTTAAAACCCAACTCTCAGAACACTTTGCTCACATTAGTCATAAGAGATTTAAACCTGCTGCTCTTCATTTCATCTCTCAGAGTGATAGCAAAAATGACCTCAAATACAAGATCATAGCTCAACACAGAGAAGACCGAGCTCTTGAACTCGTTTCAACCAAAAGGTCTCAGTGACAAGCCTGAAGCATCCATTTTGTTCTTCCTTACAACTTAGCTATGTTGTCAGTATCTCTCCATTTGAATGAACTCCAATTGGAGGCATTCATAAAATCCTCAAGTCAGGATACTAAATGACCTATTTAATACCATTTTTATTATACGAGTTAATGAATTTGTATAAAACGAGCGAAAGCGAGTTTGATAACAAATCATTAACAAGTTTAATAAAAATGGTATTAGACAGAAGGAAGTTTAGTATTCTGTTTATTACTCGCCCACCTACAATCCAGCAAAAACAAGTGTTTGCCACTAACATGGTAATGTCCCCCGCCGTTAACATTGAGTTTAGTAGGACACATCATTTGGTCAAGTGTCAGTCACCTTGAAAATAAGGTCAAGGTCACCAAAATCGACTTTGGGGGCTTGGGTTCATGAGATATTGCGTTAACAAGAGTTCGAAAAGTGGTCAAAGCATTGTGGTGACCTTGGAAATAAGGTAAAGGTCATCAAAATCGACTGGTGTCTGCGTAAACCGCCAATATGGGCTGTCAGCAAATATTAAGACATGTCTAACCGGTCATGAGATATCACGTTAACAAGAGACAATAAAGTGGTCGAAGTGTCATGGTGACCTTGAAATATGGTCAAGGTCACCAAAATTGACTTGTGTCTGCGTCATCCCCCAATGTAGCCTAGCACCAAATTCCCACAATGTAGGCTGACACGAAATTTGAAAACTCTTTATACAACGCTTCATAAGATATCGCTTTAACAATAGTTTGAAAATTGGTCAAAGTGTCGTTGTGCCCTTGAAAATAAGGTCAAGGTCACCAAAATCGACTGGTGTCTGCGTCTTCCCACAATGTAGGCTGACACCAAATTTGAAGACTTTGATTCCCGCAAGTCTGATACAATTGTGACGACGTTACTCCAATTGTGACGTCATAACTGCAAACTATTGTGACGTCATACGTGCGGCGGTATTACACTATTTTAATATCGCCGTATAAATATTACACTGTAGTATCTTACACAGGCGAGTAATACCAGTTTGTATTCACAAGTAATCATAAACTCATTTCCTTTGGGACTATGCCAACCACGCTGACTATTATCTTGGTGAAAACCATTTCCAAATAACCTCTTTTAAAAATCTATTTCACAAATAAAGTCTCAAGCAGGCCAAATTTGCAATAAAGAGGACTGCCTTCAATCTTATCCAATCAAAACATGACCATGATCATGTGTAAACAAAGTTAATTTTGGTTTACAAGTGATATCGGCTCATTGCAGTGAACATGTTCTCATCTACTCCAAGAAATGCACGTTCACTTTAAAATATAGCTGATGCTGTAACCAATCAGAATTCATTAATGTTTGCATCAACATATAGGTGTTACATAACAAAGGATATGGGAGGGGATATGGCTTGAATACCCTCTCAGGACAGAATAACATTTTGTTTGAACTATAAACAAGTGTTTGCCACTAACATGGCAATGTCCCCCGCCGGTGACATTGACCTAGTAAGACACACCATTGGAGCTACTTGGGTTCATGATAGATCGTGTTAATAAGAGTTCTAAAAGTGGTCAAAGTGTTGTGGTGACCTTGAAAATAGGGTCAAGGTCAACAAATCGACTGGCGTCTGCATCATCCTCCAATGTAGACTGACACCAAATTTGAAAACATTTGGTCCAACCGGTCATAATAAATGATGATAACAAGAATTCGAAAAGTGGTCAAAGTGTTGTAGTGACTTTGAAAATAAGGTCAAGGTCACCAAAATCCCCTGGTATCTGCGTCATCCCCCAGTGTAGACTGACACCAAATTTGAAGACTTTGAGTCCAACTGGTAAAGATATATATCGCGTTAACAAGAGTTAGAAAAGTGCTCAAAGTGTTGCAGTGACCTTGAAAATAAGGTCAAGGTCACCAAAATAAACTGGTGTCTGTGTCTTTCCCCAATGTAGGCAGAAACCAAATTTGAAGACTTTGGATGCAACGCTTCATGAGATATCGCGTAAACAAGAGTTCAAAAAGTGGTCAAAGTGTCGTGGTGACCTTGAAAATAAGGCCAAGGTCACCAAAAGTGACTGGTGTTTGCGTCTTCCCACAATGTAGGCAGAAACCAAATTTGAAGACTTTGGATGCAACGCTTCATGAGATATCGCGTAAACAAGAGTTCAAAAGTGGTCAAAGTGTCGTGGTGACCTTGAAAATAAAGCCAAGGTCACCAAAAGTGACTGGTGTCTGGGTCTTCCCATAATGTAGGCAGAAACCAAATTTGAAGACTTTGGATGCAACGCTTCATGAGATATCGCGTAAACAAGAGTTCAAAAAGTGGTCAAAGTGTCGTGGTGACCTTGAAAATAAGGCCAAGGTCACCAAAAGTGACTGGTGTCTGCGTCTTCCCACAATGTAGGCAGAAACCAAATTTGAAGACTTTGGATGCAACGCTTCATGAGATATCGCGTAAACAAGAGTTCAAAAAGTGGTCAAAGTGTCGTGGTGACCTTGAAAATAAGACCATGGTCACCAAAATTGACTGGTGTCTGCGTCTTCCCACAATGTAGGCAGACATGAAATTTGAAGACTTTGGATGCAACGCTTCATAAGATATCGCGTAAACAAGAAATGTGACGTACGGACGTACGGACGCCGCTGAATACATAGTCCCCCGTTCCGCGTTGCGGCGGGGGACAACAAAAAACATTCTGAATACAGAGTTTATATTTTCTGCTTACTGCAAAATATTCCCCTACATTTCAAGGAAAGCGTCCCGTCAATTTCTTTTCAATCCAAGTGAATTGATTGCATTGTTTCAAAAATGATCTAGAAGTGAACAGAACAGGACAAACAACCAATCAGTTAAATAGTTTAATAGTTTATACAAATCGAGTGAACTTTGACATCAATGAGAGGTTAAATTTTGTTGTAACCCAAATTTTAATGTAAATGATGCAAAAAAGTATTTGGTCTTATTCCTGAAGACCTTTCCTTTTAATTATCGTGATTAAACGATGATGTAACATATATTAGGATCCAAGGACGAATGTTGAAGTCTCCACATAGAACACAGGAAAGGTAAACCTCAAATTTTGTCTTTATACCGGTAATGTCATTTCTCTAAACTTCACTCAGTCATCCTCTGCTTCCAAGTTGATATTATTCCCGAACTTTGCGTACAGCTGGACTTTTAGATCTGATAGAACACCTTTGTGAACCTCAGCTTTCTCATCAAGTTCTTCGATTCCCTTCTGTGTCCTTTCTTTGGATTTCTCAATCATCTCATTTGCTTCATCCACAGTCATACTGACAAACACCTCGCCTATCTGGTATGTGAACAAGCTAAGGATATTTTGGACAAGAAAATTAAAACAAAATTTGGACATGAAAACAAGATCCAGTGCTTACTTCATATATTTGATAGATTCAATTTTTGTCTGTGTTCTATGTAACATATTCATTTTATTATTCAAAATATCCCAGATGATATTTAAACAAATTTTCTTTAAAAAACTAGAAGTGATATGTACGCTTTCTAAATCCTTCTGACAAAGAAAAACAATAGAAATAGTTTGAATAATTTATCGTAAGGAATGTTATAATTTTGTTAAATATTTAAGAGCTGTGGAAGGTTTATGAAAATTATTACCAGATGACATTAATTTGTAAGAATAATTAACCACTAAATAAACTTCTAATGCACATCATTCAGGTTTGCTTATAGACTGAATGTTATCTCTCATCAGTGTCCTGGAAACAACAGTTTTACCTCTTCTGCTACAGTATTGACAGTATTTGATAGCAAGGATATGGTATAGCTCCATCTTCTACTTCTTGTAGCAGTAACTCATCTGCAGCATCTTCTAGATTTTGGAGCTCCTTCTGCAAAATTAACAAAAAGAATAGTTAAAATGTTCTGAGAATGGACAATGGACAAAAACTATTATCTGATGAAACGTTTGATGCTTTCTCTTTGACTGCTACATTTGAATTCTTTTAGTTTTAATTCTTGCCAAATAATTGGATCTTTGAAATGCATTTCTGGGTATAACGATACTGTATCGAGTATCGACTATGGTATTTTATTCACCATGATCTTTAAATTTTCAAAATATTGACTTTAGTGAAATTATTACTGAGGATTGAAAATTGAGGATTTTTCAAAATGAATTGTGAGCTCAAACCTTCTTCTGGGTCAGTTCTTCTTTAATATCTTGCAGTTTTGCATTGTGCCGAGCAAACTTGTTGATCTTCTGTTGATCTTCAAACGTCACCTGGGCATCAGATTCCTGAAACATAAAGCATGAAATAGATGGATATCATTATCTAGTAAGCCGCCAATTGCTATAATCTGATAATTCAATTGCATAAATTCAAATTAGGAGGGATGAATTTAAAACTTCCGATTTCTGATATTTTTTCGGTGAAGCATCTGTGGATAGAAAATGAAAGACATCATTTTGCATTAAAAACATCTTGTTTGCAGTATATATATCGTCGAGTACTTGGTTTTCGGACGCACTTGGTTTTCGGACGGCTCACATTCGGGTAGTTTTTCATGATATTTGTAGCCATGTGACATCATCAATACAAAGGAAAGGTCTCCGCTAGCGGTCAGAATAACATGTTTCGTGTGAAACTTCCTAAGATTTGTAATATCATACAAACTTCACTCTTAGCCTAAAATCTATCTCTATCCTGAACTAATTTTTGCATGTTATGAAAAAATCGACAATTTGATGATTTGAACCAGTCATACGGGCTACCAACAATATTTCTACGTTGTCCTTGCGTTTTTGTAATAGTGTGGGTCAACGGAAGTTACATAAATAGCTTGGGATTTCCCTTTTTGGTATCGACCAATCAGGTGTCCGAAAACGGCATACACTCGCTGACTGTCAAAATTCTGGATGTACTCACTAAATGAGACAAGATAGTCATCAAAACATTTTCCCCGAAGAATTGTCTCCAATTTATTTTAGATAAAGCCCATATGGTGAAAATGGATGATACGTTTTATTAATTTTCAAACATTTTTATTGTCAATATTGATTTGTGTCTTAAGCGTCCGAAAACCAATCACTCGAGGTTACCTATGACACTAAGAATGCAAAAATGCAACCTAAAAGTTTCAAAATTTAAGACATTTGACTGCAGGCCAAATAATCGATTATAGTTATTTTAACGGGTGCTGGCTAAAACGGCGACAGTCCAAAACGGCGACGGAATTTCTGGCGAAAACGGCGAAAATTGGCGAAAACGTCGTTGAAATGCCTGGCGAAAACGTCGATGGATTTTATATTGAGTGAAATAAACTATAAAGTGTGGTATAGATAACATAAAACAATGTTGTCATTCATGATTTTATTTACACATGTTTTATATGATTTCAGGTCAGAAATCAAGCACTCGTAGGGTCTATAGCACTGATAAATTAATGTTCTCTGGTATTTTATTGCCGTCTTTGTGTTAGGGCATCACATAGGTTGATGTACCTCGAACGTAAGTGGGAAGTCCGGTAGCTCTGGTGGGGCCAGGTGTGTATCTTCAAAGAGGGATCTGAAGTAATTGTTATTTTCTTATAATTTTCTTATTTAATAACTAATGTCTGGGACGCGGCTATCGCTATCTTCTTCTGGTTCAGATTCAGGTTCTGGTTCAGGAACAGGTTCAGGTTCTTGTTCATGTTCTGGTTCAGGTAGTCCTGATATTTCCATGGAAGGAAAACTTACATGAAATGTCATAGACTGAATGTCCCTCTGAAATTCTTCTTCGTGGTCGGATTCGGAGCTTGATGTAGGCCTACAGGTTAGGCAGAGAAATGGAAAATCCTCGCCAGTACTACTTATTATCTTATATCTCTCTGCTGTAAGGTCTGTGCCACATGTTCTATGCGTCCACTGATCGCATAGATCACAACTAACCGCATGCTGATTTCGGCGAACTGTCTTCTTACACACCGTACAAGAGAAAGGCATGGTGGTGAGTGACATCTAACCTGCTAAATTTTCTTATTTTATAATACTCGTTGTATTGACATTGAGTTTCCTAATTAATTTTGAGATCATCCACTTATTCATTAAAGAGGAGTTTGAGTTTATCCACTTATCAATGAAATCTTGTGATAACATCCAAGCGAACATGTTGTTTTAATCACAACACTGTCGGCGACTTCAATACACGGTAATACCACACTGTAATAATCACATTAATCACTTGTAAGGATTAAAACGTAAATAAAAACAAACTAAATAATACTTTTATAGTTTATTTCACTCAATATAAAATCCATCGCCGTTTTCGCCAGGCATTTCATCGCCGTTTTCGCCAAATATTCGCCGTTTTCGCCTTTCGACGTTTTGGTTTATCGCCGTTTTGTCCCGTTCCCATTTTAACATCAATAATAGAGGAATACAAACATTTTTAAAACCCTTTTTATTACCTACTTAAACAAACACCACGGGTGATACACTGATATCATTTACCCAGCTTGCAAAAAAATCAAGTGAGATCTAGCCTAACTGAGTTCCGAGTCCCAGAAAGGCGTCAAGTATTTCCGTTTATCTGGTAATGGCAAATGTAGATAACAAACAAATTATCCCAACTGTTCCTGACGAATGCTTAAATATAGAATATGGATAAGAATTATCAATGTTTACGATTGTCTGTTTAACTGTAGTCTTAGAAAATGAAATAAACATCTTACCGTGTCTTTTAGCGTCGCCATGCTTGCAGAGTAGATTCGCACTGAAACTACAACGCGTTTGGAATATATCGTACATGTCCGAGCTCCTAATGCGCATCACAGAAAGAGATCACGACATCAACTTTGAATGCTTGAATGTAATGGATTATCGCCAATTTATTTTTAAACCAATGTAAAAAAATTATTTTGAAATAAAACAGACGTATATATTCCTTTGATGCTTCTTACAATAAAAAAAAAGAAGTATATTGCTATTTTTCAAAAGAGCTAATTATTTATTTCGCTTTATTGTCCACTCAGATTACAGCGATTTCCCTGTTGCGGTCCTATCTTGTTGAAAGATGGCGGCGTCCATGAGGAAAAGCTTATTTTTGATTTTAGGTAACATTTATTTTATAATATCGTCAAGTGCGTAAATGCATTTGTTAAAATGAGCAGATGAATGGATTTAAACACGGCGTATTATTTTCATTCCAGGTTTAGCAGCGTTATGCTTCGGTCAAATAGAGTTAGACGAACGGTAAGTGATTCAAGTTATCCACTCAACTGGTCCCGGTAAATGGGCGTGGTTGTTGTTAGATCATATTTAACATATCTATCAGGATGATGTTAATGATCTCTACTGTGTTTTGAAAGCCTCTGGTACCGGGATATTAACCCATGTCTATCATTTGTTTTGATACTCTTTATAAGAATATTTCACCGAATGGGACATTTGTTGACACTTACATGATTGAATTTTAATATTGGATGTTATGATAATGAATTAGACTCAAATGAACAATGTCTTTAATGTACTTTTTACAAGTCTCTAAGAAACTAGTATCTACGAACCTGTTGCCTCTACAAATAATCGATCTCTACGAACCGGTTTCCTCTACGAAACCACTGGCACCCCAAATAATCAATGCTGCCTGACATTTCAAAGATGCATCACAGGCCTGCACTATTTAATATATTATTAACGATAGTAACATTGGGTCCTTGGAATGAATTATGTACTAATGTCGCTGCTTTTGTCACTTTCCTCATTAATATTCAGAGTCAAGACGAAAATATTTTTGTTGTACTGTTCCTTTAAAATAAGAATGATACTATGCTTCCCAAAGTACATATTAGTTTGTTTATAATTTAAAAAAAAAAGAGAACAAGAATAAAGCTGTATTAATTCATAATCTCATATGGTTATTTCCATGCATGATGCCATGAATTTATTTCAGATTTCTGGAAATGCGAAAAGAAGGTTCCTGGCTAGTGGAAGTGAGTATATGCTCTGGATGCCATTGATTCTCTAATTTCAAATATACAGGACATGCTCAGTAACTTGATTTTATGCATATTTTTTTATTTATGCATTATATTCTTATATTTATGTTAACATTATATAAATCATAGATTTTATTGAGTTACAATTAACCTCTTCTATGCTCAGAATTATTATGTCTAATGTAAATTGTAATTTTAACTACATTGAATTAATTATTGATGATGTCTTCAGTTTTATGCACCATGGTGTGGGCATTGTAAGAAGCTGGAACCAATCTACACTCAAGTCTTCAAACAACTGAGGAACACACCCATCAGAGTGGCTAAAGTCGACGCTACTAGACATTCCGCTGTTGCAGCAGAGTTTGAGGTCCGAGGATTCCCAACAATAAAATTGTGAGTTTTTAAAAATACATTTCATCTTTTTTTTTGGCTAATTGCAGTTTCAGTTTTACTAGATATGAGTAAATTTTCATGATGAAGTTGAAGATGATTTTTTGGGGGGGTAAAGAGGTGTATTGCCCCTATTTTTGTTCCTGTAGATGAAATTGTTCTTTTAACTTTTCTAAAAAAAAAATGATGGTCTTTCAGTAAGAGAAAATGCTTTTGTAAGTGCAAATTATGAAAATAAGTTGATTGTTTATTTCAGCATAAATGGAGACAGTGTTTTCACCCATAGGGGTGACAGAACAAAAGAAGACATTATAGAGTTTGCACAGAGAGCACAAGGGTAAGATCTTGTTATCATTACTAACATATGCATAGATCACACATTTAACCAAAGATATTAAAATCTTTAAAGTATCTGAAAATATTTAAAGTCATGGTTATGATTGCATATATTGTTTAGTATGTTTTTTTTGTTGTCAAGTTCAACTGTATAGATAAACTTAAAAATAGAAAATCTGAGGGGATAATTTAGTGAAAAACTAAACAAGACCTCAGCATTATTGAACATGCTGTATAAATGCACTAAAAGAATGTTTTTTTTTTCTAGCCCTGCAGTGCGGAAACTGGCAAGTATTGGAAAGTACAACGAAGCTAAGAGCCAGCATAGCGACAGTGTTTTCTACCTCTACATAGGAGAGGAGGATCCAGAAGAGGACCTTTATGTGAGTTGCCTCCCCTTATAAAATCTTAGGTTTATCTGTAATACTAATCTTTTCTTGTGCGAGCAACATTAAATTAATGATTGGCTGCAATCAAATCTATGAAGTTGTTTCAAAGAGAGCATTTGGTACTGCAATGGTGGGGAAATTTTTTCCTTCTCCGGCTCAACTTCCAAACGCAAGGCATAACTCCTGCCAGTCTGCATTACTGGCTGATTTAAGCCTTACGGTATTTCCCTCGCTTTGTTGTGCCTAGATAGTGAATAACTGCACCAGAAATGCATAGTTGGCCTGGATTTCTAAGCACAGATTTCTTAAGGAGCCATCAAGGATGTTAGTGTTTAAAACTTTTGGAAAATATACTTATAACGCCATTCGCAAGAGAAATCTTTTATCTACAACATGGCATATGTTAAATAATTTTCATATCACGACAATGTATTGCAATTTTGTTTCAAAGAGAAGTACCACTTCGATTAGCGCGCGCTTAGGGTATCTGACGTCATATAAACAGAATCCCCTTTTTTGCGTAAAATGTACTACACAAACAGTTAGCGCTTCAGAAGCGTGAAGGCTCGTCTCTAGCGCAAGTCGCCATAACAACCCATGTGCTGCACGTGCTTCACGTGTCTCTCTTGCAAGTTACCCTTGTCACACATTACTGAATGTGACGATTTCTTTACAAACAATGTTTCTAAATGTCCTGAGAATATACAAATTATTGCCTGTTTAATGTACTTTTTATTGAGATAAGACCAGCAAATTATGGCAAATTTTTACTCTCATTAATTATAAAATTCAAGAAAAATACCTAGTTGGGTAAAACAATTATTCCAATATCTGTAGCAAATACATAATTAAATGAAATGGTAAATAAATAACCGCCAAAAAATTATATATTTCGATTTCTTTCATTGCTCATATGTTTTGTTATTCTTTCGTGTCTTTGTTTTCTGTGTGTGAGCTAGACCATAATGCTTTGCGCTTGAAAATAATAGACTGGATCTATATTTAGACTGGAAAACACCTTTACTAATTAATGCAATTTCTCGGCTTATTTTAAGTTGAAAAAAATTTGAAAATTAAGTGTATTTATTTCACGGAGATATATTTTTGGAAAATTTTCCATATGTTCATCAACATCCTTGATGGCTCTTTAAGGAAATACTGCAATGCCTTAATCAGCCAGTAATGGAGACTGGCAAGAGTTATGCCTTGCATTGGGAAGTTGTCTCCGGCTATACGAACCACACAATGTAAGAAGAGATTTTGATTGATAGAAATGTGTTCCAAATTTTCACCGCTAGGGATGTAATTATGAAATTAATCAAAACTGTCTTATTAGAACAGAGGTTACAAGAGAAAATTTATTTAGCATGATAAAACATTTAGGAATCAGTTTAAATTCAAATGTGTATCTCACCATCTGGTTGTCATTTAATTTTGTTCCAATAGATGCATATTTTAAAAGTATTTTATTTTTCAAATGTTGAGGTTCAATAGCATTTCTTGTCTATTTAAATTATTATTTTTTGTATTAGAAAATATGTTGTGAAAAACTTAATACTTTCTCATGTTATCATTTGTGGCTTGGTTGATCTAGGCTATAAAACTGTTTTTCTTCCTTTTTCAGAGTATGTTCATACAGTCAGCAGAGAAATACAGAGTTCAGGGATATTTCTATGCAGGTTCCAGAAAAATATTACCTGAATCTTTGGTAAGTACTAATAAGATTCTTGCTTTTGCAAGAGTGATTATTTATGTTTACATTGAAATACAATATTGTTTTATCTTGATCTGCAGTTAAAAAGGTAATGTAGGCCTACTTTATGAACAAAGTTTGTACTGATATGATTTACTGAACGCTGTTTAATGAATGAAGCATTCATAAAATATCCTTACCATGAACATTGTTTTGTTTCTCACTTGGTGGCTTCTACACCTGTTGATTTACAAATAGTTCTTTAACTGTCTCTACAATGAAAGGTTTTATATTTGTTGATGATAAGTGTGAGGACCTTGTCCAAGAAAAGAATCTCCAAATTTGTTTGATGTTAATTATTGTTTTACATGTTTGCATCTCGACTGAATTGTATCATATAAAAGTGTCTAAAATCTCATAGCAAAAAGCAATCCATTTGCTTATAAAATAAAAATTTCTTGTAAACATTTATCAAAATTTCTTCCTTTTCTTCTTTCTTGTGTTTAACACGCACATGACTGATTTAAAATTGAAATTTAAATGAAATGGCAGAAATTTTTATTTTTTTATTAGCTCATCAGGCCTGAAAGGCCCGATGGGCTTATGTCATGGCATGGTGTCCGGCTTCCGTCCAGCCGTCCGTCCGTAAACTTTTCGCTTTTTCGACTACAGAACCAATGACTCCACAGAGTTGAAATTTGATGTGCAGACTCCTTGGCCAATGGGGATTCTAAAATGTAAATTTCGTGACCCCGTGACCCCAAATGGGGTCACAAGGGTCACATCCTTAAAAACCAATTTTCATCTTCTTCTCCAGTTCCAAAAGGTCTTGAGAGCTGAAAAGGTGTGTGCAGACTCCTTGACCAATGGGGATTCTAAATTGTAGATTTCGTGACCCCAAATGGGGTCACAGGGTTCACATCCTTAAAAACCAAATGGGGTCACAGTGGTCATGATCTAAGAACCTATCTTTTGCTTGTAAACAATAACTTAAATAACTGAAATATTCAACTTAAGATAGTAAATCAATGAAATTCTGATGAGCTACAGAGCCCATGGCTCTATTTTTTATCAGTGTATTTACATTCATACATAAAGTGTTCATTTTAACTAATGTTCATTTTAACTAATTTCCTGAATTGATGATACAAAATTATTTCTTTTCTTGTCTACAGAACATAGTCTAACAGCTTACATCTCATGGTTTCCATTTGACTAACTTATACCGGTACTTCAAAGTATTGTTGAATGATAAATATGAGATTTTATAGTGGACAGATTATATAATAATGAACAATATTGACTCAACTTGCCATAATCTATTTATGTGATTTGTGTGTGTTAGCTATTGCCAAACTATATTCATGTGAAGTTTGTTTAGTACTGCTGTACCGGGATGTCTTCTGTTGAGTTTTAAATACACTGTTAAATGCTTTGAAAATAAAAAGTTAAAAAAAAAAACAAATATTGACTCATTATTACTCGCCCGTGTAAGATACTGCAGTGTAATATTTATATGGCAATATTAAACAAGTGTAATACCGCCGCACGTATGACGTCACAATAGTGTGCGGTTATGACGTCATAATGGGAGTAACGTAGTCACAATGGCATGGGCATGCGGGAATCATAGTTTCAGAGCCATGTCGGCTATTTTGCTGGATTATTGGTGGGCGAGTAATAAACAGAATACTAAACTTCCTTCTATTTAATACCATTTTTATTAAACTCGTGAATGATTTGGTATCAAACTCTCTTTCGCTCGTTTTATACAACATCATTAACTCGTTTAATAAAAATGGTATTAAATAGAAGGTCGTTTAGTATCCTCTATATATGTCATTCAAATCTTATGTATGAAAGTATGAAATTATAGTTATAATGTCATTTGTTCAAAAATATTTACTTCAGAAAGAGCATAATATTCCACAAGTTTGATTAATTTAAAGCATTTTTTGGATGGATAGATTGTATTACTATGCCAATTGCAAATACTGTTTATGAAATTTACTAAGCACATGTACTTTTGTATAATGTCTTTTCTAAAATGTTTATCAAAAAAGGTTTTCAATATCATAGTTAACTCAATACTAATTACACTGAAAAGTTTTCATTGTTAATGATAATTTTGCACTTTTTCACAAAGTTTGTTCAAAAAAGGTTTGCGATAAACAACCTTATATTTTTAGAAATTGTAACATTGGCATTTTTCTTATGATGAATGTTTTGCATAGTATTTCCATTTTCTTGTTGAAAAGTTAATTTTAGCCAAACTGCCTACAATCACTCTAACATATCTAAACCAATGAACTTGTTTTGTATATATTCCTGGTTGTTAAAATGTTCGTTTTGGCTAAACTATCTACTATCAACGTTATGTATCTGAAGCAGATCACGATAATATGTTGTCGTTTCTTGTACAGACAGGTCATGTTGCCTCAGCAGGATGTTATAAAAAGTTGAACAAACAATTAACACATTGAGTCAACATTTAGGTTTAAACTTTGTTGAAACAGTTCAAACTGGAATTGATTCTTCAAAACATCTGTTACACTGCATTGTATCTAGCTCAGTGTTCAGTTTTTGTACCTCTGTTATTGTTTAATTTCTTGTAAAGCTTTACAAAAATACTTAAATACTCTTTCCATTCTTGTGAGTGATTTTCAATGCTGATTGTACGAAAGCAAGTTGGATGGTGTGAAATATCTTCTTGTTAGGTATTCCATTGATTTTGGTAATTTGATTTAAAACAACTTTTTGAACTTATCAAGAGAGATCTCATCCTCGGTTACCCATGGTTTTATATATGCTCCGTTACTCTCCACTATATCACCCATGGGAAATTTCATCAGAGAAATCTGTACTCAAATTACCCGCCCTTGGCCGGCATGACGAAGTCAGTAACCAAAGAAAATACTCAATATGATAAGACGGAAATGGTCAAGGGAAATAACTGGTGACGGATGGCTAACAAAATGACCTCGCATGCTTTGCAACGAGAAGATATGAATTGTCATTGGCTCGCAGGTCCAAGCTGCGTAGCGGTTTGATTGGCCAACGCCGGCCAGGGGTGGGTAATTTGACTACAGATTTCTCTGATGAAATTTCCCATGGGTGATATAGTGGAGAGTAACGGAGCATATATAAAACCATGGGTAACTGAGGATGGAGAGATCTGATACTTGAAGGGTTTATGTTGGGAAGATGATCTTCTTCTATTAGTATGTTCAGATAAAAGAGTACCTTATTTCCTCTTCTAAGCACCCAGGTCTTATATTCTCTTACTCTCACTGCAAATAGAGGCACTACGCTTATTGTAGAACCGGTACATCCATTGTGTTGTTGGGGGTCACATGTTCCAAACATTATAAATGGTGTTACTTTATAGAGAAGTACCAACTGTTACTACCATTTTGATGAAAGTCGACTCAGTATATTGACGATATGAAGGTAAAAGTAGTGATTTCTGATTGAAAACCGGACAATGCATTGTGATTGACGCTTGCCAATGAGTCAAGCGTAATTTTGGAATCTATAACAGACAAAATGACAAATTTGTGTTGATAAAGTTTAATAGGTCATATAACTACTGTGCATGTAAATTGGTCGTGAAGTTTCGGTTTCTACATTTGCATAATGATGTTACTCGAATTTAATTGGAAGCTAGTAATTATGACATATTTGGCGATAGGTGATGAATATGCAAGCGGAGTGAATTTATTTGTACTGTAAATAGCACATATGGTGTGTTGAAAAGTATTAAAGCTAAATAAAATTTATGAAACACAATGGATGCACCTTTAAGCAGAATAATAAAACATCCTCCATTAGTATTTTATTGTGACAGAGGTGGTTGTGAGATCACCTCTACACTCTACCAGTTGAGCTAAAGGGATATCCCACTAGCTGAAGTCAGTAGGAACACTTTCATCTCACTCTGCCACAATATCTGAAAAGTGCTTTGTAAACGTATGGCAAATCAAGTTCTTATAAGAGGCCCGAAGTGTATTCAAGACCTTGCATTTATATTCTTGAACAGTTGCTTTTTCTCCAGAGCTACTGAAGGCTGATCCTTGTTAGAGACCAGGAGCCATATTTTCGAAGCTCTCTTAGCGCTAAGATAGTTGTAAGTACCATACATTAACATTGACTTACGACTATCTTAGCACTAAGACAGCTTCGAAAAAAAGGGCCCTGGTGTTTATTAGAGGCAATATAGTATTTATACAGCAGATAGCTGGGTTGTGTGCTCCCCAAGGTGTTGAGCAGATAGTCACTAATAGTCATAATCACCAAGACAATAACCAGTAGCGTGAGGATACGATCAGTATGTATAGCATCATTATTGCACTATACAAATGGTCTTATTATAATAACAATTTTGTAATAATATGAGCATTTTCAGATCAGAAAACAAGTGATTACAGATTATAAAATTTCAAACTGAAATATTTTGTTTGATACAGTATTAATTTGTTCTAGAAGAAACACAATATTTGCAAGATTTTGATAAGAAATTTGTTAAATGCATTATGAAGATTTTTGTTCTAAATACATGTGGGAAACAAAAATCAAAACATTTCAAAACAAACTCCACTTCTTATTCTCATGAAAGGCAATATCTCTGAGTAAACAGTCCTTTTAAAAACTTAATGAACTGAAAACTGCTAAATTAGCAGTTTTGAAAGTTACAGATCTAATAAGGACAGTTGTGTATTTGTGTATCTTGCATTTTCAAATGTGTTCAAGTGTTTTAACTTCTATTTTTGTGTTGATGATGTTAATGTGTGGTTTGGACTGTGGTTATTTTTGTTACAATTTATCTCACTCTAGAGATTTATGGAATAATCATCAACTATAATGTATTTCACAGAGGAAATATATAGTTTGTGTCTAGATCTGCACCAGAAAGCATAATATTTATAATTTAAAATCTTTAACACCCTTTTTATATAATTTTGGGAAAAAATGGACTATTTCCGCTAATAGCATATTGTTTGTTAGTTTCATGATAGGGTATATGTTACTATGTGAATATTCTATCAATGTTTATGTGTTAATTTATTATTACAAAAATTTAAAATTGGGTTAAATATAGTGTGTTTTCATTTCACAAAATGCCAAGAAACCAAGATGGCGCATTCTGCCGATAGATCTGTGATAGAACTTTCCCTTTAACTGCTTAAAATTGGCAACCATTTGAGATGCCCTTTTTTTCAAAGAAAAAACCTTTTCACAATGAAAATTATCTTTATTGTTTTGGTGATAATGATTAGATGTCACTGCCTTTTGTTTTAAAGAAGTTATGATCCCCTTATACATCTTCCTTCCCAACAATAATATAACAGTTACTGTAATTAATGTAATAACCTGAAAAAAACAATCAAAAGCCTCACTGATTGGGAACTGTTTTGGATTGGGCGCTCACTGGAATGATGCAGTGTGGTTTGTCATCCATATGTTTATAGGTATGTTTACTATAATTTATGATATACCCATGTTAACTTAAGATAGTAGTAATACAGGGGTGCAATACGGTTTCCATGGTCCATTTCCGTATTGCACGGTGAATACAGTATTGCACGGCTGACGGTTCTACTTTCTCTAAACTTCGGCACTTCTTGGAATTTTCTCAAAGCTGTCATGGAAGTGGAGGAACAACTTGTTCTTCATCTTCTCGTTCAATACAAACGATCCAAATGGACAAGTATGATGTTCTATATATGTACAGCGTTTCCTTGTTAGAAAGCTCAGCTTTGACCAAGAATACAATAATTCATCTTGTGACAGGGATGTGAGCAATTTTTCCGGTGAATAATTCTGGTCACTTTGCTTTTTTTCAAATACTTCATTTCAACTACACCCATTTTGTTTGATGTCCTTATGTTTTCTCCACAGAATACAAAATTAAAAGGCTACCCAACTTTGCTGGTGTTCAAAGATGGAACTCATTATGAATATGAAGGTATGTGTATTCTTCTTTTAACTAAAGTAGATAATAGATATCAAACTTGTTCCCAAGTTTTTCTCATGATTAAAGCGATAGTATGCCTGGAGCAACTTGAAGAGACAAATTTAAAGAATTATATGTGAAACAATTGGAGACAAACCTTACTGAGTTATCAATTTACAGGAACTTCAAATCCTAATTTTTTTTATAATCTATGTTTGACCACTGGTTGAAGGTAAGCTGTTCCGGATATGCTTGTACATTAAAGGGACACCGCGTCGAGGATAAATATGAGATCAGACTTATCTACTTTTGCTGTTTAACGTGTCTGGTAACGAGTCACATATCCTCAATTTCAGACAATTGAAGTAATTAGTAATAAAAATTACTGCATCTTAACAGTGAAGCGAAGTGTTACTCTTTAGCAGGCACGTTAATCAGCATAGGTAGATAAAAGTGAGACTCATTTTTATCCTCGACGCAGTGTCCATTTAAAAGTATTTTACAGCATGTATATACAGTCAGGCCTAAAAAATCAGAACACTTCCGTTTTTCATCAAAAACGTTCGGATAGTGAAATGTTCGGACTACTGAAATGAACCAAACAAGATAGAGTTGATTCCCTTTGAATCTATAGACAGATGAGAACGTATTTAGAATATCAAGTGAGTTTGACACGCTGCATATTTAGAACTATCACACAAAATGAGAAATTTCAATTCATTACAATCACAAACTACTGACACACAATGTAAGACATTACAATTTATTAAAATCACAAACTACTGACATGCTCAACTCCCGTGTCAATTCACTGTCATTGAAGTTTATCGATCAAATCAATGTGATGATCGCTTGTCAAGGGGATTACCCGAACGTTTTTTTATTAACAACCGGATTAATGAAGCAGTAATAGTTGTAATTAACTAATCTGTTACGGCTAATTGGCATTCAGAATAGGAAACCGAATCAACGGATTAATGAATCAACATTTAATGAGTTTATATATAGAGATTAGTTGGTTACAGCTTGCTACCGTTCAGACACTGCGAGATTTGGATTATCGGTGGCCGGACTATCCCGGCTTGACTGTATCCAACTTGTCCCCGCAAAGCATAACTGGTGCCAGTCTCCTTCACCAGCTTATTTAAGCCTTGCTGCATTTCCGTAACTTTCTAGTGCTAACACCTGAACTGCATAGTGGGCTCAGATGTGCTAACACAGGAAAATAAAGGAAATGCAGCAAGTCTTAAATAAGCTGGTGAAGGAGATTGGCCTTGCTGAGTGAAGTTGGTATATATCGCTGTGAGAGTGTTTGCTATGATGTTTAGCAGTTCGACAATATAAAAAGATAAGGTTCTGGGACAATACACACCATATAAAGCACATGGCTTATGATAACAGTTACTGCAGATGTTGAAAGGAAGGAAAGGGAGGGTGCTCATTGGTCAATTTACTTGACAGGGCTGCTAATTGTGCTGATTACAGAATCTTTGCAAGCAGCTTAGCAAACCTTGGGGAGGAAGGTGATATTACCACATGAATATTTTCATCTTGTATTTTAATCATAAGTATTTATAATAAATTTTAATTATTAATATTTATAATATGACAAGTGTATGTATTTACCTATCAGATCCAGAAGGGGTGGTGAGACACAGCTCCGTAGATCGCTGGGTTAACCAGGAACGATTTTCTGCATTTCCTAAAATAGCTGGTGGCGGACTTAATGAAATGGCCGACATGGGAAAATATCTTGTCATTGTCGTCTTAAACTTAGATGATGAGGAAAGAAAGAAAGAAAATATAAGGTAAGCGAAGTTAGAATTTTGTGTGAAATGATGGAGGAGACTAGAATGATTCTAACTAAGTGACAATGATGTTTTTATATCCAAGATTAATTTTAACCCTTTAATTTGGTCCTAAGAGTGTTTTCCCCTGTATTTGAGTGGAATATAGAGTTGAGTCATTGACTTTGTCCATCAAAAACCTAGAGGAAAATTATATCTTGTACAATGGTCATCACTGCCATTTTGAAATATATATTGTGACATAGAAGAAGCACCTGTAAAATCATCCATTGGAATTTCCTCTCCGTCATGGATATAACACTTGATTAAACAGGAATCAGTTTTGTTGATTTAATATGATGATTCAGTGTCTCCTATGTTGAAGACTGCCCTGTGTTCATTGACATGACAATTTCTGGAATGTTCAGGAAACTAGCAAACACATGTTAAAACTGGATACCTACCGCCAACCTTGTGCTGCTGTGAGAAGGCTGATAGGGAAGCACTCATAAAATACCTGATATTTTACTGTATCATCTGATATTGAGTGATGTAGTTTTATGTTTGATGTTTTGATAAACAGAATCATTACATCGAAATCAAGATCATATCCAACTTTACTGTATTTGATAAATTTAGTTCCCCACTGTTTTAAGTACCAGGTACCTTCTCTGGAAATATGTGCATCTTACAAGACAATAACCTTACTCCTTGAAAGATAATCAGCCCAGTAACAGTGTGTGAAATAAGGTCTGTTCGACAGCCCAGTTCACCACTACTTCGATTTGATTGGCTTATCGTTTCTAACCATTTGATTTGATTTGATTATTTAATATTCGATTAACAAAAAGATCAAAAGACTATACATTCTTTTCAGCCGTTTTATTTAACACTTTGTAATTGTGCATATTATCATGAGACTCTTCAAAACATAAAATTTAAATTTTCAGTAATACTCTAACTCAGTAACTGTTGAAATTCAATGTTCAATGTTCACTGCAAAATCTTCACTGCAGTAAAGGGCCAGTGCTTTTGACACCATCTAGGATGATCCTGTCCTTTGACAGAAATTCTTGCAAGTCAACATATTCACTGCTAGGAGAAGCCCTTTGAGTAATGACAGTGCAATTGGACTGATTAAAATGTTTGACTTTTTTATCAAAATTGTTGCAGCTCTAATCAATAACCCAATAATTGTTAATGCATGGTTATGGGTTGTTTTTAAATAAATGATCTAATGTCAAAGCGTTCATATGAGTACATGAAGTTCAACTTCAAAATTATTCACATGACATGCAATGAAGATATCTCCTACTTATTTGTGTGTAATTTATACAACTTTCTTGTTTCTTGCACATTACGTAACTGAAAGAGTAGTGATTAAGTGCAAGCAATTTATCTTTTCACTCACAGCATATTTATAAAAGTAATTACAGCTTAAAAGCAAATTTATATGTGAAAAACATAAGGGAAAATGATTACCTGCCTAAACAGTTTCCTGTGTCTGACCGCTATGGAGGAATGCAAGTCCTTTTCATTTGAATTATTTGTTGTGTATAATTGTCAGGTTTCTTTTTATTGAAAGTTCATGGCTTTTTAAAAACCATTTCTGTTACAATTAAAAAAATTAAAAGTGATCATATATATGTAGCCATTGATTAGATGCTGAAATCTAAAACTTTCTCTTATGGGAAAGCGACAAAACTAGCCTTGGATGTGGAGAAAGGAAAAAAAAAGAAATTTCTTTGCAAGTTTTGCATTTTGGATGAATACATATATCTTTTAAATAATTAACAAAGGTTCAATTCTGTTTTCCATGTTCATCAAACTTTGGTGTAAAAAAAACCCCATTGATGTGAATGTTCTAAAAACTTATTGTCCTTGAAGTTTTTTTTTTATCCTTGTTTGTTTCTGAAGAAACAAGGCAGTCTATTCCAGTTGTTGATGTAATGTTTAAACCCATTGGAAATTAAAATATCATCACATCAATAATTAGCATTCAAAATAAGAGAGAATTGCCAATGTCAGCAGTTTCTTGTAAAACAGAAGGTTTTTGAAAATATGCTTATACGCTCATAAACGTGATGAATATGAGCTAAATGTTTACTCGTAAATCAAAAACACTTCTAAATAACTTTATTTTTAGTACTTTTTCTGGAAACTGTTTACATTTGTCTTTGAAAATATTTGTCTTGGAACTTCATTAATTGGTGCTGTTAAACAGATGAACATATTTTATTTAGGAAATAAGTAAGCTTCTTTGATAAGAAAATGTAAACATTCTTTAACACCAATGTGAGAAACAAACAGACATAAAAGATATCCTTGAATAACACACTCACATATGTATATCAACTTTATGAAACGAATAATATTCAAAACTTTTGTAAAAATACAGACAACAAAAGCTAATATTACATTACAAGATATTGATTTTATTTGAACAAACAAAATGTCATAGCAAAATTAACTTGAAATTTCATTGTATCATTACATACAAAACATGTGAATTTAATGATCACCAGCTAAAGAAAAGACACAAGCAAATATGATCCTAAGATTTTTAATGTGTGTGTGCGTAATGTGTGTAATCCTGTACCTATATTGACCAAAAAAACATGCAAATTTTACTTTGCTTGATGTAAGGGAAATACAATATTAATTTTATAATACAAGAAAGGAATAATGAAAGAAAAATATTTTGAAAAAAAGTAACAATGACATTTTAATGATAGTTTGACTTTAGTGCTTACATGAAAATGAGTTTGCAAAAGAGAAAGAGATTAATTGGTAGCCTCTTTGACAGAAATATTTCAATGTTAGTCTTTCAAGGGTTTAAGATGGGGTGGGATCGTGCAGTCGTTAGTGCATTTAGCTTCGGCTCAAGGGGTCCGGGGTTCGAATCCTGCTGTAGACAACTGTTCTACCTGAAGTAAGGTTTGGGTGCAATGTTACACTGAATTTCAGTGCAGTATAAACCATGAGTCGCTAGTTCCAGTCGATGCTCACAGGTTTCACTGTAATACATAGGCACATGGTGTGGCAAGCTTTCTCCCTGCATTAATACTAGCAGCTGTAATATCAAGTGTGCAAGAGAAGCATGAGAATTGAAGCAAATGTGTAACCTGGAGATGTTGTACAGATGCAAATGACTGATGTAACAGTGTCGCCGTGACACCGACAGGTATTTGTGATGGCGGCCATATTTGTGCATGTTTTGGGTTGCCATTTGGAAAAGGCCAGTGACCTTACTCACAAAGAAATAGTTTTCCGGATAAATGTTCTGGTAAAAACAGTCAGGAAAGTTAGAAATAGGAACAAAAGAGAAATGATGACGGTGTGTTAAAATAATGCAGGTGTTTGACGTGGGCAGGATTAATGCCACCAAAAATGTTAGAATTTCCTGTATGGATGAAATTTATGTCATTTCCATTTTACTCCTTTTGAAGGAAATATTAAAAACTTTAAAATTATACTTTTGCAATTGTTGCTTCAATTTACCTTTTTACGTGAAATCTGTGATTGTTGTTGCTGATAACTTGATTAAGTAATTTTAAGAACAATTGACACAAAAATCTGTGTATGTTTTCCTTTAGTATTGCTGTCACAGTATTTAGTTAAAATACCATTACCGTATATTACCGGGTATAAGTCGAGAATTTGATACCAAAAATTAGGGGGTCAAGGAGGGGGGTCGACTTATACACGGGGTCTATGTTTCAGCCCTAAAAATCTAGAGGCCAGGTAAGTATCTGCCAGCCCAGCAAGTCGAACGGACGATGTTTACACCGGAAACAATTCACAAACATCGATGTCCAGTCAATATTAAAATCATTGAATAAAAAACATATGCTTTATTGTTGTCTTTTTAAAATACAAATATAGCGTGATATATGAATTAAAAATAACATTTCAATCACGAAAGTTCATTAAAGTTTATATTATAATCTTCACTATTACCTGACAAACATCGATCGATATCTAGCCTTGATGTAAGTCGAGTGACCCGATAAGGTCACGTGGACCAATGAGATTCTACATAGAAGCCGGTGACATGCGAGATAGATACTCATGAAAAAATAATCAAGTGTTTACGCAGTGAGAAGTGCAAATTACTGGTACGAGTAGACGTATAATTTTTTAGATGTTCTAACATAATAGCATATATTCAAAAATATTTAGAGAAATGTAAATTGCCGATTGTCATTGTATTGTTACTGAGATGTTCACCATTCATTTTGTATAATAGTGTATATTCAATACTTGTTAATAGACAGACATGTGAATTGAACATTGTGAATAGATTTGTTAATTGCCAGTCAGGGTAGTGATTCATTAGCGCATCCGGTAATTATCTAAGCTTTGATGTTAAATTAACATTAATTGATAGTAATTAACAGTAATTAAAGCCTGTCACTTCTCATCTCAAAAATAAAAGCAATGTCTTTTTACGTCTTTTTCTACTAGGTAACAATTTAACTATTCACCGGTTATCTAATAAAGTTTTGTCAACATGTTGGTCGTAGTTTATTTGGCTTGATGAGAGGAAAATGTAATTTGATTGAAACAAATAATAACAGACACCGTGAGTCACAAGTTGTATCTTTTTATTGGTTGTTTACAACGTCTGAAAAATAAATAATCATTTAATAATATTTAGGGCAAAACAATTGATAAGTCGATCGACATCACTGCTTACCAATTGCCGCTGTGTTGACTCTTGGCCATGTCGACTTGTCACTCGGTGTCAGTCAGCACGTGGTAAAAGGGGGGTCGACTTATACATGAGATATAGGGTTTTGACCAGTATTTGGGTAGTTGAGAAAGGGGGTCGACTTATACGCGGGGTCGACTTATACCCGGTAATATACGGTACTTACTTTTAATTTCATTGTTATTCTAATGGTATTAAATATATGAAGTAGGGTTCTTCAACTGCTGTGTGAATGAAAAATATTCAGAAGAAACTATAAAGCAAAATGACTGCGTGTGTCAAGGGTGAAATCTTATCGCTGTACCACCCAAATAGATATATGTGCATTGTATGCACAGTTCAGTGCAGCATTAAACATGCAGTGTTTGTTCAGTGCACTGGCTGTGTTATATCCAAATACTGAGGAATGCTATGTCTGATCCTGAGTTCAACTGTAACAACTGAGGCTGCTCTATGATCTCAGCATGGGTTATGTTTTCTCTGTCCTAAGAATTAAAGCTTGATATGATTTAGGCCAACATTAATCATGAAGAATATTTTTGTTCCAGTAATCTTTATCAATGATTTGAAAGTGATTAACATTTTTAGTCTAAGTTTGATTATGTTTAAATATAAATAGAGGTCTATATATTTTTTTCACTTTACAAATCATTATTTTATAAAAGATTTAAGAGTTAATATTTATGTTTATGACCTTCTCAATTCCTTCAGGAGTATACAATACAACTTGGTCATTGTACCTATATTGCCTTCTGCAAGTACTGCAGTAGATTTTTGACCAGAAGATTGTCTTCATGCTCTGTGGAAGATCATCTCATGGTCAAAACATGTACGAAATTAAAATAAAGTTTTTCGGCCAAGATCTCTCTGGTTAAGTTGGTCTTTCCTCCATTTAACATTAGTACATTAGAATTAATGATTTCAATAAAAAATAACAGTTTTAGTAAAAAAATGATCTCCTTTGCTGAAACCTGATCTCTTTATTCATTTACTTTTAAAGTTTTAATATGGATATGAATGTTTTTTTCTCATTTGTCTCAATCGTTGACTTTCAAAACTTCATGCCTTTGTCTTAATCAAATCTTTTCCACAAAAGTTTTCACCAATCCCTGTCTAGACAGAAGAGAAGAACTTCCTGTTACTCGATGCTCAATGCTAAACAGCGGAAAATGTCAAACACAGGTTGTCTATTGTGCTGTTAGTTAAACAATGCAAAGATTTCGTCAGGTGTGTGTATTCGTTGATGAAGCTACCTGTATGAAGGTGCAATGGATATTTGCACCTGGCCAGGTGTGTTACCTGACATTTAAGTACCGGTTTGTACATAGGTGATGCAAGCACCTGCCGACAACTGCCATCAACACATACCTACATTGTACATGTGTGTTTCTTGAGAATAAGATTATGTGCTACAGCTAATAACAATCTTTAAACACCCACAATATACAGCTGTGTCAATTGGACACCTATATGTGCAGTGATTCTCTTATTGGTAACCATTTAATCTATACACACCCACAGAACCCAGGTGTGTATGTTGGGCACCTATACAGGGATTCATTGAGAAATGGCAACGTTATTGAAGGACCTGTGTTCTCCTCATTTACACATACAGAGTATTTGGTGTGTCTTTGAGGGGGGGATACAGTACTTTATTACCCTTTAGATAAATTTGTTGAATTCTGATTGGTCAATAGCCAATGCATACGAAACAGTGTGGGCGGATTTGCCAGGGTGTACCATCCGTATGACCCGTGAAGACAGGTCATGTGACTCACTACAAGGGTCTTATGGATGACCTTGACCTTAAATGGAATGCGGAAGTAAAACGGTTGCTCGACTCGGAATTTCAGTATCGAAACTTGCCTAACAAACATAAGTATGGTGATTTCAACCTATAGAGTAAAGTCCTCATATTTCGTCCACTTTAACGGTTGACCTCGCTGGCCGGCATTCTAACCGTCACTGGCCTCACTCGGCACCTTTCGTTCAACAGTCAGTCCGAGGCTAAGAGTCTTTGTTATAAGAAAAATGATTGGATGATATTCTAAGGGGGATAACTCCTATGAATAAAATAGCGTAAACGTAAGGCTATGCGTCGTGTTATTTCGTCCACCAATCTCGTAATTTTGTCCACACAGTTTTAAGTATGGGAGACACTGTATTATAATTTCGTCCACTTGTTTATGTCGTTTTCAAGTCTCCAGGATGGCAAGGTCGTAACGTAACAGCTTTGTCACGTTGTATCAACCATTCAACATTGCTGTATGTATCATGTGACTAAAATCATGTCACTGTTATTCCTAGCAAGAAAAATAACAAGGGTAGGACAGGCTGTAAATTCGCCTTTATTTGATAAGTGGACGAAATATCAGGACTGGACGAAATTGTAGGACTTTACTCTATACATTATTTATTTTGTTTGCGTCAATAAACTTATGCAATAAAAACATGTGTCTCTCTATTATTCATCAGGTAATAATAATTTAAAAATTGATTATTTTTTAGCCGCAGAGTTATCTCCCTTGATATGGCACGGTAAAATCTTTACAGTGTTTTCGCTTATTCACACTGTGCGGAGTTTTTATCACAAACGGAAATAGCTATGTAGCCTTTATATTTTATCGAAAATGAGTGAAATAAGTTCAAATAATGGATCTTATAAATAATGGAGTAATAAATTTGTTACACGGTGTTTTGACAGGGTGTACGGAACTGTAAGACCCTTGTATACTCCGCATTTCCTTCGGCTGTGCCTCAGGAAAATACGGAATATACAAGGGTCTTACAGTCCCGTACACCCTGTCAAAACACCGTGTAACTAATAGTATCAAGAGAAACTCTACTTCCTCTGTATCAACCTCAGTCACCTTGGGTTTAATCCTTTACCTGCAATTCTGGGAATATTCAGGGCCATTCTCAGGCTATTTTCTTAGGTAAGAAGCTGTGATTCTTTTAAATTAGGAGGGGCGGAATAGTGCAGTGGTTAGCGTGTATGGTTTCGGATCAAGAGGTCCGGGGTTCCACTCCCACCAGGGGCACGGCAACTTTGTCTGCTGTGGAGAACTGTTCTACATGCATTACGGTTTGGATGCAATGCTACATTCAATTTCAGTGCAGTAGCACCCATGGTTCGCTAGTTCCGGCCGAAGCTTGCAAGTTTCAATACAATGCATAGCCATTGTGACAATAATACTTACAGCTGTGATATAGGTGAAATAATCTTGAAAGCGGTGTTAAACCCCAACTCACCACCCCTTGCCTTTTAAATTGTCTGCTCAGAATGGTTGAGTACTAATTAACTCAAGAACTATAAGGGTGATAAAGCATGGAGAATCGTAACATTGAGCCTGGATTGACCAAGGATGTATTTGGAGGTGGCTGGAATCATATGCTAAGATAACTGAACTATCTTGAAGACTTCCTCCAAATTATCAACAGCCACAACGCTAACCCTTACGTTGCGTATATATATTTTACCCTTTTTAGCCCCTGTGGCGGAATTTACAGGCTCGCAGCTCGCAGCAGTAGTTTGAGCTTAGGCACTAACGAGCTCTGCTGGCGGAATTTCCAGGCGGCGATTCCGGTACCGTTTTTACGAAATATACCGCATCTACATGGCGAATACGGGCTATATACGGGCGTTGAATACAAATTCAAGTCGCGGCACCCGTACACAAATGGTTGCTTTATACCCGCATCTTTGAATTATTTTTTTACGATTTTTCTTTACTTTTCTATTACTTTGTAAAGATTGTCTTTAATTCGGGCCTTATAACATCATGAATTTGGAGCGCGCTACTGAAATTTTTATATGGACTTGAAGACCAGATGTTTGTCTTTACAATGATATAAAAAATATTAGAATGCGACCTATGGTTATAATTCTATTGTCATCTAAAGTTTGTCTTTATTTCCAGCTTCATGAAATCAAAACTCCTGAGCGCGCATATTGCGAAATTTATATGTGCTTGTAGATAGTTTATTCCTCTTTACAATGACATAAAAATTATTAGAATACGACTTATGGTTCAGAAAATATAACCAACCAAAGGAGAGTGACGCTACCCCGACAGTACCACGTGAATGGTCCCGACGCGCACCAATTTACTGGCACTGCTTGGTCCCCCCGGGACTGTGCTAATTACAGTACCGTTACCTCCTCGAGACCTCCTCGAGACCTCCTCGAGGGTGCCAGAGCCGAGCGCGCGTGGAACTAATGGGTACTAATGAGCACAGCATACACTAATCACCGCGGCGAACGCAATACATGTTGCGCGGTGTAAAGTTTGTCTTTATTTCCAGCTTTATAAAATCGTAAATTATTTCGCGCGCATGCGAAACACGTATGTACTTGAAGACAATTTATTCCTCTTTACAATGATATAAAAATTATTGGAATACGTCAAATGGTTCGCAATATATGAAGAGCGTAAGGAAGGCACCCCCAGTACTTAGAAAATTCATTTTTGAAAAACTAACTTTTTGCGACATCTGGCGCATCATTTGCCGCATGTTTATTTTTCGCTGCGCATATACATATGATACATGGAATTGAAGACAATTTATTGCTCTTTACGATGATGTAAAAAGAAAAAAAATGCGCAACTTCGTTCGGAAGCTATAGCGTGCCAAATGAAGGTACCCTCGGTACTTTGAGGCAACTTTTTGACTATCGCGCATATCGGGGCACGTGCCGCAACTTTAGTTTTTCGTGCGCATGTATAAATTTTATATTGAATCAAAGCCGAATCTTTCCTCTTTACCCCATGTAAGTTTTATGAAAATCGGCCACCCGGTTCAGCATTTATGGGTGTTTTTTTATGATGCGGTTCTGGCTGAACTTCCAATGAAAGCTCGCATTCACTTTCTCTGTCTCTTTGATAAAATAAAGAATATTTTATTTGCAATGACATGTATTACAATGAAATTACAATGCATTTATGTACAAATATACACAATATTTACCTGCGGTTGTGCGCAGAACAGCTTTAGGGACCTAACAAGGTATGTATATAATGTGTATATACTAGTCCACACTTCGGCTCTCTTTACTTTCAATTTTCTTCTTCTTCATTCCCTTCTTCATTTCTTTCTTTTTCCGTGGCAGTGATGTAAGCCCTGGAATAGTCAGTGGCGGTGTGGTACAGTTTGAAGCATGGTGCGGCGCACAGAGAAACATTACAATCTGTACATTCATAAGAAGACTCTCTGCCTACTCGTTTTTTCTTCCTTGCTGGCCCATTGCCTTCTTCAATCTGTTTTGCGAGGACGGCGCGTTTTGCCTTAGAGCATACCACACACATCCTTGTGACGTTTTTCTTCCTTCCGACAGGCTCAATCTTCGTCGGAAAGTGACGTCCATGAAGACGAGTGACACTCTCGTCGCTCGTGCTCGGCCGACCACGGGGACGTCTGCAAAGTGATGGAACTTGTTCCTTGTCCGCAAATGTTACTATATGTTGCGCCAAAGCCTTCCTGTATTCCCGACTTGTTTTTAGAGGTTTATCTTTGCTATATTCTTTATAAACGATGTAAGAGTTCAACATGGCAACGTTGAGAACGTGAAACCAAACCCGTTTCCACCACTTCAGGGTCTTCACTCGGAACGGCGTGTACGACAACATCTGGTCGGCCCGATCAACACCTCCCATGTACTTGTTGTACGTTGTTACAATGCGCGGCTTGAGAACTGGTTCCCCTGTTGCCCGGTTCTTCTTCCCTGTTTGTTCAAGTTGTGTATCTTCAACAGTAGACATGAGAAGCACTGATTTTCTATCTTCGTAGCGAAGAACGAGTAGGCCATGGTTGTGAGAAACTGTCATGTCCCCTTGCTTGGCTTTCTTTTTAGGTTTCTTGACTGAATCAGGAAGTCCCTTTCGATTGGCTCTCAACGTCCCCGTGGCACCTATTCCCCGCTCCCACAAATTTATGTACAGATTTGTGGACGAATAGTAGTTGTCCATAAAGATGTGATGCCCCTGTCCAACGTAGTCGTTCACCAAGTCCATGACTACATCATAAGTTTTGCCACCTTCAGAAACCGGTTCATTCGTTTTTCCAGTGTAGAGTTTGAACTTGCAAACGTATCCGTTGTGCGAGTCACACAACATGAAAGCCTTTATCCCATACTTCTTAGGCTTGTCGGGAAGATAAACTTTGAAAGATAAGTTACCTTTCCAGGGCACCATGCCCTCGTCGACTGAAATGTTTTGATGCGGTTTATACACTCTTGAAAAACGGTGAACTATCCGGTTATACAAGTGTCCCAGTTTATTTATTGGTGAAAAGCACGGGGTGTTACGGCCCGGCATCCTCCTGTTGTCAGCCAAGTGTAGGTAGGTTATAAGAAGCCAAAACCTGTCTCGGGGCATGCACTTGGCGAAGAAAGGCGTTGAGGTAACATCACTTGTTGACCAGTAATCAGCAAAGTTTCTCTGCACAACCAATGACATGGCAATTGTCATGGCTACAAATACCTTCATCTCTTCTGCATTAGTGTCTTGCCACTGTTGCATTCTTGAACGGGGTCTTAGAATTTTGTCCTCCATTGCTTGTTTGAAATATCTATTGGTTTCCGTTGCCATATCCTCATAGTCATCATTATGTATAAACAAATTGAAAAAGTCAATAGGTTCAGGGTTCTCAGGAAGTTCTATGAACTGGCGCAACCCAGTTTGACCAGTGAAAGGCAAGTTTACACGTGGCCGCGGACCATCCACCCACTCATCAAACGTCTGTGAATTATCATGATTATATTGTGGTATTTCGGCAAACTCCTCCTCAAAACCACTAAAGTCTTCTTCGGTGGAATTACCGGCGGCTAGAATCTTTCTGGCAATCTCTGTCTCTATATCACTCAGAGCATCTGTGTCACCATGTTCACTATCTATTACAGTGTCCCGATCATATGCATCATCACTGTCTAAACCACTGCTACCATCACTGTCAGTTGACTCCATATCAGAGGCTTCATCAGCATGGATCTCGTTGATGAAGTCGTCGTCGCTTGTAACGGCTTCAAAGCTGCGTGTCCTAGTATGCAACGTCCTAGGCCGTCGCAGGGCCTTGCGTCCACGTCCGCGCAGCATTCTGCTTCAACCTGTAAATGATTGAAAATGCGTTAGATGTATGCAACATATAACATGTGATTAGAGACAATAAACATACAGAGATAATGAATGTGAGCTTCATGGACGTTCATTTGCCAGTTTCAGAACCTCCCGGCGCATCTAGGACGACTGCGCCGCAAGCGCCGACGGCGCCGACGGCTTCTGACATCGCGCCGATTTTTCCGACGCATATGTCAAACGGACCATTTTCTGATTTCCTCGGCGACGTGTAGCACCGGGCGCGAGGCCCGGAAAATAAACTACTATGTCAGGGAAGCTCGGGTTGTCAGTTGCCGAATGACTTCTCTTTTCGAGAAGCAGAGCATCCAAGGAGCGGTCTCTCGAGGCGGAGCCCGGACCCATGGGAGCATACTCCCATGCTCTCCGGGAATTCCCGTCCCCGTCTTCCGCGGCGGACCCCGGATTCAATCGCGGGACAGGTTTCCCATGTTCTCTTTTGAGAACGAGAGACTCCGAGGAACAATCCTATGGGACGAACCCCGGATTCTATTGGGAATGGGTTCCCATGCCCTCTCGACATATATAGCAGAAACCTTCATACCTCGGAATGACACGAACCTTTATTTCAAAGTAGAAACAAAAAAATAATTTGCACAAAAAGTTTGGGGGGTGGCGACCAAAAGCAGGGGGGGTCCGCGCACCCCCCGGTAGATATTTATACTTGTGGGTCGGTCCCGAAGATGACGGACCACGCCCATGTTCATGGGAATTTTTTCTCATTATGTCATTGCGAATCCCGTCGGAAATTCCCCTGCTCACGAAAAAACTAATACCTAAAAAAGTAATTGTGATACAAAAGAACTTTGGTAATAAAAGTGGTGAGGAATCAAATTCTCCATCTGCTCAGTTCAGTCCGCTACACATATAAATAATTCTTCAAATCTTATTGAATGAAACGTCTTTTATTCAATAATGTAAAAGATAAAATAATAAATTCAATTCAAATGGTTTGGAAAGGTGCGCCCTCGCATTTGAATTTTAGAAATAAAAACCTTTCGCAAATGGCATCAGTAACAAAAATGTTCACGCATTTTTAGAAACTCCGAAAAGTGAAATATTTTCCTGAGAAAATATTCCCACGAAAAGGCTTTTCCCCGAGCAGCTGGTCCCGTACTCAAATATATTTTCACTTTTATGTTATAATTTTTTTTCCAAAACTGGAAACAAAATTCCGTCATGACAGTTGTTCATCGTTTATAAAGCTCTATATTTGCGTATCAAAAGAACAGTATTTTAGTTATATATTATCATACTTCTTCACTTATGCGTACATCAATATTGCGGCTCTTCGCGCATGCATAGTTCTTCCCAAAAACATGCGCATTATATCTGGAATTAAAGACAATGTTTTTCTCTTTACAATGATGTAAAAATTATAAAAATCGGACTTGCGGTTCAAAAGTTATGAAGTGCGAAAATTATACCTTTTGGCGCGGCGCTTTGCGCATGCAGAGTTCTTCCCGAAAACATGCGCATTATACATGGAATTGAAGACAATGTTTTTCTCTTTACAATGATGTAAAAATTATAAAAATCGGACTTGCGGTTCAAAAGTTATGAAGTGCGAAAATTATACCTTTTGGCGCGGCGCTTTGCGCATGCAGAGTTCTTCCCGAAAACATGCGCATTATACATGGAATTGAAGACAATGTTTTTCTCTTTACAATGATGTAAAAATTATAAAAATCGGACTTGCGGTTCACAAGTTATAAAGCCCGTAATGATGGTATATGCTAAGAGCGCCACTTATTCAAAGCCGAATATCACCTTCTGCGCGACACCTGGCGCATCAAAAGTTATTGCCGAAAATACACGTATTTTATATGGAATTGAAGACAATTCTTTTATCTATATACTGATAAAAAAATTATGAAAATATCCCAAGTAGTTTCTTAGAAATAGAGCGCCGAGGCATGTTGGGGTAAATGCGCCACATGTATCAAAATTCAAAAGTGCGAAAGTCGGCTATCTCTGTGCGATTGCTGTATTTTCAGTTATGTTAGCGCAATTGCGATTTTTATATGGGAATAAAGGCCATTCTTTCCTCTTTATTTTGGTATAAAAAAAAATGAAAACAACCAATTGGTTCATATGATACGAAGTGCGAGAGAAAGGTAGCTTATCGCAATATCTTCCCGTAATTAGAAGCTATCTGCCCATGTGGCGAGATGCGAGACAGATAAGCATAGGCTATCTGCCCATGTGGCGGGATGCGAGACAGATAAGCCTGTACGGGCCTATCTCACCCCGGGGCAGTGCAGACACTTAGGTGCTAATTAGCCGCCGGGCAGTGTAGCCATCGGAGCGAAGCAGGACAAAATTGGCCTTTTGTAAAGCTAATTATCGATGCGTTACGGGTCAACAATGCACACGCAAATTGGTGTGAATTTTGCTGGACGTTCTGACCAGACACTGAAGAAAGTTTTATTCTCATTGCGGGCTGCGAGGCATAAATACAGCCATTCTCATGCAGCGAGTCGCGGAAACAATCGACTCGGGACCCGGTATGGAGGCTAGCCCAGTACATAGACAGGCGTGAATTCTTCTAAGTAAGCGATCCGGGATCCGTACTGGAGTACCTACGAATCGCTTATAGCCCGCCCGGATTATTCCGTCGCCCGCATGTTAAGGGTTAACCCTTGATTCTGCAGATGACATGTATCAAGTCACAATGAAATTCAACAGTTGTCCCTCATGGCTCTCTGAGCGTCTGGAAATTACTGTTCCATGTACTGAAATTGGTGGATGTTAAATGAGTGTCTTTTTAGCTGTCAAATCAGTGAAATTGTACTATAAATCAAGTTCTGGTGCATCAAGTTAAAATTGATGATCTGTTAAAATATCTGAAATATTCTTTTAAGCGGCGTTAAACTCCAACTCACCTCACATCACCTCCAAAAAAGTCCTTTTTTGACATGATGAGTCTTTTCCCTTTAAGCACACATTTTATTACGAAATTCATATCCACTTGTGAACAAATGGCTTGTCATATAATGTCTGACATTTCACAGGAGCCTGCAGATGTTTAGGCGTTTCCATTGTCTTGAAATCCTAAGTTATTAAAAACAAAGTAGATCCAGTTGATGAGAAGGTGATACTTCTGATGTAAGCTTGGTATAACCTTTACATGTTTGATGAATAAGTGCTGGTAATGTTAATTTTTTGTTTGCTGTACGAAGATCTTAACCAGTGCAAAATTTGTTCACAAGGCAAAATTCTTCAATGGCATTTAAAAATTTGTTATAGTATTAAAGGATAGATGCAATGACATATGGTCCAAATAGGATTCATTAAAATGAGATGTCAATTGCGATGTAATACACCTCATAAATTCATTTAGTGGCAGGGATAATCATCATTAATTAATTAACGAGACTCGGCGGAGTAGCTGTCTAGCCGGCCCCATCTGTCGCTTATCTCAGTCACGCCTCAGTGAGCATTTTCAAAATGAATCGCCCAACTAATTGCAGTAGTGTTAAAATGGGTGAATTTAAAATTGTCTTAATTATCAATTGCAAGTATATATTGTCTCGTTTTTATGCTCAATTGATTCCTATATACAATATACGTAGAGGTAATCATCTGTCATTCTTGAGAAAAATGCATTTCATCAGATCTTTAAGAGAAAACTCTTATGGGTGACAACTTTATTTGTTGTACACGGCTACTTACATTGACCTTTTTTTTAGAGGGATCCACTTGAAGAAGGGGCAAAAAGTAGCCCTAAAACTTGAAGAAGGGTGCATTAAATATGATCATATATGAATTTGCAAGTCATTAATTTATCTTGGGTAATTACTATCGTTCACAATACTGAAGATTCTTGTTTTATCAGAGCTATCCTATCAGCTGGGAGGGATTAATGTGGATTATCACGTGTCATATAATCTGAGTACAGGATTTATGAGGAGACAGATGCTATCTACGCTGTATATCATCTGTCATTTATTATCTCATGTCTCATTGATAAAACACTCTGGAAATGTGATACATTGTCTTACTAAGTAACATAATGTATAGTGGGGCAGATACAGCTACAGATACAGCTACAGATACAGCTACAGATACAGCTAGTAGGAGCAACCTGTTAGAGCAGCTTGCTTACTCATTTATACCTGGGTGGACTAAGGAACATAGTCACATTATTTTGTCCAAGGACAGTGCAAACAAAATTGGTGACGTACACAACTTTAAACTTGTTTCCATGTATGACAGAAGATAAACCTCCTATACTCTCAGACTATACAAATTCAGAGGATCATGCATGGCTTGCCATATTTCAATGTATAAATATCAAACAAACTATGTAAATAGTCAACAGTGTGGCAGCTTACCAATCCAATGATAATCAATGGTCATTTGTGCTGAACTTCTTCTGGCAAAGATGTGCTCTTCAGATCCTCGTGGGTTGCCTTAATTTTAGTCCATAAATATCAAAGAAACTGGCTGTAGATCGTTAATAGTGAGGTGGGTTACCAATCCAATGATTATCCATGGTCATAGGTGCTTAACTACATCTGTTTAAGATCAAATGTACTTGTCAGGGATCATGGCAGCCATATTTTGAGTGCATAAATATTAAACAAACAATGTAGATAGTGAACAATGTTGAGACTCTACCAGATATGTCATGTGTAGGTTATTTCTGTTTTCACATTTCTGGAGAGACTGTTGTTTTGATCCTGATATTTGGAATCATGTTTCCCATAAGTGAACAGCAGAACTCTTAGCTGTGGTTCAAGTTTCACATTGCTTCCTCTAATGCTAGACTGGTGTGAAGTCTCCTAAAACCTCAGGTTAGCAAGTCTAGATTTAATTTTTATGTAAATTTAATATCACTGAATATTTTTCACTGGTGCAAAGTCTAAGAGACATTTATTATGTTGATTATTGCTATTAATTACCTACAAGGCTTATCATTTGGGAATTCATAATTTTCTCATGATGCCCTTGGGCAAAATATCACTTTGTCATGGTGTCATAAATTGTTTTTGATTTTACACTTTGTCAATGATATTGCATCTATATATGCTTGAGAGTAGACTTTAGCATATTTTTCTCAATTTCATGAATTCAGTAATAAACAGATAATCATATTCAGGTCTATGTCATACTATGTTAATGACATTCGTTCCTGACTATTCGTAAACATAGTATGACATAGACACTCGTATAATATCCTCTACATAGCACCATTATGGTGTATTATCATAATTAATGTCATCTCATATCACTTTTGCCTACATTTTGATGCTTGAAAAATGCTGGTTATTTGTATATTCTCTCTTGAATATTATATTTATTTTGTAAAAGTCATACGACATAACATCCATTGATGATCACTGACCTAAGGGTTTTTCAGGAGTATACATGGACAGATACAGATATCTTCATTTTCGAGGAGTTGCACCCCTGTCTTTTTAAACTTTGACAACCAAAGGAACCAAACCTAAATAAATTTTTCAAGTGACTGCAAGAGAGGCTAGGCCTGGTGTGAAACGAAGGAGAAACAGGGATTCAAGGACTAAGATAAGGTTAAATGCATTGTGCTTCATGTTCTATTTATTACAGGGTTATGTTTATGTATAAAAAGTAAAAGGAGACTGAGCATCAGTCTAGGTGAGACCAATACCAGTCATTCAGCTGTCTGACAGCTGTCAGTGTTAAAAACTGTTCTTAAAAAGCTTTCAGGATTAAATGGATAAAAAAATAAGGGCAATTTGGGCTAATAGATTTTTCTCATGTATGAGCCCTCTTGGTTTTATTAAAATAAGTTAGTTTAAGTATCCGGATATATTTCTTTGCTCCCACATGAACTCCAAGATGAACTGAGCTCAGTGATGTCCATGAGGTCACATGGTTCAGTCGTGTGCTTTTATATTCTTGTTACCCTCTCTCACTCTCTCATATTCCAGTGTTTTCTGTCTATTTAGCTATTTGTCATTATATACTACTCACAAATAGCTGAAGATCTAATCATTGCGGGGGCGGGATAGTGCAGTGGTTAGTGCGTGCAGCTTCGGATCACATGGTCCAGAGTTCGAATCCCACCAACTTTGTCTGCTGTTGAGAACTGTTCTATATGCAGAAAGGTTTTGGTGCAATGCTACACTGAATTTCAGCGTAGTACCACCCATGGTTTGCTAGTTCCAGCCGATGCTCGCAGGTTTCACCACAATGCTTGACCATCGTGGCATTGCTTCTTTCTCCCTGCAGTAATACCAGCAGCCATTATATAAGTGAAATACTCTTGAAGACAGCGTTAAATCCCACCTCACCTCACCTCTAATCATTGATTCAACACAAAGTTATAATATTAAGCCAAATTTAACTTCCAAACATAAATACTTACAGGGAGCATTTAGGAGCACCTTTCAAAAGTGACAGTATCTGGTACCAGTGATAGCAAGTGCATAACTCTGGTAACTGCTATCTACATGCTGTAAAATATGGAGTGGGGTGGGGTGGGTTGGCCTAGTTTGGGCCTTGTTTCTGGGGTTTGGACAAATATCTATAGATACTGAAGTTCAGCAACACAGGTGTTTTAAGAGTGATCTGAGAGTTCGAAGGGTGATTCCCTGCTTCCCACTGAAACATGAGTTTTGAGACTTGTGTTACGTTTGGCATTCACCCAGCAGCACAAGTGGGTACCTGGCGGACATGGTGATGGAGGTGATATCCTTAACACATTATCGAGAGTATAGCAATTTGAAACATATGAGAAAACTAACTTGTGGGTTATGAATAGAGACAACACAAACGATTTAAATGAATTCTTTAATATTCCATTTAATTTTAGAAACAAGCATTAACTGAGAACTGTATCATCTGTAACAAACTGTTGCTAAAGCATTATACACAGTCATCAAAATGCATTTGTAAATAAAGAAAACATAATCATCAAAATAAATGTATAGAAATACAAATGTCATGACAAGTTCATTTGTTAGTACGTTGAAACTGGAGAATATTAAAAATATTTGCATAAATATTAAAACTATGTTGTAGCATAATCTGTCAATGTAAGCGTGTTGTCTCAAATCATTACCAGGAATTTTCAGCGGATGAACAGATTTCAGCTGTTTCCATTGTTGTCAGTGTATGATGTTGCAATGATCTTTGCTGAAAAATCACACCTTTCCCTATAATTATATCAGGTAACATTAATTGGAACTTGTCTGCGCATCATGTATTGATGTGTTGATAGCTGACAAATCCTTGAGGATAGACAGTAAATTTTCTGGACAAGCTCAGAAAATATTTTATTTTATCATTCAATTATTGAATACTGAGTATATCTGATTGGTTATTCAAAGCTCAACTACGTCTTCACCCTCCATTTAATTTTAAAATCTCAATATAGAATCCAGTACTCAATGGCATGTAGTAATTGAAGCGTCACATACACTTCTATGTTTGTCCATCTTGACGTGCTAGCTTTACTTTCCAACACTACACTCTAATGCTAAAACGGACTGCACAATAATCTATAGCACAAAGTACATGGGACATAGTTTAAAACGGCACAGTGTCATCTGGATAAATTTTAAGGAAACCAAATTTGAAAGGGATGGTTGTGTTTACAAGGGGGTCTATCAAATTCCATGCAAAGATTCTCCCCTAGATCCGCCACTGCCCAGAGTAAGCCAACCCTATAATGTCTTCTTGTCCATGGAATACTAGCTGGGATAGTCACTAAGGAAGAACCATCAACAGTAGTTGACCAAGGTGTCATAAATTTGATAGATGTTAAATTTCTTCTGCTGCCTTTTGACACACCTTATTGGTTATCTTTTTGTGATAATTCTTCCATGTGTTGATTCTCCACCTTGTGATTAATAGCATCAATGTACAAATAATTTTCTCAAATTGGGTCTCCACAAACATCTCTCCGGTTCTACTGCTTCTTTAAGAGGTTGTCTATGGTTTACCTGTCTAAGTAAAGAAGCCTACAGTCAGGTGTGAAGAGGCTCTCTGTAGCACCAGGAACACCTGAGGTTGGATATGGTTGACTGACTTTACAATGAAGCGTGATTAGTAAATCTGGAACAGGTAGCTTGAATAAGTCACATTCCATGTGAAAATGGTTAAATAGTCATAGCAGATAAATGTTTCTTCCTTAAATATCCTCTATGGTGGAGTTGATAAATTGAACGGTCAAGATATATTAAAATATTTGAATATACTTTGCAAGTGTTTCATAATAAAGAAGATAGGAGATTGTCAATTTTTTTAAATACACTGAAACGGTTACTTGAACATTCACAGAATATCCAATATCCAATTCTGAAAAAAGTGTAACAATCATTGAAGTACAGGGATCCAGTTCAAATATCATCCCAACTTTCTCTATCTTGTAACTAAGTGATTTAAAGTCACCTTTGTTCTTTCTAAGTGATTTAATCTTTGAAGAAACAAGTCACTTTTGTTCTTTGTCCTAGACTATATTTAGTCAGATTTCAGATGTTCTGCAGATCTAGACTGCATTCAGTCACCATTTCAGTTTCCTATGAAACAGTCTAAAAAAAGCAAAGCATATTCAGACTCGCTTCAACTCCAGAATGAATACAGACAGTATTTCAGTATCTTCCGAATATGATATATCCAGTTGCCCACAGATGAAAATTCTATTCATGCAATTTTCAACCAGGACTTCATTTCAGCATCTTCTGAAACTAGTAAATCCACAGTCTGTAGCAATGGTTTTGCAGATATTTCTCAAATCCAGTTTAAATTCAGTCAATATTTCAGTATCTTCTCAAACCTATTATCCACAGTCTATAGCAATGCTTTTGCAGATTTTCTCAAATCCAGAATGAATTCAGTCAATATTTCAGTATTCTGTAAAGCTGCCAAAACCACGTTTTGAAGATGTGAAGTCAGATTTAGAGGAACAAACCTAAAATATTCAGAATTTGATATGAGTAAATCAATAGTAGACACATCTTGAAGAAACATCACAGCAAAGTCTGTTTCCTTCAAACTTTGCCTGCATCTGTCTTGTCACAGGTGTAAAGTTTTTTTCAGAGATAGCTATATTATGCAAGATAACGAGTCTTTGTAACAACAAAAACAGTCAAAGATGAACTTCAACAGGCTTGAATTAGTACTTGAAGCTTAGAAAAAAAAGTATTGATCACCTTAGGGACCTCACACAGAAGTATTTGGCAGTGTGGGTGTTTTAGTTTCGGCCCCTCTTACTTCCTCCAGTTGAACACATGAGTTGGGCTTCAGAGCATCACAGAAGTTATCTTGGGGTAAAACAAGTCACTCCTGAGATTAAGTGAGATTATTGAGCGTGAGTATTTGTTCAATCACCAGTTGGTCGAATCTTCATCTCCGTACGAGCGAGTTGTTCTCGTTTCCAGTGGTTCCAAGCCATACCCCTCCATGGAACATTGGACTTATTGTGGAAGGGTCCATTGAGTAGTGCGAACCAACAGTTATTGTACCACCACCCTCCTTCCCACTCTCGCGCGCAGTGAGCCTCACGTCGTGCGTCGTTATCCTGATCGAAGGTGCTGAACATCATGCGATTATGACGGTAGAGGGAATCCTTCACGCTCCCGACATGGTTGTGCACGTGAAGTCGATACTTGTCTCTCTCGCCGTCAATCTTAAACGATCGGTAGATGGCATAGACACGGTTTCCTTCAAAGTCCCAGAGGTCGATCCGAAGCTCGTAATGATCCTGGTTGGAGAGTAGGAAGAGGTTATCGTTGCCGAGCCAGTGTTCCTGCGATACGTCCCCAAATCCATTCTTGTACGACCTCCAGTTGCGATTGAAGGACGTTCTGCCGTCTTTCCGGCGCTGTACAACTAACCACCCTCCAGGTGGGGTGTCCATGTCGCACCAGACTGGCACGGGACACGCGGCACAGTTGGGTTTGATGTAGTACACGCCACTTTTCTTGATACCTTCTGCAAACACGGTCGCACAGTCTGCAAGTAGAAATGAGCACATTAATCTTATAGTTTGATGACAGAATTCTTTTGGTAAATCCACATGCATCGTTTGTACTTCAAAATAATGACATAAATCAAAGGCATATAAGTAATTTACAAACATTGGGGGCTTGTACTTTAGCTATCTAAGCATCTGAGTAGGAAGACTTTTGCATGGCAATGTTACCACATCTCAGTGTCAGTAAGGACGTTTCCTTCCCTTTATGAGTTGTTAACATTTGCATAGACCTGGGAAAAACAATTCAGAACAAAAATATTTTTTGCAATGTAAATATAACAGATTATAGCTGTAGAAGGAATAATTCGATAGAGTTGATTTTGATACAAAATCCTAAATTTAATTTCCTAAATGAAGTTAAACCTTATGTCAAGTGACACTGTAGGAGAGCTTCAATGGCCTTGGATGCACAAAAAGAATAAGTTTGGAATGCATTCAAGAGCGTGATGAGTTGAACAGAATTAACGTTAAAGTCATTGCCTCGGAACTACTGGTGAATACATTTAAGGAAATCTTTTTCGTAGCTTGTTTAAGTAAATGCCTCAAAACAACTTATTTTCTCTCTAGACTGGTTTATAAATTTTACGAAACGTTTGCTAATTTTTGGGTAGCTTAAACAACTTATTTTCAGATTTCAAATAAATTCAAAGGAAAGTTGTTGCGTGCATCTATTTAGACTTTCTTTCTGCATCTTGTTGAAGACAGCTTCTTTCATGTAACTACATAACTCTATTTTGTGGATTGGCATTTCATGGTGGTTTAAGCAATAAAACTTCTAATTATACTGCAGAAAGATAAATAATCATAACTCTTCTTTTACTGGGACGATAAGCATCATTTAGCATTTCAAAATACAAACAAGCAGGAGAGCAATGTCTGTATGTCATTGCGACACTGAACGGAATAACGTATGGTAGGTATAAACAAAGGAGATAGGTATGTTACTGGAATGAGTTCGTCACAATAAACCATCCCAGTCTCCCTTTTCTCCATAGTTTGTTTTGACATTAACAGAACTTCGTCAGAAAGGAACTCCCTTATACATTTTCTTTCCTTTTCGTTTTCAACTACTAACTCTTAATGTGCAGATCCATGAAAATTTCAGGATAGCCTCATCTTTAGTTTGTGACCAATCCCGAACTATTCTCTTTGTTTAGTTGTGATTCTATTAAATTTGTTTGCTCAGAATGTTACTTCAATTAGAAACATGATGACATCACAATGCTATGACATCACTGCACTTAAAGTTCAATGGCAGCTCCGTGTTCAAAGATGTACATTTTTCATTGAAAAATAATGAATTATTTTGAATGATAAATTTAAATTGAATATTAGTGTTTTTCCATCATCTCTCTGCCTAATGGACACAAATTCATTTAGCATTTCAGAGATTCAACAATTGAAAGAATAATATAGAATGACTTAACTTCTCTGTTTCCAATATGGTAAAACGTAAACAGTGTCATATTTTTCATTCAGTACAAATGTGCACATTTCAGGTTGCTTAGCAACCACTGTTTCAGTGCCCTTTTAAAAGCAACCTTACACCACATTATCGTCTTATTGTTGTAAAATATAACAATATCTGTACGACTCTACATCCTATGTAGAGGTCTGTATATACCAGTAAGCTCCTCTGCTGTAGTCAGCCAGACAGTGAACTCCCTCCGTCTGATATTTACTCAGTGATTAGGAGGGCATTTACATCACAGGTCACCGAAAAGACATGCCCAAAATGTGAACCTTTTTGAAAAAGCGACAGGGAACGTGTCTAGCCTGAAAACAGAGATGTCTAGACCATCAGAGGCATTCTGAGTCCCGCTTTGTGTAAACTTGATGTAACAAATGGGATTCTTTTTGGTGGAAGTGTTAACTTTGTGAATGAGAGATGGGTCGAGATTTGACAATTGAGAGAGTGGGGGCGTGTATATATGCATATTTGTCTCTTTGATCATAAATGATGGTATTGTGAATGAAAAGATAAAGTGATATGAGAAGTGAAGTGTTACCTAATGATGGAGGATTTATGTATTTGATATTCTGTGTGCATTGCCACTTATCATTGAAATACAAATTTTATGAAGTGGATGGAATGATGCGAAGCAGTTAATGGGGAGATGTTATGTGATGCTGGTTCTTTTAAACTATTTATACATGCTTGGCCTACTTCATCATACGTTTTTCTGAATTAAATTAAATGAGTAATCTGAAGTGTCAGCATTTAGTACATTGATGGAGAATATATGAAACTGATATGCAATAAATCTTACATTTACATTCAGAAATGTTCTTAATTATGCAAGGGTTTAGTGAATGTAAAGATCAGAGGAATATGTAATCTGATGTGCAACACTGAATAATATGAAGACTATACTGTGTTTATTTGGCTTGCTCTACTTCTTAAGTATGTTCGTTTTGTATAGATTTACCTTATTCAACATAATTAGCGATCTCTTTCTGTAAGTGCCACCACACCATTTTTTTTAACTCAAGGAATTTTAGCATCCCCTCTCTAGATAACCCAACTTCCAAACGCAAGGCATAACTCTTGCCAGTCTCCAGTCTTCGGTTCCAGAGGTCCATGGTTCGAATCCCGCCAGGGTCACGGCAACTTTGTCTGCAGTAGAGAACTGTTCTACACGCAGTAAGGTTTGGGTGATATGCTACACTGAATTTCAGCATAGTACCACCCATGGTTCGCTAGTTCCAGCCGATGCTCGCAGGTTTCACTGCAAAGCATAGCCACATGGCGATGCAGGCTTTCTCCCTGCCATAATACTAGCAGCCGCGATATAAGTGAAATACTCTTGAAAGTGGCGTTAAACACCAACTCACTCACTCACTATATCAAAACAAAATGAAAACAATTAAAACAAGTTTTGGCGGCTCTCCTCTCCTCTCCTCTTGAAAACAGTTTAGTGTTGAATATGAACTCACAGGAGCTACTGTTCATGTTTTTCTTCCAAAAGGTTTTTCTAATTTATTTTTATTGACCATATAAATATGTTTGAATTGGATTTCACTTTCAGTTTGTAAATAGTACTAAATACATTGTTGCAGGTTTTCTTCTACCATTAACAGAAAGCAAGACAATAGTACATCCATAATAAACCAAACATGTGCTGAATATGAGCCATCACATCCCAGTGTTAAAGGAAGATAAAGTCGCCAACAACACAGTTATCCACAGTACTTACTCAAACCTAGTATTCATCTTGGTTTCTTCTTATTTAAACTTTCTCTGTATTATTAATCTACAATTATGTTTTTTCGGTTTTGAAATGAATGTCGACCAAATCTGTTCAACGTCAGTAAGTCATGGACTTACTGAAGTTTGTTCCACTAAGTTACAATCAGGTCTGGATGTCCTACCACTTTGGTTGTTAATTGTTTGGAAAAGGAGGCAAGTCACAGTCTTTCGGGTGATTTTTTGGGCAGGTCAAAGGTAAAATTCGGTAAGTCATTGACCAGATATTTTGTCAGCATTGCAGGATGTCTTCCACAGTATAAACTCACTCTTGAGTTATGATCTAAAAACTGTTGCAAATTTTCTTCCACCAGTAACTTACTGAGTTTAGGTTATTAACTATTAAATGAAGATGTTTCCTTGTCAGCAAACTGTCATTCTTGAAGCAGTGTTTGAAGTGTATAACCTTAATCACTCATTGACTCTATAGATATGTAGATAACAGTTGCTTTATGGCTTTTTACTCCCAATGTGTCTTTAGACATGTACATTTCTTGTTCATAACTGACAGGTTTATTCAGAGAATGTTCTGGCTTACAAGAGAAGATAGGAAACTCTGGCAACCCTTCATGTTTTACCATAGTCCCTTTATACGTTGGTTAAATAGGGTCGTTAGAGATGAAACACTTGTTTATACGTTGAACCCAACAATTGTTCACTAGATCGAGTTCTTGAATGTCAAATATTGATTAAGATGGAAAATACAGTTGGAGTTTTCGTGTATTCTTCATTACACAGAAAAATTGATGCACATTTGAAACAAAAGTATAAGATAGATAAAAACATCTCAAACCAATACAAGATAAATAAACTCAGCCGTTTCAATTGTTTACCAAAGGAAACAACACTTTGATGTTTTTAGTTCTATCAGGCTTCTTGGAAAGAAGATGATAAACACTAGAAAAGAAGGATTCGATGAAGTTTAAACAAAAATACACTTTTCAGTATTTAAACATGTGTTATTAGCTCAAAAAGATAAAAGAATTGTGAAGTATGAAGCCAATTCCATGAGTTTATTTATTCAATACATGTGTTCCTCTAGTTTCTTCTCTTCCGACTGATTTATGTTTTATTCCCTGCTTAGTACATATACATATGTTTTCAAACTTTTACTCTCGTTTGTGATTTACGGTTTTAGTCGAGAGATACATCTACTGTATCAAGTTTCTTGAGGAAGCATCCCCAGACTGCAGACAGACAGCTAGCAGGAATAAAACAACTGATGATTAGGTATATTCTAACCACAATCATACTCTAAAATTGAATTTTCAATCATTGTGTATTAACTCTTTGCCCATGAGCTGTTCCAGCTGGTTTTGGCACTAATGAACCTTCCTGAATGAAGAGTCACTTTAAGAAATAGATGAGGAAAAAACTTATAATTGATACAATTTTAAACCAATTATAGTTATGCTTTTCATTCTGTAATGTTTGTCTGCTAACATCATGTCTAGTTATCTTCTTGCCATGCTTTAGAGATAAGTGAAGAAATAAGAGTGATGATTATATGTTTAATGGCAAGCCAGTATGTGTATGTATGATATAAGTAAGATAGATGTCAAGATCTTATTGTGATAAGGATGGAGACTTTGAAACCAATCTTTATAAATAACCCCACCATACAAGATATTCAGGGTATTGCTTCACATTATGAAACTGTACTGTTGCAGCCTAGCTAAAACTCTTATTTCAGTCAGAATGTTTCTGTCATTGTACTCAAAACTTGTTTGTGGAAGGGTGCTCTTTATAAGTACTCTTATCATTAGGTTTGATATCTGAATAAGCTAAAGTTGAAGTTTTACTTAAGTTTACTTCATGTTGTTCAGCCTTTGGTTTGTAATTGCAGACTCGACTTACTGCAGTCAAGAAAAATGTGAAACGTAAATGAAATCTGATTTTATAGTCATCTACAGGTGTCACTCCCGCTGACCTTCTTCAGGTGACTTATCTACCAGGATTGTATGCCTGTTTAGATTCTAACAATAGAGTTTGTTCCTTCTGTAACAAAAGAATTGTTGATTTCAATGTAAGTGAGTATACACAAAGTTAAATTCCAGAAAAAAGGGGAAAAGAATATCAACATATTGATGAAAGTAATCTAATTAAGAAATCTAAACTGGTTTGTTAAAATGCCTCTAAAAAGGTTGAAAATGCTAAAGACATTTTGAAAATAAAAATAAATGGAGAAATTTTACAATAACATGTTACTGTGAAATGTTAATAATTATTTTGTTTCATTCAACTTAACTTAACTTAATTTGACTTAACCCTTAACATGCGGGCGACGGAATTATCCGGGAGGCTCATAGAGAAAAATGTTAGAACCCTTGGCGAGACCCGTACGTTGGACTTAGTGCATTTACCGGGTCAGTAATAATTATATTTGCCCCCCAGGCGAAATGCGAGACGAAGTGTGTCCGTATATCGCCACATGAAAACTTGTTTACATACATCTCGCAGATAGCCACGATAACGAGTCTGTGTGAATGTCCGGTCGAAATATCAAGTAAAATTCACACCAAATTGCGTGTGCATTGTTGACCCGTAACGCATTGATAATTAGCTTTACAAAAGGCCAATTTTGTCGGGCTTAGCCCCCGAAGCATTAATTCGCTTGAGGCTATTTTCACCCACGTGTTTGTATTGCCTCGGGTTTGCCTCGCACGAGACTGCTATCTGCCTCGCATCTCGCGAGACGGGGGAAAAAATCGCTAACTCGCCTTACTCCCGCACTTCATATCATGTGAGCGAAAAGTTTGTTTTCAAAAAAAAATACGGCAAAATAAAGGGGAAACAATGGACTACATTCCCATATAAAATTAGAAAATCTCAAAAAAATAATAAAGACACAGCAAGCGCCGTGAAAAAGGTCATGTTTACACTTCATAAATTTTGAAACAATCGGCGATTTTCACAACTTCTAAAACATTTATCACGGCTAAAATACTGAATGCATTTTCATAATTTTTATATCACAATAAACCGAAAAGAATAATCTTTTATTCTATATAAAATGCGCAGATTTATTCACAGAAATAAAGATACAATTTTATCTTTCTGAGAGGCATGTGAAACCAAACGGCACACAAACTAATCAACATATTTTCATCAGTTATGGTTCGAGGTTAGCGTTTATTTGAAAAGTCAAACAACATAACCATATTTGGGTTGACATGTGCTTATTTGTCAACTGGTTCGAGATTATGATTTCTTGGAAAAGTGCGATGAACGACCGTTTGCAATGCCGCATACATGTTGTAAGTATTGACGATTTTATAGGTGGAAATAAAGACAAACTTTACATAGCTATAGAATTATAACCAAAGGTCGCATTCTAATGATTTTTATATCATTGTGAAGCTAGACATCTTGTCTTCAATTCCGTATATAAATGGAATTTTTTTCGTTTCGTATTTATGATGTTACGAGGCCCGAATTAATCACAATCTTTCGAAAGTAATAGAATAAAAACGAAAAAACATAGAAAATTCATTCAAAGTTTCGGGTGTGAATTAGCCATTTGTGTACGGGTGTCGCTACTTGAATTTGTATTGAAAACCCGTATATAGTCCTTATTCGCCATGTAGATGCGGTATATTTCGTAAAAACGGTACCGGAATCGCCGCCTGGAAATTCCGCCAGCAGAGCTCGTTAGTGAATAAGCTCAAACTACTGCTGCGAGCTGCGAGCCTGTAAATTCCGCCACAGGGGCTAAAAATGGTAAAATATATATACGCAACGTAAGGGTTAACCACGAACTGACATAAAAAAAACGTGTCAGAAGTTATAAGATCAGGAATTTGAAACAGATTGTATCATTAAAACTAACATGATCATTCAGTATTTGTTGTTTAATGTTTTGACAAAGTCGTTAGGAATAAGTAAAGAGATGTCAAAGCTTTTAATATGTTTGATGACAAATTAGAAGACTTTAAATAAATTGGGCGACACTTTATTTTATATATACAAATTGGAGGTCCTGTCAATTTTGAGGCATGCTTGGGAATCCAAAAGTTTGAATGGATGGATCCTGAATCTGCCACTGTGGAGCATGTTGTACACAAGACTTTCATGAAATATGTTTTACCTATTTAAAATATTTTACTGTAAAAAAATGACTGGGGAAGATTTTTTGGTGGGTTGCACAGTGGTTTTCACATGACATCAGATAAAGAGATCCATTGTTAGAAAGGCAAACACACTCTTCACACCTGGTCTTTAAATAAAGTATAAATAAAGGCTATGACGTAACGACAGTATTATATGGTAACAACTCCTTGAATGACACCACTCATATCTTGAACTCCTTACACCAGTTATTAGTAAAAGCAACTGGTTCCTTTGAAAGTATCTTACAGTTAATGATTCAATTTTGAGCTGCATCCCATTTCATTATTAGGCACACCTGACAATATTCATGAAGTCATACAAATGTTATTTTTAATTTTTCTGTCTCATTAATCTTGTATCCAGCTTTTTGAAATATATACGTACAGGAGTGGCGTTGAAATAAGCCTTTGGCTTGTTCGCCAATCCTATTTTCAAGTTTATGAAATAAAATACGTAAATAAAGTTAAGAATTCTTAGGACAACAAACTGTTTGAGAGTAAGGGCTGTCTTCTTCATGCAGTAAGGTTTGAATTGTATGCAGCATTGAAATATGTTGTGGTTCCCATGTTTTGCTAGATCCAGAGGTTTCACTGCAATTCTTAGCCATAATGATATAGCTGACCTGGATATAAGCAAACTACTTTTGAAACGAGAGGTTAACTATGTATCACCTCATCTCCCTTCTATTGAATCTGCTAATATATTCACAAGACCGGTATCGGATTTGATGAGGTAGGCAGGAGTTGAGAGATGGAGAGGTATGTACATGTTACTGGGGTAAGGACAAATGAATGGGTAGACCATTATCACCTGTGGTGGGTTTAGGGGATGGAAGTAGGGGGACAGATATTGTCAGTGACGGTGTATGTAACGATAGGGGTGACTGAGTTGTGATGGGCATGCCAGATAGACATCAGATCGTCTTTGTAGTAAGATACTGTTTGATCTGATAGCCTACTTATCTGTTATTTGTTACCTTTCAGGTATTTTGATATACTGGGGGGCTTAAACTTTGTTCCGAATCTATAACATAGTGAACTGAATAGATGTTGGTCTGTATTCATTAATTCATGAGCTTTTCTGAAAAATATATATATATATATATAAGATGATAATTTGTATGCATGTACTTTAACAGAAGAATGTGAAAAGATTGAAGTTTAAGAACCTAATGTAGGCATTGACTACTGGCAGATACTCTTGGATGCGTTGTGGTTTCTGTCAATTGGCCACCAAGAAGGTCTGACACTAATGAAATCAGCAACTGAAGTATTCAGGCATCAAAGTAATCAAGCAATATTTAGGAACCAAATTTTAATCACAAAAACATGTTTATTTAGTAGAAATGTCAACAGCAAAATCATCAGAATCAATATTTCGAATATATTTGAGAGAGAAATAATATTCAGTAGAAGTGTAAAACTTTTAGCAAGATCCTCAGAAAGCATTCTTCCTGAAGAATGACAAAATGATGAAAAAGGTTTTAGAAAAAGGTTGTAAGTGCACCAAACATTTGAGTGATGTAGTTTTAAGGAGGTTTCTTCAGTGAAAATGTTCAAATTTTTGTTTTTTTGTGTTGTAAGCGATGAGTTGGAAAGATAATCCTCCTTCTTGACAAGCCAGGTAACTCATACATCATCAGTGATTTCACTCTCCAGGTAGGAACACCAACCCTCCTCAAAGTGGCAGGCTTGTTTTTAAACAGTCTGATTTAGTAACGACTCTCACTGATGAAGTGTTAGAAATTTTTAGGAGACACGCGATTGTTGTTTCAACTCCAACTTTTGAACATCTTTCCCAACGATCTTTAGAAAATTGCAAACACAAATTAAAGGTGTTTGTTCTGGAAAACTGCATGGCTCTATTTTGGTTGTGGGTTGCAGTTTTGTGTTTATGTAGATCTTTTGTAGGTAGAACCAATAATAAAATGGATGTCTCACAGGTCTTTATGATAAAATTATGATAGTTTTCTTATCTCAAGCTCTTGAGCACCTCTTTGAAAGATGTGTTTGTTTTACACAAGTCTGTGTTAAAACTTTGGTAATAAGTTATGAATGATTTTGTAGTTTTGGGTTGTGAAAGTGCTTCTTTACAGAGACAGCATTTTTCTATTTGGGTGATAGTTTGATAATGCAGTCACTGTCTCCTCTTTATGCCATGTTTACGATTTCTAACAGATACAAAAAACATGTTTTATATTTGAAGCCCTTGTTGATGTTGATATAGATTCTTTAAGTACAGGTACTTGTGTAGATGCTTTTCGAGTTTGTTGATTTTTATGACAAGCAAACAAAGCTATTACCTATGTTACAAAGTGCAGATTTGTGATTTTGCACTTTTGAGAAATTCTTACACAATAAATATAATCATCTGAGAAAACCACAAATTGTTTTATAATTCTCTGGTTACATAACAAATCTTTTCATCTCATTTGTTCATAATTATTTTCATAAAATTTATATGTTAAATTAAAAATTATTAATTTTATTGTCTTGTATACACTCAATGTCACACATTTTCGCATCTACTCTCAAAACTCCTTACTGAATTTGTTTACAAACCTTTGGAGTGACAGTTTTGCTAAAACTGATCTGCTAGTTTTAAGAGCTTGGCATCCAATGACAAGATTTACAAAGATCAGACCTGACATTGTAAGAATGAATAAGGTAGATAGTTTTAGCAGAACATGTATGAACCCTCTCTTCCATCAAAATACAACATTCTATCAATGGTCAGGATGAGAGACTTATCCATCTCTTTATTCCACAATAAACCATGTTTTGGAGTGTACTCACAGAAACTGATCCATGACATCCAAGACAATAGCGTCATGATGACACTAAGAGTGGACCTGATACGCAAGGATTTCAAATTCGTGGTAAAATTTGCTCACTACTTTACTTTACAACTACTACTTTATATTTATTTTGGTGGGCGTTTTCTTGATAAACTATTATAAACGTTAAGCCACTTGTCTTTCTGTCCCATGCTTTAACTGTAATAGTTCAGGGCAAAACTGTAGTTTATTGCAGAATACCTGATGGTTGAGGCTACTCTGTCTCCTATCAACGCACACTGAAGTTCAACCAGTTATCACTCCAATGCACAGCATCAATGGCATTGCATCACTTCACCCTGCAATCCTTACAGAAATGATATAATTGAAAAATTCTTGAAAGCAACACTGAAGACAGTTTCACCTCACCTCACCCTTCCATCATAGCCAGGTGAAACATACACACATTTCCTCACATACATCAGTATTGATGACCAAGTGCCCCTTAACGGTCAAATCACAAAGATCAAAGCAGAGAAGCATTGACCATCACATTGCCCTTGTCATGATGGTTCCTCTGAATAGTCAAAATGCCAGAGGAAACACAGTAAAATGTATCATAAAGGTTTATACTACAATATCAAAGTCTTGGAGCTCATTGCACATTCCTAAAAGCAAGATATTGGTCTTATGGGCTGATAGTTGTCCGTCGACATTTATAAGGAAAAACTGTACTATATGGTAATGATTGTCCACAGCAAAGAATCATATTAAAACGCTTTTACTATGGGTCCCAGATTACTACTGGATTGCCTAACCAGGGGTTGGGAAAGGCAGGGGCTATGCATGGGCCATTTTGCACATAGGAAGAAAAAATGGCCCATTAAAATTTGAAATTTTAATATTTCTACAAAGGAGAATGGCCCATTTAAATTTCTGAAAATGACTAATAGCCCTTAAAATGGCCCATTGTCAAAGGTGTCTTTCCCAATCCCTGCTAACCTTTAGCTATGGCCAGTCCAAGATTATTCCTATTGTTAACAAGGTGTGATTCCTCTAGATTGGTCACACAGAATGGTTTGACACTAATTTATTCAGCAGCTAGAGTCTTAAGAACATTAGGTATTTGTGAATTGATTAATAATTTCTTTCAAAATAACAATCAACCATTGCCGTCTTAAAGCGTTAGTATTTTTGGTATTACTGCCTTGAACTCTTGGCAGAGCAGAGATGATTATCATTATCATAGATATATGATAAAGAGTTAAGCAGAGATACCATTTTGTCTCCTATTGTTTTTCACCAACACTTTGGAGTTCTGACCCCTAGTATATAAGCATTTATGTGAAGTCAGAGATTAACTTGGAGTTCTGACCCCTAGCATATAACATTCATGTGAATTAAGTCAGAGATTAAATTGGAGTTCTGACCCTTTGCATATAACATTCATGTGAAGTCAGAGATTAAATTGGAGTTCTGACCCTTAGCATATAACATTCATGTGAAGTCAGAGATTAAATTGGAGTTCTGACCCCTAGTGTATAACATTCATGTGAAGTCGGAGATCAAATTGGAGTTCTGACCCCTAGCATATAACATTCATGTGAAGTCGGAGATCAAATTGGAGTTCTGACCCCTAGCATATAACATTCATGTGAAGTCAGATTGATTTGTAGATATGTAGAATATCACCAGATTTTAGGAGGATATGATAATGGCAGACCACCTAGGTTGTTATTAAATATAAGAGCATTCCAGTCATTAAAGGTCTGTGTTCTACAGTTTCATGTAACACATTGTTATAACTCATATTAATGTCACAAATATGCTTTGGTCGTCACCAGCCTTTGTAACATGATAAGGTGTAGCTCCAGAAAGAAATTGTTTCCATTGTTTCTTTTATAAGTTACATATATATATATATATATCATATTTTCTGACATCTGAAAGAGCAGTGCTAGTTTAACCTGTATAATGCTATAGACCAATATATTTGACAAACTTAATATTTAAAAAAAAAACCAGACAATTGTGTAGCACATGCGGAATCTTAAACCTGAAAAATATCAATCTTGCAAGTAATACTTATAGTTGTAATTTTATTCTCTCCCCAAAGATGTTTTTCAAATCATATCCACATAACTTCTAGCATAATACCACTGTTCGCTAAAAAGAATGATGGAAAATCTAACTGGTTGCAATCAAGTTTGTTGTGCAATGGACAATGTTGTTTCAAGTTGAGGTTTCAGTCTGTTTCCATAACACTTGAAGTGTAGAGTTCCTTTGAGGCAAACATACCTTCACTAAGACATAAGTCAGCGATATGATAACAAAAAAGGAGTGAGTTATTGTTTAAAACTGCTTGAGCAATATTACAGTCCAAAGAGGAAGACAAGGGAAATAAGGACAGTAGTGGTAGTGCTAGTGGTTTGAAAACCAGGGATATCAGTATATTATAACAGTTATTTTACAGGGAAATATATAAACATTTGGGGAGATATGACTGTAGTCTGTTGGGATGGATTCAATGAGATAACATATACTTTATTTCACTTCATAAACACTTGGTAACCTTGAACCTACATTAAATGCACCAATTGCTACGCTTGTATCTGGTAGTTTATGATTTGTGAAATAAAACAATTTCCATCCAGTCATTTATCAGCAACTTGAATCGATAGTTTAGTAACTAAAGTGTAAACAGACTATCAAAATGCTGATAGTGCAATGTTATGTTCAACTCTGAAAGGTTCACCGGTTAGAAAGTAGTAAGGTTTGTGTGCAATGCTACATTGAAATTAAATGCAGAACCACTCCTGGTTCGAGAGTTCCAGCCAAAACTTGCAGGTTTCACTAAAATGCATAACCACAGTCGTGTTGTAGACTTTCACCCTAAAAGTGTATATGTGCCAACTATTTGACCAAAGCTTATTTATAGCCAGTAATTAAATCCCAGTATAGTTCCCTTGTGCTAATGCATTTGGTTCCTGTAAAGTGCCCAATCAGAACCATTTGACACTAATTCATTCAAAAGCTAAAGTTTTAAAGTGTAAAGAATGTCGCTGGTTATCAGTATATTCCCGGGGCGTGATAGCGCAGTGGTTAGTGCGTTTGGTCCGGGGTTCGAATCCCGCCAGGGACTCGGCAACTTTGTCTTCAGTAGAGAACTGTTCTACATGCAGTAAGGTTTGGGTGCAATGCTTCACTGAATTTCAGCATAGTACCATCCATGGTTCGCTAGTTCACATAGCCACATGGCGTTGCAAGCTTTCTCCCTGCCATAATACTAGCAGCTGCAATATAAGTGAAATACTCTTGAAAGCGGCGTTAAACCCCAACTCACCTCACCTCACCTCACCTCACCTCACCTCATCTCAGTATATTCCCCTTATCAACTTATCTTGGTTCCGACCCAACACAGTTTGGTTCTCAATCAGTTGCTGTAGTTGTTAGGTGACAAACTAATTACCTAAACAAAACAGTTAGACAAAAATATGTTTTTCAAACCGTGAGATGTTTGATTATCTTCGTCCTAAATAAGGTGTTGGAGCACCAGTTGGCTTGGTCTCTGCTTACTTAGATGGTATACATATATAGAACATCATTCTTGTGCATTTGGATCGTTTGTATTGAACGAGATGTCATGAAAACGGAGTAACAATGAGTTCCGCTTCCATGATTACGAAAGCCTACAAGGGCAAAACTCAGTGACAACATTTTTTTTAAAAAGTTGTAATTACATTCAATTATATATTCAAGTTTTAAAAGTTGTATATTCAAATTTGAAAGTTGTAATTACAACTTTAAAAGGTGTAATTACAACTTTAAAAAGTTGAATATTCAAGTTTAAAAGTTGTAATTACAACTTGTAAAAGGTGTAATTACAAGTTTTAAAAGTTGTATATTCATTTATATATTTACTTTCTTGTAGACCTGCTCCGACGGCATTGTACACAATTACTAAGATTATTTCTGAGTCATCACTTTATAAGAGCAGTGACGTATATGGGATTATTTAAAAACTTGAATATTCACCTTTCGTAACTTGATTTAACACCTTTTCTAGTTGTAATTACACCTTTGAAAAATGAATATACAACTTTTTAAAGTTGTAATTACACCTTTAAAAGTTGTAATAACAACTTTAAAACTTAAATATACAACTTTAAAACTTGAATATACAACTTTCTAAACTTGTAATTACACCTTTAAAAGTTGAAACTACAACTTTTAAAAAAAAATGTTGTCATTGAATTTGGCCCTTGTAGGCTTTCGTACATGATAGCTTTGAGTATGATGTTCTATATGTATTATATCCCCTTATTTAAGTTAAATCGTTTTTAAAAATCAGTTGATCAAATTTTCTGGGACGGCGTACCACGCAATGATACACCGACAGTTGTTCAACCAGCTCGACTGATGGTTTCATATCTACATAACAGCTATATTGCAGCCCAGTAAAGCTTTATGGGAAATTTTGTCAAGTGCGTTAACACAATGAAGACATAAAATTTGCTTGAAATAATTTAATTCCAAAGAAACGAAAATTAGAAACAATATTCAGGATTCTATCCGTCGTGCTTCTCTCAAATGATGTAACCATGGAAATGATGTCACAGTCATAAAAGGTTATGACGTCACAATGACGTGGCATCGCTAGTGAAGCTTCGGTAGTGCTTGCCGATTCCCTTATCATGAAGCTTTTCGCCTGATTAATGATAATATGAGTGTCCTACATGTGTTGTCAATATTATGTCTCAATCCAAGCTAATAATTCAATTATTTGAAAGGTTTTTGCCAGTGTGATGAAAATCATAAATTACGAAGTGCCAAAGTTTAGAGAAAGTAGGACCGCCAGCCATGCTATACAGAATTCACCATGCAATATGGTACTCGCCCATGGAAACCATATTGCATGCCTGTATTACTATCTTAAGTTTAAATGGGTATTTAATAAAAAATCAAACATATGAGGGTGTTGAGATTTACTGATCTTCAATCTTGTTAGGAGCATCAGTATTATGCCTTCAAAACAAATATTCCTGCCCACAGAATACGTTTTTGGCCTCCAAATCAAATATTCCTGTCTGAAGTATCAGGTTTTTGACTCCAAATTAAATATTCATTTTCCCCCCGTTGTTCATCTGTCTGCCTGTTTGTCTGTGGTGGCCAAGAGTATTTAAAGTTTTCCTGATGAAAAGTAAAGAGACCTGGAACATTAAGCCAAGGATAACTTGTATGTTTTTCTACCCAAATATTATGTGTTATACAAGGTATCACCTAAACAAGGGATGACAGATATCCAGAAACTTGAGGCACTAACTCATATCAGCTGTCATCCACCAATCAAAACCTGTCATTGCTGTATTTACTGTACACAGTTCCACAAACAAACTCTGGCGGTCATGGCAACCACCGGCATGCTTCTGATGCCTCCTTCAAGAAAGATAAATACCAGCGAACAAATAACAGGCACTAAATCATTTGACAGTAAAGTACTCTGATATCTGTTCCCCCACAGCTTGTAGAGATAGGATGCTAATTTGTCAAGGTAAATATACCTATCATGGTGATGAAATAAACAGAGCAGTGACAGGGTTATGTGCTTTGCCTCATCTTGTTTGTTGTCTTCTTGTGAGCTATTAGAGTTATTATAGGACATTGAAGGAGATATCAAGTTCATTGAATCAAAGCTGCAAGACTAGAGGTTTTACATATTTAACAATTAGTGATTTACTCAAAGAGATGAAAGAAACAGCGGGCGAAGATGGTAAAATGCCTTGAGGTCCCCTCATCATGTTTGTTGTCTTCTTGTGAGCTATTAGAGTTATTATAGGACATTGAAGGAGATATCAAGTTCATTGAAATAGCTGTAAGACTAGAGGTTTTACATATTTAACAATTAGTGATTTACTCAAAGAGATGAAAGAAACAGCGGGCGAAGATGGTAAGATGCCTTGAGGTCCCCTCATCATGTTTGCTGTCTTCATGTGAGCTATTGAGAGTTATTATGGAACATTTGTAGTTATTTTAACAACAAGTGAAAGACATTTACTCCTTGTGATGAAATTAAACAGAGCACTGACAGTGTTGCATATTTCCCCCTCATCGTGTTGAGTTGCCTTCTTGAGAGCTGTTAGGGTTCTTTATGACATTTCTGGGAGAAATCTAGTTTATTGAAATTGTTGCAAAACTAAAAATTGTAGAGATTTAGCTATAAGTGAAAGAGCATTTACTCTCAGGTTTGAAATAAACATGGAACTAACAGGCTTATCTGCCTTTCATTTAACATGTTTGCTGTCTTCTTTTGTGATGTTAGGATTATAAATGGGCATTTCAGTGGAGATTAAGTCCATGAAAGGGTTGCAAGACTCCCCAGCTTGTTACAAGTTGTTTATGAGAATGATAGTAACAGATGATGACGATAGTTGAAGAAAGATGTTGTCTGTCACCTTTAACCCTTTACTTGCTGAATGAAGGTTGAGGTTCAGCTGTTTGAGAGACATTCTAGAATTTGATTTTATACACAACTTGGTTGAGGTAACTAGCAAATCTATCCAGGCTGCCTGTTCTCAAAGATTCCTAGTGCTAGGATATACTAACTTTAATCCTAAGGTCAAGGATGGATGTCCTATCTTAATTCTTAAAAATTATCTTATCATTAGGCTATCCGTATTTTAATTTGTCGTAAGTTGCTAGGGTCTATCCTGGTTAAGATACTTTCAAGATCTGACATCCAGGTAGTTGTTTTACTGTAATTATCCTAGAAATATGAATTTTGTATGTTCTTTCAAAATGTTCATTCAAAATGTTCTTTCAAAATGTTCCTGTACCAGGAATGGTTAGGTCAATAAAACTAGAAAAAAGGAAGAGGAAGTTTAATTGTCTGTGATGACCTTCTTCTCTATTACCAGGAATAATTCTATTATTCTGTTACTTATCATTAAGGTCTGAACCGTTGCGCTTCAACCCTTACTCCTCTGTATCTTTTGCAACTTTTTGGTGAATGGTTGAAACTATTACTTATGGTATTGGTTCATTAAGTAATGATCATGGACAAGTAAAAGTCTTTTCAATATGTCTTGACCATCAGCTTCAGAGTCTTCATAAAAATGGTATATATAGTAATATAAAAAATATATAGTGATAAATATATAAATATATTACAGTTAACCCAACATCTTTGGAACTTATCAAATGTAGCAGAAGTTAGAGATACAATCTTAATATTTGAAAGATGATTCAAATTTCAAATTTTGAATCGGTTATGTTTATATAAATTTCAGACGAATGGTCCAGTTATTTTAAACAGTTTGACAGGATTCAGTGATGTGTGTATTCTGTTGGAAGCATGAATTCACTAAAGAACGTTCATGTTTATGTAAATTTCAGTTTTGAAGTTTCATGTCTTGTTGACATAATTTGCCACGAAGATCATCTGAGTTTATAAAGTTTGACAGAAAATGAAGTGTGAAGTCTGTTACGTGACACACGATATAGTTACTTTACTTTAAACTGGAGTAAATTGCTGAAACCAGAGACCACAACTTGTGGTTTGAGGTTTGTCGATCACGACACTGACACCCTACAATGTTTAGAGAAGGTAAAAAATGTCCTTCCCACAATTTCTGTGAAAACTATGTTAGACCATTGCTAGAAGTGACAGGGAGACATATAGCCTTCATGCTCGGGTAGAGAACCTAACTGCAGCATAGAGCACCGGCTTATAGGTGCAGGGGCCAGGTTTCAGTATAGACTTGGTTTCAGTCATGCGTTTCATGTTGAAAATATGGTAATATTTTAATACACTAGCTTCAGGTTAGACTAACTATCAGTTGCTGAAACAAATTTGAGAGGAAATTGTCCAAATTTTGAATAAAGGAAAATAAATTTAAAACAAGCTTCTGCATGGCAACCGCTGACAAATGAGACAAGATCCTGGGTTGAAACAAAGAAGTTAAAAATTTCTTTGTTGTAGCATGCCAGGTTAGACAAAAGTTTTACTCTCTGAAATGAAATTTCAAAATGTTCAAATTTGAAATAATATAAAAATAGATTTCAAAATGTTCAGAATGTCAAATTTAAGCTTAAAGTAAGCTTTTTAGATTTATTGGAATGGACTTGATTTGGTTTGGCTGTTCTTTGATATGAAAGTCAGACTAGTTGACAAGAGGCAATACATGTTCTTGTACAATTGTCAAACTCTACCAGAATGTGCCCAAACTGGTTAAAAATCAAGTTCCGCACCAGAAAGAATGAGCAGAAAAATGTGCTAATCATTCTAATTACATGAAACACCAAAGTTCATGTCAGGGCAGACAGAATGACACGCTCGAGGAGTGCAGAGAGACGAAACTTGCTCTGAAGTGCATGACATGCCAAACGGGAGACTTTTTGTCAAACCCTGTATTTACAAATGTTAATGCTTCACAGTTAGTTGCAAATTGTTTGGCCCCTTTGCTGTAACTACACCCTGATGAAAGCGCTGATGTCTTGTGACTTTCTTAATGCTAAGAGTTTTCATGTTTTGTTTCGTCATTTTTGTAAATTCTGGTTTTCCGTGAATACTGTCAACTTATTTTATGCTTGAGTGATGCTCTTGTCAAACCAATATTTACAAATGGTAGTTTGTTTTTGGAGCAGGCATTGAAAACCATCCGTTATCACCTGCTGACAACGATGGCCTGGAGTTGTTTTCTGATATACTTACAAGTTAGGTATTTTCCCCCCATTTTGATATACCGGTACCTACATTTTAGGTATTTTCACCCCATTTTTTCAAGTTTAGTAAAAAAAATTGTGCAGTCGCTTATTCTTTTTTACATTTTCATTGCAGGGCTAAGTGTTCAATTGGGTGTCAATGACATATGCAATTGTTTTCAATGTACTGCTCATGCTTTTTTTAAATCCGATTCTCTGAAGTGTCTTAGCTAAGATACGTCCAAGCTATGCAGGACAAGTTAGAATATCCGAACCTTTTGATAAAACCCATTATTGAAATTAACTGAATTTTTGCTTTCATTTGATATAAGCTAGAGTCTGGGGGACTGCCAAAATAAATGGCCATTATTGGTTGAATTACCTCAGCAAATAGGATTGGCATGGTCGTGGTTTATGAGTAATACTATTCCTGGTAATAGGAACAGAATGTCCATGTGCAAGAAACAAGCTTTCAAAATGTTTAAGGAATTTCATTTAAAATCATTTCTTGAACATTTTGCAAAATGTGTGCGTCTGATTTTGTTAAAAGCATAAGGAAAAAAAAATATATGGACTTTTATGTTCAATAAATTTTTTTTGAGTTTGATAAATGTTTTTCAAACCAATTAACAGTTGATTTAAAAAAAATTAGTAGTCAGTTGTTATCTTGAAATGTTAACTAACTCCAGGAAGTTAATTGATGATATGTTTTTTTATCTTTTGACATTTTTACCCATTTTAAAACATTCAGAGGAATAATTTTTGTGATTGTGGAAGAGTTATATTTCATTCTGCTCATCTACTGAGATATAAACTATTTTCAGTATAAAATCAGAAAATATTCTTCAAACGTTGTAATTTAAGGGTACTATTACTAACTGAGAGAAAATGAAAAGTAGAATAATACAATGTCATTGTATAACAAATAAGCATTTAACTCCTGTATCCTGAAATACTTTGAAAGCAATCCACAAATTCTTCATTTTTAATTTTCAGAAACAATAGAAAACTTGACTGTTAGATTTACAAAAGGAGATTTCAGTGTTTCAACATGAGCCTTACATCAAATTCTTCAGCCTACATGTTTTGGAAACAATAGGAAAGTTGACAGACACTTTTAGATATAAAAAGGGAAAACATCCGTAGACACATAATCGTGGGGGACCTCCTAAACAATCTAAATGTAACTAAACTGTATAATTCTCTGTGTTAAATTAAGACCGGGAATGGAAGTTAAAGGTTTGAGACATTGCTTAACCAATCCGTAGGAGGATATTTGTACAGTTGGATCTAACTAACTGATACAATATGGGGGTAGTGAACGGTAACCCGGGTTCATATAAATGGTTTTGTTGTTCAACAAAGTCAAACAAGAGACTGTGTGGGTTTGAGACAAATTCTTTTGCTGTCTAACTTTTTCCTTTATGGAACAATAAGAAATGCGTCATAAGAAGTAAACTTGAAACGAGAATTGGCTTTCTTTTTTGTTATTAGCAGATCTTTCATCCCACATTTTCTGTCAAATTTTCTTTTTTTTGTATCTGTGTGCTGTGAGTGCTGTCTTTTGATGAAAACTAAGTTAGTTAATCTTTTTAAATTATAAAGTTTAATACTCGCATTAGAGAATTGTTTGATCTGCCCTAAGACACAATTAAACATTACATTCTGCATTTTGATCACTTCATTTGTTCTGACTTTGACCTGATTGTTCTTTTGTCAAAACATTTATGATTGTTAAAAAACATTATGTGTGCACAATGGACCACCCACAACAAAACACACATATAACTGTTTGGTATTTCAGGGATTTACAATTTTTGCAATCTGATACTTAGAAGTTTTCAGGAAAATAAGCTGAAAATTGAGTTCTCTTATGGTAAGATTATTTTTCAAGCAAGAACCAAAGGATATGAAAGTAACAAGTGTTTTTAAAAAAAAAAAAAAAACGTGAACAAAAGGTTTAGAATGTTTCTTTTAACAGACTACTTACACTGTAATCATTAAATCATTGGGGATTTAAATTTTAAAAATTGTATGTTGATTTTGAACTTAACATTGATGGAAACAATGATATAAAATCAGAATCACAAGATTAACACTTGTATAAAATGGAATCTTTAACAATGTTCATCCCCAATTAATTGAGGATATATGTTTGTAACTATCTGCTTCTTATCATGCCTCTTTAATACACAAAAAAAGACAAAGAAATAATGCTCAAATAAATTAAATTCTGAGAACAGTATGTTGAATTGTAAAGCAATTAACTGTTTGAAGTACCTTGATTATGAATGTCAGAAAATAGAAAAACAATATCAGCAAAATCCCCACTAATATTGTTTGTAAATGGTCACTGGAGGTTACAAGAAATAAACAGTGAGGTTAGGAATACTCCCATTTATATCATGAATGTAAAACAGCCCACTGTTTGATCTCATTCTGTCTCAAATTACGTATTTGGGGGCTATATATTGAAGGTTAAACTAGATGGAGAGTAATATGGGTGAATAATATCAAATATGATAAATATATTGTCATCATATGCCATCATAGCACAAATTAGTAGTAAGTATATTGTTGTTATGTCATGAATGTCAGACAGGCAACCACATGATCTCGTTCTGTGTCACATCACCTGCTTGTGGGCTGCTGGTATTATTTCTGTAAACAAGTTGGTGGGAGGACAATTCTAAACTTGGATGGGAAGTGAACCACATGAGCGCACTGTCAGAAGGTAGCCGACACGAGTCGGTGTTGTTTTACACAATGTTCAGGTGAGAATGTTCCCAGTAAGTCACTAATCCCAGCCAGATGAGCCCCAGACAATATTTTGCCCCAACTCAAGACAAGGGGTGAGATTCACTAAATGCTCACCATAATTGTGATCTTTAATCCATGGTGATGACGTCACTCTATTGTGTTAACAGTGGATTATTTTTAAGAATCTACTGGTCATTAACTAATCTAGTCAGGAGGGGTGTCAGGTTTTGACATTTTCGTAATGGCTCACAAAGTAATTTGTTCAAGAATGATGTATTTTGTCTTAGTATATCTGATTAGAATCTTAAAATATCTGATTATTTTTGTAATGTCTGACCCGGGAATCGAACATGTAACCCTTCGTCTGTTACACAGCGCCCTAACCTATTCGACTACCAGGCCTGCTGGTAATCATTTGATTGTTTGTCAGTAAGATCCCTGCATTCTAAACAAGACTGGTAAAGTGTGACACGCGTGGGGATCGTGCTGAAACACATGAAATGCAGGAGTTCGGCTGTCAGTCAAATCGCTTTGCGTGGAAGATTTGCTCCATGCAGGTGCATGGAAGAATCCATTTCATAAGGGTCGAAGCTACGTGTACCATATCCAATGAATGGGCACCGAAATTTGCAAAATATTTGTTTAGGTTACATAATTGAAATGTATTGTCTATAATGCTAGATAATCACATATGTATGTTTCGTGACGTCATACATGGATTAAGATGGAGAATGCATTCGGAGCTCGTTAATTATTTTTAACAAATCCACGGCTCCTCATGCATTCCCCATTACATAATCTATGGGCCTTGTATAAAGGCTGGAATTCTCATTTACCTAGTCTAGTTTAGTTTCTTCACTAACATTCATAGAAGGAACTACTGTGTAAAGCACTCGTCGATTTAAAAGGATTCATAGATTTAGTATACGGTTTGTCATCCTGACTAACTCTAATTGATGTAGCGGTAAGTAGCTTAACCTTTTACCTGCACTTGACAGGATATGCTGAGATAATGTATCAAGTCATGGATCAATATAGGCAGTATCTAGGTTCTATATTCCCCGGGGAAGAGGCCACAGTATCCAGTCAAATGAAGGGGCAATCAATTACACTAAAACATTATTTTATACTTTCATTTATGTTGACAATTTCAAAGACATTCATTCAACCATTCCTCAAATATTTCAGAATAGCCAATCAATAGCAAGTGTCCAATCAGATTATTCTTAATAAGGAAGTTATGATTCCTGTAAATTGGCGCCTGCGGATGGTATGACCTAGAATTATTCAGCAGGTCAAGTCTTAGATGTTCCAGATGGTTTAGCTGTGTAATGTGCAATACGCCAGGAGGGTCTGAAAACTACACAATATGTTTGTTTAATTCCCCAGGAGAATGTTGCTGAAAGTCTTGCTTATTCATCAGAACTAGGTGTTGTCTTAAAGGGAGGTATAAGAGTTTTATATTGAAAAATAATCTGATTAGTCTCTGTGTTATATGTTTATACATGTGTGGATTGTAAGGCATATCCCATTGATGTAGAATGGCACGCAATTAATAATAATGGATCTGTGACTTCTCTTCAAGTAGCTTTGAAAGAAAACGATTAAGATTCCAGCTTGTTTCGTCATATAAACATACACTATTATTTGCTTACAACAGTTAAAAATGTAAATATTAAAAGCATGACACATGATTTATTATACCCCCGACCGACGGTTGGGGGTATATAGTAATATCAACGATTCCGTCCGTCCGTCCATCCGTCCGTCCGTCCGTCCGAAGACAATTTTTGTCCGATCGATTACAGAAAAACTATTCATTCATCTCATCCTTTTCAAATTTGGTACATGTCTTCTTCACCACTAGGAGAGGTGCAGTGCGAAGTTTAAACCGAATTGGTGAATTTTTAAATTTTTGGCAAATTTTAAATTTTTTTAACTTAATCAAATTCTGAGCATTTTTTGTCCGATCGATGACAGAAAAACTATTCATCTCATCCTTTTCAAATTTTGGTACATGTCTTCTTCACCACTAGGAGAGGTGCAATGCGAAGTTTAAACCAAATTGGTGAATTTTTTAATTTTTGGCGATTTTTTAAATTTTTTAACTTAGTCAAATTCTGAGCATTTTTTGTCCGATCGAATACAAAAAAACTATTCATCTCATCCTTTTCAAATTTGGCACATATCTTCTTCACCACTAGGAGAGGTTGCAAAATGTAACACGATTTGGTGAATTTTTTAATTTTTGGCGATTTTTTATATTTTTTTTACTTTATCATAGCTAGAATGAATGAAGCTACTTCTGTGTTGTGATTTGTTGACTTCATCATTTTCTTTTTCATGTAACTTTCATCAAAAGCTACTTCAGTGTTCTTGTTGATTTTACTATTTTATATTTCCACTGGTTATATTTTGGGAAAAGTTAAATTTTCTTTCCTTTCAGCCATAAACTGCTGTATATCTCTCGATCACTGTGCCTTCAGGGGTGTGCTTCCATGTACCTGTTGTTTAAAGTCAATCGAATGAATCATTATGATGGATTAATTTCCAAAATAAAGTTGAAATCAGTGGTAATAGCAGTAGTGTATTATGTTACCCATACCTTTTCAAGTTACTATTATTCTTATTTTTGACTTAAACCACCTTTTTTACATGAAGATCGAGACTTGTCCTACCATTTTCACAAACAGTTTAATCTTAATTTCATAGCTTATCAATCCTTAGGTGTGCAGACACCTCTCTCTTTAAGTAAAATAAAAATGTCAAACTGTAACAGTCGGGGGTATTAGTGAGCCATGCTCACTTTTTTGCTTGTTTCTAAATTTGTTTATGCTTTTTGAATTGAAAGGAGCTTGATGAGAACAATTCTTAATGATTAGAATATTCTCATTGCTATAAATAGTTGACAGTTTAAAAACGATTACTGTCATACTACTGAACAGTTTGTACCTGACTATTCCCATCTGACTGAAGTACAGAAGACAGAACTTGTTATGCAAGACGGCCATTAAACAAACCACTGGGTGTAATGTGTACGCGAGGACGTTCGTTGTTACTGATTCGTCACGTGACTTTTAATGCGAGGAGCGGGACATACGACCACGAAAGTGGTAAATTTAAGCTCATTATGCATATTGTTTGAATACTTATGAACTTATAAATAGCGTCTACTTCATGAGTAAATATCTATACTCCCTCTTGTGAAACCAAATAGAAGATAAACCTAACCATTTTTTTTGCAAACATACATTTTAGCAACTGCGTGTCAGTCAATGTCGTCGAAATTTCGACAATCGCTGTACATTTTCCCTATCATAAGAGTATGCAATGTGTATATTATCCAAAATTAATTTAATGTAAATTTGTTTCAATAACTACTGCAAGCCCTGGCGAAATTTCAAGGCATGGTATGGTGTGAATATTTAATAATCTGTTGTCAAAGTTGGATCATGTGTTTTCATAGCTCATGTGTTCCGTCGTACGGAAGGTCACCGATCATGTGATTTACGGTACACGGATTGTGCTGATCGAGGGTTCGGATTGTGCCTGATTGAATTTGGTTTATTTTCTAAATAAATCCGAACATGTTAATTTTGAAACAAAGTGAAAGCTATTAAATGTGCGGAACAATGACTGGCTATCAATCCAAACACATACGATCCGTGTAATAGCATAGGTAAACCTTTTTATCGTTAAGTTTATAAATGTGTTTCTTTCTGCAGAAAACAGGGATATTTCACTGTCGGAAGGCATCTTGTTTTATGTTAATGACCCACTATTTTCAACAACCACTCAAAAACCGCCAAAAAAAGCAGCGATCAAGCTCTGAAGCAAAGTGTACAGTAGCAAGTGCGACATGCTGCAAGGAGTTCGAAACTGAAGCTGAACTTTTAGAACATTTAATCGCGGTCCACAGTTTTGTTTGTGATTGATGTGGATCTACTTTCAAGTCAAAGAACGGTCTGAATATCACATCATATCACACACTTATATATTTGCATTTATATGTGTGAAGTCTATCTATCTCATAAAAGAACCCACGTAGATTTCAGACTTACTCCTGTTCAAACTGCATGAGTCATTTGGTCTGAGATCCAACAAGTCCAGGCATGAAGACCGTGCACTTCAGATATAGGTCTAAAGATACGCAGCTGAAAATTGTATAGTTTAAAAACAATCTCTTGCAAAGTTAAGGGGCGCGCTTTGCCCCAGTCTCCCCTAAAACTTTCACGTGCCAAGATCCATGTTGCTATACCGTGTGTGCATGTGTCTTAACGTCTCATTAAAGAACACTACAAGGGTATGTATGATGCACCAAGATTTAGGTGCAGATGTAACAAATCAGTTCGCTTCAGTTCCGCTTTCAATAAACATAACAAAACTCATAAAATGAGCTCTCAAGTATTTCCAAATGGAAGAGAAAGTATTATTTTACGTTTAAGGCTAGGTTACATATGCAAGTAGCTGTTTTGAGTTCTCTTTTGACAAAAAAGACAAATGCAAAATTTAAAATAAAATTTATCTTCTCCATTTCGTACTGTGTCGTTCGTCACATTCATACACAAAACCAATACCGGTAAAGGGTGCAATTATTATGCAAGAAAGATATTACATCTGTTTATTCACATAGTGACTATACAAATTTGATCTTGCATTCACAATCTAATACATTGACTTGAGACAGTTCTATACACTCTCTGATTTATTTTTTATATTTAGTTCAATTTTGCAGACTCGCTGGCTGGTGTAATCGAGGTCATTTTTACTTAGCTTTTCTAGAAGCCAAAAGCCATTAAATGGGTGGTTTCTGAAATTGTTTGATTGTCCTAAAGTCACAGTCATTTAACAACTGAAATTCGTTGCAAAGTGGTTAGATATGTAAATTAGATGACAACCCCAGTTCATAATCAAAGTGTGTTTGAATGGTAAAAGCAATTTTTGTTAGTAGGAATAGATTGTTAAAGTGTATAACCTATACTTTTATCATCCCCCGCCGCGCGTTTAGCGGGGGATATAGTATTCTGCTGCGTGCGTACGTGCGTACGTATTTTACACTTGTCCGAGGGATATATCAAGAACTATTGACTTATTCTCTTAATATCTTACACATAGCTTCTTCTATGGAAGACAAAGGGCTGATTAAATTTTGATGACCTTTACATTATTCTCAAGGTCACAGCGGAACATTTTTCGACATGTTAACATCACAAGAACTGTTCATTGGTTTCTGATCATTATCATTCTATCATTATCTGCTGATCTTGACATTATTTTTTCAATTTTGAAGTATTAATTTGCGCCGGGGGGTCGTGTCACCTTTGTGACAACCGCTTGTTACTAATAAGTTTACATATAAAAGATGATATAATATGTCCATGATCTCTGTGACTGTATTGCAGGCGTTGGTTGTAAGATTTGTAGTTCAGACACATACGTTTATCAATTGATTTTGTTTCCTCACTGTGTTTTTGAAAGTGAACACATTGATATTGAAATTGCCAGTTCTGTCAGACAAGTATTTCTTTTGAATTGATAAGGTTTTTAGGAGATGGACAATCTTGGTATGTGCAATGACATCTTTGAACAATTATTTAACTTCAGGACAGTGGTAACGCCGAAATATGATGCATTTTTGTAGTCTAAAATGAGAAAGGTGTTGTGTAATATTACTATCTGTACAATAAAACATTTCAACCGATAATGTAACATTTTGGCCAATCACCACAATCCGTATACCAGGTTTGGTGCAATCGGTAACGATCTGTATAGCTGTATTGAACAATCCGTACACTAAAATTGTTTCTAAAAAAATGATTCAACTCGGGCAATCTCTGTTACAACAGGGCGCAGGTCTATCAAAGTTTGCAGTCTATTTCTAGGTTTATTCATCTTTTAGTAGGTATGATTACTATAGATTTCAGACTTGTTCGTTTGTTTTAGGTGTTTGTAGACAAAATAAGTCACGAGGTGAAGACTCAAAACAGCGTCACTGCAGTGATCAAGTGTAAAAAGAAAAACATCTGTGTGTATACAAGACTTCCCACTGTGTGTTAGACTAAAGGTATGCCTTAGCAATAAGAACATAACAATATTATTACAGGATTGTCGGTATTTTGATAATAATTTTCATTTTTGTTCACTGACATGGACGATGATAACACGTCCATCGCTGTAATAGTCACGTGACAAATCAGTAACAACGAACGTCCTCGCGTACACATTACACACAGTGCAAACATGTAGTCTCTGAAATAAACATTTTTGTAAAATTTCCAAAAACTTTGAAATAAAATAAAAATTAGCCTCTGCGGTGTTTTCATTTACATCGAAACTGATCGAGCTCTGTATTCTTGATGTAGACTTGCCTAGGCTCTTAGAAATGAAGGGTTCTGGACTAGAAGGTCATATGTGTTAGCTATTGGCATTACCGGTAGTTAGAAAAACTTGGAATATGCTTGGACTTGCAGGCACATGGTTCATCAGGGAGGGAGGGAGGGAAGATGTACCATGAAAATTGTGTCCTTTAGAATAGTAAAAGTTCTTATGTTGGGGTCAAAATTGATCACATCAGATCACTTAAAGTCATTCAGACTAGCACATTTCTGAAAATATTAGTACAAACTTTTGTCGGCCAAATACATTTACGTAGTCATATATCTCTGAATTGTTAATAGCTCTTTGGACTGCTGGTCACTATGTTTTACTTGCCCAGCATCTTTGTTAAGTAATACCGTGGGATATAGTTGTTGCCTTGTCTGTCTGTCCGTCCGTCCGTCCGTCCATCCGTCTGTAATCATTTTGTTTCCGGAGCAAAACTCGAAACCCTCTCTTGTACTTGACGGAACTGAAAAGTGTCTTCAGCATACCCTTAACACCTTAAATGAATTCGCATCATTCTCTGGTCTCAAAATAAATACAACCAAGACCCAAGTCATATGGATAGGAGCATCAAAACACTCGCAGAACATCCTCTGTAAAAATCATAAACTAGACTGGAATCAACGAGATTTCACTATCCTTGGCATAACTTTTACACATAACCTGGCCGAAATGGTGGAAAGAAATTATAAGGACAAACTAAAGATGATTAAAACTACAATGAATCAATGGTTAGGAAGAGATCTCACTCCCCTAGGAAGAAATACAGTCTTAAAAAGTCTGATTCTTCCAAAATTTAATCACCTGTTTTCAATTCTTCCAAACCCAAGTGATAAAATCATAAAAGAATTAACCTCCTTATGCTTTAGCTTTATTTGGCGAAACAAACCAGATAAGATAAGTCGAAACGAAATTACACAATCGTACAAAGACGGCGGAATAAGAGTCCCAGACATAAAAAACACAATTTTGGCACAAAAAATAGCATGGATAAAAAGAAATTTCAAAGCAGAAAATGGTAATAAAATAAAACATCTATATACTCAAAATGTAGCTCCTACATCTGAGCATTGTTACCTCAAATCACCTAAGTATATTGAAGATAACATCCTCACACCGCGGACTAACCCATTCTGGCGCGATGTGCTAAGAGCATGGGGATGTTTTATCAGTAACAAAGGTTCAAAGGTTAATGATGTCAATGATGTTTTATCCCAACCAATTTGGTGTAATAAAAATATAACAATTGGCAAACAAGAAATATGTTATAAACATTACATACAACATGGCATAATATTTGTAAATGATATCGTGAATGAAAAAGGTGATTTTCTAAATCTTGAAACTTTAAAAAATGTCTACACGTGTAAAACAAACTTTTTAGAATATGCCGGTATAGTAAAATCGATTAAAGCTTACCTTAAGGCAAACAATCTCGAGTTATCAAATAAGTTAACCAATCCCATCCTGCCATACTTCATCGTAGATATCGTAAAACCAACCAAAGGATGCAGGCTCTTCTATGATACCCTTCAAAGTTCTATCAGTGGGAACTCATATAAATATAAACATAAGTGGGAAAAGGACTTAAATCAATCAATAGCTAAAAATGAATGGACCGAAATAAATTATACACCCTTTTCATCACATCTTGGCACAAAACAAATTTGGTTTCAATATTCGATCTTACACAGAATTCTTCCATTGAACGACCTTCTATTTAAAATGAAATTGAAAGACACAAACAAATGTACTTTCTGTAAAGTATCTGTAGAAACTATAGTGCACATTTTCTATGATTGCCCGAAAGTGAATTACATCTGGGATAGACTAAGGACATGGATAGAGCAGAAAACAGATTCAATATTAAACCTCTCAAAACGAAACATATGCCTAGGATATCCGGAAACACGAAATATGATTCTAAATCTTATTATAACAACAGTCAAATATAATATATACATATCAAAGTTAAAGGAAACTGTACCGCAATTTAACAGTATAAAACAAGATTTAAACAATGTCTATGAAATTGATAAACGCATCTGTTACTCAGATTGCAACTATTCGAAGTTCACAAAATTCTGGTCTGTATGCCATAATCTCTTTAAAGATTGACACTCTGCAACTTCGGTGAAAGTATGGAAATGCCAGGTCCATAAACACTTGAACTCTACGTTTTATTCAATTGAATTTGCAATGTTAGCTTGCAGTTGCTCTGTTTTCAATATTTGTACCTATTTTATGTTGTAAAATGCTGTCTTATGAACATTTCATATATGTCTATGTATCTGAAAAAGAAATAAAATTATAAAAAAAAAAAAACAACTCGAAACCCTTTTGTGATATATTTCTGAAACGTTCCAAGTGCCTTACCTACCTACTGAAGTGGTACTTTAACGATATACAATTATCTTTCAAAGATGTATTGTACAAATAATGTGGGACAAGTGGGATATGTTTGATATGACTCTTGTTTACTAAACCTTTACTTTATTGGACTTCTAACCTTGTTATATATCCCACTTTTAAATACATCTCTAAACTTCACAATGAATGCTCAAGAGAGTCTCTAGAATTTTTATTTTTGCAGATTTTTTAAATCCCAAATAGTGAAGTGTTATATAAATTACATTAGATAAACTCACTGTATTTTCATCCTAATATCATGTCCAGGTTGAGAGTTCCATTGAGTTCCAGTGGTTTCCAGGTTTACCTGCAGAATGTTTGTTTCTTTCTCGTAAAAACAAAATGTAAATATGCTGATGTATGTTTTGAAGAAACATTTGTGCATTCAGTTTTGTTTACCCAACTTAAATTTCTCGCAGAATTATTTTTGCCGTTCAAGTAAACATAAAGTTTGCCAAGTTACATGGTTAAGTTTGGTTGTAAGTTTGACCCGAATTGTAGAGTCTATGTTTGTTGCATCCTGTAAAAGAAGCAACATGCACCCCAGACACGACAAGGGACATGGTTATTATGATGTGAAAAAAGTTATATTAATAATAATATTTATATTAAGGAGGGAACGTTACTTATATTGATTATGGCAAGTTTCTTTGTTGACTTATGAAGAAACTTTTAACAATACATTTAAGTATATTAATTGTAACAAGCTTGTTAACATCTCCAAACTTAGAAGTCAAGGACAAGAGAATTCTCAACCCAATGAAAGAAGGGAAATAGTTTGAATCCTTTGGAATTTGCCAAACTTGCAAATTTTAGTTATTTAGCAATGTTTTTGTGTTTTTAATTACACTTGACTAAAAGACATAGTTGAGCAAAAACAGATATTTTACCTCATTACCAGATTATTGGCTCTCCTGTATTTAACTCTCTGGAAAAACGATTAGCTCTCGAGATCTACACGATAAATACTTGTACCTACCTCCTAGCAGCGTGAAGTGGTAACTCTCAACGTTGTCCTAGACTTTCACCCACTCTCCTAATTCTATTGAGGATGTTTCAAGTCTTTCATGAAGTAATGGAAATAATTTAAGCCACTTTCTATTTAGTATAAGCTTTTTGTGTGGTATTTTTCATCCAAACTTGTGCCATTGGAGCTTTGCAATGACGAGCATAGTCCTATTGCATTGCAATGACGTGAAAAGTCCTATCTCGCTTCAATGACAAGAAAAGTCCATATCATTGCAATGACGAGAGAAGTCCTATCTAACTGCAATGATGGGAAAAGTTCAATCTCATATTGCAATGATGAGAAAAGTCTTATGTGACTGCAATGACGAGAAAAGTCCTATCTCATTGCAATAATGGGAAAAGTCCTATCTGACTGCAGTTGTAAGAAAATAAAAAGTCCTATCTGACTGCAATAATGAGAAAAGTCCTATCTCATTGGTAGTGACAAAAAGTCCTATCTCACCGCAACGACGGGAAAAGTCTTATCTGACTGCAATAATGAGAAAAGTCCTATCTCACCACAATGACGGGAAAAGTCCTATTTGACTGCGGTGATGAGAAAATTTTTCTCAGGGCCCTGATTCTTTAATTACTCCGAGGATAATAGATCTCTGGTTAGAAGTTTATTTCCTGTTGTTCACCATGTTGGTGGTTCTCTATAAGTGCAAGGTGGTTTTTCGCAACTTAAACTTCTGTCTTCTAGTAATCTTGATGATTTCCTCCTTGGAGGTACTTCTCACAAAAACTGAATCCTTACACCAATTTCTTTCAAATTTTTCATCTAGCTCCCTACCGCAATATAATTATTCTCAACAGGTGTAAAACGATATCTCTTAGGCTCTTTTAGGTATTGTGCTCATTACTGTCGTGCAGATCCCAAATACCTGTCATTGTGTTACACTAGTTCTAGCAATTTTTTCTACTTTAATAATTCTGGATCCCAAAGAAGCAAGAATTCCCATCTTCCAAAAAAACATTTTCACAAATTTGATGGGGAATCAATCGATTGACAGATGCGCCGCCAACCAACTGAGTTACTGTCTAACATTTAGTCTTTGAAATGAATTGTGTTGGTTAAATTTCCATATTTCACTTCACTTTCATAAACTCGTAAACTGAGTCTTGTTGTAGACTTGCCTAGGCTGTAAAAAAAAAAATTGGGGGGGGGGGGGGGGGGGGGGGGGTCTGAATGACAGATTGCTACCTCCCAATTGGACAGATCCTGTAAGTCTGTTACACCAGTTACATTGTCAAGGGAGCCCTTTAAGTAGATGGAAAGGTTTATTACCATCAGCCTCTGAGAGCCCCTGTATAATGTATTACTGGTGGAACACTAGACCCTATCAGTAGTAAACTGAGGAATATATGGGTAATCTAGATCTTCACTTTCACACATGTGGTCTTTCAGTAATAGCAGATTTGTTAAGATGGGAAATTTTATTAACTTGCAAGGAACTCTTAAACTGTTACCCGCTATTGTAATGCAATCTTGTCTCTAAAATGTAATGGTGATCTTTAGCTCTACCTGAATTATTCTGTCACATTTCTTTATGGCTTTCTGGGTGAAGGCTATATTATGTTTTTCACTGTTTTTTATCATTTGCTTCTCAACTTCTCACAAAATCTTCTTTCAGACCTAACTTACATAATGCGGAAAACATGATGTTGTTACTAAATTATGTTGTTCTAGCTAAATATAAGCTGTTTTGAGAGTATATATATATCTCGTTCCTTCTGAACATATGATTTTCTTACTGAAAGTACTTTGTTTTTGATGAAGTAATACACCTACTACCGGTACTATGTAAAGGTTCACTTGATAGAAATATACTGAAATAATCTTAGACTATGCTGTTCATGCTTTAAATATGCTGTCCTTGTTGTAAATCTGCTGCATGTGCTGAAAGTATGCTGCTCTTCAAGTAAAGCTACAGATGAAGAATGTTGAAGTGCAAGCACCTGTTGAAACTACACAATACCCAGCTGATACCATGTTTATATCACCTGTTTATTGCCCCGCCCACCATCGTTATCATTATTAGGTGCTGTAGTTGTTGACAATGTGATTGATGTGTGATGTTTTTGTTATTAAATATTATCTTATTTAGTCGTTTTTGTTGATAATCAGGTTGTTGATAGCAGATTTGTTGTGTAAGTTGTCTGGCTGTAGTCCATGTGGTAGTGATTGCATCATCAGGACGGAATCAACATTGTGTATTGCTGATGTGGTTAATTTCTCTGTAGTTGATGTTTGATCTTTTAACCTTTTGTAATTTTGGTGACTTATGCTGCAAAAGCATGCAGGGGGTGATGTTCTCTGATTTATTACTTATTATCTTTTTTATTACTATATAAGCAATCAATTACAAAATTAGGAGAATTAATTATGTGTTTTGTATTTACATTTAATCATAAAATACTATATAATAATGAAAGGTGTCAAAGAAAGCAAAGTAATTTCAATCAGTTTTCCAGAATTCATAATAATAATAAAGTATAATTTTGATAAAATTAAATATCCACCATTGAGTTCCACAGTGTTGCTGCCTATAAATATATATATGCAACCATTGATGAGACGTGAACTGCTAAAACGCCCCCAGATGTCTGTAGTAACTATTCACATATTATACAGAAGCAATCATTTCCTCACTGGCAACCTAAATGTATCCCAATAATATCAACCAGGTCAGAAAATGGTTTAACCTCACAAACTCTTTACCTAAAGGTCAGCCAACTCCTAAACCCTCATTCATGTGCATATTTGTATAAATCCTCCATCATAAGAATTTAGTAATTCGATAGCCTGTTCAATTATGAGTGATTTAAGATTCACTTTGAAGAAACGTGGCATGCCCTCAATTTGAGGACTTGCACACGTCTCACCATTTTTATGAGAAAGGACGTAAGCTTACACAGTATTAAGAGTTGACTCTAGCATTTGTTAACAAACACCAGTGAATTGGGGGAGATTTGCAATCTTTGGACATTGTGTTTGCAGGAAATGCTCTTGCCCAAACAAAACCGTTGTTATGGAGGGAGGAAATTCCTAGGCTGTTATCACGTTCAGTAGTCTCGAATCTATGTGTATATATATCATGTACATTGCATTGTGCCTCTCTCACACATATTAGAACCACATTGTTAGGTGTAGCTACGTCATTCTGTCTCTCCAGCTCTTGGCGGTATACACTGTTTGCATTGCTAGTATTCTTTTAATATTTGCACTGTTCTGGTATTTGCACATTTACTTGTATGAGCGTTGTTCTGTAGGAGAAGAACTATGTCTATGAGGCGTGGTACTCTCTGTCACCATGTTCATTACTCTCTGAAGTAGCATTAGCAAATTTACTGGTATGAAAGATATTCGATAGGTATAGTATTTCTGTGAGACATGGCACTTCCTTCAAAAGTTGTGTTCTCTCGGCTATCATGTGTATTACTCTCTTAACTAGAATTTGTCACATTGTGAGATCTAAATGCGTCTGACCGATTGTATTATTTAAAGGCATGACACTTCCTTCTGAGTTGTGTTCTATCTGTCACCATGTTCATTATTCAACAAAGTTGAGCTTCATTTGTATTTGCAATGGGTTAAAATGTTTTAGAGGTGTGACACTTCCTTGAGAGGAAAGTTCTTCATGCTAGTGTTTGCACATAATCTTCTTGAAAGTATTAGTGTCGTTGGTTAGACTAATAACATAGAACCGCTGAGATGTCCACGTTTACCTTAAACTCATCTCTGTAGTCGTTGTAGACTTGCATAAACTCTTAAAACATTAGGGGGTTCTCACTGATGAACGTGTCTTGGATGTTTGACTACCATCGTAGATCTATGGTGATGTGTTCTGTATTAACCACAATAGAAGCACTAGTCTCTGAGTCTGCTAGGATACTGCAGTAGAGAAGCTGAAGCCTAGGTTCGCATCCTGCCCGGGTTCAGCAGTTTGTCTGCTTGAGTGAAATGTTCTGCTTACAGAAGGTTTAGGTGCAACTGTATCAAAATTCAGTGCAACATCACCCATGGTTCGCTTGTTTCAGCCTTTACGATCATGTTACAGTTCATAGCCACAATGTCACTGCAGGCAATATTTCACCCTGCATTTGTACAAGCCGATGTGATATGAATATGTGATATGAATAGTCTTTAACGCAGCGGTTATTACGAATATGATGAAAAGTAACCCGTGTCATATATATCTCCTGCGCACAATATACTTATGCATTTTGCCCAGCGTCACATTTTCTCTTATTTTGTCAGGTGTGACACCATGATATAATGGTGAATTAATGAATAAGTTCGTCATAAGAGAAGTAGACTGTTTCAGGGATTGGGAAAAACACCTATGACAATGGGCCATTTTTAGGGTTTTTAGTCATTTTCAGAATTTAAAATGGGCCATTCCCTTTGTAGCAGTTGTAAAATTTACAATTTTAATGGGCCATTTTTTCATCCAATGTGCAAAACAGCCCATGGTCCCTACCTTTCCCAATCCCTGCTCTTTTTATGCCCCCGAATCGAAGATTCCGGGGGTATATTGTTTTTCACCTGTCCGTCTGTCTGTCTGTCCGTCTGTCTGTCTGTTTGTCCACAAAAACTTTAACCTTGGCCATAACTTTGGATTGCTAAGAGCTAGGGCTTTCATACTTGGTATGTGGATACCTTGTGATGAGACCTTTCAGATGAGGTCATCATATTTGACCTTGTGACCTTGACCTTGCCGCAATTGACATTTTCAGAAAACTTTAAACTTGGCCATAACTTCAGATTGCTCAGAGCTAGAGCTTTCACAGTTGGCATGTGCATACCTTGTGATGAGACCTTTCAGATGAGGTCATCATTTTTGACCTTGTGACCTTGACCTTGCCGCAATGAAAATTTTCAAAAAACTTTAACCTTGGCCATAGCTTTTGATTGTTTAGAGTTAAGGCTTTCATACTTGGCATGTGCAAACCTTGTGATGAGACCTTCAGATGAGGTCATCATATTTGACCTTGTGACCTTGACCTTGCCGCAGTCGACATCTTCAGTAAACTTTAACTTTAGCCATAACTTTAGATTGCTCAAAGCTACGGCTTTCATACTTGGCATGTGCATACCTAATAATGAGACCTTTCAGATGAGGTCATCATTTTTGACCTTGTGACCTTGACCTTGCCGCAGTGGACAATATTTAGAAAACGTTAACCTTGGCCATAACTTTGGATTGCTCAGAGCTACGGCTTTCACACTTGGCGTTTTCATACCTAATGTTGAGACCTTCAGATGAGGTCATCATATTTGACCTTGTGACCTTGACCTTGCCGCAGTGGACAATATTCAGAAAACTTTAACCTTGGCCATAACTTTTGATTGTTTAGAGTTAAGGCTTTCATACTTGGCATGTGCATACCTTGTGATGAGACCTTCAGATGAGGTCATCATATTTGACCTTGACCTTGACCTTGCCGCAGTCGACATCTTCAGTAAACTTTAACTTTAGCCATAACTTTAGATTGCTCAAAGCTACGGCTTTCATACTTGGCATGTTCATACCTAATGATGAGACCTTCAGATGAGGTCATCATATTTGACCTTGTGACCTTGACCTTGCCGCAGTGGACAATATTCAGAAAACTTTAACCTTGGCCATAACTTTGGTATATCCGAGGGCATCCGTGTTTAACAAACACATCTTGTTTTAAACTTTTTTTTATGCGATTCAAATGATCTATAATGGATAATAACAGTATGTTTTACTCTCAAAAATGTGCCATGGAACTTTTCTGAAACTCATGCAAATTTGTGTATAAAATGGCTCTCCCTCTAGTAATATAAAAGCAATTGTTTGTAAAAATCATATGCCTTGCTCTAGTAAATTCTAGTAATTATCTCACCTCAGATCTTTTAGACTTGTGTCCTTGTATTATCTTTTGTTCTAAAGCAATTATAATACTTTCAGACACTTTTTATCAACAATTTATACTAAGAGGCTCAGGTCTTTTGTATTTGTTTCAGAGTTTATAGATTTGGATGGTCCTTAATTTTTGTTAGTGAGTATATATGCTTTCAAGATACTGACATAAAAAAATTTCAATGTTTGGCATTTTATGTTTCTATACCTTGCATTATGCTGGTATTTACAGAGTTCTACAAGGAGATATTGAGGGGGCGTGTCCACTCTCTGTATAAAGTGACAGGTAACACTGATGTGATATGTGTACACTAGAGCTAACAAGTAGGAGATTATGTCAACTCACACACAGGGAATGTACACGGAATCTCTCACTGTAATGATTATCTTATTCAAGCTCCTCTAATTGAAACAATCAAACTGGTTTTTGCAATAGAAGACATTCCTTAGTTTTTTTCCCTTTGAATCCCTTTGAAGACTCTACATATTAATCCCAGTATTCTTCAAACTTCATTCATGTGACATTTTGTATCATTTCATTCAGATGTAACTGTCTTTAATTTCACTATTTTGTTTTAATTAGACACATGAAACTTACTTTAACTATCTTTGTATTCTGGTTTTAGAAATACTATACCAATTATTTTCAGAATCAATGATTTCTTAAAGACACATCTTTAAATGATATTCAATAAGCTTAAGGTTTATATTTTATGCCTCTAGCTAGTGATATACATAGGTCTCCTTGTTTTAACTGAATTGAATATGAATCTTGAAAGTTATATATCCTTACAACTGGGTGATGACTACTAAATATGGCTTAATATCAACATGTAATACAGTATGCTTTCAATATTGAAGGATAGCCAATCTTTATCAAGTGGCCAGTCTTTGATTATTCCCATGTTAACAAAGGGGTTTTGATACCTGTAAATTTGAAACTCAAAATGGTTCTAAACTAATTCAGAAACTTAAGTGTTAAATTAAATTAAATTAAATTAATTAGATATTTTGGGGAAATTGGTTTTTTTATAATGAGTGTCCTCTGAAGATCTCAATTCAGCATCTTAAAAAGAAATTCATCAAAGATTTTGCCAAAAATAATTGAAGTATAAATTTTACCTCTGTAGACCTTTGACTGCTTAGTGATGCCAGGACAGCTTCTGACACTGGCGACACTCTCCACGTGTATAGCCTTGTCCTGTACGGTGCCGTCACCCCGTGGCACTTTCTTCTTGAGTACGTTGTTCACCTCGACCACATCCAGGATCACGTTGGACAGTTTGTGGTTCAGAGTCCTTGTCATGCTTCGCTGGTGCTTGAATTTAGTCTCCATGTACATCATAGTCCGGAATATGCTTGAGAAATTAGACCGGTAGGATTGCAGCATGTCTATGGCTTGTTTCAATGTATGCTCATGTCGAGATAGAGTCGAGTTTAATTCACGATTTTTCACCATTTCGTCGAAAAGTCGAGATTCCATGTCACGCATTTTCGATGATAGATTTTCGATATTTTTTCCGCCCATCTCGGATGACATTTGAGGCAGTGATCCACGGTTCATATTTCCATAAGAATCGGCCTGGTAGGCTTGATTTGGGTTTGCAGCACACTTTGAAGAGTCGAACTCGTTTACAACAAATGTATATTCACATTTTGAAGTTTTGGTTGAAGCTGTCTGTTGACGTGCTGCCATTGCAGCTGAATGTTGTATACAGATGACAGAGATGACCAGTACAAGACGTTGCATACCTATCCTCCCCATGATGAACTTGTCAACACACCTGTCGTTAACACCTGGCTAGTACTCCCCCGACTCTCCCCCTTCACGCGACGACCCAACGACTCACCGACCCAAGCTCCACAGCAGTGTCTGATGAAGTGCTGAGTAGGCAGCCAGCTCAGCTCTTTATACCAGAGAAAACTTAACCACAGTGAAAATTGAAAAAGCTGCTGCGGTTTTAATTGAGGGTAAAAGTGTTGTCACGAGTGCTCCTACAGTCAGATGTTTTTCAAAGCAACAGGACACCCTGAAAATTCACACCAGCTCGGAGCTGTTTCTCATGTGTAAAAAGTGTAAAGTAAGTCAGCTAGTTCCAGAAGCTCATGTAACTCTCCAAACACCAACTGCTTCACAGTCTCCCCCAACCATAACCCCTTCCTCATTGGACATTCCTCTCACTTTCTCTCCATCCCGCTGGCTTTGTCATTACCTCAACAGAGAGAGAGAGAGAGAAGGGAGTGAATGAAGCCAGGTACACACACTGACACTCATTCACAATGACCGGGCGAACAATCCCCCAGCCAATCACACCCATACTGAGAGCCTGTTGTACACGAACTAGAGGCGGCTTTCATCTGCTCCCCTTTTAATTTGGACTTATTGAAGTTTAATGCTACATTAAGCACCTGAATGATGAGAATTAAGTATGAGAATTAACTAGTGGAAGGATGAGAACTGATTACTAGAAGGATGAGATTAACCTGTTTGCCGGCGTCAGACAGACACGTTACTCCCAACATGTGCTCTCAGTGTAGAAATGTCAGATTATGTTCTCTGTTATTGCTCCTTGCTGTTGTCTCATACTGCATGGTGCTGAACAATCAGGTTTAAGATTGGATAGATTTGTACTTGGGATTCAACAGATTCTACCTGTTTACTACCAGCTCGTTAATTTATTACATGTAGAATATGAAATTAGTACCAATTTTTATTTTTTAAATATTTCATAAAATAAACTTTATATTTGACAATTCCCAGTGTCCTCAATGTTATAATACTGGACAGTACAAGTTTCCTTCTCTTTATTCTCTCATTCACTTTGTTCTGGTGTCAGGTAGACAGTTTAAGTTGTCAAAGAAATGCATCAATGAAGTACAGTAGAACTCGGATATAACGAACTCCAAGGGACCAGCGAATTTAGTTCGCTATATCCGGTGTTCGCTACTCACGTTTGGCAGCCATCTTGGATCATATCCATCATATGTACAAAACTAAAAAGTACATGTCTAATCACAAAATAACAAAGATAAATTGTACTGCACTTCACATCTTTCTTCTTGTTTAATGAAAACATAACCTAGGATCAAGGATACAACATTTTCAAATATTGCAATTACATATCCATAGCACTAGTACGTTTGAGAAAGTCTGCAATCTTCGTTTGCACACCTCGTTGGGCCTTCTTCATTTTGTCGACAGCTTGACAAACATCTGCGAGTGAATCGAACACAGCAGTGTCCGACCCCATCGTCCCGCACACAAGCAAATCACGATGCCACTGAGAGTAGATTTTGGAACATCAAAGTCCAAAGCTATGTTTTTCTTAGATGTTACACCCAAATCAACGGCCTCTATGATTCGAAGTTTAGTATCAAAAGTGATAGCTTTCCGTTTGCCCGCCATCTTGTGACAAGAAACGAGACTGAACTGATATTCTGGGACCATGTCGGGTAATTAAAGACAATATTTGTTTACTTAACAGTTAACTTTCTTATAATGTTGAAGATACCTCTGGTTGACTAAGATGACACGGACTGAGTTTGCTCTAACAATAATGAGGAACTTTGATTCACCACGGACAATGTTGATCTTACCGCTAATTGACTAAAGCTGACACTTATTGTGTTCGCTATAAGTGATGTTAATTGACCCTCGGGGCATGAAATTCAGTTCCCTATATCCGATAATTCGCTATATCCGGGTTCGCTATACACGTATAATTTTAGTGATATTATATAAGGCTTTTGACGGGACCTACAAATTGGTTCACTATATCCAAGTGTTCGCTATATCCGGGTTCCTTATATCCGTGTTCTACTGTATAGTACAGTCAAGCCGCGATAATGCGGCCACCGATAATCCGAATCTCGCAGTTTCGGAACGGTAGGAAGATGTAACCAAACTAATCTCTATATTAGTCCTCAGTACTCAGTAGTCCGAACATTTCACTATCCGAATGTTTTTGATGAAAAACGGAAGCCTTCGGATTATCGAGGCCTGACTGTATATACAAATTACCAGAAACTTTTCATCTTGAAAAAGTTTTCTTTGATGGGCATTCTAGAAGTTGAGGGGATGAAGAATGATGGAGGGTCTATAAATACAACATATTCTTATCAGTAAATGGCCCAGAGATGGATGAACAGGGAATGTGCAACCTATATGGTGACATTTTAATATAGATTCTAATGTCTTGCTTGATTGCTCGCTAGATTTTAATCTTGCTTGATAACGACATTAAAATCTATCTGGGAGTGACACCTTCTCGGAATAAAGTAGTTGTACCAGTGCATGAAATAGACCTGAAATGAAGCCAGCCTAAGAGTGTGATTTTGTCAATTTAAAGAAAAAGCTCAAAACTTTACAATCATGGACAAAATGTTAACAGGTTTGGGCTGACAGACCGGTTTTATTTCATTCATTTGTCTATATTCATTCATTATTTACTGAACAGTGCAGGATTCTTTGTTTTCTTTTCTTCTTCTTTTTCTTGTATCATACTGGTATTACATGGAAATATGATGGAAAAACAATTCAATAAAAAATCTATCATCATGACCTCCGATTTAAATATTCATATTCTTGTCCTGGCTTAAATGTGTCTCTTTGTAAAAGAGTCTCAAACAGTAAGTTTAGTATACACATGCAGCCAGATTATTTTATTCTTTTCCTTTCAGTTAAATTATTTTGTTGAAAGATATCAATGCTATGAATAATCAAGCACATGCACATTCCCTGTGCACCCATCTCTGGGCCACCTACTGATAAGAATATGTTGTATTTATAGACTGACACTGCACTCTGCATGTCAACTGTGTGTCTTCCTCCTCATCAGTAGACATTTCATAGCAGAGAGCTCGCTAATAACTTGCTGCTTATGTGACATGATCATTTACAGCATCAATTGTTCATCTCTTATGCTTAAAGGGACACTGCCTCGACAATAAAAATCAGATTGTGTGTCACAGACACCAAATTTCAGACAATTGATGTAATTGGTAATAAAAACTACTGCAGGTAGACAGTGAAATGAAGCGTAACTTGTTAGCAGATACTCTAATCAGCTTAGTGAGATAGAGATGGGACTAATTTTTATCCTCGATGCAGTGTCCCTTTAAAGAAATGACTTCTGTACAAGTTAACAGTTGTTTATGTCTAGGACATTTTATTTGGTGTAAGGCAAGGGTAACATTTACCTCCATTGCTTTTATCAGTAAAGGTAAAGATTTAATTGAAGTATTTTTCTATCCCAATGTCAGTGCATAAACAAGAAGGAGTTGTGTTAAAATAAACAATTGTTGTGCTGTATAAGGCAATGAATATGTTGACTTCTTTTATAATGTTATATCAAAGTGAAATTTAATTTAAGTTGCTATTTTTCAATTTGCCAATGGTTCTTTTAGGGAAAATTCAGAGCCCAGTCGATTTTGCTGATCTTGACATTATCTTTCAATTTTGAAGTATTAGGGAATCATGACACCTTAGTGACAACTGCTTGTCTAAAATTGACCTGTGAGTTTGAATTTTCTTAATTCAATAAAGTTTAATTGCCCTATGGTAAACGATGGAAAGATTTGTTTATAGGCAACAGTTAACAGCATGAGAAATATTTAAGAGATATACCAAGCCCACAGTCAGGCAAGTCAACCGATGCACCTGTCATTGTTTCCTTTCAGAAATATGCAATTAATTCTCTAACCTTTATGACCAGAAACGCGTATTTGTTGAAGTTCGGGTTTAAATGAGAATGAACTCTCTTACAGTTGAAGAACAATATTCTAAGAAGCAAACAAATTAAAGGAATCTTGTTTTTCACAAACAAATTATGCTTTCTTTTATTTTCTATGCTGGGAAAATGCTTTAAACACAAAAATTGAATGGTCCACTTCTCTTGGGACAACCAGCTACAATGATGCTACAAACAACGGTTTTATGACATCACAGACGACACAGATACATGAACTCTTACTGGAACAGTGGTTGCTGGACAAAACGTGATATGTGCACATGTGTTTGTGTCAGAATATCAACTAGTTAGGTCTTCCAGACTTAGTCTGGAAGACCTATTGTTATTATCTTGTTTTTTTCTTTTTTTCTTATTATTATTTGACCTTTTTTGTCCGAAGGATTCCCGCTTAACCACTTGACCGATTTTCATGATTTTTTCAGAGTTTGTACCTTGTGACATAAACTGGATTTTTGTCGAGCCACTTCTTGATTTTCGACTTCTTTCGAGAGTTATCTCCCCTTGAAGTCAAAACTTCAAACCTCAATATCTCGAAAACTAATCAAGATATTTGCAAAAAAATTTCACCTCTATGTGGGCAACAACATTCCTCATCTATTAGGGTTATAGTGGTTTTCGGCCGTAATAATAGATTTTTTGCTATTTCGCAAAAACTGAATTTCTTTTTAACTTTCGCGGTTTTGAGGCTACGCGTCTTCAAAAATCTTCTTATAAATCACATCAATACATACAGCTATGTGTGATAGCTCATTTTGAAGATAAATGAATTCCTGAGAGGACTGTCTAAGCCGAATTTAAAATTTCATCCTAGAATTGTCGTAATCTGCTCTAGAAAATTGTCATTTTTTATGAAGGCGAAATTTGGCAGAATGATTAAAGGGACATAACTCTGTCGTGAAATACATTATGTCAAAATTATTTATTGCTATCTTTTCATAATGACTAGCTTAACCATTCCATAACATATCATTATCATATAAAAGTTGATAGTTTCGGCACAATTTCGACATATTCCTGACAAAGTAAAATTTTGTCATTTTGAGACTTTTTGAGGGCTACTTTCTTTGTAGAATTGTTGATCGTAAACCCGTGACGATACCATTATGTTTGATAGCTCATTTTGAATTAGAGATGTCATGTATTAGAGACAATAAATTTAGATCATGTGTCTGCCATAGGTCACATGTGACTGGTCATAGAAGATTGTCATTTTTCGAAAATTCGCATTTTCAGCAAAGTTCAAAGGATCACAACTGTTTAACTAATTTTGATATCTAAATTTTATTTACAGCTCCTGATGCACAAATTCAAGAACAACAACAAAAAGTTGATAGTGAAGCTCCGAACAGCGCAAACGTTGTCAAGGGGTCAAAATCTAAGCAATTTAGAGTATTTTCTTGAATATTCAGAAAAAGATAACTTAACGCATTAATTATGTATGCAATCTAAAGGATGATTACATCTACTTAAGTGGAAATTAAAGCAAAAGATTTTGTATGTCGCAACTTAGTATGAAAATATTAACAATTTTGTCTCAATCGTAAGAAAGGTCATATAGGGGTCCATTAATAAGCGACTGTTCCATTTTCACAGGGTCATTGTCATTGCAGATTTTTAATAAAAAAAACTATTGAAGATAGAGACATTTTTTATAACTCGTTTTATCGGAGACACTGATGCATAACCGAGAGTGCAACATGGAGTTCAAGGTCAAGCAGAAGTCTTGAAGACCTAAGTATTGCCTTGGCAATCCTAGTTATTTTCAACTATATTTGTAATAATTCTTATTGATGTCAGCGTGTGCTGTACATAATTTCAGTCAAGTCCTTGTCCACGTACAGTATGACAGGATCTATTCCTATTCAACTGTGTGAACTCTCCTAAGATATGCAGCAATGTCAATTTGATCTGTCAAGACAGTCTGACTTGCTTTAGTAGTATGTTATAATTGAGGCAACAAGTTGCAGTGTTGGGTACACTACATGTGCAGATGCATGACTGGAGGCTGGCCTATCATAACACTTCTCATCTTCTCTCATTCAGCCTTCAACATAGTTGTCTGCCTGAAATGCTAATTGCTGCAAAATTTCAGATGAGACTGAAAAAGTAGCCAGCAAAAGCCTGACTTTGGATAAGCTACCGTAAGTGTTACAACAGTGCAGACTCTTTACGTCAATGTTTGAGAAAGGCTGGTTAGTTTTGAAACCACAAGCCTGAGTGCAAGTAAAGACTAAAACTTTTACACCACTTTTCGTATGAGATTGGGGGCGGGATAGCGCAGTGGTTAGCGCGTTCGGTTTCGGATCAAAAGGTTCGGGGTTCAAATCCCGCCAGGGGCATTGCAACTTTGTCTGCAGTAGAGAACTGTTCTACACGCAGTAAGGTTTAGGTGCAATGCTACACTGAATTTCAGAGTAGTACCACCCATGGTTCGCTAGTTCCAGCCGATGCTCACAGGTTTCACCACAATGCATAGCCACATGGCATTGCAGGCTTTCTCCCTGCTATAATACTAGCAGCCGTGATGTAAATGAAATACTCTTGAAAGCGGCGTTAAACCCCAAAGCACCTCACCTCACCTTATAAGATTATTGATAGATATTTGATCGCTCTTCTTTGTCATTCCTGTATTAAGAGCTTTACACAGAGCATAACTGAATTTTTTACTTTGTTAAAATGTTGCTATCTTATGAATGGTAAATGGGTAAGAAACGAAGATCTTAAATATTAATTCCACTTCTAAATGCCCCCCCATAGTCTTGGTAACTGGGATCTTTTGACTTAACAAGAACTTAACAGGAGTGAGTTAGTACGGTGATAGCATGTTAGCTTTGGATCAAGAGTTACTGGGTTTGATTCTGCACCCCAACTCAGCTTAACACTCCTTTATGGTTGATCCTGAATTTATTTTGTTTGATAAGCAAAGATTTGAGATATCCAATGTATCAAATGTATAACAAGATATAATAATAGCTTGTTTTTTCGTATACAGTGAAAAAGGATGAAGATATAAGGGAAAAAAGAATTCCTGGACAACTTCTTTATTGTGAACATACACAACATTCTTATAGTATATGCTTACTCCCGTATCAGGTTGAATATGATGAAGGAGTCCAAATGATAAAGGAATAGCATATACTCTGAAACGTTGTGTATGTTCACAATAAAGAAACTGTTATCCAGAAATTGTTTTTCTTATACATGTGTTCTAAATGACCTTCAAAGGATATTAGAGTTCTGTCTTTCTTCAGGTAAAAATGAAAACAATATTACATATCATTTACTGAAAAATATATCATTATCTAAATTTTATTCTTCACTGTCAGAAGGACCTACTAGCATTCCTTTGCAAACCACTTGAGTGAAGCGGCTATTGGAAACAAATGTAAATGTGTCTTCCATTACAAATGCAACCAGTTGCATCATCTCAAAGAATGCGGCAAGGATGAACTGCACCAGAGTGCATGATGCACATGCATCTGATAGGCACTCCCTGGAATGGGGAGATGCATGTTGACAGATATGTCGTAATAAGCACATGCAAATGTCACAAATAATCCAGCTCGTATGTGTCGGGAGTTATGGAGTAGAGAATGCAGGACCAGATTAGCTACAATAGGAAACTTATATTGCCATTTTGTAATGATATGGGTTGAGTTGAGTTTTTTTCCTTACTTCTTGTTCTTTATTAGGGTGATTTTCCTTTATTAAAAACTTGATTTGGGTGCAATTTCAGCTTCATTAACCCTTTTGAATATTCCTGGTTTCTTTTTCTAATATCTGTGGCATATCCAGAATTGTTGCCATTGTTCACTGTAAATTAGCCATTAATTGATATGACCCTTATTAACCCTTACGTTGCGTATATATATTTTACCATTTTTAGCCCCTGTGGCGGAATTTACAGGCTCGCAGCTCGCAGCAGTAGTTTGGGCTTTGGCACTAACTAGCTCTGCTGGCGGAATTTCCAGGCGGCGATTCCGGTATCGTTTTTACAAAATATACCGCATCTACATGGCGAATAAGGACTATATACGGGCGTTCAATACAAATTCAAGTAGCGAAACCCGTACACAAATGGCTAATTCACACTCGAAACTTTGAATGAATTTTCTATGTTTTTTCGTTTTTATTCTATTACTTTCGAAAGATTGTCTTTTATTCGGGCCTCGTAACATCATAAATACGAAACGAAAAAAATTCCATTTATATACGGAATTGAAGACAAGATGTCTAGCTTCACAATGATATAAAAATTATTAGAATGCGACCTTTGGTTATAATTCTATAGCTATGTAAAGTTTGTCTTTATTCCCACCTATAAAATCGTCAATACTTACAACATGTATGCGGCATTGCAAACGGTCGTTCATCGCACTTTTCCAAGAAATCATAATCTCGAACCAGTTGACAAATAAGCACATGTCAACCCAAATATGGTTATGTTGTTTGACTTTTCAAATAAACGCTAACCTCGAACCATAACTGATGAAAATATGTTGATTAGTTTGTGTGCCGTTTGGTTTCACATGCCTCTCAGAAAGGTAAAATTGTATCTTTATTTCTGTAAATAAATCTGCGCATTTTATATAGAATAAAAGATTATTCTTTTCGGTTTATTGTGATATAAAAATTATGAAAATGCATTCAGTATTTTAGCCTTGATAAATGTTTTAGAAGTTGTGAAAATCGCCGATTGTTTCAAAATTTATGAAGTGTAAACATGACCTTTTTCACGGCGCTTGCTGTGTCTTTATTATTTTTTTGAGATTTTCTAATTTTATATGGGAATGTAGTCCATTGTTTCCCCTTTATTTTGCCGTATTTTTTTTTGAAAACAAACAATTCGCTCACATGATATGAAGTGCGGGAGTAAGGCGAGTTAGCGATTTTTTTCCCCGTCTCGCGAGATGCGAGGCAGATAGCAGTCTCGGGCGAGGCAAACCCGAGGCAATACAAACACGTGGGTGAAAATAGCCTCAAGCGAATTAATGCTTCGGGGGCTAAGCCCGACATAATTGGCCTTTTGTAAAGCTAATTATCGATGCGTTACGGGTCAACAATGCACACGCAAATTGGCGTGAATTTTGCTTGATATTCCGACCACACACTGAACAAAGCTTTATTCTCATGTCGGGTCGCGATGCGTAAATACAGCCATTCTCATGGGTCGGGTCGCGGACACAATCGACTCGTGACCCGGTATGGAGGCTAGCCCAGTACATAGACAGGCGTGAATTCTTCTAAGTAAGCGATCCGGGATCCGTACTGGAGTACCTACGAATCGCTTATAGCCCGCCCGGATTATTCCGTCGCCCGCATGTTAAGGGTTAATTTAGTGGTTTCAGGTTTAGTTAGGAACTATTCAATGGATCGAGATTTTCCGTACGTTTTTTTGAAATATAATAATTTATCAAAATTCCTTTTACTGATATCCAGGATTTTAATTAACTTCATCAATGTAATTATTGACAGTTTGTAGTTGATCAGATCCCTTTTGAGGTTTTGCTTGCTGTCTCGGGCTCATTTATTGGCATCACAATTTTCTAATTCATTGTAATTTGGATATAACCAATACACTGGTACACTTAATGATACAACGCTTCAATCTTTTCATTTATTATCCCACCGGTATGTAATACCGTGGGATATAGTCATCGCCCCGTCCGTCTGTCCGTCCGTCCGTCTGTCCGTCCGTCCGTAATCATTTCGTTTCCGGAGCAGAACTCGAAAACCATTCATGATATCTTTCTGAAACTTTGCATGTGTATTACCCACCAACTGAAGTGGTGCCTTTTGATATTTTCAGATTTCTGAATTTTTTTTTTTTTTCGTTTCCATAGAAACATGTTGAAGTTGGACTTTGTTCAGAGACAGGTTCGTTTCCGGAGCACAGCTCCAAAACCGTTCATCATATCTTCCTGAAACTTTGCATGTGTATTACCCACTAACTGAAGTGGTGCCTTTTGATATTTTCAGATTTCTGAAAATTTTATTTTTTTTCGTTTCCATTGAAACATGTTGAAGTTAGACTTTGTTCAGAGACAGGTTCGTTTCCGGAGCACAGCTCCAAAACCGTTCATCATATCTTCCTGAAACTTTGCATGTGTATTACCCATTGAAGTGGTGCCTTTAGATATTATCAGATTTTTTCTGAAAAATTAATTTGTTTCTGTTTCCATAGAAACATTAGAGGGATGATGGTTGTTGTTGACTTTGACTGCTTCTGGAGCAGAAGTCTAAAACCCTTAACATTCCTGAAACTCTGTAATACCCACTAACTGAAGTACGGTAGTAGATACACAAGTATCTGTAAAAGATGTGTTTTACAAATGTTGTGGAACCGGTGGGATATGTCATCTTCTGATGACTCTTGTTCTTTTTTTGTACCATCTTCTTTTTGAATTTTGAATCTTTAACTTATCTATTACTCTTGTAATAATGATACAAGATTTTGACTTAGATTGGTAATACTGATATTGAACAGAACAAAACTTTTAAAAACAAATTTCTTTTAACATTGTTCATTTTCATTTTTAAAATAATTTAATTTTAATTTCACCTACATGCTTGCCTTTACCAGTCAGCATAAAGCATAAACAACATTTCTAACATATCCTTGAACAGAGGTTGACTACATTCTTCATTTTCCAGAAGAGTGTTTTTATTATGTACAATAAAAAGATGACAGCTTATCTATTCAGCTAAACGAAGAAACATGTTTTAGTATTTTTTCAAAGGAACAAAATGGCTAACAGTTTTGGCCCCCTAGAGTTCTGTGTCAATGATAAATGTGGAAGAAGATTTGTTTATGTACAAGTGATCAGATCACAAGATAATTTTCAAAAAATGCTGTTTTCTCTGATCTATTTTAATTCTCATGTTAATTTCATTTACAAACAAATTTAATGTCACTTTACGGTTTTAAATATTTTCTATGTACATATTTCATCTTCTATTATTTTGTTGAATTATTATATTTAAAATATCCAGAACATTGACAAAAGGTATGACACTTGATCCATGATTTTAAAGTAAGTGCCATTAGCATATAAACTGCTCAAATTAATACATAACAAATGGCAGGTATGTGAGCCACGCACACTTTTGCATTTTAAATGCCCAGAACATTGAGTTTATAGCTTCTATGTCATTAACATTCAAGAAAGATCCTGTAGGAATACATTTATTATTAAAAAAAACTTCCTTGAAAGGATCAGCACTTGGCCTTGAATCTTTGAGAATGCAAAATCTGAAGCACATTTGACGCAAACACAGCAATGTCTCATTGCCAAATACCTGAAGCATGATGACATGTATACCAAACAAAACCATGCTTACCAATAAAAAGTCCAGCTTTCTGGAAAACATATGCTCAAAGTTCAACGAGCCAATTGATTTTAAAATTTCAACATCATTAGGACCTGCTGTTGGTGTTCCATAAGGTAAACACTGGAAGAATTTACTCTCGTTTCTTGAAGAACAGGGGAACCTGATCTGGCAATTAGCAAGTGGTCCCGGCTTGTAGCAATCACACAGCGTATGTGCCAGGTGGTTTAATACAATGACTGACATACTGGTAGAGTTAGCTGTCTGTCCATGTAATACAATGGTACAGTTCGCTCCATGTCCATGTACGTAATACATTGGGTCTTGTAGGCTTCAAATGCTTTAACACTATTGTTCTTACTGTGTTTAAAAGTGATATTTCCAATATGTTGACATTTTAAAACCCACTCCTATGTAAGACAAAAGAATTAATATGTACGTAATTGGCAAATAATTTTCGTTTGTAACATCTTTTACTATTTTACACAACTTTTCAAGTGCTGTTCTGTGATATTTTGACTATTTCAGGCATGTTTTTAGTTGATGTTAAATCTATTTAGCACTTTAGAAAGGATTTATCACTAGGTCTGGGCACTTTAGAGTAAATGTATGAGAGTATAGCATTGAGGTTCTATGTCACAGAGATAACTCCCTATAAGGTTTGGGTGCAATGCGACACTGAATTTCAGCGCAGTACCACCCATGGGTCGCAAGTTCCAGTCGAGGCAAAGCCACCATGGCGTGTCGGGCTTTCTCCCAGCAATAATACGTGATAGAAGTGAAATACTCTTGAAAGCGGCGTTAAACACCAAGTCACCTCACACTATAAGCTATTTTGAATGGAAGACACTAGAATGCTGAAATCTTTGTGAAGACACACTTTGACCAGCTGATTATAATTGGATGTTTGATGACAAACCTATTATTTCATAAGAAGATTAATGAGCTACAGTGGCAATGGCTCACTTTAAAAAACTTGCAGTGGTGGGTCAAGAAATTTTTTAAAGGGGTGATATACTCATTGAAAAGAGGAATGGAACGTCAAATGTCGTAACTGATATTTTTAATCAAACATTTTGCGCTGAAGCACGGTTTTCTTACTGAGATAGAGTGCTCTCACAGAGATACAAATAAGGGTTACTAATGGCTATATGATAATCCTAATACTGAATCAATAAAAAGAGATCTAAAATGAATGTACATGGTTCGGTTAAGCCATGCATGCAAGTTCACATTAAAATGCCTGCTCAACCGCTGTTCAAGTGATCTGACTGATGTAGGGATCCCTAAACAGAGTAGAGTTTTAATTATGACATCATGATGGAATTGTCAACCATCTTGCTGTTTGAACTCTCAAATCCTCATGAGGCCTACAAATCTGTTCCTCACACTGAAGAGTTCCACACCACTGTCACTTTATACATCGCACTTTTTTTTCTAATACGGATAACCGTTTTCTATTGATACGGCTTATCCAGTTATGTAATGAGATGTTTTACCCTCTTAAGTAACTATACATTGTCTAAATTTTGATAATAAATAGCAAACATGAAACATGATATGCAAACAAATTTACGTGCTACAGCGCCTTTAATACAAATTTATCAGTTTAAAATTTTAAAGTTGAAATCAGTTTGAAGTTTGAAATTTTGACAATCCAGATTCATTTCTATGAAATTACATTGCTCTTGTAAAAAATCTTTTGAACTATGAATTTATGAACATTTGAATTCTCATTGACATTACACATAGGGATATAAATTTTATCAAATCTCAAATCTTTGCATAGATGACAAATTTTGTATATAGTGCAAAGTTAGAGTTTTGTCTCTTGATATGCAAGCATCGTAAATCATTCATGCTTCTTGTTTTAATGTGCAACAGAGAATGCTTTTACCATAAACATCCATGAAGTCCCACTGCTGTGGCAAATGCACTTTTCTGGTTTCTGTTTTCTGCAGTAAGACAAATTTAAAGGAACACTGCGTTGAGGATAAAAATGAGTCCCATCTTTATCTCACTAAGCTGATTAGAGTGTCTGCTAATGAGTTACGCTTCGCTTCACTGTCTACATGCAGTAGTTTTTATTACTAATTACGTCAATCGCTAAAATTTGGTGTCTGTGACTTGTTAGCTGACATGTTAATCAGCATAGGTAGATACACATGATCTGATTTTTATTGTCGATGCGGTGTCCCTTTAAGAGATGTAGCTGCAATTTTGCTGCATGAAGTTATATCATATGTTGTGTCCTTCCAGTACCTCTTTTAACTTTAATATTTTATAGATCAAATTGAGAAATTTAGACACAATTTCATTAACTTTAAAGTGATTGTTTTCCTTTTCAAAATGGCTCGTTCAAATTCACTCATAGAACATATTCAAAACAGCTGATTGGACAAGAACTGAACTAGATTCTTGAGCCAAGTTTTCTGAATCTTTCTGTTTCTAAGATTGACGGCAGTACCAAAAATTACCTTGATGACCATGTGAAGACCAAATAAGGAATCTTGTACAAAAGTCCTGACCACATGAAATGAAAATCAATAATTCTGTATAAGCTTTTTGTTTCTGAAAGATTCTCTGGCTTGAAAGACAATGGGTACATACTCATAGATGAAGACAAAGATTGATGATGTTTAAAGAGTCTTAAGGAATCCCAGTCTGATGGAGAGCATCAGTTGTGTCGGTGAAAGGGAAGGTTACTTAAAGTGGTTCAGGTTGCTGCTTTGTTGGTACAGGTTCATGTTAAAACATCCATCAGTCATCTACAGATCTGTGTAACAGCAGCCTAGACTGCTACTCTATCTCCTGACTGGGGGCGGGATACAGCAATTGCTAGAGTGTATGGCTTCTATCAAGAGGTTCAGGTTCAAATCCCCCCCAGGGGCTCAGCTAGGTCGTCATCCAGACTCTTAATTTTTAAGAGCCTCGGCAAGGCTACAATAAGACAAACGAGCTCAGTTTAAGGTAAATGAACATATCTCAGAGGCTCTTGTTTATTTGATTTGATTTTTTTCAAAGTTTGAAAATTCTTTTTTTTACAAAATATTCATTTCAGATGCTTAATGTTAGACTATAGTATCGGGTTCAGCAGGTTCAGCAGGTTCAGCAGGTTCAGCAGGTTCAGCAGGCTCAGCAAGTTTGTTTGCTGTGGAGAACTGCTGCCATGTTTTCAGGGCAGTACCACCCAGAGATCAAGACCACTTTGCAGACACTGTTAATAACCCTTTAGCTGCTGATGCAATAATATTTCAGATATTGAAATGGTTTAGCTCCTGGACACACTGGAGTAGTCACTATGAGAGATATGATTTCGATCAAGAATGGTGTGGTATTGTTAGCAGATAAAGCGTTGAAGAAATCTTTATACAGTTGTTTCAAACCACCTACAATTGAAAGTTCAGGTACCAACATGAGTAGCAGATCCAGATGGCGGGAGTTTGAAACCACCACCTCATTTTGAAAATATAAGTGAACTTCAACCTTTCAAAATTCCTGGATCCGCCTATGATGAAATTGGTGCCAGTTGAAAGCCATCCGAAAAGCGAGTTGTTCGTTTAAGCCAATCATCGTTTGCATAGAAATTCAAAGAGGAGATTTGAAATTTTACCTAGCGGATGGTCGGGTTTCTGGGTATACGAGTGTCTGGGTAAGCCAGGTCTGACTGAACTCAGTGACTTGCTGCTTGTTGTTAGTGAATCAAGACTCTCCTTTTCTCTTCTCCCTGTCTCCTGTCCGCTGATTGAAGAGCCTGGAGTAAAAATACTGACAATATGTTGTGATAGTAAGTAAATGCCTCTTCAAGTCATGTCCATACTGCTGTTCCTCCGATCAGTCCTGTCACTAATCATTGGTTACTCATTTAGGTCATGATGGATGTGGCCTTGTTTATTCTTTACAAATGTTTTTGATGCAAACAACAGGTTATGTGTATGAACAACTTTTTTTACTCTTGCAATATTCATGAATGAACTTATACCTGCAGACTGGTTGTTTGCAAAGAGAAAAAGTTGATCATTCATAACTTCTTTTACTTTGATTGATATTTTCACATTAAAGTTTTTATCCAGAAAATCTTCCTGTTCTTATGTAGGCCACTTCTAAATGCCCTTCAAAGATTTGATGGATATAGCCTGCTTGATAATGCTGTAAGAAACTATACTATAACAGTGCTTTCACACATATAAAAAAAGTTGAAAATCCATAAGGACTTGTCCTTAATTTCATGCAACTTCTAAAATGCCTCTTAAAGAATTTACTTAATCGACAACTAAAAAGATTTTCTTTCAATTTGGTACCAAGGTGTATTGACACCTATTAAAAATAATTTGTTCTGGCCCAAACCTGAATTATGTCCACTGTAGAAAAGAAAACCTTATAGAGTAATAGACATAAAAAGTACTGAACAAAAATATGTTCAAACTATTTATTATATCCCACTTTGCACTCATTAAATTGATTATGTTATCGATTGTAAAGCAAACATAGGTTGCAAGTCATGAATAGAATATATGAGGACTAAAGAGTCCAGCTCCATAACTGTATATGAAATAAGAGACTTTAATACAGCCTAGGTCTCAATCAACAAGTCTCAAATCAACTGAATACACAGATAGCATTGAAGAAGACCGAGAAAATACATTTACAAAGTGCTGTATTATTTGAATTTTAAAAAAATCATTTCATAAAACTAGGTTTTAGTCTAGGGAGACAATCCTGCTTGATGACATCAACTTATCAACCGTTCTGCCTACTACCAATTCTACATTATTCCTAGTATGTTTGTATGGTTACAGGAAACCAGATAATTTGGTCTTAGAGGATTAACCAGTTTAAATGTTAATTGTTTATTTGTTACTTGTATACTGGTGAGATTGAGTTTTATGTTTATTTGCCTCCTTTAAGTTCATCAGATTAAATTTTAATTGTTTATGTGCCACCAGTAAACTGATTATATACTGGAACCCTGGATTTGTTCTGGATCAGAAGGTTGCCTAACTCAGCTGTCATAGTCAAGAGGGTCATAAGTTTAACCACACAAACCGAGATCTTAACGGAAATATGACACCTTACAAATATCTCAAGTTTGATTTCAAAAGGGGATTATTTTAAGAAATAATATTGATAGAAGATGGTGTCAGAGATGACTATGTTTGTGAAATGTTCCTATATAATTACAATTTAGGTGAGATAACGCCATGTTTCTCTTTGATAAGAACACTTTGTTTGTATTTGAACCCCATGAGTAAAACTTCATCTGTGTTCTTTACACTCCTACAGGAGTGGGGTGTTATCTGACAGGGGGCTGGTCCACTCATCAAACTTACCCTCAAGATCAATCGTAGCCCATCTTTTATCATTGGCTAAGATTGGTTTTAGGGCTAAGATCGGTTAGTGAAACGGTACCATGGTATTTGTGTGATAGAATTAGGTTAGGTTTAAAGGAATCAGTAACTTCAGTAGTTCTTAAGACAAATTAAGCTTCTCTTTGTATATGATGTGAAAAATGTGAAAAAAATTATTGATGTATGATTTATGATTGAAGTTTTATGGCTAAACTATTCAAGAAAAGTTTGTTGAGGAAGAAAATTGCTAAAAGCTAGTATGTTTGAAGTCATCGCTGGTGAAAGAATACTTCGTCTGCTGTAAGAAGTGTGCTGCATGCAATAAAAACGGAGGTTCAATGCTACATTGAATTTAGTGCTGTATCCCCATGGTTTGCTAGTTCCAGCCGATGATCAAAGGTTTCAGTGCAATGCATAGCCACAAAAGTGTTATGGACTTTCTCCCTGCAATAATACTAGCTGCTGTATAGTATTTGAAATACTCTGAAAATGGCTTTAAACCCCAAATCATATCATCTAGATAGTGTTTTTCCTGAATTGATATTCATTTTAATAATTTTAATGAAATACATGTATAAAAAGGACCAAGAATCTTTCGATCGTTGTTAGTAAAGGTTGTCATCTTGAAGAACGAATACACACCCAATGTTCTTGAGATGAAAATGCAGATTTTGCATCAGAAAATTTCCAGAAAATTTCGTTTCCAGTTAGTTAAAAATGGTAAAACTGCAATACTCAGCATTGCCATTTTGAAAAATGCATATTCCATGTTTTAAGATGTCTTGTTTACTCTTGCAAGATGATGAGGTTTTCGTGTTGTGTACAGAAAGGTTTTTAAAGATTTTTGGCTTTCTTCGCTTGAAGAAGATCATGCATGCTAACTAGGTCGCTCTAAATAATTGGTTGTTTGTTCAACTGTTACGTTTGTAGATATATTCATATCCAGTTTCTTGGAAACCATGACAACTCCAAATACAATTTGTTGACATAAACAGCTGTTTTGGAGAGAATCTCCCTTCAATTTACTATTTAGTGAAAGATAATGACATAAACTGGAAATGTTAACATGATATATTAATCTTGCAACAAAATGTTTAAATCTGTGAATCACGCTTTCCAATTCATTTTTAGCTCATCAGGCCTGAAAGGCCCGATGGGCTTATGGCATGGGATGTCGTCCGTCCGTCCGTCCGTCCGTCCGTCCGTCCGTCCGTAAACTTTTCACTTTTTCGACTTCTTCTCCAGAACCAATGAATCGAGAGAACTGATTTTTTATGTACAGAGTCCTTGGCCCATGGGGATTCTAAATTGTAGATTTGGTGACCCTGTGACCCCAAATACGGGCCCCAGGGGTCTTAACCTATAAAGCTATTTTCATCTTCTTCTCCAGAACCAATGACTCCAGAGATCTGAAATTTTATGTACAGACTCCTTGGCCAATGGGGATTCTAAATTGTAGATTTGGTGACCCTGTGACCCCAAATAAGGGCCCCAGGGGTCATAACCTAAAAAGCTATTTTCATCTTCTTCTCCAGAACCAATGACTCCAGAGAGCTGAAATTATATGTACAGATTCCTTGGCTAATGGGGATTCTAAATTGTAGATTTGGTGACCCTGTGACCCCAAATAAGGGCCTCACAGGCCATTACCTAAAATCCTGTTTTCATCTTTTTCTCCGGAACAAAAAGACCTAGAAGGCTGTAATATGCTATGCAAACTCTTTAGTAAATGGGGATTCTAACTTGTAAATTTGGTGACCCTGTGACCACAAATATGGGCCACAGCCTAAAAAACCTTTGAAAATGAAGTTTGAACTGATATTTTATGACTACTTCAATCACTTTATTTGAAATATAAGTCGACTTGAGATAACAATCTACATTGTGGACATGTTTGTCAAATTGATGTCATCAATGTGAAATGAGAACTATTGAATAGCCTATGAACTGAAAATTTTGACAAGTCATAAAGGACTAAATTGAAGAGGAGTTAAGAATTCTATTATTTTACATGAGATATATGAACTGCATATGACTGGTGATGAAATGATAAGATAAGATTATTTTCATCTTCCTCTCCAGAACGAAAAGACCTAGAAGGTCGTATGTACAGACTCTTTGGCCAATGGGGATTCTGAATTGTAGATTTGGTGATCTTGTGACCCCAAATATGGATCACAGGGGTAATCACTTAAAACAGCTGTGTTAATGAACTGTGAAGATAATGAGATTTTATGTGCACTTCATATGTCAGCTTAAGAGTAATACTACATTATGGACATGTTTGATGTAATCAATGTGAAATTAGAACTATTGAATAGCCTGTGAACTGAATATTGTGACAGGATGCATAGGAATTTTTTTTAAAAGGGTTAAGAAATGTTTTTTTTACATTAGATATGTGAACTAAATATGACTGGTGATGAAGTAAGATAAGACTATTAAAACTAGCTACATGAGTTTGTGATACCACATCTTCTTTTCCAATAAAGAAAAATAAATAAAGATGGGGAAAACAAAATTTAAAATATATAATTTACTGGCTGTGAGTCCAGAGTCTGCATGTTGCATAATTGCAGGTGTTGACCTGGGGAGTGCCCACTCTCTGGCAGAGATGCAACAGCAGCTAGCTAATACACGGAGGTTTCAGGTTACTTCTCTGCTGTGTTACTGATTTAGTCTTATACTCAGATGCTCAATAGAATTTATTAATTAAATATTGAAAAGGATCCTATGAAACTATGTGCCTATGAGAAACAGGATTTTTAGAAACAAATAGGGGCTCTTTTGCATTATGAAATAAATGTTGATAATTCTAGAATAAAAATAAGTAGTAACACAAAATGCAAAGGTCTACATTATTTATAATGAATGTGGATTAATGTGTAACTTATTTTGATAATAACTTTTAAATTTGATGACTGGGCAATGACTTATTATGTGATATCTTAATCTTTATCTTAGAGATAATTAATAACATAATTCCTGATGAGCTTCAGAGCCAATGGCTCTATTTTTCACCAGATTCGGTCAAAATGTTAAAATCTATGAATCACGATTTCCATTCAATTTTTCACCCATTACATTTACAAAGTTTGTGAAGTTCTGTGATTTGCTTGTTCCACTTGACAGTTAAAATAAAAGCTTCACAGCAGTACATAAACACTATGGTGTTAACTTTCTCTCTTCAATAATATATAACTCGTGCCCTTGTATGAGTAAATTATTTATCCTCTCGAAAGAAGAATTTAACCCCAAATCACATAGGGATGGGACAGGGCAGTGTCAGAGAGCAAGAGGTCCTGGGTTTGAATCCTCTAGGGCTCCTCAACTTTGTCTGATGTAGAGAACTGTTCTACACGCAGTAATGCTACACTGAATTTCAGCGTAGTACCACCCATGGTTCGCTAGTTCCAGCCGATGGTCACAGGTGGTCACAGATAGTTTCACAGCAATGCATATCCACACTCACTGGTGTTACAGGCTTTCTCTCTGCAAGAATACTAACAACGAACATATATGCAAAATACTTTTTGAAATCAGCATAAAATTCCTGAAATCAAGTCATTTCACCAAACCATGTAACCTTTGACATCAACATGGCAGTATTCTGGAATATAACAAGGCTCCTCTTCGTTGGATTTTTCAAGCTGAATTCAAACATGAACCCTCAAACCCTAAAGTGCACATCTTAACACAAGTCTGTCACTCTGTTTTATGAAAAGCCAACTCTCTAATAATTGTTTGGTCAGCTCAATAAACATTTTACTGCTGCAAAACATCAAAATGGAGAGTGTAAAAAACAATTTTGAAGACTCTTAGAGAGCAGTCAGAGACAGATCATGTGGTATAAACAGGGAATAGAGTCAAGGGTTTTAAAGGCAAAATCAGTTGCATAAAAGGATAACAAATAATTCAAGAGCCAAACATCTATTGTAATTTCACACATCTGTATGCCATGACATGTTGCATGGCAAACCATTTTAGGAGCCTATTTATAGGAAATACACTTTCTACACAAAGGTGATCTGAATTTGGCTTTTATATTCCATGACCCACAAAGAAAGGGTTAAAGGGGCAGTAGCACGTTTTTTCGGTGGAATAAGTCGATGAAATGTACTTGAAAAATAATGTCACCAAAAGTAAATAACCCTTCTCACCATGGAACAACAAGTTAAAAATGAGTGTACATGGTTCGTTAAAGCCATGGCAATCGTTTTTGTCATTCGAAATAATAAAATGTGTTCACATTAAAATGGCCGCCATAAATTTTTGCTTTATATGCAACACCGTTATTACCACTACAGATAATTGGTATGTGCAATAAGATGTTTCACCCTCGAAAGTAAAAATAAATGACTTAAACTATCATTATAAATGGGAAATTTGCAAAAATAAAATTTGCAAAAAACGTGCTACTGCCCCTTTAAACTGTGATATTTTGGTTTTAGATTTATCAAAGTCTGTATATATTCTTGATTGTTGCACTGCAACCTTTTATTTTCTTTCTGGTGAATTATAATATCTGATGAACAAACCAACCACGATATTATAAATATGTATTACTGTCAGTACGCCAGTCTTTTTGTGCAAAGTATATTTCTAAACCTGTCCATATACATAGTTAACGTTTTCTTTATATTTTGTTAAAACTTTCTGTCCAAAGAATTAAAATATCAAATGAACAACAAATCTTGATATATTCTGCAGTACTGAAGTCTTTACTTGCAGTTGGTAAAGTAATTCTTCCATCGAAAACCTATTTTTCAACCTAATGAGCCTGAACATTTCTCGTCATCCATAAACGGATTCTTGTTTCATGTTGGGGAGTTGTGCTGATTCAGCTAGTTTGCGACCTGTTGTTGTCCGTTGAGTCGAGAATGAGAAACTCACGATGTGATGTGCTGAGCAGCAATGAGAAAAAGACAAACTTTCTGGTGACGAGGGAAGTTAAAAACTTCAAAACATTAAAAAGCTAACTTAAGTGCTGATAAAGTTAAAGACATTCACGTCTTTGATCATGGTGAAAAATGGACTAAAATCATGAAAAAAATATTGAAAGAGTAAAATATTCAGTTAAGTGCTTTGAGTAAAACATGTTCATAGCTTTGATCATAATGAAAATGGGGACTAAAATCAAATTTTAAGATATTAAAAGAGGAACAAATTTGCAGTCGGGGAAATATAAACCACATCAAGACAGTTATACTACTTTGTAATGTCATTGACACTTGTATAAATATGGTATTGTCATCAATAATAGAATAATAATATTCCAACACTTTGATGATGTTTTGGGGATTTCTTTTGTCATTCATAATTGACTAAACTATTCTGTACAAATATCCATCGACGCTACTTATATATCCATATCAGTTTTAACACTTCTTTTCTCTCTCAATTAAAATGCATGTCAGATAACTTTAACCACTTAAAGGTCCAAGAAGATTTCAAGACATTTTCTGCTTGCGTTTTAAAAGGCTTACACAGAAAATTAACCTATTAACTGAACTTTTTTTCCAATATGTTTCAATTTTGTTATCAGTTTTTAAAAAAAAAAAAAAAAACAAACTACAACTATATCTTTTACCTAATAAAGTCAATCTCGGCACATGACCTATTGAATGAGTTAAAATTCCTGAAGGTCAAACACTCAGAATGAAAAGTTCAGGCGACACAGTGTCAGGATCATAGTTTTGATGAATTGTCATGTGGATTTTTTTTAATAACAAAGTATTTCATTCTCCTTACAGATTTTGTAATTCCTAATATACCAAATCTAACACTTTCCAGATTTACAGATTACCCCTTTGTTTTTTAATGTATATCTTATTTCTACAACTATTGGATCGTTCATGAACAATTAGCTTGTTACTTACTAAATACTCCACTTCCATTCTATACACTGTTTATATTACTCAAGTGCTGCAGTGCTTCCTAATGGCTCCATCTGTCAGATTGGAGGATCGGTGTCATTGAGTCCTCATATTGTATTAATTTTGATGGAATCCAGATGGACATTTACACATCTTTTAGGAAATATTCTATCTAACTCAAAATGTCTAATATGAAGTTATTTATTAATCATAATGTGGAAGAATTATTAGAAATGTTTATATGGTTGACATTGAAACTCTGGAAGCCATGTTGTATACAACTATAGCTATAGCATATGGATATTTATACAGTTACTATAGGTTTCATCTTGACTGAATTGCTATAAATGTTTTTGTATATTTTGTACACTTTTGGATGAAGGAAAATTTTGTTGTTTTTTGTTATTGTTATAGTTCATTTATTTGTTTTTGTGTTACCAAATTTTTATGTTGAATTTCTTTTCACAAGATAACATAGCTAATTTTTACTTATCATACATAGATTATTCTCCTCATCAATTCCTCAAAGCAGAATGGTGTTATCATCCATATTTAACTCATAATGCTTCAGGGTTTGAATCTCTGCACAACCTTTTTCTACTGTAGAGAACTGTTTCCTATCCAGTATGGTTAGGGTGGAATGGTACACTGAATTCTAGTGCAATCGAGTCCCCCTGTTGGGCTGGAGACTGAAGACTAGGTTCAAGAAGAACCAGCAGTTCCAATGCTCCTGATCTGCTCCTTACGATGGTGTACGTTTTTCAGCAGTGATAACCAACACCTGTTGTGAACTTTACAGATTTTCTTTCAAAAACTGTAGGGCAAATTTGTTTGAACCATTGGTGTGATGTGTTTATAGAATAAGTTAAATGTTCATTGGTTATATATCCGCGTTCCTGCACTGCAATGCAACAAGGGGTAGTTAGTCCTCCAATTATCAGCATCAGCTCGCTTGTGAGTGTGTCTGATTTTTTTTTTAGCTTACCTCAAAAACTATATCACTTGTAATCTTCAAATTTGATATGGAAATTACAAATGTGGGGTGGCATAGCTTTAAAGGCGCTATTATGGATTTTCTTGTTACCAATTGTAAAATAATATTCCTGAGTCAATAAAAAGAGAACTTCTAAAACGATTATACATGGTTCAGTTAAGCCATGCGAGTCATTTTCCCATCACTTTCGAGTGGCAATTTTAATGTGAACACATTAAAATGGCCACTCGAAGGTAGTTCAAGCGATCTGACTGATGTAGCGATACCTAAACACTCAGAGTAGAGTTTTTAATGTGGTTCAATGATGGAATGGTCAACCCTCTTGATGTCTGAACTCTCAAATTCTCATGAGACATGAAAATCTACCTCTGACACTGAAGAGTTCCACACCACCGTCGCTTTATACCTCACACCATTTTCTCCGAAATACAGATAACCATGTAATGAGATGTTTTACTCTCTAACGTAACAATATATTGTATAAATTTTAATAATAAATGGTAAATTTGAAAAAACATAAGCAAAAAACCTTGCTACAGCGCCTTTAAGGAGTAATCCTTCAGTGTGCCAAACATGTTTTTACCATTAATAGCCGAATATTCTGACTTTATAAATTTATTTCTGGAGTATATCTAAAACTATAGTGGAATTCAAACGTTTTAAAAACTAAAACATGAAGGCAGCCAAACTACAGGCCAGGGAATGTGAGATATGTTCACTTTTGCCATGTAATTATGTAGTACCAGCTAGCTCTTCTTATCTTAGTTGACACAGCAATACATAAAGCGCCATTGCATTTTGCTTCCTGCAATAAAATTAGCCATCATGGTATCAGTGAAATACTCTTGAAAAGAAACAAACTCCTCATTATTTGTCAACTACATGTGAGATGAATTCTGATAAAAGTTTTACTGTTACCTTGGTTTGTTTCCTTTTGGCATTATACAGTTTTCTTTGATAAGCATTGAAGAAGCTGATGGGATGAGGGAAAATAAGTCAAATATTTATTTGCACTAGATGCGACTTTTCGGTGCATATACTAGCACCGCTATCATCATTTGCACCGTATCTATGGCTTACAAGTTAAAATCAATTGAATGGTGCCAGCCTTTTGCTACTTAAATTATTCTGAATATTTTTCTAACAAAGAGGCCAGAAAAGGAAAAAAAATTGACCTAACAGGCTTTTTGAAAACCTTTTTGAATTGTCTCTGGCATAAGTTGCAAATAGGAGTGAGATGATTAGGTTGAATTGAAAGTTGGAGCTTCACATGCGTATATTTCTAGTTGTCTCATAAAACATTCTGTTGGTTCCATTGACCGCCTGTGTTTTATTATCGTGGGTATCATATATACTGAATTACTAAATGTTCTGTGTTTTTGTTTCAGAATAAAAGCTATAGCAGAAAATGTGGCTAAAGAACCCAGAGGATCACTTCATAAGTGAGTAACGGAATTGTTTTGCAATCAATAAAAGGAATGTAAAAATCAGTAAGATAGCAAAACTATTACAATACAATTGTACAATACAAATACAATTTAGATAAGTGAGACGATAAGTTTGATTCTTTTAACTATTAAGTGGTACTGTATGTGGGAATGATGTGGAACTCACTTTGTTATACTAGAGGATGAAGCAATGATTTTAGAGGCTCTTCCTTCACTTCACCTCTCAGAAACAGTGAACAGCCTCCCTATATCTAATCTCAGTTACCAGGTTTCCAACACCACTGCATTTAGATTCACAATATAAAATTAACAATTTGTTCCACAGTACGTACCAATTCCTGTGGATGCCGGATGTGGAGACGGCCAACAGTATCACCATGTCCTTCCTGAGTACCCCCAGCCTGGTGGTGCTCGACCCCGAGAAGCACATCCACTTCACCCCCAGCACCCCGACGTCAGACTTCACCATCTCTTCCTTCAAACAGTTCCTAGAGGACATTCAGCAGGGGAAAATAGAGGTGTGTTTATAGTCGACAACTTCTGGGCTATTTGTCGCTTTCTCTTTTCAATTCTCCTGAGAGGGGGTTGGGAAGGGACTTGGGCTCCTTTCACAAAGCATCCAATACTAAGGTTAACCTTATTTCTCATTATCCAGTATATAGTATAGTATAGTATTCGGCTGCGTCCGTCCGTACGTACATACATCCGTACGTCCTTACGAAATGGAATAACTAAAATACTATTTACTGGATTCTTTTCATATTTTGCATATGGGTTCATCATAGGAAGAGTAATGTTCCTACAGAGGTTTGTGACCTTGACCTTCATTTCAAGGTCACAACGAGACTTTGGCATTTTACCCTTGTCAGCGGGATATCTCAATAACCATTCGCTGGATTCTATTCATATTTTACACATAGCTTCTCCAAGGAAAGACGACAGGCTGATTAGATTTTGGTGACCTTGACATTATTTTCAAGGTCACAGCCGAACTTTGAATTTTTTTGACAGTGGAATTTTAAATTTTCAACATGTTAATGTTCATGTTAAGCTTGTCAGCGGGTTATCTGAAGTACCATTCACCGCAATTCCATCATTTCTTACACAAAGCACCTTCTAGGGAAGACGACGGGCTGATTAGATTTTGGTGACCGTGACATTATTTTCAAGGTCACAGTGGAACTTTGAAATTTTTTGACATGTTAATGTACATGTAAAGGTTGTCAGCAGAATATTTCAAGAACCATTCACCGGAATTTCATCATATCTTACACAAAGCAAAAGGACTGATTATATTTTGGCGACCTTGACATTATTCTCAAGGTCACAGTGGAATTTTAAATTTTCAACATGTTAATGTTCATGTAAAGGTTGTCAGTGGGATATCTCAAGAACCATTCACCGGAATTCCATCATATTTTACATAATGAACCTCCTAGGAAAGACAAAGGGCTGATTAGATTTTGGTGACCTTGACATTTTTCTCAAGGTCACAGTGGAGCTTTGACTTTTTCGACATGTTTGACAGTCGATTTTGCTGATCTTGACATTATTTTTAAATTTTGAAGTATTAATTTGCGGCGGGGGATCTTGTCACCTTAGTGACAACTACTTGTTCTTTATTCTTTTTATTTCCATTTCTGAATGTAGTTTTAACAATAGTTCTGCGTCACCCAGCTCATTCCTTAGAAGTGTTCTTGATGTTTAAGCAGTGTCTCATAGACATTTTACTGAGAGTGATATTGATCTGTTACAGGGAGCTGGAGGTACAGGATTCTTCCAGAGACTTATGAGAGTCGGATATGATCTTGTTTCAACTGTTGTGGTGAGTATTGTCCAATGAGAGACACCCAAACTGAATCTGGTTGAAGATATGAAATTCGGTATGGGAGCATCTCCCAAATTAGTATATGCGGGGGTTATTGTATCTCTGTTAATAGTATCTTGCAGGTATTTTTTGACCGATTATTTGGTGCCATACCAGTCAGAGATGCCCATTTACAGGAATAACAACTTGTTAACATTTGGATTTAGAGAATATCCTGTAATACATACTTGGACTCTCTTCGGGGGGAGGGGAGGTGGTGAGTGTACTACCACTCTAGATCCACCACTGGTAGCTTATATAAGTAGAATGGTGACAGTTAGGCCCCAAAAAAGAAAGAATTTGTTTCTGGTTTCCGCCCGCATCAATTTCAAACCCACATCTCAGGTCTTTTTTTTAAAGGTTTTAACCAAAGTAAGGGGGAGATAACTATAACTTTTTAGCCTCAGAAAACATTGGACATAGAGAATGTCACTCGTTTCTGTTGACATGGAGTGTAGGGGTGCAATTATTGACTATTTGGAATCGTAACACATATTTAAGAGGGTTTGTGCGTTATTTATAGAAATAATTGTATAAATTTTGTTTGTTTATCTATTCATTCCCAAGTTTTTTTTTTGTAAATTAAAAAAACCCCGCGACATCGCATCATTTTTGTCGGCCTGTAAAGACCAGAAACATTTATTATTTTTTTTAGGCCTTATTGTAGGTTAAGGGTAAACGTTTCTCTGACCACAGAGTATCTGGCAGGCGTCGCGGTGGCTGTTCCTCCTGATGTTCGGACTGCCGACGGTCATCATCAGCGTGGTGTGCTACAGTCTGTGCTGTATGGAGGCGGTCGATGACGAGTACCCAGAGGACGAGGACGAGGACGAAGATGAGGAGGGGCACAGGGAGGGGGAGGAGATAATGGACGGGGAACATATAGGTAAATATATGTTACTTTCCTCATTTCCATGGCAATAGGTTGGACTTAAGTTTTGTTCATTTTTGGAGCTTAACATGAAAAGGGTTTTTGATATCTTCCTGAAACTGAAACTTTGGATATGCATCAATCCAGTACTGAGTCAATGTCTAATAATTAAATATTTGTTTGTATCCATGGTAACAATACTTTTGGGACAGCTCTTCATAAAGCACTTGTCAATAATGTATGTGTATGGGATCAAAGAGATGCAATGACAGACTGATGCCCTTGACAAATTTTCAAATTAAATCTCGAGATGGGAATGAGTATTGAGTTCATATCATTGTTTTGTTTTTAAAAAAATATATTCATCTTCTTCTCCATAACATAAGGTACTTGCAATGTTTTATACCTCTCATAAATAGTTATGGTTACATTCTGAAAGATATGTAGTTTTAAACCTGATGAGCTACAGAGGCAATGGCTCTTTTTTATTGACATTTTAAAGAATTTTCATTCTCTTTTCTTTTCAGAAGAAATTTCAAAAGATAAAACAGAAGAAGAGAAGAAAACGGATTAATGATTTTAAAAAAAACTTGTCAATTGTCACAGTATCAATATCCTGTTCATCAAGGTTAAAACATAAATTTTGCTTTTTAGTAAATCTACTTATTAATCATAAACTATTAGATTTTAAAGAATTGGTGCCATTTTACCATTATCGACCAGTATGAATATGTTTGTGTGTGTAAATGAATTGATACTTGTTGTTGATGTTCACATATTTTCAAAGATTATTTTGTGAGTTGTAGAGGTAATTTAAGTACAACTCAAATATTCCATGTTTTCTGAAGAAATTTTCCTTTCTAAAATATTTAAGTTATACCTTTGTAAAATGTATTTTGGTATATCTGCTCATTTTATCTACAAAAGTTTAAAATTAAATTTAGAAAATAAGAAATATGTGGATTAAAGTTCACCTGTATTCAAACTTACAGTAAACTGATTAAGATTAAGTTACACTTTGATTATTAGTTTGTATTCATCTTTTGTTCTTAGAGGTCCAGATTTTTAATGCTGTCTCAGCAACAATGTTAGTGTAATGTATTCATGACTCTCTTAGTGCTAAGAGAGCTTAGAAACTCTGGACACTGGTGTGCATTGTTATTAGTGTTGGGGAATGACAATGGATTTTTTTTCAGCTTTTAAAATATTTAAAGGAAATGTTTTTAACAAGAAGCATAAGTTTGATAAATTCTTTTTCTCCACTTAACACTTTTCATGAATATTAACTTTACACTTTAAAATTTTAACTTAACATTTTCAATAATTATGAATGTGCTATATTCCGTGTGATCTTTTTGTCATTTTCAGTTCTAGGCATTTGGAGTAGGGTTTTGTACTCAAGTCATTTATGTTTGTACTAAATTATTATTTCTCTGCATTTGATTTATCTGATTCATAACAGTGGATTATCAAATGTAGGTACTTTGTTTATATGTGTTAATATAGCCATTTTATAGAAATAACTGTGCAATAATGGTACGTGCTTAGCATAATTGTTGATCAATTTGAAATGACTTAATTTTGTAATTGATGTTTACACTTTTATCATAAGATGTAAATATCAAAAACAAAATTTACTTTTTATCATGACTTTTGTTGAGTTAAAACTTTATCATATGCTAAGTATTTCTCAGGAAATAGATATCAAGAAAAAATTCACAGCTATCTAGAATGAAATTACTAGTAGCTCTAAATAATTTACATGACATTACATGACATTTTTATCTTTATCAGTTTATATGTTCCCTATTTAAAAAAAAGGATCTTAAGTCTTAAAAACAATCCACTGTCAACACAGAGGAGTGATGTCTTCACCATAGAAACTAGTGTCTGAAGCAGTCATATAATCTCTGCTTGCGAATTTAGTTTCATTACACTTTATAAAACAGTAGTTGACAACAGTACTGGTGTCATAGCCTGCGAAGTTAACTGGTTATATTCATCTTGTCATATCGCACCAACCACAATTTCACACTAAGTAAAACTGGATCTTCAATGTCATACAAATGTTGCATAGAACACTGTCTAGATGGCCTCATGTAAGAGTTCAGTCAGAAAAGTGAAAATGTAAGATCGAATTGGAAACCTCATTTAAATTCACATTACATTAATTTTATACCATATGCAAAGCTGCCCCCTGTGTATGTGAATGGAACTATTTTAATATAAATAATTTCACTTCATTGATGAAAATCCAAATTAAAAATGACCCAAACCTGAAAGTTATTTGGTATCTTGTTCTGCCAGCTGTTGGCACACGAGGAGATGAAACACAATGCTTCGTGATGACCTCTGTACTGAGTTGTGTTTCAATGACCTTTGTCTCAACGATCATGAAATATTGAGACGATGAGTCAATAGATAATTGTAACATGTATGTATCTGTTAGCTTAATTAGTACTTTGTCTTCCTGAATCAATATGTTATGAATAAGACAAGCACATTTGACTTCCTGATTTGTTTCTGATTTATTATTTCTGATACCTTGTGTGACTGTAATTATCTTACAATGTTGTCTTCCTGAATTAAAGAAAGGGTTCTATCAGCGGATACTTTATGGTAAAAACATTTGAGGGAACATTTCTGTTAAGACATATGTTATTAATACATGATAATAACACAGACCAGTCTCAACATATTTCTTAGGATAATATTTTAATTAACTGATATTTGACAATTTGTTCTTAGGATAATATTTTAATTAACTGATATTTGACAATTTGATAAATCGAGTACATTAATTTGAAAATAAATAAAGAATGAGAAGTGAACTACGACTTATAATTTGTAAAGTTTGCAACGGTATTACAAGACATTTTTATCGGTCTTATGATGCATGCTGTTGCTCTGTAGATATTATATTAATATTAATCTTTTATAAATAAAAAAGTTGTAAATTAATGAAAAATACTGTATTTTTCTCATGACGCAATGCACAAAAACAAAACGGATACTTTGATAAAACCTTATCTTTAAAAGTTGATTATACTAACAAAAATTCTTATATCTAGTCAGTAGGGAGAATCCTAAAACTTATTCATCATTGTTAAGTTTAGGGTGAACATGTTAAAGGTTTTTGAAGTCATCTTGTCACACAGGAGAATCTGTGGGAATGGGAAAACTCACATTGTGCTTTTTTGATACTAATGCATACTTAAATCATTCAGTTTGAATATTGCTCAGTTATTTCAAAAAGCATTTATAGCATATTTCAACAAAAATTGGATCGTCTCATCCCATTTCAACTCCACAAAAGACAACCACTGTTGTATTGCCCTTTAAGCTTGCCAAGTGTGGCATATATTTTGTACTGCTCAGTGGGGGATCTAGAAGGGGGTTGGCTCACAGGGTTCACACCCAAAGCCAACACCCCCTACACTAGCTCCACACCCACACTCCCCCTTCCCACACTCCCCCTTCCTACACTCCCCCTTCCCACACTCCCCCTTTCCACACTCCCCCCTTCCCACACTCCCCCTTCCCACACTCCCCCTTTCCACACTCCCCCCTTCCCACACTCCCCCTTCCCACACTCCCCCTTTCCACACTCCCCCCTTCCCACACTCCCCCTTCCCACACTCCCCCTTTCCACACTCCCCCCTTCCCACACTCCCCCTTCCCACACTCCCCCTTTCCACACTCCCCCCTTCCCACACTCCCCCTTCCTACACTCCCCCTTCCCACACACCCCCTTCCCACACTCACACACAATTGGTGTCCGACAAATTCATTGTTTTGATATCATGTGTATGACAAACATCATAATATCTACAATGTTAGTATATAGTTTCATATGAACAAATGTGAGTTTGTGAAAATGTCAATTGTTTGATGGTTAGTCTTTATACATGTATATATTATATCTAACATTTGGATTTAGATAATTTGTTTCTGTTGAGTGTGATTGATAGTGTATTATCTATGGATATTTGTACCTGTTCATGAATGATTGAAGTTTTTGGTATACCTTTGTTCCATATTTGTGTTGGGTGTTGGTTATAAACTTACTGTCACTGTGAATTAAATTGTAATTTCCTAAGTTAGTTTCAAAATGCTGTTTCTAGAACATTGATTATCAGCAATAAAGGTTTCGATTAGGGAGAAAACATGAGGGTTGAGTTTGTAATACCGTGAGATATAGTCATCGCCTCGTCCGTCTGTCCGTCCGTCCGTCTGTCCGTCCGTAATCATTTTGTTTCCGGAGCAGAACTCAAAAACCATTCATGATATCTTTCTGAAACTTTGCATGTGTATTACCCACCAACTGGAGTGGTGCCTTTTGATATTTTCAGATTTCTGAAATTTTTTTTTTTTCGTTTCCATAGAAACTTATTGAATTTGGACTTTGTTCAGAGACAGGTTCGTTTCCGGAGCACAGCTCCAAAAACGTTCATCATATCTTCCTGAAACTTTGCATGTGTATTACCCATTGACTGAAGTGGTGCCTTTTGATATTATCAGATTTTTTCTGAAAAATTAATTTGTTTCTGTTTCCATAGAAACATGAGAGGGATGTTGGTTGTTGTTGATTTTGACTGCTTCTGGAGCAGAAGTCTAAAACCCTTAACATACCTGAAATTCAGCATCTGTAATACCCACTAACTGAAGTATGGTAGTAGATACACAAGTATCTGTCAAAGATGTGTTTTACAAGTTTTGTGGAACCGGTGGGATATGTCATCTTCTGATGACTCTTGTTAAAAACCTGAGGGTTGCTGGGAATGAGGAATAAAATCGAGCTTGTTAGGTTTTACTTTTCATTTCACTACCATTAGGTTCTTTAAATGTCTACCAAAACCACATCTGGGTGTTTTCTCTAATGTACATGTCGTCATCAGTGTTAAAGACAAATGAGAGTACAATTGTTTAAGTGATTTAAGTACACATCAGACATGGTCAAAGAATAAAGCACGAAGTTAAAATATCCCATAGTTTGAGGAGAGAAGACTATAGATCTCAACAGTCAATCTCTTCATACCACCAATCCTCAGTGGTCTAATGGTAGAGTCTTGGGCTGTGAAGGGATGCAGGTTCGATCCACACAGTCTCCGCTCAGAGAATTTTAAGCTTTTTGAATTTTTGCGACCGATTACCTTTTTCAAGACTCAGAAATTATGCAATGGAAGTAATCTGGAGGTACAATTTTTGTGAAAACCTCAAATCTTAGTAAAACTTCATACTGGTTGTAAAACCTAAGGTAATTACAAGGAATGCATTTACCTTATAATGTATAGAGAACTTTTGAGATGCAGAAGTTTATTGGTTCAAATGAGTTTAAAATGTCTTATTTCTGATTCTATCTGTAATCAAGCTTGCATTTTTCTTTTATGTTCATTTCAGAGATAAATTTGTAGATTAATTGAGTTTAATGATAAATAAGAGAAAAGAAAACAAACAGTTCTGTCATTCTGAGTGCAACAAATCGTTTGAATTTAATTATGTAAAATAAGCATCAATTGTAATGGAAATTATAATGAATGAATGATTGAAAACTTGTTTTCACAATGTACATTTACTAATCATGTAATAAATATATTAATGGTTTGAAAGATATTGTTTGTATGATCTTTTCTATCAAGAACTTGAAAAAAAAAAAAAAAGACATGCAATAAAAATCTTTTATTACTACATTGAAAATTTGAGATCTATACAAGAATATTACAAAAATATAAATGTCTGTCAAAATAGCAGGTTACTGTGAAAACCTGTATTGGTATCTCGTGGAAATTGATTACATTGAAGAGACTACCTCCAGAAGAGTATTTCATTTCAATTCTATTACAAATTTAATATTATCAATGAATGTTTTACTTCCTTAAACTTTAACACGCTTTATGTTTGCAGGCTGTTATACAGTATATAGCACACATATGTAGAGCAAGTATATGTATGATATTATATATATAAACCTAGTTACAATGTTACTACATAAGGTTATTTAACTACAATGTTACTTGGGTGCAATGCTACACTGAATTTCAACATAGTACCACCAATGGTTCGCTAGTTCCAGCGGATGCTCACAGGTTTCACCGTAATGCATATCCACAAGGCGTTGCAGACTTTTCCCCTGCAATAATACCAGCAGCCGTGATATAAGTGAAATACTTTTGAAAGCAGCAACCACAAATCATCTCATCTTACAATGTCACAAATACAAGTCAAATGAATATTGCAAACTCTCCAATTTTGGCAAACTACAGTAATACAATTTTAATCAAAGTGCTTCTGTGATGACAAGACAGAACAACAGTATTGAAATGTTGCGCTACTAGAACAAAGAACTTGTTATACATTACATGTTCTAAGAGAAACAGGAATCAGTGTTGAAATATGGTGCTCTGAGAACACATAACTAGTTAAACAGGAACAGTTATTGAACCATTAGGCTCTGAAAGCAAAGTAGTTGTCATCCATTTAACATTTACAAAGTAAAATTAAAACTCATTATTTCACCGATGGAACGACATATTTTGATGATAATGATAGAACAACGTAGCTTGAGGACAATGAAGAACAATGTATATTGAGGACAACAATAGAACAACATATCTTGAGGACAATGAAGAACAATGTATATTGAGGACAACAATAGAACAACGTATCTTGAGGACAATGAAGAACAATGTATATTGAGGACAACAATAGAACAATGTATATTGAGGACAACGATAGAACAACGTATCTTGAGGACAACGATAGAACAACATATCTTGAGGACATTGAAGAACAATGTATATTGAGGACAATGAAGAACAATGTATAATGAGGACAATGAAGAACAATGTATATTGAGGGCAATGAAGAACAATGTATATTGAGGACAACGATAGAACAACGTATCTTGAGGACAATGAAGAACAATATATATTGAGGACAACGATAGAACAATGTATATTGAGGACAACGATAGAACAACGTATCTTGAGGACAACGATAGAACAACATATCTTGATGACAATGAAAAACAATGTATATTGAGGACAATGAAAAACAATGTATAATGAGGACAATGAAGAACAAAGTATATTGACGACAATGAAGAACAATGTATATTGAGGACAACGATAGAACAATGTATCTTGAGGACAATGATGAAACAACGTATCTTGAAGACAATGATAGAATATGTATTTTGATGACAATGTCAGAATAACTTTTCTTCGGGAAAATGATAGAACGACATATTTTTAAAATGATAGAACGTCGTATCTTGAGGATAATGTTAGAAAGACGTATCTTGAGGACAATGACAGAAGAACTTTTCTTCAGAAAAATGATAAAACGATATATCTTGAAAATGACTATGGACCTTGAGTTGAGCAATGGACCTGAAATCATAAAACCAAAATCCCGGCACAGGAAATTTCACCCGGACTCACTACCATCTATCGGAAATCTCTAGTCATTAGCCAGATATTTCTTCAACCGTTTTCGAAACTGTACCAGTGTTGATAATATGCTTACCAGCGGACTCTTTATACATATACATCATACATACCTTATTCGAGAGTCCCTGGCTTGCCACAATCAGGGACTCTCTAATCATGTATGTAGAGTCCCAGCCACAATGGATTGGAGATCAATCCAAAATAGGAGAAAGGATGCAAGACATGCCGTGCTGTACAACCACTTAGTCACTCCAGACAAGGGGAACAGACTGACACCACCAAAACGATTGTCAAGAAAAATGTATCAGCTCTCATTCTAAATCCCGTGCTCCAACATCGTGTCATCGAATGAAGAAAATCATCATTCTTCTGACGAACCATCAAATACTGGAACTTGCCACCCAAAGTTACTGTGTCGGCCGGAACACTTGCAGTCCCAAGTGTCAACTTCTCGAGGTAAAACTAAACTTCACAGAATCATGTTTAATGGTATAAATGCTAACTAAACTTGTTAGTTTATGATCACTTGCCCCTGTGCATCATGCGTACCCAACATGGCGACAATCAATTAGTTAATAGTGGTCATTACAACCGCAGAACCAGAAAAGCATCACAGCTAGCAAACAGTACTCAAAACCCAATCTCATTTAAATCAGATCTAACATAACACTCGTACCTCGCTGCGTTTCTGGTCTGAACACTGCACCATAAAGGTCATGTCAGGAGAGGCTAAAAAAAGCTGCGGACCGACTTGAATTAACATACGAAACACCACATTCAATATTGTATCTAGTCCGGCCTCTGGCTTACATTATTGAAGGTGAAAGTTCACATTGAAGATCGCCTGAGATGACTTCTGCGGGGTAGTACTCAGATCGCTGAGTAAGGCACTAGTGTTACGTTCGATCTCATTAAAATAATTCATTTATCTGGGTTAAATAGTTTCTGAGAAAAGTTGTCCCCGTTGAAAACTATCGAACCATGTCGAAAAAGTGACGTTGCAATCGAAACGACAAAAACTTGAAATCCCAGAAAACTGAATATGGGACACGCATGATGGGTATAAAAATATAGAATATGTAGAATTGTATTATATATTTTTAAAATATGTTAAGCTTATAAAATATTGTTTATAGATTTGGCAAAAATGATAATGTAATATAATAAATGATTAGAAAGATATGAAAGACTTATTGAATAATGACCTTCGTGGTGACAAAAGCTGAATGTTAAATACTAAACAAAGATATATTCAAAATTTACACAACTTTTCAGTGAGTCGCTTAAATTGGAACTAAACTTTCTCTTTCTTACTAATCCTTATAACGCATGTTATGCTGATATCCTTGAAGCTGCGAAACACTGATTTATTCTTGAATGATAGGTTCTAAACTGTTCAATCACTCTTTAGATTCTTTGAGAATATTTTAAGAATCTATGCAAGCGAATATCGAACAAATGAAGCGAGGAGCCCCCTTCTGCTTTACATTGATATAGGTATAGTCATTAAGAAATCTCATGGAAAGTTTCATATTTGGACTATCAATTTTTGGTGCAGTACGCTGTTTTGAATGCTTTGAAAAGGTTTAAGAAGAGTGAAAAGCTGAACACAACACTAAAAGTCTATGAAATTTGATAATGACGCTTCCTTCATCCATTTGCTTTTATTAAGGACCAGGACCCATATTTTCGAAGCTATCTTAGTGCTAAGATAGTCGTAAGTCAATGTTAATGTATTGCACTTACGGCTATCTTAGCGCTAAGAGAGCTTCGAAAATATGGGTCCAGGGCCCCTTTTTTCGAAGCTATCTTAGTGCTAAGATAGTCGTAAGTCAATGTTAATGTATGGCACTTACGACTATCTTAGTGCTAAGAGAGCTTCGAAAATATGGGTCCTGGACTGTAGTTAAGGCTCTTATGGTTTACACAGTAGTGGAACAGGACTGTCTGAATACGGCGGATTTACCAAGTGGTGCATTGTCAGTGGCATTTGGATTAGATAAAGAGAAAGCGTTCGATGCTCACTGAATAGAGATCCAGACTGTGTAGTGGTCAGCGAGTTTGGCCACGAGCCGAGAGGTCCGTGGTTTGAATCCTCAGCAACGAGCGGTTCTACATGTATGTGAAGTATTGTTTGCTGCAATGGTACTGTATAATTCAGTGCAGCGCAATCCTTGGTTCAGATTTAAAGATCCGCCGACACGAGGGGAATTTAATATAGACACAATGCAATGATTCCCGCAAACGTAATATAAGTCACTGAAACTATTATCTTGTTAACAAAAATAAAAAGTAACATTGCCTACCTCCATCCCTAATTTGAATCACCTTTTCTTCCAGGAGTTCACATAAAATCAAGAAGGACTGAAAACTTGCGTTTTTCTGAAGTTGGATGTTCATCTAAAAATGGATATTCAGCTGAAAATATTTTGTCTCCCACACTGCAGTCCTCGTTTACAGATCTGGCCTCTATTTTGAAATTTTCCTGAAATGTATAAAATAGAAGATCTCCAACAAGGTGGACTTGAGATAAATGGTCGAAGTCGCCAGTCGAGGCCGTGCACATATATGTTCTTGTTCCGACATCGTACTTGGTCAATATTATTGTACCGTTCCCATGTGTTGTGGTTTCTATCCAAGCAAATGTATCGACACCGACTGTCCGGATAAATGATAGGCCATTGATTTTCCCTTTGTGTATATAGTGTGTGATGTGTTGTCCTGATCCTGAGATCCCCACACATTGTACCTCGGACACTTTGCCAATCACAATCATACACAGCACGTTAGCATCGACGGATATTGTTGCGATTTCGTTCATCGTTTTAAAAAATCGTTTAGGCTTGTTATCTTTTATCGTCTTGATAGTCATTATGAGGCGTAGTTTTGTAACAAAGAAAAGTCTATCCCCGGAGACTTGCAAATTGAGGGTGGTTATCCTGCAAAGACATATCTTTGATGAGATGGATTTAGTGACTTGTTTAAAAATTCCATCAAATTCAGACCAGAACAGAATGTTGGCAGTTCGTTCGTAAACCATAGCTAACACCCTGTTTTTGATAGTTATCCCTGTCTTCTCTGGTGTATTTTCTACATTGGATATTTTCAAAACATCCCTAGGTTTGTGTTTCCAGAAGCTTTTCTCAGAAAGCATTACCAGTGACTTGAAAGGCCATTGCGTGGAAGCTGATGTCGCTCTGTTTAATTCAGGTGACTCGAAGAACTTGTTCATAAGTGGGTTGTAAAAAAGACATTGTCGAAACAGCATATTGATAAACTTATTTTCAACAGCATCTCCATCAATACACACTGAGAGAGTCGCACAGACAACATCGCAATGCACAGGTATATCACGGGTCCTTGGACACAGGTGGTTTGTTGTGTTGAGAGAGACATTCCTCTCAAGTCCCACCTGTGGTTCCCTCGTCTCGACCGGCAGCATGAGAAGAAACTGTGAGACGACCAAAACAATGGTCCTGGCACGAATACTGTTGTCGGGAACAAGCAGTCCATACTCACTGACAGCAGCCATGTCTAGTTGTGTGTCTGGGTCTATAAGCTTCTTTAACCACTGGTCTCTAATTCAAGTTTGTCAAGTTTGCCCTTTGTTATCTAAATTTTCATTAACAAAGTATCTTTATCATATAGGGAATGGGCGATGAAAATTAAATGTACTTGAATAAGTGAACAACTTTCAATAGCTTAATTTATCAAGAAAGTGACGAATGAATTATAAATACGTTTTAAACTACCGTGTTATTTACAGTAGGAGATTCCAAATTTCCAGTTCATTGTTGAACATTGATCATTCATATATAATTAACTTACTCTCGTTGCATTTGTTATTTGAATAACAATAACTTGTGAGTATAATTGAGAAGCTCTATTCCAGCCTGAATCGTTTATGTACCGATAGGTTAAGACTATTAACGAGCACACTAAGAACAGATACAATACGTTATTGTCAGTTTGCTAGTAGTTGTGAAGTATTGGCACTGCATAGAAAATATCATTAACATTTTCATGATACATTCTCAATAGTGAAGAAAATGATACACGTAACTGTTTTTGTCTTCCTAAGGTTCCATCAAAAATGTGAATTTGCTTAATTTTGTTTTGTATGATATATTATATGTTCACCATTCTTGGCCATAACTAGTCCGTGTAGAGGATGGACAAACTCACGCCAGTGATGGGAAGTTGATCACTGATATCTTAAGTTAAAAATGTTCAAAGAAATATGTCACTGAACAAATGTGAGAATACCTGAATTGAATATGCAATTACTTTCCGTGATGTTTTATATTGTCATAAGAACACTTTATAAATAAAAATTACAAAAGCAGTGTTATATCATGTCTTGTTTGGCATGCTCGTATATAATATTGTGTATTTGGACCTATATGGTTCAGAAAAATTATGATAATGATGATTCAGCAAGTCGCCGAAACATTAATGTATTATTTTACATGCATCTTATTATTATCATTCTCACGAACTACCAGCACCATTGCTGTATGTTGCTTCTATGTTGAAACAAATTAGGGTTTGGTTACAAAATGAATTAGTACATTGATACGGTTAAAATATGTATCCACTACCTGTTTAATACTTTTAATTTAAAGTAATAAACTTGATTATTACTCACCCGTTGAAGATATCGCAGTTTAATAAATCTACCGTGTTATTACACTTAGTGTAATAACATCGCGTGCTGCCGATTGACGTGACGTCATAATGGCAAAAATATGACGTCACAATGTCAGCGCCGCGGTCGCAATGGAGTGTGTCCCATTTATCGACGAGTTTGTGGAATTAAGTGGCATTTTAATCAGCGAGTAATAAATAAAATACTAAACTCGTTTCCGTTTAATAACATATATATGAAACTCGTGAGATGGTATTTGTATTTAACTCGCTTTCGCTCGTTCAATACAAACCACTCACTCGTTTCATAAATATGTTATTAACGGAACGTCGTTTAGTATTCTCTATTTATTACTCACCCGTTGAAGATATCGCAGTTTAATAAATCTACCGTGTTATTACACTTAGTGTAATAACATCTCGTGCTTCCGATTGACGTGACGTCATAATGGTTAAAACATGACGTCACAATATCAGCGCCGCGGTCGCAATGAAGTTTGTCCCATTTATTGACGAATTCGTGCAACTTAATCAGCGTGTAATAAATAAAATACTAAACTCGGTCCCATTTAATAACATATTTATGAAACTCGTGAATGGTATCGGTATCTAACTCACTTTCGCTCGTTAAATACCAAACCACTCACTCGTTTCATAAATATGTTATTAAACGGGACGTCGTTTAGTATTCTCTATTTAAGTTTTCATATTTCGTCATTCACTTGTACTCAAAGTGCTATGAGAAAGTTGCTGATTAAGTTATATAGTGGGATTTGAATAATGGACTTTTATATATCGTTTTTGGATTAAATAGTCTTGTATATTACTCCGGGACCTTGGCGAAAGATTACCTATATGCTTTTACCACTTTTAACGCGAGCAGTAAGTTTCGCTACTGTATTACTATATTAATTAGATATGAATTGTTCTTGGTAATATACTTAAAGGTGACAAGGCGAGGAACACCAGCAACGTCTTATAATATAAGGTGAAGGCAGCTTTGATGTTCCGTAAGTATATTTACGAGCAGCATAATGAATACTATTTCCCCCAAAACATTCTTTTTATTCAGCATGCATTACTTTTAAAAGGAAATTTGAAAATTATTCTCTTTTGAGCATGTATGCTATTAATGCATGGTTATTGCACAATGTTTGTACGTTTAGGAGTTTGTATGGAAGAGCAGTAATACCATAATTGCACAAACTAAGCTATCCACTCGAATAGTTCCACTAAACCCAGTCGAGCGGTCTCTGTTCAAAGTGAACAGAATGATAAGTCGATGTTCCTATCAATGACAGTGATTGTTCCTCAATCAAGACACGGTGATCAAGATATTTATAATGATATTTCTAGCACGACAGGTTCGAAGCAGGAAGTATCTTGTTACCGGATGGTTAGATTTCATCAGTGGAAAGAGGTCTCCAGCTTATTAAGCAGCAAGGTCATGCATGTATCGTGATCACTCAAGTTTATCATATCCCTACAATGCACAGAACAACGTAAACCACGATTTTTCACTACTGAGTTACATTGCATAATAAATTGTTGGCGATGCTTATTGTACCCCTGTAAATGTACGCATACTCGTCTTCTTTACCTGACAACTTACACAATGGATCTCGAAACTATATATGCGCCATGAATTTATCACCTAAATCTTTCCCCCATGTAATTATCTCGTCGTTTGTGAAAATGGAAAGGACAAGAGCCCACGACGAATGTTTTGCTAGTGTCCGATGTTAGCGAGCCGTTCTGCAGGTAAAGTGTTTCGTTATGTGTGCAGTTAGTCTAACACTAAGACTCTGCAAAATAATTTTATTAATATCTGAAAAAATATTGAAAAAAATATTAAATATTATATTTCATTTCGTACGTCTCCTTTTTGATATTTAATAGAATGGTGATATTTTCAGAATATATACTTGTCTGATTGTAAGACTATGTGTGCAGTGTGAAGGATACCCACAGACGAGACCACTGGCTTGTGTTTCACAAGGTACGTGCCATTGAGGCTTTCGACAAGAGAATCTGTCGTTGATGTTGGAGGACATGTCGAAACGTAATGAGGACTTTACAGTGATAGTTCACAAGCATTTTAAGCTGTGTTTTCGAGTCATTCTATATAGTACCTTCATGGTGTGGTGCATTACAGCGAATACTTGATAATACTTAATACAGTAAGATGGATGTACAACATGGACTTACATTGTGAAGATAACATCGCTTATGCTTTGTAGTGTCTTCATTCGTAGGAGTAATATGAACCTGAAGAATTGAAAACAAACAACATTGACGTGAGCTAGATGGTTCAATAGATTTGACGTCATCAGCACATTGTAAGATTATCATCCTGGAAGCAACGTCATGAACAAATGGACTTCATCATGGTCTATTATATACATTTGAACGATGGAAGATCTTGTCCCTGTAAAATACCTAAAAAGGATAACAAGGAAGTTATGACCGAGACCCCAAATCACCAGGATTAAATTGTTTTGATTGATCCTGGGAAAAAGCATGTGTTGTGATCGCGTGTGTAATTTTATGTTGAATTAACCGAATTGCCTATGCAGCGTCAATGGTGTACTATTTCACAGGAACTAAAGGTTTATAGTTCATTTAGGGGAGTGTGGGTGTCGAGCATAGACACTGCTCCAGGATGTTCAGGGCCCTAGTTGAGGATAACCTACACCACTAATAAACACAATAGAGTTACATGATCACATAAGGGATGAGTTGCGTCCCTTGATATACCCACTTGCATTATGTGCCGATGGTTCACCTGTAATTAAAAGGAAACCGAACACTTCAATTGGGCCGAACTACATGCAACATAACTTCCGTGTCTTGGTGTCTTCATACGTATTAAACGACAACACCATTGTGAAAGTGTTGAAGTTCTTTAATTCTCATTCTCAACATAGAATATACTCACCTGATACTCGTTGCGTCGGAACAAAAGAAAAAAAAACTGCCACACATAAAACATTTAACCAGCATCCACTGCATAACAAACTCTGGAATAATATTCGTGGCATGGCTCAAAACAACGCTGACGCTGAAGGTCATGGTGATGTTGAAGGTGGGGTTGGTCGTCAAGGTGAAGGTCAGATAGCTGAAGACTCAACTCCAGACGACACCTACGATCAGATTGACCTTGGCCTTGACCTTGATGGCGAGAAGAATGGAGAGGAGGACACGTACAACAGATGGTCAACAATCAAACTAAAACAGGTATGTATGTATGTATGTATGTATGTAGATAGGTAGGTAGGTAGGTATGTACGAAGGTACGTTCGTATTATAGGAGGGCGATCGAGGTGTATAACATCTTGCGTGAATGGCAAACTTTCGAGTGAAATATTTATTGTGTTTACAACAAATTTTATTCCATTTTATGCGCGTCAAAATGTCAGAAAACGGTTAAAATCTCTCCCAAATGAACTCAAAATGTGACTGTTTATGACGTGCAAGACAACCAAGGCTAGGCACAATAAATATATATGTAAATGCACATGTGTACAGATACTATGTATTAAACTAATTACGTTTGACCATATTGGTAATAAATAGAGAGTACTAAACGACCTTCCATAATTCCATTTAATACAATTTTAATGAAACGAGTTAACGATTTGGTATTTGGTAGGTCCTACTCTTTATTGATGGGAAAATGCCATACATCATTGTTGCTCACGGAACGAAATCGTCTCTGAGACCATATTTGTGTCCTGGTTATGTGTATCCCCTATTTCTTAAACAGCTGTATCCGCCCCCGAGTAATGCTATGTTATACGACAAGAGTACCTCTAATCGTCTTCAGACACGAACGTCGTAAACTTGGTTAGTTATCGGCACGATTATGATGCTCTATTAGATTTTCAGTGGTGAATTACGGTGTTTATCGGTTAAAATTGAATTTTCACTGAGTGAAATAACATGTTATTCTACTCAGTGAAATAACACTTTCAATCATATGACGCTATCGTAACAATAGGATGACGTCACAAAACGACCGCGCTAAATCAAGGTGAACACAGATGCTCCATTCATAAAATCAACGTCACAATTTTCTCAATCTAATAAACAGAACATTTGACATTTCTCATCATATATTTATTATACATTTCTACTTCACTCGATGACACATATACATGGTATTCGACGAGAAATGTCAAATATCCTCTATATATTTATATCCGAAGTGGTGGACAGAGGATAATATACACTCATCTACTTTCAAACATGGGTTGACTACCAGCCGCGACCGCATTCAGAATACAACCCCATACAGTGCGAACCGGATATAGTTCGCTGTACGCTCGTTCAGTGGTTCATAGCTCTGTCAAGTGTTTGTTGTTCGTTGGATCAAATAAGTAATTTTAAGTCATTATACAGCTTTACAACGTATGCAAATAGGCTCCGGTTCATAAATTTGTGACACGCATACAAGTACAGTGAATAAGTTCTTGAGAAATAGTTGTATGTTGATGAACACACATTATTTTCGTTACGAAGTTCGCATCGAGCCAAATTTGACAAGCCCGTTCGTTTTCGATTTTATTCACGTATACAATCATGCTGCTCAAAATGTATCTAAATATTGAATTCCTAATAGATTGAACCATGTATGTGTAGAATTTCAAAGATATCAAAGATGTTAGCAGCAACAACGCAGCATCACTGTACTGGTTCATAGTCGAAGCGTAGTGACTCTCTGTATGGAATGTAGCCCGTAATTCAACAAGAAAAGCCTTTAAAAAGGCATGGTTGGAGGCATCTTGTTGAGGCTAAAATATATTATAAAAAGGATATGTATGTCATATGTACATATAGCAAAATGAAGCCTGCATTATGGTCATTTTGGGGGGTAAAAGCTTTGATTAATAATCACACAATTAGTTATTCAATTCAAAAGTCGCAAATAAAAGAATTTTACCTCGATCATTTAAGTTGTGTATATGCTTTTCAATTTACATACATTATTTATTCATAAATAAAATAAAATTATATATAATCTATCATTTGAAAATGAAAGTGAACATTCAACTTCCCCGATTTATTTTAAAGCGCAACTCCCGGGTGCTTTTGCTCCAATTTTGAAGTAGGCCTATATTATGAAATTGATCAAAACGTTGTTGACAGTTGTGTCATTGTTAGATTCCAGCAATAAGAATATGTAGGCCTATTTTCCCTGAAACACGCAGTCAATCATTTGTTAAACATTTGCAAATTTAAAGTGTACCAATTCGATTGATTATGAAGCATATTCTGTTTATCTGTGGAAGGAAGGCATATGGACCTTTTTTAATACAAGGATAATGGCCCGGTATCCTCATGCTTGGTGCTATCAGTTTGGACATAAATATGGTTCTATCCAATATGTGCTTATACATGTACAAGCTTCACTATCATTAATTCAATAACAGTACATTGAGTAGGCCTACCATTATGCAAGTCTGATTGGCATTGAAAATATTGATAAATGAGTCCACGGAAGGTTGGTGTGTTGATTGACAACCACTATTATCGTTAAGTATATGCTTACTCCGCGCGTATAACATTAGCTTGTAAAGTTTCTTGGATTTTCCGAAACTGCAGTGCGAAATTATGCACTTGAATTGGTACATGTCTGCTCATGGAGGTGTAAAATGGCTTTGAATTGAAAAATCTTATGTTTACTAACATTCAGACTCAGAATAACACAACGGTCGTTTCTATTTTAGATGTTTAGACAAAATCTCTTTTCGCAGTAAAAGGGGATAATTATTTCGGATAACCCACATGGTCACGTGGTTACAAATTTGTTACAGCCGTGTTCGTTGGTCATATGCTTTTTCCAAAGTATGAAGAGGCCAAGCATGATTGGTCGAAAGTTTATTTTGAATATTCCAACAGTAATATAGCGTGAAATCCAACTGTGTATCAGGTTGGAGGCGGTTTGCGCCTCCAACCAATAACGTCATGAAATCTGATTTTGTTTAAAAGGTTATTTTTTATATTTATTGACATATTAACCAACATTTAACGTGTTAATATGTTGTCCCAGCATTTGTTCAAGATATGTCACACACCATGACGAGTTACATCAATGTTCTGGGCAAAGATATGACGGGAATTAAAGTTGTCATAATGGTCATGGTCAGTTTTTTCTAAATATAACTTGCACTTTCATTGGTTGACGGAAGTATTTTACACCAATTTATCAATTGCTTAGCTTTACTATTTCAGTCAATCACATAGATGATCAATTCGGAACATATCTATGTTAATTCAGAAGTCAGAAACACATAATAAATAGATAACCATGTTCAATCCATGTTTCCAAGACTGTATTTACAGTACTAAATTTGCTGGGGGAAGCGGCATGCAGGAGTGGATCGTGACTGTCGTGACATCATTTAAGGATTGTTTTACATGTTTTGTGCCTCTATCGAAGTATAACAGCAACAAATTGTATAACATCGCGTAGCGTAGCGGAGCGATGTTATACAAAATCTGTTGCTGTTATACTTCGATAGAGGCACAAAACATGTAAAACAATCCTTATAATTACAAAATCAACAGGTTTTTCTTTAAATATTTACACAAATCTAATATATTTGTAATTTATCACGAGAAACAACGGCTTGTTACACGCAATGATACATTGCTGAATCAAAATTGAGGAATCCTTCATCTAAAACGGCAGAAGATTTAATTTCGTTTTCCCCAACATTCACATGCATACAATCAGAGTTCGTTTACTCTACATTCCGGATTTTTAGATTAACCCTCATTAGCATATCACGCGACGTTCAAACATGGCTGCTGTTAGTGAAGCGCTGTGAGTGAACAAGCTCGGGGACTTGTATCTATCAAAATTAAATGTTCTCGGTGAGGTTAATTGTCTCGTTCGGAAAAGAAATGTATGATGGCCGAGAGGGGACATCGCTCTTTCGCCCTCTGGTATCAACACGACAAAGCGATAAAGCGATAAAGTCACACGACAAAGCGATAAGGCTGCACGACAAAGCGATAGAGCAACACGACAAAGCGATAACGTCGCACGACAAAGCGATAACGCCGCACGACAAAGCGATAACGCCGCACGACAAAGCGATAGTGTCGCACGACAAAGCGATAACGCCGCACGACAAAGCGATATAACAACGCGCTAAAGCGATAATAACAGCACGATAAAGCGAAAGAGCGAACCAGCGATAAAGCGAAAGAGCGATAAAGCGATAATAACAGCGCGATAAAGCGAAAGAGCGATAAAGCGATAATAACAGCGCGATAAAGCGAAAGAGCGATAAAGCGAAAGAGCGATAAAGCGAAAGAGCGATAAAGCGAAAGAGCGATAAAGCGAAAGAGCGAAAGAGCGATAAAGCGAAAGAGCGATAAAGCGAAAGAGCGATAAAGCGATAGAGCGAAAGAGCGATAAAGCGAAAGAGCGATAAAGCGAAAGAGCGATAAAGCGATATTGACATGTCGACCTTAATCTTTTACATAACAATAGAATACTGGTTTCATTCAATTTCTTTTCATTTCACTTGATATTTGATTCACATAACATAAGAATGATTTTGATAAATGATTCCACTTAAAATCCCCAAAGGTCGCTATTATATAAATATAATTAATACAAGTTTATTTTTTTGTCAAGAATTTGATTAAACATATAATGAGTTTTCTCTATAAAACAACTAACGGTGAATAATTGAGAAATCCATGACAATTAAAACTATAATAGATTAATTCAAAAAGTTGACATCGTGTGTGTAAACCTGTACATAGATACTTCCTTAGACATACTTATGTGACTGAATATGATAGATTTAATCGAGCAAAGTAAAGTTTATATAAATCGGCGCACTTTGATTACTTTTGATATATATTCATCAACATAATAAGGATGCAGGTTAGTAGGAAGTCTATGGTATCAACACTTGTATATTATTTAGCCATTCAATAAAAAATTAAAGGAAAGAATAAAATCATAATAAAAAAAACTTGTTTTACTTGGTTTTAATGTACACATCAAATTGAAGCAGTGTGCGAAGAGTATACTATATAAAAATATCACAGTAGAATATTTGTATGACACGGAAATAGTTCTAAAGGGAGAAAAGACGTTTTGGGAAAATTTACTAATAGTGAACTCAGCGCAATGTCATGAATCATTAGTATGACTATAATAGGATTAACGCCTTCAGTGTATGGAGCTTAGCTTACATTCGGATAAGTTAATGGGACTTACACAATCTTCCCTTTAAGACTTGAATGGTTTTGCTCATATTTATTAAATTTGAAAAGTAATTATTGTAGATTATTATAGATATGTACATCTTATTAGTTTATTAATAATATCACTGTGTAAACGTAGTTTAGCAACAATTTACCACTGATGAAATTAATTAACATATTTTAGCTCTTCAAGCCTAAAGTTTTGGGTGTGAGGGCGAAAGAGGAAGGGAACTTTACTTGGTTTAGTTTAGTAGTAAATGTCTTTTTTCACTGTTTGTCCCATGATTTGAGAATATGCCTTCCCCATTTGCATTCGATAGGATTCACTTACTGTGAGAATGTGTTCAATCATCATTATATGTGTTCCATCTATTGAGTCTGGGAAATTATTTAGTTTCCATTTGCCGTCATAGCCTATTATATATTTCGATATCATCTTGTTTTAATTTTTGAAACCGCAAACCATTATGCATGGCATGGTATGATTTGGTATAATTGTACCCTTCTCAGCACACGGATAGCCAACAGACTTCCAATGGTGAATAATAGGATCTTATTGAGGGAATAATACAAAAGGGGAATAACTAAAAGAATTAACATTAACCTTTCTGCATTTGAGTTTTTACACACTCTGCTAATCACTCACTCGCAAATTTGCTAAAACATACATGTTAAGATATGAGAGCAGCATGAGTAGACCCAGATTGTTAAAATGTGAAAATTTTAATTCTCTGTATCAAATCGTTTTGAAGAAGAAGTCTTTTAAAGATTTTAGGTTGGACCCCCTGTCACATCCATATTTGGTGAGGGGTCAGGACCAAATGAACAAATAAAATTTTATATGTAAAATCTGAAAATGTCATCTTCCTATGTCAACTGGTTCCGGAGAAGAAGTCGTTTAAAGGTTCTGTTAATAATGCCTGCCACGCCAATATTTGATGGGTGGCGAAGTTCAAATGAACAAACTTTGATCCCCTGTGTGCAAGGTACCTCTCCGCAAAATTTCAGCTTTGGGTGTGCTGCGGTTCATGAGGAGGAGTCGAAAATGTGAAAAGTTTATGGTTTGACGACGGATGACGGACGGACGCCGCACAACGGGCCATGTCACTTACAAGAGAGATCTGCAAATATTATCGATAATTGACAACGTTGACCCGGTGTGTTTATACCCGTACACGTAGATCCTCTCATAGACATACTTGTGTCAGCTCTCTTTTACCATTGTACATGTTTCATTGAAAGCATATTAATTTTTGATTTCCAATGGCGGCATGGTTCTTTGTCTCTAGTGAATAATTATTTCGCTTAGAAGAAGTTCTTCTAACGCCAGTAAAATAGCAGTTTCGTTTACGACAAAATAGTTTTAAAATTATCCCTGAAGATTTCTGTTGATCCAGATGAATACGTCAAACTTTCTTCTTACTACCGCGTTTAAAAACCAATAAATTCAAAATACACCTATTCCTCCAGTATTCGTCCTTTAAATGATGTTGAAGTTGATCAAGTGTGATTGTTCTCTGTATACAATGTATGCTTGTGACTTCTATTTTCTTTATTGTAAACGAGGTTGTCGTGAAATGAATTCATTCGTGGTAAACACTTATTATAATTATTATTAAATGAGTTATAAGTTTTATTGCGCAAAGTTCAATGCAGTTTAAATAAAATAACGGTCTATGCAAAAATCAGAATATCTGACTACTCTTAATCAATATATGTTAATCAGAATAAGCAATGTGAAAGTGCAAGTGCGGACACTATTGTATCAACATTGGTATAATATATTTACCCATTCACTATTTTAACAATGTATTATCATCAATATAATATATATTTGTCTTACATGTTTAACTTATGTGAATGAAATTGATTCAGTTTTTGGAGTACATGTATATAAAAAAAAGTATATCATAGTGGCATATTTGTGTGACATTGTTTATCGAAATATGAATATGCCATGCTTAATGAAAATAAACATGTATTTGCATATGTACTAATAGAGTGTGAGTCACCATAAATTATTAGTGTCATGATAATTATATGTTCGCCTTCAGTTTACGTATAGTTTACAATAGGATAAGTAATTGGAGGTTAAGAAATCTTTTCTTAAGCACTTAAATGACTCGATTCTGCTTACATTTATGAAACTGTAAGATTACTTGTTCAAATAATATGTCACTACATGTATGTCGAGACACCCATTTTGTTTCAAGATACTTTATTTGGCTTAAATACGTGCACGTGCTGAATACGATATATGCTGATTTCAGTTCAATTAATTTCACTTAACTTGCAAATCAACCCATATCGCCCAATATATATATTACTAGTTTCAAATGAAAGTCGAGCAACATCTGAAACCGAAATTTCACGTCGCATTTACATCCACAGATGACCCAGTAAACATTCTCAACCAAACCTTGTCCTATTGTCTGTTGTAAATAAGTTTCCAAAATGACATTTGACTGAATGACGGGCGTCAATCGCGGTGCATTGTCACGTCTTTTAACTTTACATAATTACATTGTTACGTTAATGAACCGATAAGCATTAATATTGTAATTTTCAACAACAGTACATGTACTTCAGGATTCAAATTGCTCGACATGTATTACAGTTTTCTGATAAATTTCCGCATAAATAAAACAGCCATTTCTTTAAACTGTTTTACATATCAAGTAGCATCATTTGCTTCATATATATGTAGACCATTATCGTTCTAACACTCATTATATATACCATAGAAGGAAGTATTATCTATGCAGTTAATAAATAATGGTAACGAGGAATTTTGTAAAACAGAGAAGGAAAATGTGATTCACAACTGTTATCAACTGGTGGTGTGTAAAACTATTTTGCAATAAACATACGAATCTTAGTATAACTTTGGATAACGGCCGTCTTCTCCTTTGGTTTTCTCTGGTCAAGATGTTAAACCACTCAATCGTACTGCGCACAATGCACATCTTTATAAGGGTTGCAATCCGGCAGAGCCACATGTAAGAAAATAAGGTTACATACAACTTGGCGCTCCCGGTTTTTGTGATCGTATGAATATGGCTCTCCCGGCAATGGTCGGGAGTGCTGGTCCATGTTACGGTATATAATAAACTATGATGTGTCTTGCAGTCTTTTTACTTTGTATTATCATATTGTAGGAAGGCACAGGACAGGGGAGTTTCATATTTCATTGATGTTTTCACCCGATAGCAACATATTTTATTTTATGTAATGTACACGTATGTGTGTCATGTTTTATATGTTATTTGGTCAGATGTAATTTTATCGAATACTGAACGTTGCTGAAAATCATCATTTTAATGCTAACCATTTCAGAATAGTGACAGATATACAGTTGAAAAGTCGTGACCTAAAGAAAAACTACTACAACACTTTATTTAAAACTAAACAAACAAGATTAACTCCATATTCACTTTATAATAAGCTCATTATCTATCAATGGGTGGCGCTAATTTGATAAACGGTATCATCCCGAAATCAATCGTGGGCTTCGCGGCAACGAGGAGTTTACACGACGTGTGGCCCTCGCGACATTTTGTAGTTTTCTAGTGTGGCTTTCGCGGCAACGAGGAGTGTACATGTCGTGTGGCCCTCGCGACATTCTGTAGTTGGCTTTCGCGGCAACGAGGAGTTTACATGTCGTGTGGCCCTCGTGACATTCTGTAGTTTTCTAGTGTGGCTTTCGCGGCAACGAGGAGTGTACATGTCGTGTGGCCCTCGCGCCATTCTGTAGTTTATTAGTGTGGCTTTCGCGGCAACGAGGAGTGTACATGTCGTGTGGACCTCGCGACATTCTGTAGTTGGCTTTCGCGGCAACGAGGAGTTTACATGTCGTGTGGCCCTCGCGCCATTCTGTAGTTTATTAGTGTGGCTTTCGCGGCAACGAGGAGTGTACATGTCGTGTGGCCCTCGCGACATTTGTAGTTTTCTAGTGTGGCTTTCTCGGCAACGAGGAGTTTACATGTCGTGTGGTCCTCGCGACATTTGTAGTTTTCTAGTGTGGTTTTCCCGAGCAGACAACCTTTCGAATAGCCAAACTCAATTCATTAACTTTATATTAATAATCATAGAAACCGAGTCAAGAATGAAAACCAAGATTACACGTACAATGCTAAAATATTGACACTATATTCCGAGATTATATAGACGGTTGAAGTACACTCAACATTTGCATTATTATGAGCATTTATGTAGAGTTTACACCTTGAAAGTCAATGTGTAAGTTTCTTGTGCAAGCTTTACTATGTAGATGAATAGTAATCTCAACAAGGTGACGTGCAAACTTGGATATCTACTGAACAGCAAAATAACGCCAGTCCACTAAACAATTTCGTAATTACTGATAACGCTGTAATGAGAAAATTTATAACATCACAGCATTCCAATTTTGATGACATCATAATAATAACGTGTTGAACACATGCAGACGTAACGATAAGTCAATACTTGTATAGAACTTCTGGATAACATTATATTGTGCCATAATCATTCTCTGGGAAAATAGCCACATTTCTGTTCAGATGATGAAGGGCAAAATGTGCTTTTAAATGCAATTGGAACATGTGCAAACACTCCCGTGAAGTTGTTTGATGCAAAACCCCTGTCTTTGCTGATGTTGATTTGACGTTATGGCGTCATTTATGAATTTCATTCAGAATGGTTCTATTGGTCTCATTTTGGTAAAACTTCAAGGTATTGTATTCCTTGTCGGTACCAAGGTGTTCCACGAGCACATTTATAGTAATTGCAAACTGTACAGCATGTATTTAGCCAATATCCCAGTTTCCGAAAAAAATTCACTTTTATTTTGCAAAGCATTTACTTCTTAAACATTGAGGCAAGAGTCACAATTTTGAGTCTTTTCAAAGAGCAAATCTCGGATTACAGCACGAATAATTGATTTTTTTCCCAGGCTCATGCAGATCATGTTACTATGACAACATGTGACGTGCAATTTCGCGAACTGATACCATTTGACTTTGCAATGGTAACCAACTATACTCTACAGTATCAATAGCTCCACATGTTCTCTGACATTTACTAATGATATGAAAAACCATAGGTTTATATGTAAACAGAAACTATAATCAATATATTAAAGATACGTAGTATGAAATTTGAATATTTATTTCACATACTTAATTACTTTATAGTGTGTCATGTTCTTAATACAGGTCAATACTGGTATTTTTGGTGATATGGTGATTTAACCATCAAAACTAAGTTACTCACACGAATTAAAATAAAATGGTTTCCGGTATTTAGTTATTCATTACTTGATAACGATATGTGAATCCACTAAATGCTGAAATATATACGCTTTTGGTTGAATAATCTTATATCCAAAAAATTTATTTACAGATAAAATGTAAAAATAATGCATATGGATAAAACATTTACAAATATGTTTTAAAGAGCCATTAAAAATTTATAGGAATATTTACTTTGCCTTCATGCATGCCGACAGACCAGATATTCTGATTTATTCTGAAGTACAAATAATTTCACTTGACTTGCATATTCATTCCCTAACGCCAAATGTATGCTAATCAAATAAAGTCGAGCAACAGCATTTTGTACGTGAAGAAGCCGAATTTATACGTTTCCTATATGTGCACAGTAGTTATATGACCAATTACATATTACCAACCCACATCTGACTGTCTATTAAAGGTAAGTTTCCAAACTTACATTTAACCAATTAACCCGCATCTTTGTCAAGTTTTCAATAATAAATCGTGACTTTCACCTTTATAATATCACTACTAAATGAACTAGCCTTAAATTGATAATGTTCATCAGCAATCAGTACTTTTCGATAAAATAACTTCATTTATTACGTTTGACATAATGTGACTCCAACAACATACTCAATGGGTTTTAAAAGGAACACTCAGTGTTGCATTGTAGTGTTTTATCAAGAAGTATTGACTGTTATTGAAAATTAACCCTTAAGCGCCAATCACTAAATGATATTAATAAAGAGAATTATTTTGTTATAATGATTGACGTTCAATGTCCGCAATTATCATTGTGATGAACGTCACACCAAAAATATAATAAAATCCCTTTTCACGACAAGAATAATTGTTGAATTATGATGAAACGGGAAAATTACCCACGCTCGGATAAAACCCAAAGTACATGGGAATTGAAACACGTTTGACAGAAAAGTTAACCAAAAATAGAAGCTGACTCTTTGGTTGTTCCGTATTAATCAGTTTGCAAATTTATGTGTTTACAAGCACTACCGACAGGGTCAAAACGTCTCATTTTTATCAAGAACATATACTTTTCACTGAGTCAGAATACCCTTTTGTATTATTTATCCATTTCTCAATGTTTTAAGAAAGACTTTACCCATATATTACATTGAATTCCTAGTTATGAAAAATATATTCAATTGTTTAACTCTTTAGCGAAATAGATGTAAACAACTAGGATGTCCTCAACAGTCAGGAAAATGTATTTTACTACTATGCACTGTATAATGCCATGGGCCTCCTTTCTGATTAAAACTATCTCTTTATGTGAGCAGAATGAAGCCATTCAAGTGTGAAAGAGACGATTTTGTAACCTCAAATACGCTGAGCTGAGCTCCATGCACTGAAGGCGTACAACCTATTACCATCATACTAATGATTCATGGCGATGCGCGGAGTTCGCATTTTCAATAAATTTACCCAAAACGTGCATTTTCATGAATCAGACCCTTTAGAATTATTCCTGTCGCACATATTAATACACAATGTCACACAAATATTCTACTGTGATATAGCCTAATAGTGTCGTATACGTTATGATATGCACAATGTAACCCAGTAAACAAATTTATATATTTTATTTTGATAATGATAGATTATTTTATTCTTTCCTTTGATTTGTTAGTGAATGTCTAAATAATATACCAGTGTTGTTACAATATATTTCCAAACTTGTTTCTTACATTATGTTGATGAATATATATCAGAAGTTATCAATTTCAATTCTTTATTTCTGAAGTGTAGGCCATCGGCCCGTAACTACATATCGTATATATGACAAGACATGATGTGTACAGCAACAGTCATTCAATTAACATTTTTGGTACATGGCATGAAAAATAAAGCTTGCTAAATTACAAGTTTACAATTCGATATTGACATGAGGATTTTAAATTTAGTTTTATTTGGATTTGTACAAACAGTTTCCGGCAAATGATTCAGGCGGAGCTCTTTAAATTTGGAACACACACGAAGGAAATGGTTTTCATCCTCAATTATAGCCGTCGTCGCATTGTAAACATAATCTATCATTTCTATCTATATTATAAAACCGACCCGTTTCAATTCTTAAATGAAAAACACGTAAATTGTCCGAATACTCTAAACATTTTAACAACAACCGCATTCAAATATAATTTTTTAGACAGTGAAGCTTTAAAATAAGAGTAAGATATGGAGTTGGTGCCGTTTTGAAGTGAACTATACCAATTCAGTTCATGAATACATTTTAGTCGACACAGAAATTTTGAGAAACACGAAGTAGGAAGATAAACAAATTGTTGGTCCCAAACAAAACCAAAGCCCAATTAGCCAATTAGCTAATTAGCCAGTTTGGAGACTGGCGCTAGTTAGGCCTTGCGTGGGAAGATGAAGCCCAAACTGTACAATAAATCTGGAAACTTCGAAGCCCAATTAACTTTATTATTTTCTATTCCTTTTAACATCATATATAACATTTTTTGGGATGCCGAGTGTCAGACATATTTAATGATTTTAAGCTATATTTGACAGCTTTTTCAGTAAAAATATAGAGTAAGTAGAAGAAATCAGAGTGCGCCGATTTAAATTTATATAAACTTTGTTTTGCTCAATTAAATCAATAATAACCAGTCACATAAAGTATGTCTAAGAAAGTATGTATGTACAGGTTTACACACACCATGTCAGCGTTTTGAATTAATCTATTAGAGTTGCAGATGTCTGTTTTAATTAGCATGGATTTCTCAATTATTCACCGTAAGTTGTTTTATAGATGTTTATTCAAATTCTTAATACAAAATAAACTTGTATTAATTATATTTATATAATAGCGACCTTTGGGGATTTAAAGTGGAATCATTAATAAAAATCATTCTTATGTTATGTGAATCGAATATCAAGTGAAATGAAAAGAAATTGAATGAAACCAGTATTCTATTGTTTTGTAAAAGATTAAGGTCGACATGTCAATATCGCTCTTTCGCTCTTTCGCTCTTTCGCTCTATCGCTCTTTCGCTCTATCGCTCTTTCGCTCTATCGCTCTTTCGCTTTATCGCTCTTTCGCTTTATCGCTCTTTCGCTTTATCGCTCTTTCGCTTTATCGCTTTATCGCTCTTTCGCTTTATCGCTCTTTCGCTTTATCGCTCTTTCGCTTTATCGCTCTTTCGCTTTATCGCTCTTTCGCTTTATCGCTCTTTCGCTTTATCGCTCTTTCGCTCTTTTGCTTTATCGCTCTTTCGCTTTATCGCTCTTTCGCTTTATCGCTTTATCGCTCTTTCGCTTTATCGCTTTATCGCTCTTTCGCTTTATCGCTCTTTCGCTTTATCGCTTTATCGCTCTTTCGCTTTATCGCTCTTTCGCTTTATCGCTCTTTCGCTCTTTCGCTCTTTCGCTCTTTCGCGCTGTTATTATCGCTTTATCGCTCTTTCGCTTTATCGCTCTTTCGCTCTTTCGCTTTATCGCGCTGTTATTATCGCTTTATCGCTCTTTCGCTTTATCGCTCTTTCGCTTTATCGCTCTTTCGCTTTATCGCTCTTTCGCTTTATCGCTCTTTCGCTTTATCGCTCTTTCGCTTTATCGCTCTTTCGCTTTATCGCTCTTTCGCTTTATCGCTCTTTCGCTTTATCGCGCTGTTATTATCGCTTTATCGCTCTTTCGCTTTATCGCTCTTTCGCTTTATCGCTTTATCGCTCTTTCGCTTTATCGCTCTTTCGATTTATCGCTTTATCGCTCTTTCGCTTTATCGCTCTTTCGCTTTATCGCTCTTTCGCTCTTTCGCTCTTTCGCTCTTTCGCGCTGTTATTATCGCTTTATCGCTCTTTCGCTTTATCGCTCTTTCGCTTTATCGCGCTGTTATTTATAAAAGAAAAAGCAACCATGCACTTACATACTGGAACTATAAACCATACAGTGGTTTATGTTGGAAGTACTATCAACCAACTGTATTGGCGGCTATCAAACTGTATGGTAATGGCACATAGGGGGGTGACGTTTTGCTCTCGTGGCAAAAAACTAATGCTCTATATTAACTACGTTAAAGACCATCTGTAAGTTTAATGATCATATATTTCATATATAATCAGGTTGTATCCACAAAATACATACGATGAGAGCATTTCGACATAATAATATATATGGTGCTCTTAGCGGAGGAGCAAGACCGGCAATGCGTTTTTGATATGAGAAAGATTTCAGAGGTTCATGATTGAATATCGCAGTGAATTCTTGTGTATAAGTATAAGAAGAAGTATTTTGCAAATTTGTGTGCGTGAAGTATACTCACACAAATAGAAAACGAGAAAAGGCAGCCCGTGTCAACATAGCTATGAACCAATGAACGAGCGTACAGCGAACTATATCCGGTTTGCACTGTATGGGATTGTACACCGTGGCAATGTCATTGTTGAAACTTGACGTCGGGTACACTTCATGTCGTCATGATCTACATCTAGGTCATCATTTAAAATAGGAACCACCAGTATCACCCCTTCTTACTTGTAGGTAACTTAATATATCACAACTTTTACGCATGACTTAGTATCACGTGATGTGTTGCATCATCTTGAGATAATATCATTTATAATACGCTCGCATATTGAAAAATGTCAAAGATTGGCATTCACGATTTTATTATTAGCAAATGAACCCAACAAGACCTTTCTCACCTGGAAATATTTGCCTTCTTAATAAACTGGTGAAGTCTTTTTCTGAAGCTCTATTTTCATCACGCTCTACTGAATGTCAGTAACTGAGTGATGTACATGTACATGACCTCGATCTTGAAGTTTTTAACCTATTTTTAAAAAATGGTATGCAATTCTGGGAAGTAATCCTTCGTTCTCTATATAGCCTACATTAATTAGTGTGTGTATCGATGGCTAATTTTACATTAGTTATTAACTTTTTATATGAAAGACCAAACATATATACAGTGAACTCCCTCTTAACTAACATCCCTGTAATCCAACACTTCATCTGAACCAACATATCCTCTAAACTGACAAATCCTCTAAACCGACTCTCCCTCTAAACTGACAAATCCTCTAAACCGACTCTCCCTCTAAACCAATGCCCCCTCTAAACCGATAATTCCTCTAAACCGACAATCCCTCTAAACCGACAATCACTCTAAACCGACACTCCCTCTAAACCAATGCTCCCTCTAAACCGACTCTCCCTTTAAGCTGACAATTCCTCTAAACCGACTCTCCATCTAAACCGACACTCCCTCTAAACCGACAATCCCTCTAAACCGACAATCCCTCTAAACCGACAATCCCTTTAAACCGACAATCCCTCTAAACCGAGACTCACACTAAACCGAGACTCCCTCTAAACCGACTCCCCCTCTAAACCGACAATCCCTCTAAAACGACTCTCCCTCTAAACCGACAATCCTTCTAAGCCGACACTCCCTCTAAACCGACAATCCCTCTAAACCGACACTCCCTCTTAACCAACTCTCCCTTTAAGCTGACAATTCCTCTAAACCGATAATTCCTCTAAACCGACAATCCACCTAAACGAACACTCCTTCTTAACCGACGCTCTCTCTAAACTTGCAATCCCTCTAAACCGACACTCCATCTAAACCGACATTCCCTCTAAACCGACAATTCCTCTAAACCGACTCTCCCTCTAAACCGACACTCCCTCTAAACCGATAATTCCTCTAAACCGACACTCCTTCTAAACCGACACTCCCTCTTAACCGATAATTCCTCTAAACCGACTCTCCCTCTAAACCGACACTCCCTCTAAACCGATAATTCCTCTAAACCGACACTCCCTCTATACCGACAATCCCTCTAAACAGACAATCCCTCTAAACCGACAATCCCTCTAAACCGATAATCCCTCTAAACCGATTCTCCCTTTTAGATGACAATTCCTCTAAACAGACTCTCCATCTAAACCGACACTCCCTCTAAACCGACAATCCCTCTAAACCGACAATCCCTCTAAACCGACACTCCCTCTAAACCGACTCTCCCTCTAAACCGACACTCCATCTCAACCGACACTCCCTCTAAACCGATAACTCCTCTAAACCGACAATTCCTCTAAACCGACTCTCCCTCTAAACCGATACTTCCTCTAAACCGACTCTCCCTCTAAACCGACGCTCCATCTAAACCGACACTCCCTCTAAACCGATAATTCCTCTAAACCGACACTCCCTCTATACCGACAATCCCTCTAAACCGATAATCCCTCTAAACCGACAATCCCTCTAAACCGATAATCCCTCTAAACCGATTCTCCCTTTTAGCTGACAATTCCTCTAAACCGACTCTCCATCTAAACCGACACTCCCTCTAAACCGAATATCCCTCTAAACCGACAATCCCTCTAAACCGACACTCCCTCTAAACCGACTCTCCCTCTAAACCGACACTCCATCTCAACCGACACTCCCTCTAAACCGATAACTCCTCTAAACCGACAATTCCTCTAAACCGACTCTCTCTCTAAACCGATACTTCCTCTAAACCGACTCTCCCTCTAAACCGACGCTCCATCTAAACCGACAATCCCTCTAAACCGAAACTCCCTCTGAGCCGACAATCCCTCTAAGCCGACGCTCCCTCTAAACCGACTCTCCCTCTAAACCGACTCTCCCTCTAAACCGACACTCCATCTAAACCGACCCTAGCTCCCTCTAAACCGATAATTCCTCTAAACCGACAATTCCTCTAAACCGACACTCTATCTAAACCGACCCTCCCTCTAAACCGATAATTCCTCTAAACCGACAATTCCTCTAAACCGACTCTCCCTCTAAACCGACACTCCCTCTAAACCGACACTCACACTAAACAGACACTCCTTCTAAGCCGACACTCCCTCTAAACCGACAATCCCTCTAAACCGACAATCCCTCTAAACCGATAATTCCTCTAAACCGACAATCCATCTAAACCAACACTCCTTCTAAACCGACAATCCCTCTAAACCGATAATCCCTCTAAACCGACACTCCCTCTAAACCGACACTCCCTCTAAACCAACAATCCCTCTAAACCGATAATTCCTCTAAACCGACAATCCCCCTAAACCGACACTCCCTCTAAACCGATAATTCCTCTAAACCGACACTCCCTCTAAACCGATAATTACTCTAAACCAACAATCCATCTAAACCACTCTCCTTCTAAACCGACACTCTCTCTAAGCTTGCAATCCCTCTAAACCGACAATCCCTCAAAACCGACAATCCCTCTAAACCGACACTCACACTAAACCGACAATCCCTCTAAACCGACACTCCCTCTAAACCGACTCTCCCTTTCAGCTGACAATTCCTCTAAACCGACTCTCCCTCTAAACCTACACTCCCTCTAAACCAACAATCCCTCTAAACTGATAATTCCTCTAAACCGACACTCCATCTAAACCGATAATTCCTCTAAACTGACAATCCATCTAAACCAACACTCCTCCTAAACCGACACTCTCTCTAAACTTGCAATCCCTCTAAACCGACAATCCCTCAAAACCGACAATCCCTCTTAACCGACACTCACACTAATCCGACAATCCCTCTAAACCGACGCTCCCTCTAAACCGATAATTGCTATAAACCGACAATCCCTTTAAACCGACGCTCCCTCTAAACCGACGCTCCCTCTAAACCGATAATTCCTCTAAACCGACAATCCATCTTAACCAACACTCCTTCTAAACTGACACCCTCTCTAAACCGACACTCCCTCTAAACCGATAATTCCTCTAAACCGACAATTCCTCTCAACCGACTCTCCCTCTAAACCAACGCTCCCTCTAAACCGATAATTCCTCTAAACCGACACTCCCTCTAAACCGACAATCCCTCTAAACCGACAATCCCTCTAAACCGATAATCCCTCTAAACCGACTCTCCCTTTAAGCTGACAATTCCTCTAAACCGACAATCCATCTAAACCAACACTCCTTCTAAACCGACAATCCTTCTAAAACGATAATCCCTCTAAACCGACACTCCCTCTAAACCGACTCTCCCTCTAAACCGACACTCCCTCTCAACCGACACTCCCTCTAAACCGATAACTCCTCTAAACCGACAATCCCTCTAAGCCGACACTCCCTCTAAACCGACTCTCCCTTCTAAACCGACACTCCCTCTAAACCGATAATTCCTCTAAACCGACCCTCCCTCTAAACCGATAATTCCTCTAAACCGACAATCCCTCTGAACCGAAGCTCACACTAAACCGACACTCCTTCTAAGCCGACACTCCCTCTAAACCGACAATCCCTCTAAACCGACACTCACACTAAACCGACACTCCTTCTAAGCCGACACTCCCTCTAAACCGACAATCCCTCTAAACCGAAAATCCCTCTAAACCGATAATTCCTCTAAACCGATACTCCCTCTAAACCGACACTCCCTCTAAACCGATACTCCCTCTAAACCGACACTCCCTCTAAACCGACACTCCCTCTAAACCGACAATCCCTCTAAACCGAAACTCCCTCTGAACCGACAATCCCTCTAAGCCGACGCTCCCTCTAAACCGACTCTCCCTCTAAACCGACTCTCCCTCTAAACCGACACTCCATCTAAACCGACCCTAGCTCCCTCTAAACCGATAATTCCTCTAAACCGACAATTCCTCTAAACCGACACTCTATCTAAACCGACTCTCCCTCTAAACCGATAATTCCTCTAAACCGACACTCACACTAAACAGACACTCCTTCTAAGCCGACACTCCCTCTAAACCGACAATCCCTCTAAACCGATAATTCCTCTAAACCGACAATCCATCTAAACCAACACTCCTTCTAAACCGACAATCCCTCTAAACCGATAATCCCTCTAAACCGACACTCCCTCTAAACCGACACTCCCTCTAAACCAACAATCCCTCTAAACCGATAATTCCTCTAAACCGACAATCCCCCTAAACCGACACTCCCTCTAAACCGATAATTCCTTTTAAACCGACACTCCCTCTAAACCGATAATTCCTCTAAACCAACAATCCATCTAAACCAACACTCCTTCTAAACCGACACTCTCTCTAAGCTTGCAATCCCTCTAAACCGACAATCCCTCAAAACCGACAATCCCTCTAAACCGACACTCACACTAAACCGACAATCCCTCTAAACCGACACTCCCTCTAAACCGACTCTCCCTTTCAGCTGACAATTCCTCTAAACCGACTCTCCCTCTAAACCTACACTCCCTCTAAACCAACAATCCCTCTAAACCGATAATTCCTCTAAACCAACCCTCCTTCTAAACCGATAATTCCTCTAAACCGACAATCCCTCAAAACCGACAATCGCTCTAAACCGACACTCACACTAAACAGACAATCCCTCTAAACCGACGCTCCCTCTAAACCGATAATTCCTCTAAACCGACACTCCCTCTATACCGACAATCCCTCTAAACCGATAATCCCTCTAAACCGACAATCCCTCTAAACCGATAATCCCTCTAAACCGATTCTCCCTTTTAGCTGACAATTCCTCTAAACCGACTCTCCATCTAAACCGACACTCCCTCTAAACCGAATATCCCTCTAAACCGACAATCCCTCTAAACCGACACTCCCTCTAAACCGACTCTCCCTCTAAACCGACACTCCATCTCAACCGACACTCCCTCTAAACCGATAACTCCTCTAAACCGACAATTCCTCTAAACCGACTCTCTCTCTAAACCGATACTTCCTCTAAACCGACTCTCCCTCTAAACCGACGCTCCATCTAAACCGACAATCCCTCTAAACCGAAACTCCCTCTGAACCGACAATCCCTCTAAGCCGACGCTCCCTCTAAACCGACTCTCCCTCTAAACCGACTCTCCCTCTAAACCGACACTCCATCTAAACCGACCCTAGCTCCCTCTAAACCGATAATTCCTCTAAACCGACAATTCCTCTAAACCGACACTCTATCTAAACCGACCCTCCCTCTAAACCGATAATTCCTCTAAACCGACAATTCCTCTAAACCGACTCTCCCTCTAAACCGACACTCCCTCTAAACCGACACTCACACTAAACAGACACTCCTTCTAAGCCGACACTCCCTCTAAACCGACAATCCCTCTAAACCGACAATCCCTCTAAACCGATAATTCCTCTAAACCGACAATCCATCTAAACCAACACTCCTTCTAAACCGACAATCCCTCTAAACCGATAATCCCTCTAAACCGACACTCCCTCTAAACCGACACTCCCTCTAAACCAACAATCCCTCTAAACCGATAATTCCTCTAAACCGACAATCCCTCTAAACCGACACTCCCTCTAAACCGATAATTCCTCTAAACCGACACTCCCTCTAAACCGATAATTACTCTAAACCAACAATCCATCTAAACCACTCTCCTTCTAAACCGACACTCTCTCTAAGCTTGCAATCCCTCTAAACCGACAATCCCTCAAAACCGACAATCCCTCTAAACCGACACTCACACTAAACCGACAATCCCTCTAAACCGACACTCCCTCTAAACCGACTCTCCCTTTCAGCTGACAATTCCTCTAAACCGACTCTCCCTCTAAACCTACACTCCCTCTAAACCAACAATCCCTCTAAACTGATAATTCCTCTAAACCGACACTCCATCTAAACCGATAATTCCTCTAAACTGACAATCCATCTAAACCAACACTCCTCCTAAACCGACACTCTCTCTAAACTTGCAATCCCTCTAAACCGACAATCCCTCAAAACCGACAATCCCTCTTAACCGACACTCACACTAATCCGACAATCCCTCTAAACCGACGCTCCCTCTAAACCGATAATTGCTATAAACCGACAATCCCTTTAAACCGACGCTCCCTCTAAACCGACGCTCCCTCTAAACCGATAATTCCTCTAAACCGACAATCCATCTTAACCAACACTCCTTCTAAACTGACACCCTCTCTAAACCGACACTCCCTCTAAACCGATAATTCCTCTAAACCGACAATTCCTCTCAACCGACTCTCCCTCTAAACCAACGCTCCCTCTAAACCGATAATTCCTCTAAACCGACACTCCCTCTATACCGACAATCCCTCTAAACCGACAATCCCTCTAAACCGATAATCCCTCTAAACCGACTCTCCCTTTAAGCTGACAATTCCTCTAAACCGACAATCCATCTAAACCAACACTCCTTCTAAACCGACAATCCTTCTAAAACGATAATCCCTCTAAACCGACACTCCCTCTAAACCGACTCTCCCTCTAAACCGACACTCCCTCTCAACCGACACTCCCTCTAAACCGATAACTCCTCTAAACCGACAATCCCTCTAAGCCGACACTCCCTCTAAACCGACTCTCCCTTCTAAACCGACACTCCCTCTAAACCGATAATTCCTCTAAACCGACCCTCCCTCTAAACCGATAATTCCTCTAAACCGACAATCCCTCTGAACCGAAGCTCACACTAAACCGACACTCCTTCTAAGCCGACACTCCCTCTAAACCGACAATCCCTCTAAACCGACACTCACACTAAACCGACACTCCTTCTAAGCCGACACTCCCTCTAAACCGACAATCCCTCTAAACCGAAAATCCCTCTAAACCGATAATTCCTCTAAACCGATACTCCCTCTAAACCGACACTCCCTCTAAACCGATACTCCCTCTAAACCGACACTCCCTCTAAACCGACACTCCCTCTAAACCGACACTCCCTCTAAACCGAAACTCCCTCTGAACCGACAATCCCTCTAAGCCGACGCTCCCTCTAAACCGACTCTCCCTCTAAACCGACTCTCCCTCTAAACCGACACTCCATCTAAACCGACCCTAGCTCCCTCTAAACCGATAATTCCTCTAAACCGACAATTCCTCTAAACCGACACTCTATCTAAACCGACTCTCCCTCTAAACCGATAATTCCTCTAAACCGACACTCACACTAAACAGACACTCCTTCTAAGCCGACACTCCCTCTAAACCGACAATCCCTCTAAACCGATAATTCCTCTAAACCGACAATCCATCTAAACCAACACTCCTTCTAAACCGACAATCCCTCTAAACCGATAATCCCTCTAAACCGACACTCCCTCTAAACCGACACTCCCTCTAAACCAACAATCCCTCTAAACCGATAATTCCTCTAAACCGACAATCCCCCTAAACCGACACTCCCTCTAAACCGATAATTCCTTTTAAACCGACACTCCCTCTAAACCGATAATTCCTCTAAACCAACAATCCATCTAAACCAACACTCCTTCTAAACCGACACTCTCTCTAAGCTTGCAATCCCTCTAAACCGACAATCCCTCAAAACCGACAATCCCTCTAAACCGACACTCACACTAAACCGACAATCCCTCTAAACCGACACTCCCTCTAAACCGACTCTCCCTTTCAGCTGACAATTCCTCTAAACCGACTCTCCCTCTAAACCTACACTCCCTCTAAACCAACAATCCCTCTAAACCGATAATTCCTCTAAACCAACCCTCCTTCTAAACCGATAATTCCTCTAAACCGACAATCCCTCAAAACCGACAATCGCTCTAAACCGACACTCACACTAAACAGACAATCCCTCTAAACCGACGCTCCCTCTAAACCGATAATTCCTCTAAACCGACAATCACTCTAAGCCGACACTCCCTCTAAACCGACACTATAGCTAAACCGATAATTCCTCTAAACCAACAATTCCTTTAAACCGACAATTCCTCTAAACCGACTCTCCCTCTAAACCGACACTCCCTCTAAACCGATAATTCCTCTTAACCGACACTCCCTCTATACCGACAATCCCTCTAAACCGACAATCCCTCTAAACCGATAATTCCTCTAAACCGACAATCCATCTAAACCAACACTCCTTCTAAACCGACAATCCCTCTAAACCGATAATCCCTCTAAACCGACACTCCCTCTAAACCGACACTCCCTCTAAACTGACACTCCCTTTAAACCAACAATCCCTCTAAACCGATAATTCCTCTAAACCAACAATTCATCTAAACCAACACTCCTTCTAAACCGACACTCTCTCTAAGCTTGCAATCCCTCTAAACCGACAATCCCTCAAAACCGACAATCCCTCTAAACCGACACTCACACTAAACTGACAATCCCTCTAAACCGACACTCCCTCTAAACCGACTCTCCCTTTCAGCTGACAATTCCTCTAAACCGACTCTCCCTCTAAACCTACACTCCCTCTAAAACAACAATCCCTCTAAACCGATAATTCCTCTAAACCAACCCTCCTTCTAAACCGATAATTCCTCTAAACCGACAATCCCTCAAAACCGACAATCGCTCTAAACCGACACTCACACTAAACCGACAATCCCTCTAAACCGACGCTCCCTCTAAACCGATAATTCCTCTAAACCGACAATCACTCTAAGCCGACACTCCCTCTAAACCGACACTTTAGCTAAACCGATAATTCCTCTAAACCGACAATTCCTTTAAACCGACAATTCCTCTAAACCGACTCTCCCTCTAAACCGACACTCCCTCTAAACCGATAATTCCTCTTAACCGACACTCCCTCTATACCGACAATCCCTCTAAACCGACAATCCCTCTAAACCGATAATTCCTCTTAACCGACAATCCATCTAAACCAACACTCCTTCTAAACTGACAATCCCTCTAAACCGATAATCCCTCTAAACCGACACTCCCTCTAAACCGACACTCCCTTTAAACCAACAATCCCTCTAAACCGATAATTCCTCTAAACCGACAATCCCCCTAAACCGACACTCCCTCTAAACCGATAATTCCTCTAAACCGACACTCCCTCTAAACCGATAATTCCTCTAAACCAACAATCCATCTAAACCAACACTCCTTCTAAACCGACACTCTCTCTAAACTTGCAATCCCTCTAAACCGACAATCCCTCAAAACCGACAATCCCTCTAAACCGACACTCACACTAAACCGACAATCCCTCTAAACCAACAATCCATCTAAACCAACACTCCTTCTAAACCGACACTCTCTCTAAGCTTGCAATCCCTCTAAACCGACAATCCCTCAAAACCGACAATCCCTCTAAACCGACACTCACACTAAACCGACAATTCCTCTAAACCGACTCTCCCTCTAAACCGACACTCCCTCTAAACCGATAATTCCTCTTAACCGACACTCCCTCTATACCGACAATCCCTCTAAACCGACAATCCCTCTAAACCGATAATTCCTCTAAACCGACAATCCATCTAAACCAACACTCCATCTAAACCGACATTCCCTCTAAACTTACAATTCCTCTAAACCAACCTCCCCTCTAAACCGACACTCCCTCTAAACCGATAATTCCTCTAAACCGACACTCCTTCTAAACCGACGCTCCCTCTTAACCGATAATTCCTCTAAACCGACTCTCCCTCTAAACCGACACTCCCTATAAACCGATAATTCCTCTAAACCGACGCTCCCTCTATACCGACAATCCCTCTAAACCGACTCTCCCTTTTAGCTGACAATTCCTCTAAACCGACTCTCCATCTAAACCGACACTCCCTCTAAACCGACAATCCCTCTAAACCGACTCTCCCTTTTAGCTGACAATTCCTCTAAACCGACTCTCCATCTAAACCGACACTCCCTCTAAACCGACAATCCCTCTAAACCGACACTCCCTCTAAACCGACAATCCCTCTAAACCGACACTCCCTCTAAACCGACTCTCCCTCTAAACCGACACTCCATCTAAACCGACACTCCCTCTAAACCGATAATTCCTCTAAACCGACAATTCCTCTAAACCGACTCTCCCTCTAAACCGACACTCCCTCTAAACCGACACTCCCTCTATATCGACAATCCCTCTAAACCGACAATCCCTCTAAACCGACAATCCCTCTAAACCGATAATCCCTCTAAACCGACTCTCCCTTTAAGCTGACAATTCCTCTAAACCAACTCTCCATCTAAACCAACTCTCCCTCTAAATCGACAATCCCTCTAAACCGACAATCCCTCTAAACCGATAATTCCTCTAAACCGACACTCCCTCTAAACCGATAATTCCTCTAAACCGACAATCCATCTAAACCAACACTCCTTCTAAACCGACACTCTCTCTAAACTTGCAATCCCTCTAAACCGACAATCCCTCAAAACCGACAATCCCTCTAAACCGACACTCACACTAGACCTACACTCCCAAAAAACCGATACATTTCCAACACGATGCTTCCACTAAACCGACATCCCTGTAATCTGACACTCCCTCTTACTCGACACTCCCTCTAAACCGGCAGTACCTTTAAACCGCCAGTCCCTCTAAATAACCAGTCCCTCTAAAACGACAATCCTCTATTCTGACACCTTTACTTATAAATTGACACATTTATTTGGTCCAAAATGTGTCCTTATCATGACATATTCTGACCTACTTATGAACTAACATTGTCCCTGTCCCAAGCACTGTCGGTTTAGAGGGAATAGACGGTATAGGCCTAGACAAAATCAATTACAGTCAGACCCCGTTTATCCGCACAATTTGGTTACAGTTGAAAATTGCCCGGATAGCAACATGTGCGGTTAAGCGAATCCTTATTTGCATAGAAATGCATAGAGAAGATTTGAATAACACCGTGTGGATGGCCGAGTTACCGGATATGTGTGGTCCGGTTAAACGAGATCTCACGGAACATAGATTATTTAAAACTCCTATATCTGGTAATGCTAGCCTTGTTATAATCAATTATGGCTGTCGCAAGGGGCATGTGTTTCATCATTCACCAATGTTCATTTTGCATCTTGTGAATTGCAGTGCTGTTTAAGCAGCTGTTTTTATAAGCTATTAATCACGAGTAAAACATTATCGGTTCAAAGATATGTCCCTCATTGCTACCTACTGTAAAAAAAAAAGTGAGAATATATTGTTTCCTTTTTTTCGAATTGTAGTTAAAACCAGATGATGGTGAAGAAACGTACAGCGTATGGTCAACGGTCACACCAGAACAACAGGTACGTTTCACTGTTACACCAGAACAACAGGTACGTTTCACTGTTACATCAGAACAACAGGTACGTTTCACTGTTACATCAGAACAACAGGTACGTTTCACTGTTACATCAGAACAACAGGTACGTTTCACTGTTACATCAGAACAACAGGTACGTTTCACTGTTACAACAGAACAACATGTACATGTACGTCCAACTCTTACACCGGAACAACAGGTGCGTCCAACTCTTACACCAGAACAACAGGTACGTCCAACTCTTACACCAGAATAACAGGTGCGTCCAACTCTTACACCGGAACAACAGGTACGTCCAACTCTTACACAAGAACAACAGGTACGTCAAACTCTTACACCGGAACAACAGGTGCGTCCAACTCTTACACCGGAACAACAGGTACGTCCAACTGTTACACCAGAAATAACAGGTACGTCCAACTCTTACATCAGATTAACAGGTACGTTTCACTGTTACATCAGAACAACAGGTACGTTTCACTGTTACATCAGAACAACAGGTACGTTTCACTGTTACATCAGAACAACAGGTACGTTTCACTGTTACATCAGAACAACAGGTACGTTTCACTGTTACATCAGAGCAACAGGTACGTTTCACTGTTACATCAGAACAACAGGTACGTTTCACTGTTACATCAGAACAACAGGTACGTTCCACTGTTACATCAGAACAACAGGTACGTTTCACTGTTACATCAGAACAACAGGTAAGTTTCACTGTTACATCAGAACAACAGGTACGTTTCACTGTTACATCAGAACAACAGGTACGTTTCACTGTTACATCAGAACAACAGGTACGTTTCACTGTTACATCAGAACAACAGGTACGTTTCACTGTTACATCAGAACAACAGGTACGTTTCACTGTTACATCAGAACAACAGGTACGTTTCACTGTTACATCAGAACAACAGGTACGTTTCACTGTTACATCAGAACAACAGGTACGTTTCACTGCTACATCAGAACAACAGGTACGTTTCACTGTTACAACTGAACAACATGTACAGGTACGTCCAACTGTTACACCAGAACAACAGGTACGTCCAACTCTTACACAAGAATAACAGGTGCGTTTCACTGTTACACCAGAACAACAGGTACGTCCAACTCTTACACCGGAATAACAGGTGCGTTTCACTGTTACATCAGAACAACAGGTACGTTTCACTGTTACAACAGAACAACAGGTACGTTTCACTGTTACATCAGAACAAAAGGTACGTTTCACCGTTACAACAGAACAACATGTACAGGTACGTCCAACTCTTACACCGGAACAACAGGTGCGTCCAACTCTTACACCAGAACAACAGGTATGTCCAACTGTTACAACAGAACAACAGGTACGTCCAACTCTTACACCAGAATAACAGGTGCGTTTCACTGTTACACCAGAACAACAGGTACGTCCAACTCTTACACCAGAACAACAGGTGCGTCCAACTCTTACACCGGAACAACAGGTACGTCCAACTCTTACACCAGAACCATAGGTACGTTCAACTCTTACACCAGAACAACAGGTACGTTCAATTCTTACACCAGAACAACAGGTACGTCCAACTCTTACACCAGAACAACAGGTACGTCCAACTCTTACACCAGAACAACAGGTACGTTCAACTCTTACACCAGAACAGGTACGTCCAACTCTTACACCAGAACAACAGGTACGTTCAACTCTAACACCAGAACAACAGGTACGTCCAACTCTTACACCAGAACAACAGGTACGTCCAAATCTTACACCGGAACAACAGGTACGTCCAACTCTTACACCAGAACAACAGGTACGTCCAAATCTTACACCAGAACAACAGGTACGTCCAACTCTTACACAAGAACAACAGGTACGTCCAACTGTTACATCAGATTAACAGGTACGTCCAACTCTTACACAAGAACAACAGGTACGTCCAACTCTTACACTAGAAAAACAGGTACGTTCAACTCTTACACCAGAACAAAAATGAACGTCCAACTCTTACACAAGAACAACAGGTACGTCCAACTGTTACATCAGATTAACAGGTACGTCCAACTCTTACACAAGAACAACAGGTACGTCCAACTCTTACACAAGAACAACAGGTAAATCCAACTGTTACATCAGATTAACAGGTACGTCCAACTCTTACACAAGAACAACAGGTACGTCAAACTCTTACACTAGAAAAACAGGTACGTTCAACTCTTACACCAGAACAACAGGTACGTCCAACTCTTAAACAAGAACAACAGGTACGTCCAACTGTTACATCAGATTAACAGGTACGTCTAACTCTTACACAAGAACAACAGGTACGTCCAACTCTTACACAAGAACAACAGGTACGTCCAACTGTTACATCAAATTAACAGGTACGTCCAACTCTTACACCGGAACAACAGGTACGTCCAACTGTTACACCAGAAATAACAGGTACGTCCAACTCTTACATCAGATTAACAGGTACGTTTCACTGTTACATCAGAACAACAGGTACGTTTCACTGTTACATCAGAACAACAGGTACGTTTCACTGTTACATCAGAACAACAGGTACGTTTCACTGTTACATCAGAACAACAGGTACGTTTCACTGTTACATCAGAACAACAGGTACGTTTCACTGTTACAACTGAACAACATGTACAGGTACGTCCAACTGTTACACCAGAACAACAGGTACGTCCAACTCTTACACAAGAATAACAGGTGCGTTTCACTGTTACACCAGAACAACAGGTACGTCCAACTCTTTCACCAGAATAACAGGTGCGTTTCACTGTTACATCAGAACAACAGGTACGTTTCACTGTTACAACAGAACAACAGGTACGTTTCACTGTTACATCAGAACAACAGGTACGTTTCACCGTTACAACAGAACAACATGTACAGGTACGTCCAACTCTTACACCGGAACAACAGGTGCGTCCAACTCTTACACCAGAACAACAGGTATGTCCAACTGTTACACCAGAACAACAGGTACGTCCAACTCTTACACAAGAATAACAGGTGCGTTTCACTGTTACACCAGAACAACAGGTACGTCCAACTCTTACACCAGAACAACAGGTGCGTCCAACTCTTACACCGGAACAACAGGTACGTCCAACTCTTACACCAGAACAACAGGTACGTTCAACTCTTACACCAGAATAACAGGTGCGTTTCACTGTTACACCAGAACAACAGGTACGTCCAACTCTTACACCAGAACAACAGGTGCGTCCAACTCTTACACCGGAACAACAGGTACGTCCAACTCTTACACCAGAACCATAGGTACGTTCAACTCTTACACCAGAACAACAGGTACGTTCAATTCTTACACCAGAACAACAGGTACGTCCAACTCTTACACCAGAACAACAGGTACGTCCAACTCTTACACCAGAACAACAGGTACGTTCAACTCTTACACCAGAACAGGTACGTCCAACTCTTACACCAGAACAACAGGTACGTTCAACTCTTACACCAGAACAACAGGTACGTCCAACTCTTACACCAGAACAACAGGTACGTCCAAATCTTACACCGGAACAACAGGTACGTCCAAATCTTACACCAGAACAACAGGTACGTCCAACTCTTACACAAGAACAACAGGTACGTCCAACTGTTACATCAGATTAACAGGTACGTCCAACTCTTACACAAGAACAACAGGAACGTCCAACTCATACACTAGAAAAACAGGTACGTTCAACTCTTACACCAGAACAAAAAGGAACGTCCAACTCTTACACAAGAACAACAGGTACGTCCAACTGTTACATCAGATTAACAGGTACGTCCAACTCTTACACAAGAACAACAGGTACGTCCAACTCTTACACAAGAACAACAGGTAAGTCCAACTGTTACATCAGATTAACAGGTACGTCCAACTCTTACACAAGAACAACAGGTACGTCCAACTCTTACACTAGAAAAACAGGTACGTTCAACTCTTACACCAGAACAACAGGTACGTCCAACTCTTAAACAAGAACAACAGGTACGTCCAACTGTTACATCAGATTAACAGGTACGTCCAACTCTTACACAAGAACAACAGGTACGTCCAACTCTTACACAAGAACAACAGGTACGTCCAACTGTTACATCAAATTAACAGGTACGTCCAACTCTTACACCAGAACAACAGGTACGTCCAACTCTTACACCGGAACAACAGGTACGTCCAACTGTTACACCAGAAATAACAGGTACGTCCAACTCTTACATCAGATTAACAGGTACGTTTCACTGTTACATCAGAACAACAGGTACGTTTCACTGTTACATCAGAACAACAGGTACGTTTCACTGTTACATCATAACAACAGGTACGTTTCACTGTTACATCAGAACAACAGGTACGTTTCACTGTTACAACTGAACAACATGTACAGGTACGTCCAACTGTTACACCAGAACAACAGGTACGTCCAACTCTTACACCAGAATAACAGGTGCGTTTCACTGTTACACCAGAACAACAGGTACGTCCAACTCTTACACAAGAACAACAGGTAAGTCCAACTGTTACATCAGATTAACAGGTACGTCCAACTCTTACACAAGAACAACAGGTACGTCCAACTCTTACACTAGAAAAACAGGTACGTTCAACTCTTACACCAGAACAACAGGTACGTCCAACTCTTAAACAAGAACAACAGGTACGTCCAACTGTTACATCAGATTAACAGGTACGTCCAACTCTTACACAAGAACAACAGGTACGTCCAACTCTTACACAAGAACAACAGGTACGTCCAACTGTTACATCAAATTAACAGGTACGTCCAACTCTTACACCGGAACAACAGGTACGTCCAACTGTTACACCAGAAATAACAGGTACGTCCAACTCTTACATCAGATTAACAGGTACGTTTCACTGTTACATCAGAACAACAGGTACGTTTCACTGTTACATCAGAACAACAGGTACGTTTCACTGTTACATCAGAACAACAGGTACGTTTCACTGTTACATCAGAACAACAGGTACGTTTCACTGTTACAACTGAACAACATGTACAGGTACGTCCAACTGTTACACCAGAACAACAGGTACGTCCAACTCTTACACAAGAATAACAGGTGCGTTTCACTGTTACACCAGAACAACAGGTACGTCCAACTCTTTCACCAGAATAACAGGTGCGTTTCACTGTTACATCAGAACAACAGGTACGTTTCACTGTTACAACAGAACAACAGGTACGTTTCACTGTTACATCAGAACAACAGGTACGTTTCACCGTTACAACAGAACAACATGTACAGGTACGTCCAACTCTTACACCGGAACAACAGGTGCGTCCAACTCTTACACCAGAACAACAGGTATGTCCAACTGTTACACCAGAACAACAGGTACGTCCAACTCTTACACAAGAATAACAGGTGCGTTTCACTGTTACACCAGAACAACAGGTACGTCCAACTCTTACACCAGAACAACAGGTGCGTCCAACTCTTACACCGGAACAACAGGTACGTCCAACTCTTACACCAGAACAACAGGTACGTTCAACTCTTACACCAGAATAACAGGTGCGTTTCACTGTTACACCAGAACAACAGGTACGTCCAACTCTTACACCAGAACAACAGGTGCGTCCAACTCTTACACCGGAACAACAGGTACGTCCAACTCTTACACCAGAACCATAGGTACGTTCAACTCTTACACCAGAACAACAGGTACGTTCAATTCTTACACCAGAACAACAGGTACGTCCAACTCTTACACCAGAACAACAGGTACGTCCAACTCTTACACCAGAACAACAGGTACGTTCAACTCTTACACCAGAACAGGTACGTCCAACTCTTACACCAGAACAACAGGTACGTTCAACTCTTACACCAGAACAACAGGTACGTCCAACTCTTACACCAGAACAACAGGTACGTCCAAATCTTACACCGGAACAACAGGTACGTCCAAATCTTACACCAGAACAACAGGTACGTCCAACTCTTACACAAGAACAACAGGTACGTCCAACTGTTACATCAGATTAACAGGTACGTCCAACTCTTACACAAGAACAACAGGAACGTCCAACTCATACACTAGAAAAACAGGTACGTTCAACTCTTACACCAGAACAAAAAGGAACGTCCAACTCTTACACAAGAACAACAGGTACGTCCAACTGTTACATCAGATTAACAGGTACGTCCAACTCTTACACAAGAACAACAGGTACGTCCAACTCTTACACAAGAACAACAGGTAAGTCCAACTGTTACATCAGATTAACAGGTACGTCCAACTCTTACACAAGAACAACAGGTACGTCCAACTCTTACACTAGAAAAACAGGTACGTTCAACTCTTACACCAGAACAACAGGTACGTCCAACTCTTAAACAAGAACAACAGGTACGTCCAACTGTTACATCAGATTAACAGGTACGTCCAACTCTTACACAAGAACAACAGGTACGTCCAACTCTTACACAAGAACAACAGGTACGTCCAACTGTTACATCAAATTAACAGGTACGTCCAACTCTTACACCAGAACAACAGGTACGTCCAACTCTTACACCGGAACAACAGGTACGTCCAACTGTTACACCAGAAATAACAGGTACGTCCAACTCTTACATCAGATTAACAGGTACGTTTCACTGTTACATCAGAACAACAGGTACGTTTCACTGTTACATCAGAACAACAGGTACGTTTCACTGTTACATCAGAACAACAGGTACGTTTCACTGTTACATCAGAACAACAGGTACGTTTCACTGTTACATCAGAACAACAGGTACGTTTCACTGTTACAACTGAACAACATGTACAGGTACGTCCAACTGTTACACCAGAACAACAGGTACGTCCAACTCTTACACCAGAATAACAGGTGCGTTTCACTGTTACACCAGAACAACAGGTACGTCCAACTCTTTCACCAGAATAACAGGTGCGTTTCACTGTTACATCAGAACAACAGGTACGTTTCACTGTTACAACAGAACAACAGGTACGTTTCACTGTTACATCAGAACAACAGGTACGTTTCACCGTTACAACAGAACAACATGTACAGGTACGTCCAACTCTTACACCGGAACAACAGGTGCGTCCAACTCTTACACCAGAACAACAGGTATGTCCAACTGTTACACCAGAACAACAGGTACGTCCAACTCTTACACAAGAATAACAGGTGCGTTTCACTGTTACACCAGAACAACAGGTACGTCCAACTCTTACACCGGAACAACAGGTACGTCCAACTCTTACACCAGAACAACAGGTACGTTCAACTCTTACACCGGAACAACAGGTACGTCCAACTCTTACACCAGAACAACAGGTACGTTCAACTCTTACACCAGAACAACAGGTACGTTCAATTCTTACACCAGAACAACAGGTACGTCCAACTCTTACACCAGAACAACAGGTACGTCCAACTCTTACATCAGAACAACAGGTACGTTCAACTCTTACACCAGAACAACAGGTACGTCCAACTCTTACACCAGAACAACAGGTACGTTCAACTCTTACACCAGAACAACAGGTACGTCCAACTCTTACACAAGAACAACAGGTACGTCCAACTGTTACATCAGATTAACAGGTACGTCCAACTCTTACACAAGAACAACAGGTACGTCCAACTCTTACACTAGAAAAACAGGTACGTTCAACTCTTACACCAGAACAACAGGTACGTCCAACTCTTACACAAGAACAACAGGTACGTCCAACTGTTACATCAGATTAACAGGTACGTCCAACTCTTACACAAGAACAACAGGTACGTCCAACTCTTACACAAGAACAACAGGTACGTCCAACTGTTACATCAGATTAACAGGTACGTCCAACTCTTACACAAGAACAACAGGTACGTCCAACTGTTACATCAGATTAACAGGTACGTCCAACTCTTACACAAGAACAACAGGTACGTCCAACTCTTACACTAGAAAAACAGGTACGTTCAACTCTTACACCAGAACAACAGGTACGTCCAACTCTTACACAAGAACAACAGGTACGTCCAACTGTTACATCAGATTAACAGGTACGTCCAACTCTTACACAAGAAAAACAGGTACGTCCAACTCTTACACAAGAACAACAGGTACGTCCAACTGTTACATCAGATTAACAGGTACGTCCAACTCTTACACAAGAAAAACAGGTACGTCCAACTCTTACACAAGAACAACAGGTACGTCCAACTGTTACATCAGATTAACAGGTACGTCCAACTCTTACACCAGAACAACAGGTACGTCCAACTCTTACACTAGAAAAACAGGTACGTTCAACTCTTACACCAGAACAACAGGTACGTTCAACTCTTACACCTGAACAACAGGTACGTCCACCTCTTACACCAGAACAACAGGTACGTTCAACTCTTACACCTGAACAACAGGTACGTCCAACTCTTACACCAGAACAACAGGTACGTCCAACTGTTGCACGAGAACAACAGGTACGTCCAACTGTGTCACTCCACTGCCATTTATACATGCCTTCATCATCTAGTATTTCCTTTTCCTTCATCACACCAACTGCTAGAATTTCTCTCAAACAGTTTATTTCCTGTTCGTTGTTCAAAATATTTAATAAGCATCGTGGAACACTGCATTTGACCTTGCTAACAAAACCAAAACTTACTTTGGTTTTTCTCATCACCAGATGAAAATCATGTTATTATTATATTAAATATACACACCATCATTGTGTAAGTAACAAAATGTGAGGAAACAGATTTTATATGTTGACGTTAGCTTGATAGATGGTTTGTTTCACTTATAAATCCTTGTATTGCTATCTTTTGTATTGTATTGCAACAGTACAAATTCTTCTACCATTTCGGGACGTTTTACATCCACCGAGTTATTTCAAATATCTTTGACTGTAAGAGTCTTGTTAATTAGCATATGTCCTTCGAATATTTCTATGTAAGAACACAAATAAACATTTTTAAGTTTTTGTCTCTAATTTCCTTTTCTTTCTGTATCAGCATGTTTATGGTCACTTGGTTTTACAAAATAAAACAACATATTTCAAGAAAAACACATTAAGCGAGAAAAAGTTTGTAAGGTTCTGTTTCAAGAAATAGCACTATGTCGCCTTTACAATGGCGTCGCTGATTGCACACCTAGATTCAAATGCAACCAATCAGGACTCTCAATTTCTAGCCGAGAAATGGTTCATAGTAGTACACAGGCTAGGGTCGAACAATCTGAAGGGAGAATGCCTCAGAGTAAGAATTTGTACTATTGCGTATAGTGTGATCCCAAGTACAATGTTACATTTCTTCAATTTCTAAAAGGCATGCATTTCCACTACTGCTTCATATACAATATGTATTTTCTTTCCATCTTAAAAGGGGGCGGGATAGCGCAGTGGTTAGCGCGTTCGGCTTCGGATCAAGTTCGAATTCCGCCAGGGACACGGCAACTTTGTCTGCAGTAGAGAGCTGTTCTACACGCAGTAAGGTTTGGGTGCAATGCTACACTGAATTTCAGCGTAGTACCACCCATGGTTCGCTAGTTCCAGCCGATGTTCGCAGGTTTCACCGCAATGCATAGCCACATGGTGTTGCGGGCTTTCTCCCTGCCGTAATACTAGCAGCCGCGATATAAGTGAAATACCCTTGAAAGCGGCGTTAAACCCAGCTCACCTCACCTCAACTTCATCTTAAAAATGTATGTAGTTCTACAAGAGTTTGTTCTTTATATTACAGCGTACCCGGGGAACAAAGGCTTGTATATTGAATTGTTCTCTCAAACGAACAGTGGTGGTTCTCGTTGTGTTCTGTATCCTCCTCAGTGTGACAGTCATCGTCCTCTCTGTCGTGCTGGCTCACCATAGTAAGTATTCGCAGATTACCGTCAATATATTTTCAAATATCTTATATGAAAATACTGAATATAATGTTTTAAATTCGATTTTGGAAAACAAGCTGGAACGTGTTACTTAAATAGCGAGAGTGCATACACATTCATTTCTTCCAGTCTATGTGACTAATGAATTTGTATCTTTAAAAATGAGAATAAAAAATAAACTAATTGCTGAATTATTATAAGAACGTTCACCCCGTCGAGTAGAAGGTGCATTCGGTACAATATTCATTCTTTCAGTAAATATGAATAAGAACTTTTCTTTCTATCTTTAAACTGATACAGGAAAATGTCATCAGTAAGCGAAAACTTGAGACAAAGATATTATCAAGATTTCAAAAATGAGAATAAAAAATAAACTAATTGCTGAATTATTATAAGAACGTTCACCCCGTCGAGTAGAAGGTGCATTCGGTACAATATTCATTCTTTCAGTAAATATGAATAAGAACTTTTCTTTCTATCTTTAAACTGATACAGGAAAATGTCATCAGTATGCGAAAACTTGAGACAAAGATATTATCAAGATTTCACAACAGATTAGAGATTAAATTCCCGTGTATTGGTTGATCGCAGTCCATGTATTTTCTTCTATATTATCATAACTGTTTCAATATGTTTTGTTCGATTGTTAGTTATATACTAAAGAATACTAAACGAATGGTAATGTGATAACATTTTTATGCAACGAGTGAATACAATTTGGTATCAGACGAGCGAAAGTTCACGAGTTGCATACAAATATTATCACGTTATCAAACATTTAGTATTTTATTTATTACTCAACCCTAGCTACGTATCAATATTTTACAAATAAATACCGGCAGTCAAACAACAACCAGTTGATCAGGAAAACCGCGTTTGATTCACAATCAGAAATAAACAAAAAACAAAAAAGATCGCTAATAAAGTCACTTTTCGAATCACCTAAAATTTTGAACTTTCTTGCAGTTTTCTCACCAGCGCTTTCAAATCTGAAAATGTTTTCAAATTTATGTTTCAACCTTGTAAAAATAAACTTGTTGTATTTTTTTCTTCTAAAATCGATATTATTTTTCAGTAAAATACAAACAAGCTGGCTTTTCTCCAAGTATTGAATCCCTAGCAAATACAAACACTACAGTAATTAAAGCAGACACGACGTCATCAATGTCAACGTTAGCTTCCATTCCAGTCCAAGCTTCTGAAACCACAATTTCTCCAAACTCAACACTCTCTACTTCTACAACTATTACAACTCCAGCAGAAACAACAGCAGCAGTATCAACAACAACAGCAGCAGCAACAACAGCAATAAGAACAACAACAACAACAGGAGCAACAAAAACAATCACATCTACTACTACCACCACTACTTTACCTGCGATCACTTCCGCACCAGGTCAGTCATAATATATTGCTGGTCAGTCATAATGTATTGCTGGTCAGTCATAATGTATTGCTGAGCAGTCATAATATATTGCTGGTCAGTCATAAGGTATTGCTTGTCAGTCATAAGGTATTGCTTGTCAGTCATAAGATATTGCTGGTCAGTCATAAGGTATTGCTGGTCAGTCATAAGATATTGCTGGTCAGTCATTACGTATTACGTCTCAGTCAAAAGGTATTGCTGGTCAGTCATAAGATATTGTTTGTCAGTCATAAGGTATTGCTTGTCAGTCATAAGGTATTGCGTCTCAGTCATAAGGTTTTGCTTGTCAGTCATAATGTATTGCTGGTCAGTCATAACGTATTGCGTCTCAGTCATAAGGTAATGCATGCAGTCATAAGTTATTGCGTCTCAGTCATCACGTATTCATTGAATAGAATCGAGATTTATGCTTTTGAAAAATGAATAATTTTCTGAATGGAATTTATATATTTTTCTGCTTTCATTTGTTAGAATTCAATAAAAACATATTTATTCCTAAAACAAAGTGTTCTTTTATTTATTTGTGGACACTTTTTTGTCAGCTAATGTCAGTGGTATTGTCAACGTCATCAGATAAAAATTATGCTTTCGAAGATCTATTATGAACAACGTAATGAATGCATAGTTAACGTAACCTTTATATACAACGTTATTCTTAATCAGATAAATGTACCGGAAGTCGCCGGTGCCATTCGTGCAGTTCCTTCAGCTTCCGATGTCCGGCGAATGGAGATATGGGTAATACAACCGCATTTGGTATGGTGGAGGACTGTGACTGTTCGGTGCCTTGCTTCAACGAGGTCAGGAATGGTAGGGGTAAGGTATAACTAATGTAGATATCGATGTTCATTGCTAATTGCAAAGGAGAGAGAGAGAGAGAGAGAGAGAGAGAGAGAGAGAGAGAGAGAGAGAGAGAGAGAGAGAGAGAGAGAGAGAGAGAGAGAGAGAGAGAGAGAGAGAGAGAGAGAGAGAGAGAGAGAGAGAGAGAGTTTCTCGTACAAAATAAGATTCATTCTCGCCTGTTCGATCTTTGTTTTTTCAGTATATAGGAACTACTACTGTTAATCGCATACTCGTATAACTACCACACATTTATTATATTGTAAATACTCTAGACAAAATGTTCTACAAAGGCGTAATAATAATTCCTAACACATTTGTTTCAGAGGTTCATCGAGGCTGTGTGTCAGGGAAAGGGTCAATATGGGAGGAGAAAGCACAAAATCTTGAATGCCAATTTATTGTCAATGGAGCCTTCGCCTGTTTCTGTTTTGGTTACCTTTGCAACGACAGAGATATGACTCCTTATATTGCCGATTAGGCCTTACAGCATCCCAGCAAACAAAGAAACGTTTCTACAACGTTTCTGGAACATTTCTTTAAGTTTTTAGCTCATCAGGCCTGAAAGGCCCGATGGGCTTATGGCATGGCATTGCGTCCGTCCGTCCGTCCGTCCGTCCGTAAACCTTTTGGTTTTTCGACTTCTCTTCCAGAACTGAAATTTTATGTGCAGACTCCTTGGCCAATGGGGATTCGAAATTATAGATTTCGGACCTCGTGACCCCAGATGGGGTCACAGGGGTCACATCCTTAATAAAACCTATTTTCATCTTCTTCTCCAGTTCCAAAAGGTCTAGAGAGCTGAAAAGTTGGATGCAGACTCCTTGGCCAATGGGGATTCTAAATTGTAGATTTCGTGACCCCATAACCCCAAATGGTGTCACCGGGGTCACATCCTTAAAAACCTATTTTCATCTTCTTCTCTAATTTCAAAAGATCTAGGGAGCTGAAAAGTTGTGTGCAAACTCCTTGGCCAATTGGGATTCTAAATTGTTGATCTCGTGACCCCGTGACCCCAAATGGGGTCACAGGGGTCACATTCTTAAAAAGCTATTTTGATCTTCTTCTCCAGTTCCAAAAGGTCTAGAGAGCTGAAAAGTTGTGTACAGATTCCTTTGTCAATGGGGATTCTCACTGGCCTGGGAACCCAAATAAAGGCCTCACAGGCCATGACCTAAAAACCTATTTTCTTCTTTTCCTACAAAACAAAGAGACCTAGAAGGCTGTAATATTGTGTGCATACTCTTTACCCAATGGGGATTCTAAATTGTAAATATGGTGACCCTGTGGTGCCCCAAATAAGGGCCTCAAGCCATGACCTAAAAATATTCGAAGGACATATGCTAATTAGCAAGACTCTTACAGTCAAAGCCTAAGATATTTGAAATAACTCGTTGGATGTAAACGGTGTGGTCGATATAAAGTGCGATTACATTGGATAAAAAACTGGTATAGTATGTAGTATTCATCATTAAACAATGAGCTACAGAGCCCATGGCTCTATTTTTTTTGTTACGGTTAAAAACGTTGTGGAAAAACGTCTTCAGAAATGTTTAATAAGGTTTTATAAACGTTTTGTCTAAACGTTTTGCTTGGAAACTTTCAGGAAAGTTTTAACGTTTTTAAATTAAACGTTTTGTGTTTGCTGGGATACCGGGGTTTGGAATGAGACAATGTTGATCTCTATTACACTTGGTAGGTTGAAATAATGTGAACTCAAACTTTTTTTATGTTTTTTTTTTTAAGATGGGGGATCGGTCAGAAACAATTATCATTTCATGACCAGATATAAAAAAAACGAAAAACGAATTTCTAAGTGTATCGTGATTTTATTCATTGCTCATTGTTATAATTACACATGTACTACACAAACAGAAAACGTTTATTTACTCAAAAATGACGCAAGAAATGTACATTAGCTTTTGTTTTTAAATAGTTATTAGAATATACTTGTTTAAAGAATGAATGTTGGTAAATTGAGAGCCACTTGTGTGTAAACATGTTTATTTTTTACACTAAACTGAATAACATCATGATTTGTGTTGAACATCAGAATCTGTCTACATGATTTTACATGTCTAACATATGCTGTGTGACTGTACATGAGTACCAACAAGTACATGTATATATAGACCATGATGATAATATTTTTAGGTCGGGCTATGTATAAAATGTATAAAAATATAAAAAAATAATAATTTCACCAATAGTAAAACACCCTTCTCTCTTTGAACTAAATCAAGTTTAAACATTAGTGTACATGGTTCCGTAAAGCTACGGGATTCGATTTTGTAATTCGAAATGATAAAATGTGTTCACATTAAAATGGCCGCCATGCAACACCGTTATTACCACTACGGATAATTGGTTTGTGTAATACGATGTTTTATCCCCTAAAGTAACTATCAATCACATAAAGTATCATAATAAATGGGAAATTTGAAAAAATTTGGTTGTAAAAAACGTGCTACAGTCCCTTTAATGATGACATAAGTAAACTTTTTAAAGTAAAAGTTCATGACGTAAGCTTTTGGAATGTACGACTTCAATTCATGTGATAGTCCAACTACAATCATATCAGCATTTTTACATTAGATAGGCAATATATTATAGTGCTGATCAAGAGGAAATACCAAATTTGTTTTATGTTTTCGCACGAATCACGTAAGTGACTTTCATATTCATATTATTTAAAGATGTAAATGTGGTAATATGACAAGACGCAGAGGCAACGGAGATACAACGTTGGAGACAACAGAGAGTTATGTGCATGGTTGGATGAGAAATAAGTGGTAGGAAAGTTGGATTTTCACGGAATTACTTCCTTAAGAAGCAGTCAAATTTACTTTATAAGTCAATGTATATCAAATGTCCGATGGATATCTGGACCCATATTTCGGAAGCACTGACAGAAATTAAAATGCATGGAACTTTCTCTTACAATTTTCCGCTTGTTTCGACGTTATTCATATGACTTGGTCGTCTATAAAACAAGAGATCAATTTAACCAAACAACATTGATGTAATTACCCATGAATAATCTGATTTCATGGATCACTAGTTTCTGTGGTATTTAACAAAGTTAATTTCTCTAAAATCATAAATAATCTATCAAAAAATAATATTCACATATATATTTCTTTAATTTCATATTTTAGTCGGCTTTCAAAAACAGGAGAGGTGAAACCGATATGGTTTTGTGTTAATGAATTTCTGTACATTTGTGGATCTCCTGTGCAATACCATATGTTGGTTGATGTGCTATATTAAAATGAATTATTTTGTAATATGCTTTGAATGTAATTAATTTTTGTGCTAATAATTAATATAAATTTCTGTATATACAATAAATAAACAAAGATGAGATCTGCAACTTTTTTTTAGATGACCCTTGCGCCCTCTATTGACTTACTAATAAGTACGCATGACCAATTTTTCTACCGAGAACAACAGAAAGGTGGCAGGTGGTGGCAACCTGGGAAGTCGCCCATTTTCTGTAGCAAGTATTGTGTTGATCAGTTGTTCTGCAGTTATCCAACCATCAAAGGATCACTATTTCATCAATCTGGTCAACTAAAGACGTCAGAATCAAACGTATCTTAACTTTCTGCCAACCCTTTACGAATGATTTATATTTTGTATTTACTTCCCAAATGTCTCAAGCATCTGTCTTCAGTCAGCTGACTTAACTCACATTCTCAATCACATGCCCCTAGAGAAGAAACTCTAAATTAATTTATTAATTTACTTTAGATGGTTAAACATCTTACTACACAAACCAATTATCCGTAGTGGCAATAACGATGTTGCGTATAAAGCAAACATTGCATGGCGACCATTTTATTGTGAACACAATTTATTATTTCGAATTACCAAAAAACGATTCCCATGGCTTAATTCACCGAACTATGTACACTAATTTTTTTACTTGATTTTCCGAAGACAGAAGGGTGTTTTACTGTTAATGACATTATTTCAAATTAGTTCAAATACATTTAATCGACTTATTTGAGCGAAAAAAACGTCCTACTGCCCCTTTAAGCTGTTGAGCTTTGTTTGTATTGCTTGTATATAATTGTGGTAACATGGTACAGGGTCTACATCACATTTGGCCGTTAGAAAATTGCATGTTACCAAAGAAACACTTAGTAGCCTGAATGAATTCTTCATTTTACCCGAAAAAACACATCTTAATCGACAATGTAATAATTAAATGAGCATGTTAACCTCTCAAACCTCTCTTGGTTTGCTTGCAGGCAGAAAGGGGCAGTAGGACGTTTTTTGCAAATTCTATTTTTTTCAAATTTTCCATTTATAATGATAGTTTATATCATTTATATTTACTAATAACTTATTTAAACATCTTATTACACAAACCAATTATCTGCAGTGGTATTAAACGATGTTGCGTATAAAGGAAAAAAATGGCATGGCGGCCATTTTATTGTGAACTCAATTTATTATTTCGAATTACAAAAAAACGATTCCCAAGGCTTTACCGAACCATGCACACTCTTTTTTTTACTTGATTTTCCGAAGAGAGAAGGGTGTTTTACTATTAGAGACATTAATTCCCAAATACATTTCATCGACTTATTTAACCGAAAAAAACGTGATACTGCCCCTTTAAGATATGGAAACATTTGTTTTATCTTAACTCTGCATCACCAATCTGTGGTTGGAAAACAAGTCACGAAAAATATCACCGGTGCTTCTGTTTATATGTTTGGAATTTGATTATTTGATGAGGTAAGTACATATAAAATAGGCGAGACCACAAAAACTAGCACCTTGTTACATGTCAACCACAATAAACAGAGTCTCCTTTCACAAAGCAATCTTTACTAAGATTAACCTTAAAGGGGCAGTAGCACGTTTTTTCGCTCAAATAAGTTGATGAAATGTATTTGAAAAATAATTTAACCAATAGTAAAACATCCTTCTCTCTTCGGAAAATAAAGTTTAAAATGAGTGTACATGTTTCGGTAAAGCCATGGGAATCGTTTTTGTAATACAAAATAATAAATTGTGTTCACAATAAAATGGCAGCCATGCAATTTTTGCTTTATACGCAACATAGTTTTTACCACTACAGATAATTGGTTTGTGTAATAAGATGTTTTACTCTCTAAAGTTAATTTAAATGACATAAACTATCATTATAAATGGGAAATTTGAAAAAATAAATTTTGCAAAAAACGTGCTACTGCCTCTTTAACTCCCATTCTTTAACATCACACTACGGTAACTTAGTGACTTACAATCACCTTGGTGGTTTGTGAAAGGAGGCCCAGCACAATCAAATACCATTTTTTGGCATAAACTATTTGAAATATGTGGTTCATATGTTTATTATTCTTTACCTCGATCTCTTAAACAAAGTCATGAGGGGACCTGAAGCATCTATAGTTCAATATACAATTTGACGCTTAGCTTAGATAACTTTAAGGTACTTTCGTGTAATTACCCACTTCTATCAACTTATTGTTACTGTTTCATGAGATAACAGAGATATCACAGGAGATATGACAGTCTTGAACATAAAGGCGAACACTCTGATCCATGGGGAAGTACATGTAGAGAACCAATATTTCACTTCAACTGACTATGCTACTGGTTTCCTTGTTAAGCTTATCGACCACAACGTTGCAATAACTTTGTGATTTTACATTGGCCCCAATTAATTAATTAATTAATCAATGTTATGCTACTTATCTATATCAACTCGGTGCTTGGAATTACGGAGTATCTGTCCCTCGTGGATTATTATGTCAAACTCCTCGCTAAAGCTCGGAGTTTATCACAATAATTAACTCGGGACAAATAATCCTTAATTCCTCGCAACTCGTTGATTATTCTTATATTAATCAATGTTATGTTACTTATCTATATCGAGAGAATAGACTGTGATTTGATAATGTGATTCAATTGAACAGTGAGAAATATACTAAACTAATTCAAGGATGTAGAAAAAATCCAAAGATATCACCATGAACTTAAGTAGATTTTAAAGCAGTGGGTACGTACCTATTATTATGTTATATTTACACTTATTTATAAGTGTACTTAGGATTTGACGGGATAATATCACCATAATTTAATATGGTGGCCACATGCAATTTATTTTTGAAAAATCATCACCATATTTTGTACCCACAAATACAAATATAAAATATTAAGTCAGAATAAATATCTTTTCAACATATTTATTTTGCTGTAGCGGTGTGTGTCGTCGGTCTTTTAGCAGCACAGTCAATAAGTAGCGATCCAGGGACAGATAGTTTTATACAAATGACATTCGATACAAAGACGATACAAGACGTTAGGCTCACACCGTGTATAACATACATAATGTTATCGGTACAAAATCAAAGTCATGAACAATTGACATACACCATAAGATCTAATTCTTGTCCCAGTTTATTTATTGCATGTGTGATCATAAATAGAACAACTTCCTTGTTGAGAGTACATCGCCCTGGTGCAGTTCACGACGATCACTAGACCATTGCTATCAGTTGAAAGTCACTCCTATGTAATATGTTGTACCTTTCTTTGTACCAATGTTACCCTACATTTTATGAAGAAGTATTAACCGGAGAAAGTTTACTCCATACCTGTACCTGTCATTTTGTCATCAAAAGGTGGCTCCCATATAGTAGATTAAGCAATATGTACAAGCGATTTATTATACAAATCCAACAATCGATTCGTCATAACGCTGTTAAATCATCAGTTACCACTTCGCAAGGCTAAGATATCACTTGACACAGCTGACAATGAAGTATTTGGAAATGTTCTGACACAGTTTATTTAAACTGCTTTGATATGATTTATGTTTAAGAATAAGTGATAAAATGCAATGTACAAACAGTCATGTAAATGTCTAAGAAAATGTTGTAAAACAGTAAACAATGACACATGATTCTAACTGAATAAGTAATCTAATCTCTCCTCAGGTTCTTCATTCTTGTTCACGTTCTTCAGTCTTTCTTTCATTATGTTACCTGTATACATGCATGCAACTAGTTTATTTATCTATTGATCTCAGTGACCACAAAATCATAATATTATGCAACTTAGATATGCCATATTGTTTCCGAATGGTCCCCGGTGCAAACCCTACTACAACCCAGCGCTATAGACAAATATACAATATATAGACATATATTCAAATACATGGCTTTGTACAATTTTCATTATTGTAAACTTAATCAAAAATGCCTTTATCAAAAAGAAGGTGAACAGGGGTACACACGCCCAAGGCATTGATAATTTTGTGTTTGTGTTTAAAATGTTAGCTTTAAAAGGGTCACAGATCGAGGCCATTTGAACTTCCTTCTTCGAATCGGGTGTGTACCCATACGGTGAAGTCTGATACGGATTTGATATTATCTATTACAGAGAAGCACGTTGGGAATTTCCTCTTATAAATAGACAGCACGTCATTGCCATTGGACAGCTACAAGCAGTATGAGACTCAACAAATCACAATGTATTCGGTCGTTATCGGGTACCCTCTTCACAGATACGCATCTGTTTTATTTTCAAGTAAGACAGTGAAGACCCCGGATGTATAGTTGGATAGTCTGTAGATCACGGAAGGATCGTCCATGGTTTATTTGTGAATATTCAATGGTGTGTTGAGGGATATGTGATGAAGGTTAATTTTGTGAAGAATTTATACAGAACATTCGTAGATTCTGGTTTTCAGGATTCAGGTTTGACTTTGAACACTGTTACACTATTGACTGTTCTACAGACCAACGAATCTTCTATGGTTTAATGAAGGTTTGTGAATTGAAAACATTATTGAATAATTTGCTATATTGCTGAAGGATGTTAAATGAAATATTTCTCTGCTGAGTAATGTTGATAAATTTCTACCATTTAATGATCGGATGTGGGCAACTGAAGATTCGTCTGTCGTTTTCCTGCTAATGGATACTTTTCTACAGAGCATTTAAAATATTTCAAGGGTGAATCATAGGAGATCCGATATGTTTTCCTCCCGACAATCTGGAATTCCAAATCATCGAGAGTTATTACCGGATTTATTAGACTCTGGCGGAAGTGACCACATCTACGCCTCAATCAAATCTCGCCCAAACTCGCTTACCTTGACATCGACCTCATACAACGATAGAAGTTCGCCAGTAGGATCAAACAGGGTGACTCTCTCTGTTGCTACCTCTTTCACCAACGGAGCCTATAGCATTGATGATGCGGATTCGAACCCATCTTCTGGTTATCTGAGGGTCGATCACTTTTCTTCTGGACCAGTGGTATGTGTGAACGTGTTTTATTTTTGACATGATTATAAAATATAATGTTGATGTGATTTTAAATTGAAAAGAAGTATAATCAAAATAATTTGAACTATATCTGATTTATATTTAAAAGAATATATTGAGTTGATGAGCTTATTATGTAAGACAGTACTATGTTAATGTGCTTACATAAAATAAAAGAGTTAATTTATGAGATTTATGTGGCAAACAATCCTAATCTCAATATAGGTTATATCTAAATATCAACTATGTGTTTTATATTAACAATCCTTCAGTTTATTTGCTTTTATATTCAAACAATTCTAATCTGAAGGAGATTTTAATCGAACACAATTATTTGCTGATCTGTTTTATATATCAATTTATAAAATTTCTAAGCTGACGTGTTTGATATTTGTTACAAATTTTTATACATGTTTGTATTTATGGCAAGTCATGATCACGTTGACTCGGGCTCAACAATGTTGTCTTAAAGATTAAGTACACAGGTAACAGTAGGCCAGACACACCCGTTTTATGTTTCTCATGTCACAACCCCGCATGCTTTCAACAATGATAGCACAGATTTCACTTTATTCGGTGTTATGTATGCGACTGGCCTTGTGTACATTGTGAAATCATATGAAATATGATCATGAAAATTCGTAACAAAATCAGTTAACCAAATGCAAAGAGGTGAAGACATGTTCATTCTGAGTTGATAAATGTTGAAGCCACTTAGTGGAAATATACTTTATCATGCCTTACTTTGGTTACCAATATGGGAACATTTGCTCCCTATTTTCTGCATTTTGCTCCCTGTAATTCATTCTCGTCATAGTCTAAAGGGAGTAACCTCTGTGGGAAGAGAATGCCTGTAATTTAGAGTAAGGAAAATATCCAGGCACCGCTAAATAATTCTGTATTTTCACGAAATGTTACCATTCTAAATTTTCCACGGGGAAGTGTTCGCTCGTTGAACATGTCATTTACTTTGAGGAACAATTCATTTCTTGTAATTGTTTGGGTAAATATTTGCAATATGAGTCCTATTTAAAGACATATTTTTAATATTCGCGTGTTGTTATCACTGACTTTCAGCGGTTAGTTGCAAAATGTAAATTTGTAAGTTCATATGTGAGAGGTACACAATGGTGTCTTTTGGTGTTGACGTAGTTTACAAGACACTAGTTCAAGAGTCAATCACCTACTGATTGGTTAGAACATGAGGTAAATCACCATCTTGTAGCCTGCTGATAAGTCAGAAAACCACCCAGTGCCTCTCATTTCTCTGAATTTAAACATGTCCTTCCACCTTCCAGGAATCACCAGTGAGTGCTCGTACAAGTAAACGGAGACTTCTGATTGGTTGTCTGGTTGTGACAGTATTGTTTCTGCTCTCCGGATTGGCTGCAACAACTACTCTGTTACTTCTCCCAACAGGTAACATTTCTTGATTCTCCGTATGCTCGACAGGCTTATTTTTAATCTAAGAAGTTTCCACAATGGGAAGCTCTGTCCATTAGATAATCATTTCGGTCACGCTTACATTTTTTCTTATGTACCGAATAATCAGTCTGTTTGAATCCTGAGGTAATAGCACATATGATATGAACTAATAATAACTATAACTAATAATACATTTAAGGAGACAGTGTCATTCTTTAGAATCTGTCGAATCAAAACACTCAATTTACTATTAATACTTTTAATATTTCACATTTTCGACAGAAATAAATCGTTCTATAGATAAGATACGTTGTTTCCACTTTTTTATCCGTAGTATTTTATACGCACTCAAACACTATTGGTTAACATATGAAAGTTTTAATGAGACATTATTGTACAAAGATTAAAATTATTATGTTATCAGTTTCAGAAGCTTTAGAAAACAGAGGTGAGAAATTACTTTAATTTGTTTTATTTTACTGCCCTTTCTATCCCTCCAATATCTCTATAAACATATAAATCGTGAATACTAACTATGAGAAACATGACAATGATAACTCGCGAGACAAGAGCTAAAATAACCTCATTTTACAAATACTTTAAAAGTAAAGAAAATGAGAAAATCTTCGATAACCAGATTCCAACTTTTTACCATTTCGGTTTATTCATCAGTGCGTTCAGTAAGTCCAAATTTCAAAGAAACTTAAACATGTGAAATTTTCGTTATTAAGTAAAACACTTTACCTTGATGAAAACAATGATGAAATCACCACCAGATGATGTTGTCGCATCTACTGTGGGCAATCCAGACTACACAACTCATTCTCCAACTGAAATGCCAAAGATAACTGAGACACCATCGTCCGAAGGAAAGTCAACGACCACTGTGTATAGCTCAACGTCAGCGTCCACATCAGAAACGGCAGGTATAACGTCGCCCTTTAATTCAGAGTCCACGCATTCAACAGTAACATCATCAGTGATGACAACAAGTATAAACATAGCGTCATTATCAACTGTGACAACAGCACCACCAACACCACCACCAACAACAACAGTAACATCATTACCAACAACCTTATCAACAACTGAATCATCAAACTCAACTTCTGAATACCCGTCAAGTTCGATGAACACTACGACAACCCCATTCATAACAACAGTTGTATCAACAACGTTGCCAGAAACAACAACAACATCACAAGAAACTGTCGAAACAACACAAACAACAAGTAAGGATTGTCATGGGTGTCATGCTCTTTTCCCCATTACGGGTACTTTTTTCGATATCTATGCTTTTCGTCTTCCCTCGAACCGGTGAAATAAAAGTTTCATCTTCCAGCGAATACCCCGTTTAACATCAGTTTCATCGTGGCAACACCCGACTATTGCCGTGCCATTTCTAACTACTGTATAGTATGAATTCAAATAAAATGTGCCCACCCTTGCATGTTTCAGCATGCAGTGGTACCCGGAAGTGTCACTCGTGCACATCTGTATCTGACCGGTGTCCAGCTAACGGGACGATGGCGGGAACGGACCACGGTCAAGTGATGGACTGTCCTTGTGACATCGCCTGCTTCACCGAGATTCGACCTTGGAATGGTACAAGTTATATTTAGGTTTCTAGAGAATGTAGTGATGTGATTTATTTTCAGTCAGTAAGTTTTCTTCTTGCCCTGTGTATTCACGGTTGCGGGATATTATTTCCGTTTTAAAAATGTCAGGTGTTAACGATAGAAGACATGTCTACTCCGTAATATGTGTGTGTATGCATATGTATATGTTTTGAATAACTGCATGGTGTAAACATTATAATTTTATGAATAACGTCGTCTTCCAATCAATCTCATTGAAATCAGATTGAATGCAACACCCGTACCTTACTGCGTTTCTGATCTGAATACTGCACCATAGAGGTTTAACCTTTGACCTTTACTCCAGCCAATCAGAGACGAGACTAGAAAGCCATCGGACCTGCTTGACATACGACACATTCAATGCCATATCTAAGAAGGCCTCTGATTGGCTGAATTTATTGAAGGTGAAAGGTACAGTGAAGGCTATCTGCAGGGTTGTACTCAGATCGACGAACAATCTACGAGTGTTACGATCCATCTGATTTAAATTAGCCTGTTCCCTCTACATAATCTACACTTTTTATTTCAGGAGTCCATCGCGGTTGTACTTCGGATTTTCCTTTGTTGGTCAATGAGTCCAGGATCGACATGTCGTGTCGGATCATAGGAGAAAAGCGTACGTGCTTCTGTCTCGGAGATCGGTGTAACACACACGATATGACCGATTACCCGGAATACGAGGGTGGTTAGACTTGAACACTTGAATACAACATGTCTGGTCTGTCTGTCTGGTAACCCGTAAAACAATGGGTGTGTCCTGTGTGTGTGTGTGTGTGTGTGTGTGTGTGTTGGGGGGGGGGGGGGGGTCTTAATTTAACATAAGCATGTTCATATTGCAGTCACGTCTTTCCTCAACATTCATCGCAGACATTCAGTGGAACATACGAGGGGAAGGCAGTAAGTTCATAGAATTAGATATAAAACAGAAAAAGGTTGTGAAATTGATTTTATTTTTCAATTTTTCTCCCTGGACCTCGATGCACTTTGCCCATTTGTCCTTGCGGTAGAAGTCTTCTGACTGGCCCCTCTTGTGCGACTGGAGCGTTGTCATGAAGAAGCATAACTCCAACAGTCAACATACCGCGTCTCTTCTTCTTGATCGCCGCTCTCAATTACTTCAACAAGTCAGCATGTAGTAGGCTCCTGTTATGGTAGTTTTAGGTGGTTCATAGCATATATAACTATAAGTATTTGTCCCAGAAAATGGTCGTCATGATCTTGCCAGCAGATGGCTGAGTTCTGAACTTCTTGGGTGCATGGGAGTGCTTATGCTTCCATTGCATGAAGTCTTGGTTGGTGCCAGGAGCCCAATGATGAATCCACGTTTCATCCCCTGTAACCAGACGGGCTAAAATATTATCGGGATCAGCATTGCAGATGTCCAAGAGCTCACGACTGGAATATACTTTATGGTGTCAATCTTGTGCATATAAGTTTCGTGGCACCCATCTTGCAAACACCTTTGACATGTGCAAGTGCCCATGTATTATGGTGCAAAACCTTCCATGAGAAATTCCACACTCTGAAGATATCTCGTCCTTGTCGCTCACCTTTCTTTTACAATCGGACATGATTAAGCCCAGGACCCGTGCAACCATATAAGCTCTAATGCCTTCTCAGGTCATCCTGACCGTTGGTCATCGTCCAAAGAGCTGCGACCACGCTTAAACTCAGCTGCCCATTTAATAAGCAGCAGAATATAGTGGGGCTTCTTTCCCATACACGTTGGTCATACGTTTATGTATTTCAGTCACATTCACCTTTTCTTTCGTGAGAAAATTGAAAACCGCACGATGCTCAGTTTTAGAACATTACAGGAGGATAACTGTGTTCAGCAGGTTGTAAATCTCAAGTAAATGATCGTCCGAAGGTCTATCTCAATAATGACACCAATGATGATGTCTTGGATGTATCAATACGCACTTCTATGAACTTATTGACTTCCCCTCGTACATACAGAGAGATTTATTTATGCATGCCCTTCTCGTTCAGATTGCAGCCTGATCACAGTCACATGCGCTCGCAATATCACACGTTATACACATGTAATGACCGTCCCAGAGTTTACTGCAGTGTGGTAAACTGGCTAGATCTACAGCAATGAAATATGCAAGACATACATAGCATACTCCCGTTTCTCTAACATGAATCCCTGACTAGTATTCTGATGCAGCATTACTGAATACAATGGCATTCTGCCGCAGCATTTTTTCAAAATAGGTTTACATTAAACATAATTACCAACTATTCATCTTTAAGCTTATTTTGATATCAAAATGCAATTTGGTGAAAAAAACATTTGTTCGCAATTAAATTTTGGCGGTCGACTAAGGACTCCCGTTCAAATCCTAACATTACCGACCGGCATTCTGTTGATCCTCAGCTTTCCAAATGTGTCAACACTATATATTGACAGAACATCTGATGGTTTGCCAGAACATGTACGTAGTTCTGTTATTGACAGAGATTTGTGCATTTACAAATGAAGTGAAGTGAAGTGAAGTGAAGTGAATTGAAGTGAATTGAAGTGAAGTGAAGTGAAGTGAAGTGAAGTGAAGTGAAGTGAAGTGAAGTGAAGTGAAGTGAAGTGAAGTGAAGTGAAGTGAAGTGAAATTTTTCAGTATTCAAAGATCCACTTTAGAGAGACAGAGAGAGAAGAATTTATTTCTCACCCAGCCAACGTTGGTACATGAAAATATAACGCCGTTTAACATGAAAAGCCCTTGTTGCTTATGTTCAAATGGCACCCGTGGACATTTTGTTGTGTCAGCATTACAATGCCAACCATGACAGAATTGAATAGAATTATTAAGTATTCAGACTTTTGGTAACTCTACCTTATGCCAACCGAGCACCTGCAGGGTGAACTTTCAAAGTATAATTTTATTCCGATATCAAGCCCATCATACAGCTACAAAGTAAATGATATATACAGTACCAACTCTGATGTAATGGCATTCATGCTTGATTCAGTTGTTTAATTCAAAGAATAAATATATTTAGGTCATTTATAGAGTCTGTAAAATATGTTTATATGTTGACAAAGACGTTTTGCCTTCACGAGTCATTTTACTGGAGCCATATGCGTAAATACAAGTTTGATCCATGTTGTTTATTCCGTCTTTGTCATGTTATACGTTATGCTTTGTTTTACTATGTCGTGCTATATATGACTACTCAAGAACCTCCACTCCCCCTTGGGTATCTTATTATGGCCGTCGCAGACAGTTTCCCTAAAACCTTTAAACGACTTCTTCTCCGAGGCCAGTTGACATTTTCAGAATAACATCGTTATTACATGTTGTTTCAGGTTTGTTCATTTGGACTTTACCGCCCATCAAATATCGGCGTGGCAGGGGGTCCACCCTCAAATCTTTGAACTACTTTTTCTCCAAAACCATATGATACAGAAAACTAAAATTATAACATGTAGCTTAAAATATTTTCATTTCTTTAAAATCCCTTCTCAAATATGGGAGCGGCAGTGGAGGGGGAGGGGAGGGTGATAAGGTTAAAAGTGGTGCACTCCTTTTAGGGCTGTGATTAAATGTTCATTGGATTTTGTTATTATCGATGAGCACAACTATCCAGTTGGTTTCTATGCAGTAAATGTAATTATGTGTTTATGGAAATGACCCCTTACATAATACTAAGTTGTGAATCAGAACACGAGGCATTCGCAGGTGAAGATTTTCTCTGTTGCGTTTGTTTGTATTTTGATTTGGTGGTAGACCCCTTTAATGACTTATCAAATTCCAATATAATAATGTTTCATTTACCAACCATATCAACTTAAATTCAGCCAAATTCCATTCTAAATGGAAAAAAGACATAAAAACATAGACATTTTGCTAGCCACCATCCCTCCCCTCTCTCTGTCTCTGTCTCTGTCTCTGTCTCTGTCTCTGCCTGTCTATCTGATCAGCCTGATTAAAAATCGACCTTGAAAATTTGCAAAATAATGCATCGACCGGGATACGCACAGGTTATGTTCTCTCTACAAGGTCGGTTTGGCGAGGAATCCCGTTCGTATCCCGTAAGATGCACTATTTTCAACTTTTATTTCTCGGAAAACGGTCGATTTAAATCAGGCTTATCATGTGATCTGCGAGGTATGACCATTGAGCTACGTCCGGGTTGTGAGCAAATAATATATGAGAGCACTGTCTTGTTATGATTTATAGTTGGGTAACCTGCGTTGTGACATTGTGAAGGATATACACTTGTGATGTGATATGACGAAGAATAGATATATCGGTCCATACAAGCATCTACATGTATTACTGAAAAAAAAGCAAAAACGTTCATGATTGCGTTGTCATCTGCATCTACCTGTAGAAATAACTATTATAAGAAAACTTAAAACAAATCCTGAGACAATGCAGATGGAAATGCTCAGCGTTTCAAATGCATATTATATACAATGGAATAGCTTCCACACCCACGGCATAACTCGTATCTATCACTGGCTGATTAAGCCTTGCAGCATTTCGTTCATTTCCCCGTGGTGAGACAGACAGACAGACAGTAGTTTATTAACGTCTCACTTCTGTACATAGCTAAAATACATTTACATTTTTACACTTAATACATTTTAAAACATGTACAGAACCATTCAAAACAGAATTATGAGAGACAGACATTTAAAATAAGCTTTAACTATATAACAATTCTTTTCTACGTTGTAAAATTAAAAAGCAGATTTTGGCTGTATTAAAACATACATCAGAATTGGTAAATATAAAATATTTTTTCCCCAGATTTGATTCATATAAAAAATTCGGGTTTAAGTACACTGGTTAAAAAGAAATTGTCTCAAGTCATCATACAATACACAGTGAAGCAGTGAGATGGCGGAGCGCTGCACCTGAAACGCAAAGTTGACTCGATTCGCTGGCACAGAAACCTGAAGGAAAAATGGCAAGTCTTAAATTAGCCAGTAACCGAGACTGGCGCGAGTTATACCTTGCGGGGGGAAGACAATAGGAATGTGCTTCCCGAAACAAATAACCAACATTTAAACATGTAAGCAATACTCTTTTAAATCCACGGACATGCAAGGGAGTATAGGATATGTTATTTTGAGACAAATTCAGGCACCTCAAGCTGTACCTATATGTTTCTCTCCAGGCGCACACTTACGCCACATCAGTGCTTTCTGACGCCCTCAATAGACTGTTTTGATAACTGTTTCACGTATCCATTCTATGAATGTGTCCCAGTCTACCCGTGACCGAGGTCCTACGTCACAAGCTAATCTTGTTCCATCAGCGTATTCGTATCCGCTCTTCTCCGACATCCTTATTCCTTGTACCCAATAACTCTCGTACGGCTGTAAATAACCAGTCAATAAAAGAACGTAAACTCGAGCAATATTGACAGGACACGATTTACGATCATAGAGGTCAACACTCTGTTTAATAAAAATATTTGTTACTCGCCCGTGTTTACAAGATACTATAATGTTATTAATTAAGTATTTCCGTATTGGCCGAGTTACAGGTCCGAGGTCCGTTGTATTGGCCCGAGACGAAGTCGAGGGCGAATACAACGGACCGAGGACCTGTAACTCGGCCAATTCGGAAATACTTAATTAATGACAATTTTATTAATTAACTTCTTTTCATTCTATTTGCGCAACACTAGACATCTCATTTATATTGAAATAATAATTATAAACAAGAATGGTGAATAAATACCACGGGTCAAAGTTGTGAAGCGACAGCTTCGGGGTTTCACCAAATGTGCAACTGCGCATGCTCAGACTCATATTGGCCCAGTTTGTCTCGTATTGGCCCAGTTTTACCGTATTGGCCCAGTTTTACCGTATTGGCCCAGTTTCCCCTTATTGGCCCAGTTGTCGAATCATATGGTCTAGGCCGTAAATGCCGTATACGTGTCATAACATTGATAGTTAATCAATAATGCAGTGTAATATTTATACGGCAATATTAAACTAGTGTAATACCGCTGCACGTATGACGTCACAATAGTTTGCGGTTATGACGTCACAATGGGAGTAACGTCGTCGCAATGGCATCGTGATTGCGGGAATCATAGTTTCAGAGCCATGTCGGCTATTTTGCTTGATTATTGGTGGGCGAGTAATAAACAGAATACTTAACTTCCTTCCATTTAATACCATTTTTATTAAAATCGTGAATGATTTAGTATCAAACTCGATTTCGCTCGTTTTATACAAAATCATTAACTCGTTTAATAAAAACGGTATTAAATAGAAGGTCGTTTAGTATCCTCTATATTTATTAAACAGAGTGTTAAAAATAACCGAGTTAATATTATTGATATGAGCACATGTGCACATATCACGTTTGCCTAGCAACCATTGTTTCATCGCGACTTCCCGCATTTCGTCGTCTGTGACGTCATAAAACTATTGTTCGTGACGTCACTGTAGCTTGCCGTCGCCAGAGAAGTGGGTCTTTTTTTTGACTGATTTTACGCGAATCAAATGGGTAATAAAGAAATCATTACACTCGAAACTCTCGCTCGGGCAATACAAACATTCTCATTCGTTTCGTAAAAGTCATATGACACACTTCCTCGGGTAATAATCTCTTTATAACGTCAAATGCAACTGTGCCAAATGCCACTATGAGTGAACAATACGTTTACAAGTCAACACTGGTTCGAGTCCAGGATATAAACTGCCCTCGGACGCTGTTATATAAAGGTTTCCCCGTGTCTTTTGAAATAGTAAATTCATTTCAATACCCGAGGGACGTCTAAACGTTTTTTTTGCGTTGTATGTATAGTTTGTCAGCGGACTTAAATTTAGTATATGTAAAAGCATTGAGTGACTTATTTAACCCAAGAATGAATAAGGAATGAAATGGATATATACAACCTATTTATTCTGTTACAAAATCCCCGCGCTGCTCTATTTCACAACATACCTGTTGTTTACAAAATACATACTACATTATGTTTAGGACGTTAACTGATTTTAAATCGTTCTCCGGTAAACGGTTACTTTGTTGAGAAAATCAAAAACAGAATATACAACACATTACATGAAATCGATTCTAGATAAATAAACCACCAAATAACCTTTGTTTGAACAGGCGTCGTTAGCATTATCAGGTGAAATGCTGAAAGCGAACTTTTTAGAATATTGTAAAATCAATGTAAACGGCAAATAATTTTAACTTAAAAGAAAAGTTACTTTCCCTATAACATTCTGACCAAAGTTATAATGTAACGTTTTGTACTTTTAGGCATTCTATTTCAACACAATACAGCAGAAATGGTAGAGAACAACTATAAAGATAAACTAAAGAAAATATATACAAAATGGTAGAGAACAACTATAAAGATAAACTAAAGAAAATATATACAAAACAATGAAAATTTGGTCTCTGAGAGACCTAACACTTTTAGGGAGAATTGAGTTTGATATTGCCAACTCTTAATAATTTATTTACCTCACTAGCAAATCCAAAATTAGAAACTATAAAGAATCTTCAAATAAAATGTTCTCCTTCATTTGAAAAGGCAAACCTGATAGAATAAAACGATGTTTGATAACAAAACATATGAAGAAGGCGGTCTAAAAGTCCCGGCCATACTAGAAACAATTAAGTCTCAGAAAAGATCATGGATAAGAAGATTGTATATACATAACTCTAAATTAAGTAACCTGGTTTATACCTCACACCAAGTGAGTAAATTAAACCCTACAGCAATGGGACCTTTGTACCTGAAGACACAATATATAATTTCCCAAACTTATCAGCCCAATCGGGAAAGACGTACGTATTTGATGCTTGGTCTGATTTACGAGAAAACTGTAAATATGAAATCAACTTCAGCAGACAGTATATATGGGCAAATGACAATATAAAAATAGGGAAAAACCTATAATATACGAGCATTATCTGCAATCCAATATCAAATTCATTAATGACTCCAAATGAGGACAGTACATTTTTACCCTATAACGACTTCGTGGGTCTATATGGTGTTAAGAAAATTTTCTTGAATATGCAGGCTTGTTAGCTTCTCTAAAATCCTATTCAAAACAGGGTTCGGTCAACTTCAGTAAAGAGAAGGATTTGCCTTTTATTCCTCCCAATTTGGAGCTAAAAAAGGGATGTAGTATTTTCTACAACAAACGTTTACACAAAGACGACACAACCAAAATTAAGTTGGAAAAGAATTGAATGCAGATTTTGATTTAAATCAATGGAAAATATACAATCTCATACCGTTCAGAGTAGCCTATAGCGCAAAACACAGATGGTTCCAATATCGTGTTCTCCATAGACTTCTTATTACATGTAAAGATTTATACAATTATAAACTTATGGAATCGCCACTGTGTACATTCTGTGATGCTGAAATAGAATCGCTCATTCACTTTCTATATGAATGCAGATTTGTCAAAAGGTTGTGGCAGGATATACCAGAATGGAAGAAAAATAGAGCCATGGGCTCTGTAGCTCAACAGGGTTTCTATTGTTTAACGATGAAGACTGAAATAGATTTTTAGGTCATGGCCCTTATGTGGGGCCCCAGGATCACTAAATCTACAATTTAAAAACCCAATTGGCTAAAGAGTCTACACACAATATTATAGCCTTCTAGGTCTTTTTGTTCTGGAGAAGAAGATGAAAATAGGTTTTTAGGTCATGGCCTGTGAGGCCTTTATTTGGAACCCCAGGGTCACCAAATCTTCCATTTAGAATCCCCATTGGCTAAAGAGTATGCACACAAAATTATAGCCTTCTAGGTCTTTTTGTTCAAGAGAAGAAGATGAAAATAGGTTTTTAGGTCATGGCCTGTGAGGCCTTTATTTGGGACCACAGGGTCACCAAATCTTCAATTTAGAATCCCCATTGGCTAAAGAGTCTCCACACAATCTTACAGCTTTCTAAGTCTTTTTGTTCTGGAGAAGACATTGAAAATGTTTTTAGATCATGGCCTGTGAGGCCCTTATTTTGGGCCCCAGGATCACCAAATCTACAATTTAAAAATCCCTTTGGCTAAAGAGTCTACACACAATATTATAGCCTTCTAGGTCTTTTTGTTCTGGTGAAGAAGATGAAAATAGGTTTTTAGGTCATGGCCTGTAAGGCCTTTATTTGGAACCCCAGGGTCACCAAATCTTCCATTTAGAATCCCCATTGGCTAAAGAGTCTCCACACAATATTACAATCTTCTAGGTCTTTTTGTTCTGGAGAAGAAGATGCAAAAAGGTTTTTAGGTTATGGCCTGTAAGGCCCTTATTTTAGGCCACAGGGTCACCAAATCTACAATTTAGAATCCCCGTTGGCCAAGGAGTCTGCACATAAGCAGTCTGCCGGACGCCATGCCATGCCATAAGCCATTAAAATTGACCTTGTTCCGAGGAATAAAATTTGCAAAATTATGCATCTACCGGGATATATACGAACAGGTTCTGTAGATTCCTCTCCACAAGGTCTGAGAACACTCCTTACCTGACATTGCGCTCGAACACGCGACCATACGGGCTGTTATCAGATGGTTTGGCGTGGAACCTACGACCGATATGAGTTCGTATCCCCGTAGTTGCACTATTTTGCAAATTTTATTCCTCGGAACAAGGTCGATTTTAATCAGACTGTGCCATAAGCCCATCGGACCTTTTAGGCCTGATGAGCTAAAAATGAAACAGACACCGAATTGAAATTAAATGCCGAAAAAGCTATTCTTGGATTCAAAGAAAAAAAGGAACGCTGTCTTGAATTTCCTCTATAGTTTAACGAAAGAATACATTTATTTAAAAAAAAAACCCCAGATTACCTACTCTAGCAGGTTTGAAACCAAAATTACGTTACAATTATCAACTATATAAATCAAATGCATATTCACAATGTAAATATGATTCTTTTGTCACATTTTGATCATCTTGCCACAACCTATTCAATTAGATATTAATAGTTGACGTGTTGTGTTTACTTCATCTATATATAAATTATGAACATGCTGTTCCCATATCAAAAAGAAATAAAGTGATAAAAAAAATTAATGTAAACGTTCGTAAAATCTTGACAATACGTCGTATGAGGATCGGAATACAGTTATTGCTGATAATTTCCTTTCTTTGTTTAACCTGTATAGTCCCATAGGACCATTTATGGGCCCCTCCATCAAAACCCCCTATAGTGCCATAGGACCATTTATGGTGCCAAACTATGACCCCACTAACCTCATTGCTATTTTTTTAAAATAAAGATCAAATCAAGTTGACAATAGTTTTTGCAGAAACCCTGTCAACTAAGCTTCAATTTGATACCACTTTTGTGCAATATAACTAAATATTGACACAGATATCATGAATTTCACAAACAACTGTGATCAACAAAGTTAATCCCCTCTGTCATGGTGCCATTGTCTACCTCTCTACATTGCATATCTAAAGGTATACAAGTATTACAGTAAAAGTACAATGTAACACAAACAACCAAATTCACCAAAACAATCTACAGTGTGTCTAGTTTTTAAATCACATGCTAATAATTAAAAAATACTTTCAAGTTAACAAGAACGGACCCTGCAACCTATAACCAAGAAAAAAATGTCAGCTTTGAATAATGGCCATCTATGTTGGGACTACAGGAAAACCGCTATGATGCAAAACCTGTATCAATATATTTGTATGAAATGTACACAGAAAATTAAACACGAATTAATTGTACAGAAATAAATTTCATTCATGAAAATGCAACTCGGCAAGTAGTAACATGTATAGAACATGCCAAATATTACATATGAAAATCGAGTATCGACTATTGCTTACTCCAATTGAAACAAACAAAATGGCCTGTCAACTTGGTTAGCGAGGGGAGCATGCCTAATGCTCATTTTGATATTTTGACACATTCCCGATTTGTTTCACCAAAATGAATGGCTGAATATTTTGCTATAATTGATTTTAGATATTTAGGTGAAGTCTACCGTGTAAATCGCCGTATGTCACAGTGTTACAGCTTGTGTCAAATAAAGTAAAGGCGTCAATGACAAACTTGGCTGACAGACACGATTGACACGGTTCGCGATTTCAAGTTTGAGTTCCCGTTCACGGGAAACTGATTATTATCATTACCTGAAATTACTATCAACAGATAGCATTTTGAATTTTGTTTATGTTTCTGTCCGTGATGTTCTTGTAAGATGCGTTTAACACGGTTAAATTGTTCTTTTGAAAAGCACTGAATTTGAATCTGTTGATCGTCATTGTTGACAATATGGCGGTGACACTGCAGATACCACTTTCCGTAAATCTTATTCCAATTAACTAATTTGTGATACGGACCTCTGATGGCCATCATTAAATTACCATTAATATTTTTCGTCATCTTATGATTTTATTTTATTTTTGTTATTATGGATCAGGGGGAAAAAATCATCGAACTGCACATGTCAAGTGTATAATTTTTTTGGTTATTCTGGATATATTAATAAATTTTAAAAGTTTACCCATCTAAATTAATGTCAAAGATACAGAGGAAAAGTATCAGGCAGATGCTAACGTATCATATACTTAATTTCAAGTTGAAAGGGGTAACTCAATACATTAATTTTAGGGATATATAAGAGAGATTGTGGAGAGTTTGTTTGAAGTTAAAATCGAATGTTTTATTGGGCGCGAAACAATCTTCAGCTGTCTGGTAAACAGCACGAGACGACACGCATGACGATAAACACGCGAGGTTTGTCGTCATATCCGGAAGTGAAGCACGCTCAAAATGCCGCCTAAGTAGTGAGGAAATCATTAGTTGTAACGTCAACGAAATCTATATAACTTTCGACATAAAGAAAATTTGAATTATTGTCATCGATATTGGAAATTAAAATTCAGTTGATATATTCATTGTATATACAACTGTCATGACGGACAAATTGATTTATTAATGATACCATGAATATATTCACGAAGATTTCAAAACAACAAAGGTAAGTATCTCATGAATATTTATGAGCTCGTGAGGTAAGTAATCAGACGACATCTAATATTAATTTCGCGGGGGTTTCAAAGCCTCTTTTGACTAGGCTATGAATGACATGGACGTATCTGCGGCAGCGAGCTCTGAGGAGGAAGGGACGGTATCGCATGACTCCCGCATGGAAAACAGGGGCTTCTGGTTACCGGTAAGTCGAGTTGATAATAATAAATAGCATTTTTTAATTTTTGTCCAAATATTTTAATGTAAAAATAGAAATTTCAATAGAAATAAAATAACATAAAACTGGACGTAAGTAAATCTTAATTTATTTTGAAATAATTCACATTCAATGTTCATATTTATCTAGTAATAGATTAAAGAAATTATTCAGCCTGATTATTATATGAAGATGTGCCCTAGTTATTATCATGGGTCTTATCATTTTACATGCATATTTCGAATGAAGATTAATTGAAAATTTAACTGATATCTATGTAAAATATATTTCTTGACATGAAGGGGGAAATCATTGTATGTGCAGTGTCCCTATTATTGGAGTATTAGGAGAGAGCCCTGTCCCCTTCGTTTGACCGGACGTCATTTCCCCGGGTTTATTCCCATGAGGGGACGGAAGCAATGTGCTGTTTGCAGGACCAGATCTAGAGTCAGGACTTGGTGTCCAGACTGTGGATGTGGTCTGTGCATCAACAATTGCTTCCGGATCTATCACACGGTGTTCAATTACCGATCTCATAATGCTGAAGAGTAATTGAACTGTTGATAGATTTGTTTTGATGTATTATATTGGGAGATGATATTCATTCTATATTATTGCTAAAACCATTTTCAGTAAACATTCATTTTGAAATACTTTCCTTTGAAATTGAATTATTTTATTTTCTGCCTAAACTATAATTTACAAAATACATCAAAACTTCCCCTGCTTGTCCTTCATGCAGGCAGATATCCCACACATAATAAACTTACACATATTGAGTTATTAGTTTCATTTCATCCCCTGTCACTTAGTGAAAGGGGGTGCTCTTAATTCACTCATGTGTCCGTAATAGATTGATCCGAGACTAATGTTATACATCAGCTAATTGGTAAATAATTGATTTCATGAATTATAGGTGACAAATATTTTTGAATTTTTTTAATGTAAATTTTAAAAGTCCAAATTAATCCTTATCTTCTTGATATATCTTTAAAAATTAACACTGCCTGTTCAATGTTTCGATAATTGTTTATAATAAATGTATTAGTTCATATGTAATCATTAGAATTAGGTAAAACCTGATGAGCTGCAAAGCCAATGGCTTTATTTTTGTCCTTAGTTGCTTAAATAATTTCATTGTACATATATTCTGGGATGTCTGCCACTCTGATATTTGTCTTTTGATATTTTACTTATATGCATATTTATGAAAAAAATAAAATGGTTTATTCACAACATTCTCTCTTTTTTCTTTACAGTTTTCATTCTTTGTTACTTTATTTTCTACTTTTAATTTTGATGAAGTGTTACAAATTATGTAACCAGGGGCTAAAAAATATATTAATTACATGTCAAATGAATTATATCTTATTTTAAACATTAACTATTTTTACAGATCAATTAATGCAAAACAATCAAGCAAATTACCATTGGTAATTCTTTTTAACCCCTGGTTGCATAATTGTGTTAAAATTGTAGGTCATATGGCTTGTCAGGATCAACATTATTTGCAGTTCTAAAATATGATTGCACACCAATGTTCCAAATTGTACACCTTTTCTCTGGAAATATATAAAATATTTAATTTCATAAATTTCTGTAGAGTAATGGAGTTTAGAACTGTTACTGATTTTAATTTTAACTAATTTCCAGAGTTAACCAAAGTAAACAAAGTCAGACAATGATTATTGTTGTCAAACCAGAGCATGATATCTTGAAACTAATACTATTATACCAAAATTCTACAAAATTGCTACACTTAACCTGAACGAGGGTATGCAGCTCTGGGGAAATAAGTCATATCTCATGTATGATCAAAGACATAATTCAAAATTCTTAAACAAATTTAAATACAACAAAGAAGTTAACAAGACATATTGCATCAAATCCCAAGAAGATGTTATCTAGTATAACTTTAATAATGAGATGAAAAGTTGAATTCAATGCTTATTAATCTGCTTAGACATAAAAATTATATGATTGGGGTATTTCGTGTCATAATCATAATGACATAAGAATTTAATAATCAATTTATTGGGATACATTTTAAACAATATGATTGAAAAAATGGAATCAAACTATATGGCAGACAATTTATAAACAAAATAATGTTTTTATCAAAAAAAAGTAAATTACGACTCTTTATAAATTGTCGGGACATATTTGCGTAAGTATCCCATATCATAGTCTAAGTGGAGACAACTCGCAATGCAGGGGGCGTGGCATGGTAAAGCGCACTGCTGCGACGGCATTCCCGCGCTATTTATAGCGCGAATTAAGCCGTGCTGCTTGCGCGTGAAGTGGGCGGAGCTTATAAGGGCCATTGACAGGCGAAGCGAAGTCGGGGAGAGTAACGGCATATATATACAGACAACGGATTTTCGATAACATGTCATTTTTAGTAAGATCTTAATATTTATACCACAGTAAATGCTACATGAGTAAGATTTATTTTGCTTTATTTCGGTGAAAATTTAAGGTGAGGATTTTAAATAGTGGACCGAGCTGTTTACGGCCACATGTCCGATGCTCAATAGAGACTACTGTACTGACTTCGGTTATGAAATTTTTTTATATTATGGACCTTTCCGCTTCATAAATGAATATTGTTTTGATCTTTGTGTGACTGAATGGTTTATGATAATTAAAATTGTGTTCATGGATGAATATGCACATAAGTTTTGAATGTATTTGCAAAACGTTATACAACAAAAGCGCAATGACGAAACTGTTTTCCCCCACTGTTGCCTAATGGCCGTCATGTAAATTTTGCGTAAAACTTCACTTTAAACTATTTAGAGACCCGTCAAAGGCTTCTAGTCTATTTAATAAATTATTATATATAACTTCAGTGCAGTTTAGACGAATTAATCAACAATTGATTATGCAACTGCAAATTGACCATCCAACTTTATTTTTACCCACTGAAAACTGTTTAACCCTTATTGACTAATGAAAGCAACATTATTTTCCATTTGCTGGTTTCCGAAATTTATACCATGTTCAAGCTGGAAACAGTACCTCCCAGTGGATGAAATTTCAATTACAATGCTTGTCTTTCGAAAAATTGCGAACGATTTCCATGCACTGTACATTTTACGGCCATTGTTTGACAATGACGTCACCGTGAACAATGTTCAACAATATGGTTACAAAAAGATAACTTGTATTTTTTCTTGAACTAAAGGTCGCATGTAGAAAGTAAACACATCATCGTGATCACTGACATTTTCTCTCTTGGAAAATAACAAATAATTAATATGTTTGAGAACAGGAATGTATTACTAAATTGTTCAACGAAGAGATGCACACACGCGGCCATTGGTAATTTACGCGAAAAACGTCTTAGCCGTTTATAATCAATGCTTATTCGTTTTTATACTGAATATTTATAACAAAAAAATACATAGGTAGAGAGACACCCAACTTGGTATCCTTCAGTTAAAATTTCATGATTTTATGAACATGAATAACGCCCTGGTGACATTTTATGTACAACGTTGACCTAAATCTGAGTGACTCAAAAAAGTTAGCGGCACTGAGTGAGCGCATAGCGTAAACGGCCGGGCACTCAGAGGGTTAAGAATACAAATAAGACAGACATTCTTTACTTTACTTTAGTAAAGGGCTGTCAACGTGTCATATCCTTATTTTCAAGTTCACTTCACACATATATTTACATCATAGTTTTGAGCAGCTGATTTCTAAAATATTTGTTGTTTGATTTATAGTTTTTTTACTTTTCTTCCCTGTGTTCTGTTTGACTAAAAGCCTGAACCAAAAATAGTATTCTTCAATAAAATGGATCGAATCATATGTCGATATATTATCAGTATCTTGAAAAAAATCGAAGAAAGTCATAGTTATTGTTTAAAGGAACACTCCTTATGTTATTGAAGTAACATAGGTCAAAGGTTACCAAGGGTGTTATGTTATCGAGAAGTTATGACTGTTGTCGAAAATTACCCTTTTAGTGCCAATCTGTTTAGTATAGTTATTTTATTAAGATGTTTAGTCGTGGATATGATCGAAAACCGAATATGTTTTGCAGTTGGCGCGCGTCAATTGTTCAAACGTAATTTTGAAAACTTATATGTAGCAGATAAAGAGACTTATATTGGTTGGTACTGTTCAATGGAACATATAACTAGTAAACATGTAAATGGGGCACATGAATTCGGCTTCTCGTCGTGTATTAAGCCGGTGCTCGAGTTTCATTGACTGCATAGTATTGTCAACTATTTGGCGTTAGGGGATACATATGCAAGTCGCGTGAGATGATTTGGACGTAAATCAAGACATTTGATATTTTTGTTTGTATCAAATCTAAATAAAATTTCTTGAAAACACGGAGTGTCCCTTTAACATTGGATATCTATTTTAGCGGCTTGCAAAGACAGATAAAGCCAGAGTTGTTTGCCTTTTATGACCTTCACCTTTAGCCACATTTCCGGTTTTTCAGTGAAACGTCCGATGAAAATATTTCATCCACCATCCAACGGTAAGTGAGGTGTTTAGATCTAATTTGCATTATCGAATATCGAACAGATCAAGTAATGCTTAAAGTTAGTTGCTGACAGATATTGAACAGTAAGTTCAAAGTGGTGCCTCGAGACCGCAGTTTTCGCTATCCGTGACCTTGGACTGAGTGAAAAACGGAAAAATAATCAAAACGCTTTGAGTATTTAGCATTTAATCTATTTACTTGACAACACATTTTCAATTGTATTTTGGTATCTTTCTTGACAAGACAGTGCACTTTACCGGGCGCACGTCATTCTTGTTAATTTCGTACTATCTTTTTTAACCCTTGGATTCCAGCTAGACTGTCTTCTTTAGCCCTTGGGTTATCAGTAGACTATCTTTTTTTAACCCTTGGATCGCTTTCGACGATGTCTAGCGTAAGGGTTGGTAGTGCAGTGAATTTGATAATTCCTAGCGCCCGGTAAAGTGCAGTACTCCCACATTCATTTTAAAAACTGTTACCGGTAAGGTTATTTTTGTTCTTTTGTGGGTATTGTCTAATTTTCATGAAACATTTTGTAGAAAATATGGGGAATATTCACAGGAAGCATTAAACAAAGCATATGAGACGGTAATTGATTGTATTTCTGTGAAAATTATTGTCAAATCTCGCTACGAACACCTTTCTAATTTAAAATTATTTTTTTTTAAAGATTTGTTATGGCTTGAAATCAATACTACTTGAGTTACTATTTACGTTAAAATATTACCTGAACAGATTTACACTGGATAGTTATCAACCTTCTGCGTTATTATGGAGCATCAACTTGTACATACTACCCTGAGAATTTTTCGTATTAGAGGAACAATGAAGTGACTGAAAACACATGACACTGCTTTAACATTACTGATTTTGAGATAGTTATTTCAAAGGGATGGTGTTTTGTAAAAACATTAATTAAAATATGTTGCATGTATTTAATTAGCCAACAAAGGTGATAGGATCAATTCTCAGTAATTCATTTACGTACTCTTTGAAATATGGGTATTCCTTATCTGACTGAAACACAAGGATATAAACAAAATATTCAAATGTTAGTTGAACCTTCTAATGAATGGTGTAGGCCTATAGAAAATCACTGTTCACTTTTTGTTATGATTGTTCCAGCAGTCATTTTGTGAGCCCTTGGTCTTTTACGTGCATCCCTCTAGCCTCGAACCTCTCCAGTTCCTTACAATGCGTACGTGCATTTTATACATAACGCTGTGTATAGCTACAGTATTATCTTTAAAAAAACTATATTGAGCTAGTTTATATATTTTTTTTTATTGTTATGTATGCCGTTGAATATACAATGTATAGGAATCATTTTTTGTCAGATTTATAGACACTCGTGATATATACGCCTATTAAATCAAAATAAAAAGTAAAAAAACTAAAAATCATAAGTCATAGTAATGAAAAAGGAATGTTATAAGCATTAAACGTTTTGAGAAAATCAGATTTTTTATGAGGCACATTTAATTTTTTATCAGCAAAAATGTTACACATATACAGGGACAGTTATTTTTCTCTCTCTCTTTTAGACATTTTTTTTTTATCAGTCAACAAGTTTTATGTATTTCCCCCATCTGTTAACAAATTATGTATTCCCCTCTCAGAAAAACTGTGTGTTGGCAAAGTACATTTCGAGTTCTTGTTATTGTGTTTCACTTTTTTACATTTTCAGATGATCTGTTCTTTAGCAGTAATCCTGATTCTGACAGCTATGATCGTGTCTAACACCGGGGCAGAGGAGGACGAGACATGTAAGTCACGGCATGATATGACTGAGCACAATGCTCATTAGATGAACATGAATTAAATTAACAATAGTTCATAATGTCAGCAATCAATACGCATATATATGTCCATTGAATCGTTATATAGATGCTTCAAGTACCAATTGTTCATTAACTAAATCAAAAAGCAATTTCTTGTCAGTCTCAGGTGATAACATTTAATCAATGAATTAGATTTACATTATATAATAATGTGTATCTGTTCACCCAGCAGTACAAATGAACACCTGGTAACGGTAATGTTATATTATGCAGAAACGTTTAATTGGCTTGCCATTAGCTAGCTGAACACTCGGAGTTTCCATGCACTTTAAGTACAACGACATTGAAATATTATACTGCGCAGCTTGATTTCAAACACTTTCTGTTAAAACGATTGTATACATTGATTATACCAAAAATATTTTCACCTCTGCAGATTACTTCATGCACTATTCTGGCAGGACATTCGATATGGAGAGAAAGAATCTAGCAGACATTCGGCTCAGACTTGATAAAAAGTGGTCGTTTTTCTGGTCGTCAAGTTACTATATGACTATTAAAACAAAATTGGACCATCGCATATCCTTGCTCATGGAAAGTGTTGACGACGATGGTTGTGACGCCCGTGTGTCTCTGTACAGTAACGCTGTCTCTTATTCAAATGGTGAGACTATACAGAGTTACATTCTTGTACTAACCCTTTAAATATTCCAAAGACAGTTATGCTTGAGATTTCTGTGGTATATTTTGTGGACGAGGAAGTTGAGTAAATTTTTCAAAAGTTTTACTTTTCTGTTGTTAACTGTAAATTAAAATTAAGCTGTCAGTTGAGTAAATAATGTTGCCAAATATACCTGGTGAGGAATTATTAACAACATACATTAACCATTGTACAAGTTACTGTTACACTAGCATTGTAGAGATGTGAACAATCTGAATGGTGGCGTCTTCATTATTTTCTATTTCAGAGTTAGCTAAAGATCTGTGTACAGAGAGCGACTACTCAGATGAGTACATTACAAGTAACAGAACCTTGGTCATCAAATATTGGGCAAGCTTTTGGGCAAGCGAGAACAACTTTGAATTCATTATCACATCCATCTACCAGCTAACACCCGGTTTGTGACACGTGACTTATACAGTGAAATATTTTCCAAAAAATAATATTCTGGAAACGTGTTTAACTTGTGAGATTTAAACCGGTAACATTAAAAATATATTTTCTTTCATGGTCAATAGGAAAACATATACTGAAATCCTTATACAATGTACTCTTTTGTTTAATGCCAAAACCTAGCCATTGTTGAACATGCATGTATGCTCTCTGACATATATATTTTATGTTAATACGAAGCAAGTTAACAGTTGTTAATAAGTAACTATACTTTAGCAACTTAACAGTTTGTGTGCAGTTGCCGTCTGTTTTGGCTTTTCCAAGAAGGTTACTTGAACTTATTATGCATAACTTCCTACATATACCTATGGGGATTTTATTAACATGTTCACGTCCACGGTCAAAGGTCAAGGTCACGAAATCATTAAAAAGATCCTTGTAAACAAGATAATTTAAAAAGTTTCTCTGCTATGAGCCTATGAGGCTCTTGTGTGGTATATATATCAACTATGGAGAAAGACCAAGATTTGAAAAGGTTTTAGCTAAAATCTGTCAAAAAGTTCAAGGTCACAGCGAGGCAAAACGTAAGCATGTTTTTTTTGCGAATATGCCGTATTTAACTATTAACTCTTTGAATCAGTGTATGATTGTAACTTACACACTCTGAAAAGTGATCAACAGTATCATAAATTTGCCTTCATTAAAGATTACAACATCATCTAAGTGTAGTGACGATTTGCAAATTGCTAATGATATAAAAAATCCTGTTGCACATACATCTTGTGGGATCTTATTTCTTTGGTTCAGTTGTAATCACCGCTATAAAACAACCTTTAGCAAATGACATAATGAAGTAACGTTAAGGGTTTCTGTGCAAGCACAAAACGCACTGTTTAAACAATACCTTTTACCATACACAGGCCAATAAAATGAATATGTGCAAATTGACAAGGCATTATACTATTGGTGACCTCTTGTGCTGTTTCTTTCAGGTGATGAGAATAAGTGTCCAAACGGAACATCCTTCAACTGTGGGAACCAGCGCTGTATCAACGAGAGTCTTGTGTGCAACTACAGAGACAACTGTGGGAACTACCTTGACGAGGAAGAATGCGACCTGTGGCTTTTCCCTGTGATAATATCAGTTATAGTGGTAGTTAGTGTTGCCTGTATCTGTTGTGTCATCATCTGCTGTTGCAAGTCCAAAAAGAAAGAAGACCAGCGCCGGAAGGTAAGATGAATTGATGGACGTTGAACTTTACAGACTCACGCAGGTAGCAGCCTGTTTCCAATTACCTTTATTAACTGAAATCCGTGTACAAGGATGTGTTCAATCTACAAAAAGAAATTGATCACAAGGGATGTTCGTGTCACCTTCATGGCGAATCATTAGAGCTAATGTATCCTTCGCTTCAGACCCATGACAGAGAGCAATTCTGTTAATAATTTAGAAAGAAATAAGAGAAAAATATGCCCGATATATCATCATATATATTGAGTTTTCACCTCTTCATACTGATTTCAAACAAGCATTTAAATATGTGCTAAATTGCGCTTGAAATATTAAACACCTTTTACTGGATTGTGGATTACAATTTTTGTGTATAAGTACAAATTATGCAGTGAATATTAGTGAATAATCAGAATAATAAAATAATTAATGTGTTATGTTATTAAGGCATGATATTAATATATTGTTAATTTGTGAGTACCTTAAAGATAATATATAGAACCTAAAAACAACAAATACTTTCAGATGAACCAATCCCGAGTTTCCCCCCAACCTACCTACCCAACTGCCGTCACCTACCACACTCGACCTGGCGTGCAGCAGGGAGTCTCGCCGCCCACTCAACCCAGTCAGTCTGTGTACATCCACCAGGCACCCGGTGTCTATGTACCCGGCCAGTACCCACCAAGTCCACCTCAAACCAGATACCCAGGAAACCAGAGTGCTCAATCGGGCATGGGAGGACAACATCCAACTCCTGGACAGCCAAGACCAATACGAGTTGTGGAATATCCCCCGGCTCCAACAGCTGGTTACCAGCAGCAGTCGTCAGGGTATCACAACTCTCCTGGACAAATACCTGTATACCAAGCGTCTCCAGGACAATCACCATCTGGAAACCAAGCATCTCCTGGACGATCACCATCAGGATACCAAGCATCTCCAGGGCAATCACCATCTGGATACCAGCCATTTCAAGGGCCATCACCATCTGGATACCAAACACCTCCGGGACAATCACCTCCTGCATACCAGCCATTTCAAGGTCAATCACCATCTGGATACCAAGCATCTCCAGGGCAATCACCACCTGCTTACAACACCTCTGGAAATCAAGAACAACCTCCTGGCTACAACGCGACACCAGGTAGTCCAATAACTCCGAGAGCCCCGCCCCCAGCAGTTGAAGGCTACACTTTTGCTCCTACATTTGTCTCGTCAGCCCAACAGGAGCGGAAAGGGGGAATATGACTTGAGCAACTTTCTTCAAACGATCAGAGGCCATGTACATGTACGATCCTGTCATAACCATCATTTCCTTCAAAGAGATCATTTCGATGTTTTGAACATCTCATTTATCATTAAATATGCCGACGTTATTTGTTTCACTGTGTATATAATGGATTTCCGAATGTCGATATTATATAGCCTATGTGAAGAGGCTAGTCAGCTGGTGGTCAGCTCGATGTTATACCTGACGGATGATCTGCACTCCTAAGTGACAAATTTGTAATCATAGAAATTGAACATATTCTAATGTTGAAATAGACATTTGTCTTCGTCAGGTTAATTGTATGAAGGAAATTGTTTGCCATTAAATTATAGTGGTAAGAAGTGTATGATGCTAATTTCATCAATAGTTGCATGTCTTATGTCCTATCTTTCAAATTGATTCAGCTTTTGTTTATTTTAGCATATCAGTTTTGAGAACCTTATTCAAACATAATTAAGGTCGGAACTATTGAGGACAGTCATGTCCTTCTTTTTTTCCATTCAGGCGTTCATGACAATAAAATTTATTATTTCAATAAAATTCCGCTCTCTACATTCAGTGTTTGAAATTGCTTATTTTTGTGCCTTCGATATTTGGCTGAAGCGCTCCTAGAATTCTTTAACACGCGACTTTCAGCATTAAAAGAACAGATTTGACATTTGCCAACGGCTGTAAATAAACTGTAACCTTTTCAGATAAGTAGTTTTTATTCAGAACAAAGTGAAAAAAAGGAGAAAATAACAACAACATCCTGTTTATGGAAAACATCAACCCTGGTTAACAGTTTCTGAGAAAACAAGGATAATTATGGATTCTCTTTTTATTTGTTACAAACGAAGTTGATTATCCATTAACATAATTTCTCCATACAGCCAACTTTTAAAATGCCTCTCAAACAGTTTGGTGAGAAAAAGTGTCTGTTAATAATGATAAGAGAGAGAGAGAGATATAACATTCATTGGTATAATTATGCAAGCGGTATTTATCCCCAGTGTCTACCCGCGTACATGTAGGGGTCAGAGTGTGGACATTATTAAAATCCCTCTAATGATATTTGTGAAAGTAATGACAAATGATAGGAAAACAATAAAATGATGAATATTAACCTTGTTTTCTTAAAATGTACATATCAATTTATAAGTGTTAAATGATCTGCCAGGCAAAATAAAGTACTCACCTCAAATGAGTTTATCATATAACATGTATGTATGATTTTTAATTGCAAATATCTCAAGTTTTCGAAGTCATAATCTATAACTGAAAAGTACAGGTTTTTATTTAGCAGTCAAAGAATACTTATATATGTTTTTGTAATTAAAAAAAGAAATTTTAAACTTTAATTAACTTAACAAATTATTGTTGATGATACACTGTTCAACTGTTCATCGGCATTTAAGACATATTCTATGTGAAAATTAATGAATGTGCCCGACTTTGCACACATTTACACCATTTTAAACATGGTAGGGGTCATATTGGTGTAAATTTTATTTCTTTCCCCTGTCTTCATTAAACAAAGATATTTTAACTAAGATTTAACCACAGTCACCAATTAATTCATTCAAACTACTGCAGATAAGTATTAATGTATCGTGGTTTCGGACCAATTGCTCGCTTTGATCATCTGAACAATTTTCCAATCGCTTATACACTGTGCGTTGATCTAGAATCCATTACATAACTTTTCGTTACACAATGTAATATCTAGTGGCTTATATCTGCCATTCGCTTCGTATTGATATCATTTTTGTCCGTTGAAATGATACTGTATCATTTTGTTTCCGAGTTACCTCCCTTCCTTCGTTCATCGAAAGGCATGCAAGTGCGACTTCAGGAACTCTGTTGTCAGCTACGTATGTTTCTTTCGTTTCACTTGAGACTGAACCCCTGGATTCTTTCCCTCGATACGCTCTAAATATAACTACCAAAACGTGGGCCGTGTTCAAGTTAGGTTTCAAAGTGAGCGATTACTTTGAAACCTCTCTTGAACGCGATTGCTCAATGAAGCGCTACGTAGCAAGGCGAGCGAACTTCAAGTAATTTGCACTATGTCGTTCAAGAGAGAAGAAGCGCTACTTTGAGCGCTACATTGAGCGATCGGTAAGCAAATAAAGCGCTCGCTGTTACTGAACGGGACACTTATCTTTTATGTGCATTTTATCGATATCATATGAGTATCATAAATCTATTTGCAATCTATTGCAACATACAATGCTGTTCAATTTCTTTCATGTTATTACGTGAAATTAATGTTGATTCTGCATCATTGAATGTATGTCCGTCCGTCCGTCTGTCCGTCCGTCCCAAAACTTTGTGCGGAGCAAATCTCCCAAACTATACATGCTAGCATCACCAAACTTCATACACGTGTCAACCATGATCCCAAGTTGTGCCTTTTGAGGGTAAGAACCATTTCTGAATTTAATTTTTTTCGGTTTCCATGGAAACGTGACTAAAAAATGACTCTTTGAGGAAGTCATTTTGTGCGGAGCAGATCTCCAAACTATGCATGCTAGCTTCATCAAACTTCATTCACATGTCAACCATGATCCCTAGTTGTGCCTTTTGAGGGTTAGAACTATTTCTGAATTTTAATTTTTGCGGTTTCCATGGAAACGTGACTAAAAAGTGACTCTTTTAGGAAGTCATTCTGTGCGGAGCAGATCTCCAAAACTATGCATGCTAGCTTCATCAAACTTCATACACATGTCAACCATGATCCCTAGTTGTGCCCTTTGAGGGTTGAGGATTTTTAAAATTTCTTTTTGGGCGGTTTCCATGGAAACATGGTAAGGAAGTAATTTTCTCTCGAGCATATACAAAACTATTCTTACAAGCTTTACCAAACTCTATACAAATGTCTTTGTCATTTGAATTGTTAATTTTGTTGTTACTGTCATGGAAATATATTAATTGTAATCACATTTTTTTCAAACATTGTACATTATCAATGAGTTGTTCTGAATACTGTCATGGAAATATATTAATTGTAATCATACACTTAAATAATAAAAAACACTTGTTTTAATTATGAATTACCTCCCTGTTTGGTTACGCCAACAAACTTTTAACACGGTTAGCCATTGGTGTGCTGTTATAAGCAAAAGGAACTTTCCATGTTTGTGTGAACCCAGCGAATCGGGCCTTTTAACGGAAAAGAATCCTGGGGCCCAGTTTCAAAGTGAAACGACATCAAAATAACATGCACAATTATTATACGCGAAGCGGGGGATATAGTATTCGGCTGCGTCCGTCCGTACGAAACGGAATTAGTCAAATACTATTCACTGGATTCTTTTCATATTTGGCATATGGGTTCATCATAGGGAAAGTAATGTTCCTACAGAGGTTTGTGACCTTGACCTTCATTACAAGGTCACAATGAGATTTTGTCATGTTATCCTTGTCAGCAGGATATCTCAAGAACCATTCATCGGAATTCCATCATATCTTATACAAAGTACAAATGTACCTCGTAGAGAAGACGACAAGCTGATTAGATTTTGGTGACCTTGACATTATTCTCAAGGTCAAATTGGAACTTCGAATTTTTCGACATGTTCATGTACATGTAAAGCTTGTCAGTGGGATATCTCAAGAACCATACACCGGAATTCCATCATATCTTATACAAAGCATCTCCTAGGGAAGACGACGAGCTGGTTAAATTTTGATGATGATGATTCTCAAGGTCACAGTGGAACTTTGAATTTTTCGCCATGTTCGATTTTGCTGATCTTGGCATTATTTTTCAATTTTGAAGTATTAATTTGTGGCGGGAGATCATGTCACCCTAGTGACAACTACTTGTTTTTTATCCCACCGGTATGTAATACCGTGGGATATAGTCATCACCCCGGCCGTCTGTCCGTCCGTCCGTCTGTCCGTCCGTCCGTCCGTCCGTCTGTCCGTCCGTCCGTAATCATTTCGTTTCCGGAGCAGAACTCGAAAACCATTTATGATATCTTTCTGAAACTTTGCATGTGTATTACCCACCAACTGAAGTGGTGCCTTTTGATATTTTCAGATTTCTGAAAATTTTATTTTTTTTCGTTTCCATAGAAACATGTAGAAGTTGGACTTTGTTCAGAGACAGGTTCGTTTCCGGAGCACAGCTCCCAAACCATTCATCATATCTTCCTGAAACTTTGCATGTGTATTACCCACCAACTGAAGTGGTGCCTTTTGATATTTTCAGATTTCTGAAAATTTTATTCTTTTTCGTTTCCATAGAAACATGTTGAAGTTGGACTTTGTTCAGAGACAGGTTCGTTTCCGGAGCACAGCTCCAAAACCGTTCATCATATCTTCCTGAAACTTTGCATGTGTATTACCCACTAACTGAAGTGGTGCCTTTTGATATTTTCAAATTTCTGAAATTTTTTTTTTTTTTCGTTTCCATAGAAACATGTTGAAGTTGGACTTTGTTCAGAGACAGGTTCGTTTCCGGAGCACAGCTCCAAAACCGTTCATCATATCTTCCTGAAACTTTGCATGTGTATTACCCACTAACTGAAGTGGTGCCTTTTGATATTTTCAGATTTCTGAATTATTTTTTTTTCCGTTTCCATAGAAACGTGTTGAAATTGGACTTTGTTCAGAGACAGGTTCGTTTCCGGAGCACAGCTCCAAAACCGTTCATCATATCTTCCTGAAACTTTGCATGTGTATTACCCATTGACTGAAGTGGTGCCTTTTCATATTATCAGATTTTTTCTGAAAAATTAATTTGTTTCTGTTTCCATAGAAACATGAGAGGGATGTTGGTTGTTGTTGATTTTGACTGCTTCTGGAGCAGAAGTCTAAAACCCTTAACATTCCTGAAACTCTGTAATACCCACTAACTGAAGTACGGTAGTAGATACACAAGTATCTGTCAAAGATGTGTTTTACAAATTTTGTGGAACCGGTGGGATATGTCATCTTCTGATGACTCTTGTTTTTAGATAAGGGAGAGGTCGAAACCCCCGATCCCGCCCCCACCACTGCAGAGGGGGATTGTCTGTGTTTGTGAGTGATTTGGATTCTCAGTATCCTTAATTTAAGGGGATATTTTTTGTTGATATTTTTTATTCTAAAGGTAATAACATGACTGAAACATATGTGCGTCATACCTATTATTGATTGTGAATGTTAAACTGTTTATAGCTTCAACAAATGTTGCTGATAAATCACAATACAACGTACACATGTACATGACACGTATACTTACAAAATTGTATGTATAGTCTCTTTTTCTTTTGATTTGATTTCGAGAATTCTCGTAAAATGTGTAATCAAGAATTGTTTAAAAATGTGAAAAGATTACTAGTATATGTAGATATGTTTTGAAAGCATGATTATGGTATACTTTTCCTTTTAAAAATCGGTACCACTAATTAATGCAATTAAATCTTTTTTTTAAATAAACAACATAAACACACAACATGTCTACGTGACTACCTGTAATTCAGTAATATGATTTAATTCATAAGGTCTAGTATTTTTAACACGTCCATTCGTTTTGACTCGCTCGAGTGTAACTTTGCGCATGCTCATTTTCCACTCAGCGCGAACGACTCATATTGCTCAAATGGTGGCCGATCGAAGGAATAAAATAGACTCAACATCAATCGCATTAAAATCAAATCATTGATTCGTTCAATCAATCAGCTGTTAGGGCCGACTATTTCCCAATCAATCAGATACCATGCAGTTTTCTCGACCACTGGCGAATTGAGTTTCCCTCTGAATAAATGAAAATCCGCAAACCACACATAATATTTGTGCGACAGTTCGATGTGTTAGATTCGCTTGCAGCCATGGTGAATCACTGTTTGTGTTCATGAAGATAACATAGGCTCGAATAATAATCGAGGGCTGCATGTGCATCGCCATATTGCAAACATTTGGAAGACTTCGGCAATTGATCTGATCTGATTTTAATGAGATTGACTCAGCATACTTACGCTAACCAAATAAAAAACCTCACATCTGCTAATTGTGAATGTGTTCATACATGTAAGTGAGTTGAAGAGTAAGAAGATAACAGAGGAACACCGCGTCAATGATGTACTTACGTTACTCTCACGACCTCCCTCCTCCATTCAGCAGGAGGGGCTTCGAGTGACTCACGAGTGCACACGAGATTGACACGAGGGTAGTTTGATTAGGAATTTCATCGCAAGTACGACACACATTGTAGTAGTAGTAATGGCAGCAGCAGTAGTAGTAGTAGTTATAGTAGTAGCAACAGTAGTAGTTGTAGTAGTAGTAGTTCGAGTTGTAGTAGTAGCAGCAGTAGTAGTAGTAGTAATTGTAGTGGTGGTGGCAGCAGTAGTAGTAGTTGTAGTAGTTGTAGTAGTTGTAGTAGTTGTTGTGGTAGAAGCAGTTGTAGTAGTAGTAGTAGTAGTAGTAGTAGTAGTAGTAGTAGTTGTAGAAGTAGTTGTAGTAGTAGCAGTTGTAGTAGTAGTTGTTGTAGTAGTAGTTGTAGTAGCAGTAGTAGTTGTAGTAGTAGTTGTAGTAGTAGCAGTTGTAGTAGTAGTAGTTGTAGTTATAGTTGTAGTTGTAGCAGTTGTAGTAGTAGTAGTAGTAGTAGCAGTAGTAGTAGTTGTAGTAGTTGTTGCAGTAGTTGGTGTAGTAGTTGTTATAGTAGTTGTTGTAGTAGTTGTTATAGTAGTTGTTGTAGTAGTTGTTGTAGTAGTTGTTATAGTAGTTGTTGTAGTAGTTGTTGTAGTAGTTGTTATAGTAGTTGTTGTAGTAGTTGTTATAGTAGTTGTTGTAGTAGTTGTTGTAGTAGTTGTTATAGTAGTTGTTGTAGTAGTTGTTGTAGTTGTAGCAACAGCAGCGACGGCATCAGCACTAGTAGTAATGGTAGTATTAATAAGCAGTAGTAGCAGGCGAGTTCACTGAACTTCAACATTTGTACGTCACCATTCTGTTTACTGATTGCAGGCGTCCTAAGCCGGTGGGAATGTTATGTCTTCCTTGAGTCTGGAGTCTACAGTAATACTAACACTGTATCACACACACGCTATTGCAACATGACAGACATATACATTATCAGTGTGTTAACATTAAGTAAAAGCCACATTTTAAATAGATAGTATTACACGAGTTGAATTAAATGTCATACGATACACGAGTGTAAGTGATGTATTATCCGATCAAAGCAGGTAATACAAAAGTAGATAAATTGTGCAGTTTTGACACTGAATACTGAATAATGAAAGATAATTGCAAGTTCTGATAGTTTATGGTCAGTCATCCAGTCATCCTTTCGTTCGTCGATCCGTCCATTTCACGTACTTTGTATTGTCGACTTCATGTAAGAATCCATGGCCTAAGAAAGCTTGGCCGTGTTCAAGAGAGGTTTCAAAGTAATCGCTCAATGAGTGATTACTTTTAAACCTCTCTTGAACGCGATAACTCACTGTAGCGCTACGTAGCAAGGCGAGCAAACTTCGAGGAATTTGCACTGTGTCGTTCAAGAGAGAATAAGCGCTACTTGAGCGCTACATTGAGCGACCAATGAGCAATTTAAGCGCTCGCTGTTATGGAACGGAGCCCAGAACTCTTGAATACTGATGTAATGACAAATTATGATTATAAAATGTAGAATAATGCACCGACTTACTCTTAAAACAGGTCAATAGCGCCACGCCCCAAACGTTTTTAACGTTTTCTCAAACGTATCAATTCTATATCAAAATCTAGTGAACATATTCATTAGACAGAGACGGCCCTCCCAGAAATCACACAGGCCACGCCCGAAATATTTTTTAAAACGCTTTGAAACCTAAAATTTCTAGAAACAGAGTAAGTTATGTAACCGTTTATTCTTACACCTAATGTACCCAACCCCTTGACTATATAACCGATCTAAGTTATCTCACTGACGTTTGCATTCCTTTTCTCTAAATATAACTAAATAAGTACTTATTTCAGCGACAACACACCAGTCAAGAATGGATGGCAGACAAAGCGCCGATGGCTTGGTTACGTAAAGCATTCACTCATAGCGTGACTTAGGCATGGACAACCAGTGACAGATCGAGTCCATAAATATACTCAACAAGTAATTGCATTGCATAAAACATATTTACTTGTTATATAATATCATACAAATAATTCTCCAATTTCGAATTTTGCTCTATTTCGAAAACACCGGTTGTGATTGAACATGAAAGTAATTGCACACAATCGATTTCCTTGTACTTGCTTGCAAAATTATCAAATACAAATTAAGAAAAAGGCATCGTTCTGAAAATAATTTGATAATGTATAAAAAGAAATAAAGGTAAGGTTGAAATTAAAGCCGGATTTACATTGGATATCTATTTTAAGTGGTACTGGTTTTACAAGGACACAGGGTTCACAAAGCATGTTGATCAACTTCTCTACTTTTAGTTTACTCAAGAAAAATGAAATGGTATCTAAGGTATCGACTATCGCCTATAGTGTCTACACAAATGTTGACTTATCACTTCCGAGGTTCGAATCCCGTCACATCGAACTGCGAACTGTTCTACACGAAGCAAGGCTTGTGTGCAATGTTACAATTAATTTCAGCGCATTACCACCTATGGTTCTCTAGTTATAGTCGTTGCTCGCAAGGTTTTCCCAAATGCATAGCCACAATAATCCCTGAAATAATACTAGCAGTCGTGGTAAGTGGATTGATCTTGAAAGCAGCGTTAAAACCCAAATCACATCGCCTCATCACACAAGGTGTTTGTAAAACGGGGGTCGGTTTGTACGTGTGATAAAAGGTTTTGACAAGGATATAAGTGGTTGAGAAAAGGTACTTGTACTGCGACTTATACTTGATATCTACTTATACTTATACTCCGTTATCCGGTTATACGTTTAGTAACAACTCGCAAAACATGAACGGAAAGGATTGCATTCATCTCAAGGAGTTTAGAATAAGTTCACGAGAAAACAAAATAAATAAATGCAATCAATTTCTTAGCAAACAAAGTTCAAACTATTAATAGTATTTTTATGTATAGATTTTAAATCTCATTAAAACCATATCGAAAGCAACATATCCAGCAACGTATCTCGTTACCTTTTGATCTAAATACTGCTCCCCTAGGGTCATATCAGATGACCTTTATACCACAGCCAATCAGCGACAAAGCTAGTAAATCATTTGTATGATTCCACATGAACGCATGCCCATGATTGGTTAAATCAATAGATGATGAGAGGTCACAAGACGAGATGTTAACGTATCGAATTACGATGGTTATGTCCAATCTGATTTTAATGACTCGAGCGTTTGGTGTTTCTTTTTAACTTCTGAAAAAAAGTCTTTAGTTCTTTTGAAATTCACGATGAAGGATACCAATAATTTCTCAAGCTCTTGTGCTATTTTCCCGCGATTCATAACTCGAACCAGTCTCAATCCCTGGCTAACTTTGCTGCATTTCTTAAACTTTTCTGTGCTAGGTTGCAGCGCTCAACACACGAACTTCATAATGAGCCGAGAGTTGACGCTAATGCCTTTATGATGACTTTTAGAATTAAAAACAAAATTTAATTTTTTATATTTCTTTCAGAAAAAAACAGCATGATTTAATGTCTAACATTTCGAATCTTGGGTCTTCTAAAAATATATCTTTAGCCCTTGCAAATACACGAGTGCCTGGCATCGTATTGTATGGAAGCCACCAATATGCATTAATCATGCCACATGTTGTGTACAGAACGTACCGGCACTTTGACCTTAACCTACAGCTCTTGCCGTGTTAAACTGTTTAAGTTAGAAAACGGAGAGTATTTATTTAAGAAATGTAAATCATCTAAATATTTGTACATCGTGTCTCTCATGTTTTACACGTGTTGGATCTGGCGTGTGTCGTGACGTGCAGTGAAGATATGTTACCTTTCAAATACAACACGCGCTGTCCACCCACTGCATGGGTCAGATCGTGCATTGTGCGTGGACGTGTCATGGTCAAGGTGAACAAGATTGATGAGTAAAATACTTATTCATGAATTTAAAATGGCCGAGCGCATACTAGTAAGAAATGCCGCAATTTTTAATAAATTAGGCGTATGGAATTGAAATTATAATTTTGAATTGTAGATAATCTCAATCAGAGGTCGACAAATAAATAAACAAATTTACAATTCCAGTTTTTAATTATGTGACTAATTGTTGTTAAGTTGAAATGATCCTTTAATTACCACGTATGATTGATGTTTTTGACAACCTCTAGAACGTATTTGATATGATATCTATTCATCTATTTCAATAAAGAAGTTGACCATTCATAGAACGTGTTCTCTGGAGATGTTAACTGTGCTGTTGTACTAGTTTTAAATGGATATTTATGAAAATGCTATATTTGTTTATCATATTTGTAGTTATAACTATTTCTGATCTCATTAATTTGTTGACAAGCTATTTTCATCTATCATGAGATGGTTATTTTGTCGTTTGACGACCACATCCTGTCATGTAAAATGATATAAATTACAAGCAAGCAAGCAAGCCATCAATAACCTTATTTCGAAAAGAGCCGCAGGACTATGTTTAATACAAGTAATTGAATCTACTTACAGATATAATTTGACAAATCGAAATCTGTGAACACAGTGATATTGCTTCTTCAATGCAATGAGAAAAGTTAGTTTTTCAAAAGTGTTACGCGTGCACACCTTAATTTTTAAACTGATAACTTTTTCTCAATAACATTGCAAAGTCTATAAGGACAAGGTATTTCATACAATCTAATTGCATCTTATACAGATGTATCACACGGATGTATAAAATTATCATACGACGCCTAGTCCAGTGTTTTTAGATATAAAATAATAATGTAAAACTTTACTCAACTGTATCTCCTTGTATTTGCGTTTTAATATTAATAGCTAAAGACTTGCTAAAGGAATATCTAGACTGTTTAAAAAGCTCCTTGACAATTAACAGTCATAGTTCCGTATACTCCTTCGATTGGCATTCTAGAACGTGACGTGATGAAGATTGAAGACGGATATTTATTCATAGAATAAACAAGTTGTTTAATATCAATAACAAGAGAACAATTTGTCGTTTGAGGGTCACATCCTGTCCTGTAAAATAAAAAAGGTGATTATATTTGCAAGTGAGTCATCAATAATGTCTATTTAGAAAAGGGTCGAATACAAATATCTGAATCTACTTTAAAGTTGATTTGATCTAGATACATGTATGTTCAGAACAGTGACATTGCTTCTTCAACGTTATGAGAAAAGTTTAAAAATAAAAATAAAATGTTACGCGTGCAAAGCTAAATGTTTAAGCATTAGCAATGATAACCATAACCACAGTGCAATGGTGACAATCTATAACTGCCGCCTTGCCTCTAATGTATACTTGTTTGATTGGCATTCTAGACGCTGAGGTGATGAAGAACGGATTCATATTTTATGGATAATTATTCATAGAATAAAGAAGTTGTTTATCAACAACATGTGTTCTTATTTTGAATAGATTGCAATCAAAGGAAATACGTTTGACATTATCACTGACAATCAGTAAAAACACCGAGTATCCACACTAACTGTACGCATGCACTGTCCTTTATTTCGTCGCAACATTTGTTGACATTGTATGGCGCACCTGTTAAGCTGATTCATTATGTCAGTTGTTTTTAATAATCATCATTTATGTTTATCATGTATCTATATCTTTTTGTAACTGATTTGGGACACTCTACTAAAATAGTTCTATCTGTCTACCTGTAAGCATATGCTAACGCTATCTACTGATCACAAACAAAGCGTGCAGGTGTGACATCACTGATGCGCAGACAGAGCACTCGTAATGTCAATTACATTTACAGAGACATAAGGTAGATCCACGCAACAGATGGTTCAGAACTACACTCCTCTTGGTGTTGGCAAAACCAACTTGACATGCATCGCCGTCAATGACGTCACATCCGCCCATCAGCTGTGCCAGCGACCTGTTGAAATAGACAAACGTTTGTATCATAACAACATCGAGCACTGTGCTCGAGTGTACTAGCTGACTGTATGTATGTAGGTATGTAAGTATGAATGTATACTCACAAAGGGGTAGCGAACATTTCCTTAGTACAGAGTCACTTAGTGCAGAAAACAGTCACTCGTGAACATTGCACTTACTAAACGTATTGCGGAGAATAGCATTAGGTGCATATATATGCACGCAAATGTCTTCTAATATCAAATTATATCTTATGCATTGATAAAAGTTTGATGTTGAAAAAAATGTGTATATGGACCGTGTTGATTGCAGTATTATGTTTTTGATGAGATACGGCGATGGAAGCATCCTAAAATAGGCCTAACGTTCATTCATTTCAATGACAAATATACACCGTTAACCTGAGCACTGTCATTAACCTTAAACTCGCAGGGCATCGTAATATGATGTCATTACGTTTTGCATTTGGAGTCATACACTTGATGATATTAAGGCTTCGTGATGTCATAAACTTGATGTCTTCAAGGCACTGAGTAGAATCGACATATACTTAAAAAGGATATTTCGTAGAAAATATCACAGTCTACAACTCACACGAACAATCTCTTCTTTGGAACTCGCTTGTTTGTGTTATATTTCGTGGGTTCATTAAGTACTCTGCTTTGAGACCATTGGTACATAGACTTAAAGGGATGTGTAACATCTACACCCGAGTTACTGAATGGCAGATAGACAGTCATCCTCGGTTACCCATGGTTTTATATAAGCTCCGTTACTCTCCACTATATCACCCATGGGAAACTCCATCAGAGAAATCTGTACTCAAATTACCCGCCCTTGGCCGGCGTGAAGAAGTCAGTAACCAAAGAAAATGCTCTATAGGATGAAACGGAAATGGTCAAGGGAGATAACCGGTGACGGATGGCTAACAAAATGACCTCGCGTGCTTTGCTACGCAGTGATATGAAATGTCATTGGACCGCAGGTCCAAGCTGCGAAGCAGTTTTATTGGCTCACACCGACCAAGGGCGGGTAATTTGAGTACAGATTTCTCTGATGAAGTTTCCCATGGGTGATATAGTGGAGAGTAACGGAGCATATATAAAACCATGGGTAACCGAGGATGATAGACAGTACACATCTCCTCAATCAGCTGACATATATATATGCGTGGAACACAAGGTAAAATCGACTCGCTCTTAACTAAAATTGATAAAACTATAGATATTCTCACAGCAAAGTCATTACCTTTTACTAACAGGGGAGATAACCTATTCACTAGGAAATTTATTTCTTGTGACCTTTTCATGTATACCAAACACTCTTAAAGGTGCATCCATTGTGTTTCATTACATTTTATTTGGCATTAATACGTTCCAACACACCAGGGCTCCGTTCCATAACAGCGAGCGCTTATAATCGCTCATTGATCTCTCAATGTATCGCTCATTGATCGCTCAATGTATCGCTCAAGTAGCGCTCATTCTCTCCTGAACGACACAGTGCAAAACCTGAAAGTTCGCTCGCTTTGCTACGTAGCGCTACATGGGGCAATCGCGTTCAAGAGAGGTTTAAAAGTACTCGCTAATTGAGCGATTACTTTAAAGCCTCTCTTGAACACGACACAGATGTGCTGTCTACAGTACAGCTAAATTCAGCCAGCTTGCATATTGATCCCCTATCGCCAAATATATCATAATTACTAGTTTCAATTAAAATCGAGTAACAACATTATACATGTGCAGTTACCGAAACTGCATGTCCCATTTACATGCACAGTAGTTATATGACGTATTAAACATTATCCACCAAAATTTGTCATTTTGTCTGTTATGATTAAGATTCCAAAATTACGTTTGACTCACTGGCGCGCGTCAATCGCGATGCATTGTCCGGTTTTCGATCAAAATCACTACTTTAACCTTCATATCGTTAATATATTGAGTCGACTATCATCAAAATGGTAGTTTTCGGTAACAGTCGTTACTTTTTGATAAAGTAGCACCATTTATAACGTTTGGAATATTTGACCCCCATCAACACAATGGATGGACCTTTAAGAGCCTTAGAGAAAACTCAAATTCGATCATAAAGAATAAACACCTTAACAAAACAACCATCTTTCGTTATAAGTAACAATTAAACAAATAAGCAATACATAAAAAAACGGTGATAACATTTTACTGTCATATTAAAAAAGCGAAAGTAAACGTCTTCTCATCTGTTATTTGTTAAATAACAAAAAAAAACAAACACAATTCTTCAAAATATGTTTGTCTACTATGCTATGTTGAACTTTACCGAGCAGAGGATCTTGTCCTTATTGTCCATCTTTCTATTCGGACCAGTCCATTAGTTCGGTAAAGGTAATAGCGCAGTGAACCAATCGTAACGGTTGTTGTTGTCGAAGTCAGAGAAGCATGTGAATTTTTAGCAAGAAAGAGAGGACGTTTGTCAGTCGACAAGCGCAGTTTTTCACCGGCAGTTACATTGTGTATTACAGCATATTCCGATACTCTTCATTTTAACAATATCATTTTTCAGTGTTTGGCTCACATACAGACGTTACCGATAAATACAGAATACAGTGCAAAGCTAAGATAACATCTCCAACAAACAAGAGAGTACTTTGAGCTCATGTTCCGTGGTGCCATTTCTGTATTGCTTTGATCTGTCACTAAATGCGCACGCACAAAAAGGTAGTTACAGACCTAGCCTTTCCTGTTACTCGGTGCAGCACATATTCACACTTCTTACACAAGACTTTGAAGCAATTTACACCGCAGTTACATTTCTCTCATTCTTATGTCACTGTGATATTTGCATGCAAGTCAGCTTATGTAAATGTACAAATGTGCACTAACATTTACCAAGTACAAAGTTACCCAGTGCTGGGTCGGTCTCATGTCTTACAATACGCACGCACATACGCGCGAGAAAAGTACGCCATTATTTTGTACCGTCAATATCGTGATTTATTTTATCGTTGTAATTTCACATAAAATAATGACGTCAATTCTAGCGAATAGACAGAAATCGAATAAATGATTAAATGAACGTGACAAACTTGAGTAAAATTGTGATCACATCACTGAAAATCAATGATGACACCAGATGTGGGCATGTCCAGCTGTACCGGTGTCACAGGTCAGCAGTGTATAATGGACGTGAATGTGCACTGTTACATAGATGCACCTCATAAAACAATGTTGTCCAGTACTTAATAGAATCACACATTTGTAATCTAAACATATAGACAGACGTCCTGCCTCAGTTGCTTAAAAGTTATGAGAGGAACAGCTGAACAAAGGTTATATGTATATTTTAAGAGGTTTTAAAGTTATATGTCATATATATATACCCCCAGCCAAACTCCCTCTCCCCTAAAAACCAACATAAACATTATTAACAAAACAAACAAAATACAACAAAAAGCAATTACAATAACAAACAAAAAAGAGAAAAAAAACAACAACAAAACAAACAACAACACACGTTTAGACGAGTAATATTTCTACTTTGCTGTTCATGTTTTGGAACGTGGCCAGCATTGAACAAACGTGTAAGACTATCAATTATTTTTAAAACCACACCTCACTTTTTATTGTACGTGTCTAACAAAGCATGTCGAGCATCATTATAATTATAAATTATATACAGCAATACTATAATTGACCTCATCTTCCACACAAATATATATACCTGTCCACAATAAACACAGACGTACAAGTTAATGAGAACGCCATATATTTCGCAGGTATTTTGTAGTGCCATGTGATACTTTTATCGTTATCGCATACATAAATGTTAGTCAAAAGAAGGTTCAACATACACATTGGCTGTTTTAGTGACAAGAAAAACAGCACTGTGTCGTATTTGACACAATCTCCTTAACATTTCGTTGTGGTAGGTTTAAAACTGATTTCTATGTTAAAAGGCGTACTACTTGTACATTATCACATACATATCGCTCGTTAAATACCAAACCAGACGCTCTAAGTACTGTACTAAACGGGAAGTCGTTTAGTATTCTGTTTTTTAAAAAGCCCGTTGAAGATATCGCTGCTGAATGAACTTTATGAAATGGCATCGCGTGCACCAATGACGTCATAATCGTTAACCACAATGTTAGCGACACAGTCGTAATTTTGTTTGTCCGAATTTACAAGTTGGTGAGGTGAGTTTCACTTATATCGCGGCTGCTTGTGTCCTTCCAGGGAGAAAGCCCGCAACACCATGTGGCTATGCATTACGGTGAAACCTACGAGCATCGGCTGGAACTAGCTAACCATGGGTGGTATGGCGCTGAAATTCAGTGTAGCATTGCACCCAAACCTTACTGCGTGCAGAACTCTACTGCAGACGAATTGACGTGCCCCTCGCGGGATTCTAACCACGGCCGAACGCGCTAACCAATTCGCTATTCCACCCCCACAATTTACAAGTGAACGTCACATAAACACATTTTCTTGTATGATTTAAATCAGTGAGTAATACATAAAATATCTATACTCAGTCCAATTTCAATACTATGCTTGTTAACTCGCTTTCGCTCGTTAGATATAAACCTAACACTCGTTTCAAGTATTTATCTAACAAATCCATAACTAAACGTCTTATCACGGTCATCGATCACGGTTATCTTTTCACAACATTATGCTAAGGTTAACCACTCACACACACACACAGGAACCTTCGTGACCTTACGATTGCCTCAGCGCTCCCTACAGGGAGTCCCTGCGAGTCACATGAAACAATCAATCGTTTGCGGAGGTGAAGGGTACGGACAGTTCATTTATCAACATGATGTTTGCTTACACGTATGCAGTTTACCATTTAAACGTACCATGTCATAAAATCGATGTTCCAGACTTTAGTTTCCTGCACAGGTGACGTATAGTACTCCAGAGGGTCTAAATGTATGTACTTAGAGGGACAACACCTACAGTAAACACATGCATCCCTGAAGTCCTGTAGGTTTATGTACTATCTATTACATAAATATATTATTATGTAACTTTTGGTACATAAAACCAGCAGGCCCAATTAAACATTAACATTTTCATTACTTAATGCAACATTTCACATTTGCACGAATCATTGAATACCGCTCCACAATGAGCAGATTTGATTGTCATCACAACGCAATTTAAAGTAAGCAACAACCTCTATTCTCTCTGAATCAAATTCCTACAATTTATACAGACTATATGATGCACAGTTACTTTATATGTGTTATGTACATGTGTATATAGTCTGGTACGGATGCATCAAAGGTCTGTCAAATAAAAATTAATTATTTTTTGCAAAAGGCAAAGAAAGAACACCTACGCTAAACACTTTGCTATTACCATATTTGGTCATCACCCCAAAATTGCATCATTATGTATGCGAACTTTCCAATAAACCCAGGAACAAAAGTAACGTATTTGCAATAAATACGTTATATCCCCCGCGGTTTCCATTCAGAACAAAAGGAAAGAATTCATTGAAAGACACAAATACCCATTCTTTAATTCCAAGCGTTAATGCAATATGGAGTAAGTTATAATTGCAAGCTAAAATAGGTCACTCATTGTCCGATTCAGAGATTGCAACGAGTGTACTCTGGCTGTTCAGTTATTGCCTTCTTTCATCGTTAGTGATTATTGACGAGTTATTGACTAGTTTTGAGAATTATTGAATCATTATATGCCAAACCTTGGGGGGTTAGGAAGTGAGTCCTGTTTTGGGTCGATAAAGTATGGATTGTGGGGTCAAAAGAACTTTTGTTGCATAAGTTGAACTCGGCAACCCTTATAAGGTATTGCTTTTATCAGATGCAGTAGACATACATATATAGTTTGAGAACTGATTATGGTTCAGATAGTCTTTCTCCAGAAATACGCCCACTGAAATGTTTAATTCACTTTCATTGAATGATAAGGTGTCCGATACAGTCAAAGTCTGAGAAAGGCATATTATCTTTAACATGATGATTAGAAACGTTTGATTGATTATTTCTGTTAAACATTGTAAAAACTGCTCGGACTGTTCTGGAGTTTTCGAAATTGTTATTATTGGTAACTGTCTTGTGACTACCAGGCTTTAATTGACCGTGTCATTTACCTTAATATACATGTAAGTAATAAATATTATCAGTGATATAACTATTGTTAAATAGAAATTAGGAATTAGGACTCATACGTTTATATTGAATTTACTTATTCGTCTTCGTTCCTTCATGTTACCCCCTATAATGTCATTTTACTTGTTCCCTACATTCGGAGTATCTAGGATGCCATGATACGTTCACTGAGCCCTTCCCACTCCTGGACATTTCAAATTATTTTAAAGCTCATCTGTTTAATGCACTAGCTATAAGTACACGTTTACTTAGATTTCACCTGCACCATATCCACGTTCAGTGATGCGGAAGAGCGCGCACCTGTTCAGTTCCTCATCTGCATCCTCCCCTTCCCTATACTAAGCATTCACCTGTGGTGCTCAACTTCATTGATAATGGCTTCATCGATACATCGATACAGATTAACAGTAGTTATTGGATCACGTCTCCGAGGGGGTCTGAATCTAGGTCATGTAGTGTACCGTCATAAAATGAAAGTAATGTGTTTCCTATTGAACGCCACTTTTTATATGATGAAATGGTAATAATATTATGATATGAAAGCTCGACTGTTCCGGACTAATCGAATCTGGGACTTTTATTGACTTGTTTACGTCGTTCAATAATTGAACCGTAAAGAAGGCATTATCTCTGAGTTCACCTGAATGTTTAAAACGCATGTACTTTAAACATTGTATACGTAATTACATGCGAATATATGTTTTAAAGACACTCTCGAAAAGTAGACAACACGATGTCCTAATTTGTCAATTAAAATGGCAATATCCAATAAATACATAATATAAAAAATGGAAAGTTACTATTATAAATCCGTATTCCCAATACTGAAAAGGCCACAGGAGGTTAACAGTGCATGAGTAATTAGTCATTTACAGGTTCTTTTCTTTAACACTCTGTTTTTAAAGCCATAGCGAAATATATTTACATTGCAAGATTTTGTAGTAAAGTTACTATAATTGCTCGGACGGTACTGTAAATGCCGCTATTGTACACGTAGATAAAATGAATTTGTGGACGCATAATATTGACAGTGAAAAGAAATTGCCGAACATGAACCGAATCCAAACTTGTACAGAAACACTTAGGATTTTCTTCGATCGTGTGTAATTCAATAGCTTTGCCATAAGAAAATCAATCAAATTGAATGTGCTTGTCGGTTTTTTTCAATATAGAAATGGAAACTTGTCTCTCGATTCAATTCAAATTTACTGTGTAACACCAATTTTGATAATAGTACAACTACTGTACAATGTTAGATTTGATTGAAAATGTATCAGGTACCACCCACAGAAAGAAATAAAATCCAGGGCATTCATTTTAACATTGTAAATTACCTTTAAAACCATTAAAATATGATGGCATGTGATTCTATAAATTTAACGCATTACATTAAATTTGTCTTTAATATATAAATAACAATATTTACATATACATTAAATTAAGTCTCAATAACAACGTTATGCATTAAAAGCATTTACTTAATTAAAGTCCATGGTTCCTTATGTTGATGTAGTTTGCTTAGACTTATATCCTAATTCATTTTACAGGACAGTCAGGACAGAGGTCAAGTTCTTTGTTTATCTGGGGATTGACATTAAGCCCTCTTCATCAATGATTGGGACAAATACACACATGGTTGTAGAAAAATTCAGCAATCCTATGAATCCTTATATTCAAACCTTCTTTTAATAAAAAAAAAAGAAGAAATCTTGATGCAATAGACACCAATACATCTATGATAGAATGAGGCGCCGAGATCTGAACTCCTGGAATTTGTTTTATAATGGTCAATTGACCCTCAAGTCAGCCGTCAAGGAGGATTAAGTCAATGATAAGTGCCAAGCAATGTTTCTATCGACTGCTAATGCACTAATCGATATATCGGCGATGCGATTAGCCGGCATAATTGAGTTCCTCTTCGTGTGGGGTAACATAAACCGGAAGTAACTCTAGGATGCGCGCGCAGCTCCAGTGTAGGCGAGACTTGGAGTGGTGGAATCCAGGCAAGTATCAGAATAAACTACAAGGCTGTTTGTTCAGCGCTGGTGTAGGATCTAGGTAAATAAAGTCCTGTTTGTAGAATAATCCCTCTAACGCGAATATTAGCAGTTAATGTTAAGGTGTGAGGAGTTCGCTTGAATTAATTTCTACTTAGCAAAAGTAACAGATCTGTGTAAGAATTTCATACAGTTTACGTAATAAACATTAACCTAGATTACAAAATGAACTTGCACTTCCAAGAGGGATCAATGGGATGGTGTTTTGCAAGATATTAGCTTAATACGATTCGTTACTATTGTTTTTATTGTCGTGCGGTAAGCTGTTGGTACAGTCAATGCTGGCGATAGTTGCCTTACTCTGAGGGCGTGGGTTGGAATCCCGCAAGAATTTGTACTATCGAAGGTAGTGTTATCCCAAATATAACCATCTTAATAATACGATTCGTTACTATTGTTTTTATAAAATGGTCCGAAAGCAATTCTACCATGATATTTAAAATCCTTTTTTTGTGATTGGTTTATTTTATGGTTTTTACGGAGGTTCGAACTACGATTCTGTGAAAGGCGATTTACCGCGTTTGGATACATAACGACATAGTATTCTATACCAAAGTATGTCATTGAAACAAACATGCGTAAATAAGGGGTCTTCTCTTCACATTACGGTTTCCATCATGTTTTCCTTTTACATAATTTAATCTGTGTATCTGTTTTTGAAACTAACTCAAATTTGGATCGATGTTTTAAACGGTGAAACTTCAGTAGTCGATCAAGACTGCACGACCGCGATTAGGCGAGACCGAACCGGTTCCAGTTCGAATACAATGACGACATAAGCTCAATCAGTTACGACGTCACAGGAAATGGTCGCGTCAATTTGACGTGTGTTTGAGGAAAGCTTTCAAGGCGGAGAAACGTTAAGATTTACAAACCAAGCTAGCTATAAGTTATATGTGATTAAAATCTAAAAAATTGAAATACCATTTTTTTTTTATCATTCGAAGCCTCACGTCGATGCGTTCGGCTCCGAATGATAAAAATTGGTATCGAATCTACGTTAGACTCACATTAAGTTAATAACACAGTAGGTTTATCTCTTTAGTAAACGTACCTCTACCATGGTATTAAAAAACTAACTTGCAAAATCATAAATCATATTTTGAAATTTAGAATTAATTTTCGAAAATGCCACATGGTAGCATTATGACATGAACTGTCATTTGTAAAGGTAGCAATTGTTTTTGAAAATAATAATTGAAATTGTAAACAATGGTGTAAAAAGTAAGATTCAAATTGTTGAAAAGCACTGAAATACCTTCTGTACTATCATTACGCGAGTATTGTTTCTGATTCTGTGCTAATTCGTGTTAGCTATAATTTATACTAAATGACTGTACTGACGAGACCTTCTTTCAATCGAAATGTATTCATCAAAAATATAACATCTGCTGGAAAGATTCCATATGAAATGACTTTGGTAATTCAAAGAATTCTTGTAAAGATCGGTGCTTTGAAGATTTAAAAAACACTAATATTAGCACAGTTGATATTTGGCATTCTATACATGTATTATGTACTATCAACACTAAAAATGATACATGCATTAATTTTCCATTATTCATATTTTGTAGAGTAACCCGAAAAAAGTGCCACATGTATAATCACATATGCAATTATGACTCGCAAATAATTCAACTAAACTGAAAATATGCACACGTGGCAGGAAACCAAACTCCTACCATGTATACGTGTAAGGCCTCATTCAAACGAAGAAAGAATAACGAATTGAAAACTACCAATATTACAAATTTCAATTTAAAGAAAAGATATTTCAAGAATAATCCCATTCACAACTTGCATAATTAGCCGACATCAGGTGGTCATAACAGATTGGAGACTCTTAGAAATCGTACAATGCTAATCCCAATAAAAGGTTTACCTCCGTCTTTCACAGATGTGTCTATAAATTGGCTACACCTTCTCAAATTAGCAATCTTTCATATCGTGTTAAGTATTTCAGACGAAGCTAGTGCTCTATTGTTCCTAACAGTCAATGGCTTTCATAAACGTGTTTTTCTGTTTGATGCCTGGAACATATCTGGCGACAGTGGTGACACGACTGAGCTGTTATTATCCAAAAATAAATATCTAAGTATATAATCTATAACGTGACAGATATAACCATCAATGGGTGTTGACAGTATGAAAATAGAAACATAATAAGTATATTGTGACATTTCTGACAAATATCTATTTTCGAAAATTAGTGAACGATAATTTCAACATAAGTACATATTTATATGACGTGAATGACATTCGATAAAAATAGCTTTTGATAAGCTGTAAATCTCAACATACCAGGTACAAATATAACATAATTATCATGCTTAAAATGTTGTTTAATATGATGCGAAGGCGACATGAGGCGATTAGATTTAACGTCCCTTTCAAGGGTAGATCAGGTATTTCACGTCTGCTAGTATTTTGTAGAGAGAAAGCCACAGTACCATTTTGGTAATGTATTGCGGTGAAACCTACGAACATCGCTTGGAACTAGCGAACCATGAATAGTATTGCCCTAAAATTCAGTGTGTAGCATTTCACCTTTACTGAACCTGGCGGGATTGTGACGAATAATAATCTTTATGAAAGATATCTCAAATATCACCGAGTCCCTGTACATGTAGAATGTATTTAGTCGACTAGTTATTGAGATAGCGGCTACACAATTGATCGTTGAACCACTACAAGAAGAATAGTCGAAAATTACATAGTGAAAATACTGAAATGAGATTATTATAATTTGTTTTATTGTTATTATAATTTGTTTAGTCACATGTTTTGTCATTCTCTTCCCACAGAGGTTAGTCCCTACAGTTTTCCGGTTCTACCCTCTGTTACATTACGCTCGATAATGTGTACAGGAAGGTAGTGTTCTGATTGGTTGCAATTGAATCTAGTTGTGCAATCAACGACGCCGTTGTAAAAGTGACATTTGCCAATGACACGTCATAAACGTAAGGCAAACGTTTTCTCGTTTTACTGTGTTTTCTGTGTTTTCCTCGAATTATGCTTTTTGATTTTGTGAAAACTCTCGATCATAAACATAATTATAAAGAAAGAAAACCAAACCAGAGACAAATACCCAAAACAGTTCATTTGCTTTATTTACATCAGACATATTCGAATGACATATGCTAATGAGCAAGACCCTTCAGAGTAAAATGCGTCGATTTATGAAGATACCCTTTCGACATGTCAAATTGAACATGAGTTCTCATTGGTTAAGAAGCAATGATAGGTTAAGAGATTGCTCTTTCCATCGCCAGGGGACTTTGGTTCTGTTCTCTATTTCAAGCGTAATGTAACAGAGGGTAGAACCGGAAAACTGTAGGGACTAACCTCTGTGGGAAGAGAATGATGTTTTGTATGCGGAAGTTGAGTTTGTCATTTTCTGTTAATTCATCACATAATATGTCATTGGACATGGATATCTCTTCGATTTCGTTGTTTTGTTTGTGCTGATTATAAGGATAAAGTATGTCAATGATCACCTTCTTTATTTAACAATGGCGACGTTTCGGTATAGATCCTTATAATTATTGACAAACATTGATGTATATAGTCTACTTAAAAAACTGCAATGAAACAATATCTACGGCAATTGGCAAACATTTTCTTTATTGAGCCAATTACATGTTCCCATTATCTAGTCTATTATAAAATGATGTCTACATTTCAGATGACCTTTTCTGTTTACATAAAAAAACAAACACTAATGCTCCAATGCTTACCGTAATGTCATTATTCTAAGACATATGCCAATACGTCAGTGTAAACCATTTATTTCAGAGAATACACCGGTCCAGTCAGTATGATTCATGTGTAATAAACACCAATGTGCAAGTGATAAACAGGTGCGTGTCTTCCATTTATCACCGGATGTCTCTGCAAAACAATACAACAATGAATGCACACTGCACTGTGCACACACATGTAGTCCTGCACGCCACGTGATGTGGGAGGAGTGGGTACAGACAAACCAAACTAAGAGGACTCATCCATGTTCAGACGTTTGCTTGACTTCTATAGTTTGTTCAGGGAGGGAAGCAAAGTCATCGCTCGATAATCGTTCTTGCCATTCTTCCCGAAAGCACACACACGGTATACGTAGAGAGTCGGGAAAACGAAGATGGTTGCACAGGACGCGGGTGACACATGACGTGTAGGAAATACAATTACTTTACCTACTCTCGATTATAAGAATATATAATTTGTATGTGTGATAGATATTTCACCCTGCAGAACAGATATCATATCAACCTCTCCTCAAGGGAGATGATTGATAAATATGCGAAATAAAAACACTTATTTCATAAGATCTGACAATCTCGAGAAATGCATATTATATTTCTAAAATTTGTAGACTGTAGCATTGAGTATTTAAAATCCAAACCATCGAATTCATGAGAGGAAGAATTAAATCATGCATAGTGCATTTTTCAAATCTTGAAAGGGGGATAGTTTCTGGAAAGGGAACAGCACAAGCTATCTCCCTCAATAAAGTAATCGCTTTGGGTCTTTCATTGCAACTTTGAACGATATTCGTACTTTTATCGGAACATCTAGCTGAACACCCCTGTTTATAAACATATGTACAACATGTATGCGGTTAGTGACAGGACTATGGTTTCTGCACTATATGTGTTACACTGATGTGGGAGTATTGCGTACACGGTAACCAACCAACACGAACTTTCTCTATGAACTTTGCGTTGCAGTTGAAGTTACTCGTATCTCGATTCCTGTCACAATAGTAATTGGCTGAAATACACTAATAAATTGCTATTTTCCCTCACTTGTATGCGCAGTACATCATGTCTGCTCTCGGGTGTTGCTTTGGAGTCAGAGAAACTGGCACAATGTGTAAAGTAGGAGAAGAGTCCAGAATGACCTGTATGAGTTCATCGTAAATCCCACGGTGACGTTAATCTGTACTCTGATAGTCCAAATTAAAAATATCCCTTCTTGGTGTTCGAAAGTAAGCGCAGGTCATTCTCACCAATCTTATTCTATTCTTCCATATACGCGAAGTATGTCTTCCCCCGAAGGGTCGACAGACATAATTGTTTTTGGCTGAGTTCCCGTCGGCGTCGGCGTTCCCATTGTTTCCGGAGCAAACCTCTAAACTTACTTGATCAATCTTCACCAGATTTGATATACAGCCTCCCCATATCATGTAGATGTGCCATTTTGGGGTTTGAATATTTTAAAATATTTGTTTTTCAGTTTCCATGGCAACAATTTGGAGTTTGTCTTTTAGAAAGGTAAAAACCAGAAATTGAATTATGGGAAGGTGGAGACATCTGTTTTTACGAGTAAAAACACCTTCTAGTTACACAATGTGCTTCGAACTTGAGATGAACGGACACGTGAGCATTGCTACGAATAGGTTCCAAACGGAACTGATGCTTAAAAGACTCTTTATTTCTGAAAACGTCAATAACACAATATACATCTTGTCCAAAACTATATAATGATGTAGTTTTTAAACCATAGGTATGTTTTAATGAAGTGTTACGTTCCTCTCAAGAGGAAGTGTCATTAATAGGAATTATTAGCCGTTCTAAAGCTTTGGATTTGATCACCACCGTTTCATGAACACCTACATTGGTTTGAACGTTAGAACCTGAGAACATGACAACCGTGTACCTGAGTATACAACTTATATATCATATCGCCTCGAGCCGTTCGTTTGAAGAGCAAGCACTGCTTCATCACCAATCATTCTGAACAGCCTTCTGTCTTACATAATGTAAAGAGAGTACTGAAAATGAGGCACCAGCTGGTCATATATTCAGCGCCGGATTCTCTGTATCTGACCTTAAGGAACTAGTACCGAATCCTCCCTTCAGTCCTACCAATAGGTTTGCTTTAAACAGTGGCTTGTTCGCTGCATTATCTCTTTGACACGAGGGACTGGAAGTTTAACGTAACCCGCTTCCTCGAGTGTGTTTGGTTTAAACAAATACTAAATGTTTATCATGTTTGATGCCATATGGCTAACGCTTCTAAGCTTTAATCCTCGGCGTATTGCATCAAGTATGACGTAGATAGGTTATAAGAGAGGATGAATTATTGAGTGCGAAACAATAATACTAAAAAAATAATTGTGTTGAAAAGCTCCGGTAACCGAAGTGCACATGATCATTAACATGGTTATTGTTAAACCTCGTTTAATTATAATCAGGCAAAATGCAACGATCACTCAGTTCATATTACTTAGACTTCTAATGCATATTATAGTTTAGATATATGTATGGTAATACTGTAAATAAGTGATGATTTCAATACAAATTTTAATGGTATTGTTATTTCTCAATTATGTGAGCAAGAACCTTGATTATAACCATAAATTGCTTTGTAACATGTTTTTTTCGATTCGAAGTTGATTTTCTTGACAACATTTGTAATACCCAGGGATGCAAATTGCTTGAATAATGTATACTATCGTAACGTTTCAGTGAAATATGCATAGTTATATAATGTGCATTATAGATATTTTATAAAGGATTTGCTTTTCTGTATGTGAAATTTTATCTTCTTTGTTATTTTTACACAATGGATATGTTCGTTGTCCTTTTTTCGTTTTCCTGGATACGCGTTAAAATTAACGGTATAATTCACCGAGTGTAATATTAAATCAAGTCTTACACTTACATTTGTATATTGAGATTTTTCAAAAAGGTCAAAGGTGAATAACAGTTCCCAACAGCAAGGAAGACCATTAAATCCAAAAAATAGATCGAGACACCATTAACCACATATACACGACGTTTCGAAGCATATACTTACTCCTTCATCAGGTGTATACTCCAAAGCGTCGTGTACAATGTTCACTATAAAATAAGTTGGTATCCAGAAAATCCAGGCATCGTGGCGTTTGGGCAGAATAAAGCACTCACACTCATGTACACATACATTTTGTACATGCAGGACAAGAACTTCATTTTGAAGAAAGAGACCATTGGTATGCTCACCATTTTACTTTGGTTTTGTCACGTCATGTGAGCGTTAAGCTGATTTTACGGATATTTCCATTATTTACTGTTCTCATAACATTAGTATATTTTATTTTCATATTTGAGATGTGGAAGTACATTTTGTAAGTACGTGCATCTTCACTAACATATAGCTGAATTCAAAAAACATTTTCACGAAAACATTCTTTCATCAATGTTAGACAATGATTCAGGCACAACTTTCATATTACTTATACCTTTTCAATCTGTTACAAACATTGTTTAACTTGGAACATCGTTGACGTTCCTAATTAAACATATCGCTAATAAAAGGTTCCCACAGATCAATATTGCATGTGTACATGCTGTACCGCCCCCTTGTTAGTCACACCAACACGACACGAAGAAATAGCTCTGAAATTCATGTGCACGAAGTAACCTCTTGTACTGTTTGAAGATAATTTCACCAGTCAGTTGCACCTAGGAAAACAGTACTTGCTGAAGGCAGCTGCAGTTGGCTTGTGTGGTGTATAATCCTACTGGTACTACTGGTTGAGATGGTGCTGGTCCATATGCAACTAGACTATTCTTAGATGAGATTGATTAGCTTGTTATAAGGAAGATTATCTAATTTCCTCTCCACTGGTTTACTGAAGAGTATTTCGACGTGTCTTACAGCTTCTATTTCATGAACCAGTTTCATGATACTCACGTGATATATGCATGTAGGAAACTGGATAAATCAAATAAATGAATAAAAAATATATGAAAATACAAAAGTGAATGTGAATATGATTGCGTGGGTATACCATATCAATAGTTTGACCTTCACTTACCGGTCGATTTTACAACTCAGTTCAACACTATACATGCTTGTTAGAAGACACTTGAGTGACATCGGATGAAACAAGGAATTCATATCAGATTCGAAGATCAACGATGTACATGTATGATAAAGATCAAAGTTTAAAATTTCAAACTCAAGGTCATGAGTATAGTTGATGTTCCGTACCGTTGGATCAAAGCAAATGCAATATAACAACTTAATAAACTTAGCATATCTACTGACATGATAGATCTTAGATTGTTTGTATAATATTGAAATGTCAAATTGTCATATTTATCGAAATGATTTTTCGAAATCAAACACATTTAATGTTTGAATCAGTGCTATACCATGTATATATAATATTGTTTTATAAAATTTGGTGCAATCTATATGAGACATGTATTTGCATTTAAAAAAAGGATTATGAACACGTGTCGTGTTTATGTGGTCACATGCAATTGTACTCTGGCCACATGGCCGAAATACTGAAAAGAATTTGATTTGAAATAATATTTTGAAATTGGTATGGACCCGAAACCAATGTTGTACAAAAATAAAATCTGTGAAATGTCTCTACACAACTAAGTTGACATGTTTTTGTAGTCGCACTTTCGGTCTTCGCTGTTTTAAAATATATGTTTTGAAACTCGGTATGAGTGAAACTGTCAGAGAATATGCTACCAACCACCATTTTAAGTGCTACCATTGAACCGAAATTCCTCAGTGGCGTGAGCATATACGTCTATCACAATGCGCTTAATATACTTAAATAACCTTTTCAAAACATGACAAATTGATCGTACTAACAGTACAGTTCAGCACTTGTTATACTCGAAAGATTTTTATTTTAAGGTTTTTAAGTGCACATTCTTCCTTGGAGCTAATTGAGGAAAGATTCCTTAAATGTTAATTGTTAGTTAGAGGGAGATTTCGAACACCACGCTGTAGATGTGACTAACGTACGTACGCCATTGGTTCTTGCATCATGTATGCATTCAGTACTCACTTTGAGTAAAGTTGTTAATATTCTTAGCATTTTTATCAACAAAACACGCTGGACAATATACCTCTAAAACAAAACCAAACGCAAAAGGAATAAACGCAAGATTCCCATATATATGCACCTGAACTCAAATTTGTAACCAATATAACAGGCTCTTGAAGAAAAAAAATGTAAAAATCGCTCAACCTCGCTGCTCATGCAATGCCACTGGACAGACAGTGCTTTACTTTAAAAAGATCATTGAAAAAAACACAGGCCACACGTCAGTCGGACATATTGTATAATAAACAGTGCACCGAATGTAACCTTCAGCTCCTGAAAGGCATACACGTCTTCTTGGTTTCAAAGCTGTTGTATGGAAATCGTTTCAAGTTGAATGATTAGTTCGGCAAAGGTCGTTGTATCGATGTGAAGGTAGAACTTCGACCTAGTTTCAGCGCACACTTACGACACAAACATTTAAATAAGCAAATGGTACAATGGTACATACATGTGTATGCTCTGTGTATGTGTCTTTGTCTGTCTGTCTGTCTGTCTATCTCTCTGTCTCTCGCTCTCTGTCTCTCGCTCTCTGTCTCTCTGTCTTTCTCTCTCTCTCTCTCTCTCTCTCTCTCTCTCTCTCTCTCTCTCTCTTTTCTCTCTCTCTCTCTCTCTCTCTCTCTCTCTCTCTCTCTCTCTCTCTCTTTCTCTCTTTCTCTCTCTCTCTCTCTCTCTCTCTCTCTCTCTCTCTCTCTCTCTCACTCTCTCTCTCTCACTCACTTATGCACTATTTGTATTCATTTATGTTCCCCTCTTACTGTTCCTATATTTGAATAATAAACAGGTATGTTTCACCTGAAGGTACAAGTGTCCTCATCCCCTTCCCCTTAGCTAGTCTCGTCATCACTCTCTGTTCTGTGCACGTGTTCGACACATCTAACCGTGTCTATATATCACTCTCTACAATTGTGTTACAGGTGAAGAGTGTTGAAGTGTTTACCACGTATCGGTTACCTTGACGTGAAGTGGGATCTTCTTCCAGACTGTTTACTTCCTGATATTCCCTGATACACGTACTCCTGCTTCACGTTGTATGCTTCAGCCTCCTTTCAGGGCGTTAGCGCGTTCGGCTCCGGATCGAGAGGTCCGTGGTTCGAATCCCTGCAGTAGAGAACTGTTCTACACGCAGTAAGGTTTGGGTACAATGCTACACTGAATTTCAGTGCAGTACCACCTATGGTTCGCTAGTTCCAGCCGTTGCTCGCAGGTTTCACGGCAATGCATTGCCACATGGCGTTGCTGGCTTTCCCCCTGCAATAATACTAGCAGCCGTGATATAAGTGAAATACTCTTGAAAGCGGCGTTAAACCCTTACTCACCTCACTCACCTCAACCTCCTTTCATGTTCTGGTGCGAATTTATCCATACTCATTTGCGCTATTACTCGTTATGAACAGCTCCAAAATAACTTGAAAACACATTGCATTAACCTAATATTTATATACATGAGCAAAACATCATTCATGTAGTCGAATCATTGTATGATATATGACAAGAATATACAATAACTTACTTCTTCTTCAAATTGTATTTTAATGAATGTGACTATAGGAACAGAGTTGGAAGAAACATGTATTTTCATGTTTTAAAAAGTTGAAAAAGTATAAAATTTTTATATAAAAAAATCAGTAAGAGGAATACTTTGATTTTGATTGTTGAGAATAGGTATACATGAGTCATAATTTAGAGGAATATATAGAGGTAGTTTTAAACACCATCGCGCGGTTGCTGAAACACGTGGTTCGGTTAAGTGAACACACTTTGATAACAATATGTTCGTTTCACTTTACAACCGTGTGGACAGCGGGGCTTCCGAATAGAAGGGTCCAAATATTGGAGGTCTGACTGTAAAGGATGATCATGTTGCTTTATATATACAGTTATATATAACAGTTCTTCATATAAACAAAATGGCCAAAATTAAAAATAAAAACCCAAATTATACCTGCAAACCTTTTATTTCTGTTGCATACTATAGAGTTTCAGATTCACATACTTAATCAACAAACACTTTGCTCATAAATTTGGTTAAATAATGTGAATTTAGTATTAAAAAACATATCAAATTATCAATCACAAATATTTTCTTACATGGGCACATTTATTTCATTATCTTTAATTCCTTTTGACGATACATGTTGTCAAATCAGTTTCATGTATCCGGCATGTAGAGTTAAGGATATAAGAAAGCATACAACACTTCAACTTTTTTTAAAAAGAGTATGTCGAAGTGAAATATTCAAGAAAGATCAACTCTCTACCCCGTAGTACGACCGCCACGCCGTTTGCTCTTTCCTACCAATCAACACTAATCTCAACTTTTTCTAAACAAACATCAATACATCTATAATCATACATCATAATGTATATACATGTATGTATCAAATTAGTTATTCTTTACAACTCTCGTAATGAAAGCGTAAGCATACACCCTGAAACGTTCACTTTAAAGAAGAAAATACTGCTTCATCTTGTGAAAGAAATGTCATTGAAAAAATTGCATCACAGTTTCATTAATATTTGATTTTGATGTGGTCTCTATATGCAAGATGCTTCTCAATATATCATTTGCTTATCTGATGACATATGGATGTACATATACCATGATAGTATGCTGATGTTTTACGGCCTTCGTGTCGTGTTCTGTTTTTCTTTTGAAATTTTCTTTTTAAATTAGGCAAATACATTAAATATCTCGCCGTTAATGGCTGCAATACTGCCGAAGCGGCGTTAAACATTAACTCACTCACTCACTCACTCACTCACTCACTCACTCACTCACTCACTCAACATGTAACACTATTGGCGAAAACCTGAGGAATGTTCTTTAATATGGGCATGTCATCTCGTCACCAGACTGCATCCTTCTGTCTCCATCTGTGCGCTTAGATGATGAGATATCAAACACAGACGATAAGAAAAAGTCTCGCTCGTTATAATGAATTTCTGACAACCAAGAGATTAATATCATTAAAAGCCTACATTTCGTTTTATGAACTTTGTAAGAGAGTAATAATTTTCACATATATAAAAATTATATCTTTGATAACATGGTGTGATGTATACAAATATTAGTAATTAAGTTGTTTCTTGTTATCTAGATGTAGATGTCAAAGGAAGTTAATACAAATGTAATCTCTTAAATGGACACAAAGTACGTTGTTGGAATCACATAACGTCAAACATTATAAATGGTGTTATGTTATCGAGATGTACTTACTGTTGCTAAAAATACCATTTTAGAGCTTGTTCAGGAAGTATAATGACAATGTAAAAGTAAGAGTCGCTAATTTATATCGAAACCCGGACAATGAACCCTGGCTGGTGCACGTCAAACGTAACTTTGGAAACTCATCTGTAACACACAAAAATGACGGATTTTGGTTGGTTTTGTTTAATTGACCATAAAACTGGTTATCTTGTCAATGAGACATGCATTTTCGATTTATGCACATGTACATGTATAAGGCCGTTGCTCGCATTTAATTGAAAACACGTAATTGTCATAATATTTGAAGAATGGGTACTACACTTGTATATATATTGAATTTGTATGTCAGGTCAATTTATTTGAACTTAAATCAGCACATGTGATCTTTCGGGACGTACAATATGTCTAGAAGCCTAATAAAATATTATCCAAAATACTTGATGTCTTTTCAAGTCAAGGATAAACATGACCAATGTTTAAGAGGTGATGTTTGATCAGTTACCACTATCTTGGAGAAATATGGGGAAGATTAAAACCCTTTCATGGTGTCGTTAACATTTTGTATATCTGTTGGAGGGCCTACATTGTTTTTATCTTAGTTTAAAACAGACAAATGTAATAGAACAAATCCTGTAAGAAATATAAAGAGTAACTCTTATGTATATTACAATTTCAATATTTGATACTGTGCAGCTTAATACAATATTGTCTTAAATCTATGTATCACATAGATGAAATTGTTTTACAAACCTTTGGTACATATAGAGAAAGTCACGATCGCGGAGCTAAATAAATCTTCAAAGTCGTTTCCAATTAGATATTTCAAGATATTTATTCATATCTTGAAATATCTAATTGGATGACAACAATGCGTGCTCTACCCATATATTTACAAGAAACGAACATTTATGGAAACACCAATGCACCGTTCTGTCTGTCTATTCTGAACTGTTACTCGATCCAATGAACAATGGACATCGTAGACGAGGAAGCAAAAATACCACTATGCACCTAGTTGCAGCCAGCAATGGCTCATGCTTAACAACCAGGACCCGTATTTTCGAAGCTGTCTTAGTGCTAAGATAGTCGTAAGTCAATGTTAATGTATGGCACTTACGACTATCATAGCGCTAAGAGAGCTTCGGAAATATTGATCCAGCTTTTTTATATGTACCGTCGTTTGATCACATATTGTAGCAATTGTACATTTAGGGAATGCTTAAATACTGAAAAATATGATGAATGTTATGTGATTGTGATATGGTTAATATTCTTTAATATCGTTTTTGTTTATTATCAGATACGCTTTGGTAATTAGTGTAGATGTAGTATAAATCCCCAAATATACTCAATGCTCAATATTTTTTCTGATAAATTGGACACTTTTCTTATATAAAACTCCTTTTACATTATGATGTCATGGAATGAGTGAGTTATTGTGTAACCGCGCTTTGGCAAAAGTGTGGCCATTAGCGGCGGGAATTTTTAGTTCATTACCTTATTTAAAAAGTAACAGTAACGTCACATTCTAATGTAAACTGGGTAAGAGAAATAGTACATGTGCTTCCTACTGGACTGACAGAGAATGAAGCAGCTTTGTTGAGATACAGGTACCCACTCACTGGTCCTGTAAACAACTGCTATTCCTTCTTATAGTAGAGACACGTGTACATTGAGATAGTGCCCAAATGTTGAGATTTCTGAATATGATAGCGAGTTGAACATTACATAAAATTCTATTTCTGGTTGTAATTGCTTCCTTTTTAATTTTGAAAAAGGTAATATACATCAGTTTATAAGCCAGGAGAATATGATTTTAATTTTTATTTTGTCCATTATGTAACGACAACTCCACAAGATAACACTCTTATTTGTATATATATATATATATATATATATATATATATATATATATATATATATATATATATATATATATATATATATATATATATATTCTTACATTACTCTTTGTTCTCAAATAAGGCCAATGTAGTAAAATATCTGAATACAAGAATACAAAAGAAATTTCGGTGATTAATAATAACAACCACGAAAACATATTGATAAATAAAATATATTGTATGTTTTGTCTGTATTCATTTTGTTGCCAATATCATAACACGCTGCAGTAACTCGTAAACACAAAGCATGATTTCATTTCCTTAGAAAGTAATCCATATCGTAGTTGGCATATCACGAAGATAACGTATATCTGCTACTTATGCTGCATATTAATATATGTAATATGGTCTCTTTACAAAACATAGAATAAAAGAAATTCAATAAAACAGTGACAAATACAGATGTGCAGGTGCGTGATTATTCATACAACATCCGGGTCCGGCTCTAGACTACCACAGTCCTCCTGGGTGATTCACTATTAATCATTCGAGCTTTTCATGTACAGAAGGGTTGGTCCCTATTGTTTGTAGACAATACTATCATAAGACTGTTGTACAGTCCCTCACCGAACTCAATAAAACAATAAAGTATATTCAAATTAATTATTGTATTACGGTTTGTAGTCAGACGCCATCTGAATGCATAAATACATATCCAATTTGTTGAGCAGACATTACAACTCAGTATACAAAGTAAACTAATATCATGGTTGATGAATTAACATATTATCTATAAGCAACCGCTTCTCTTACCCCCCATTTACTATTTTCTGAGGAGTATTTTTTTTATAGTTGATGGATAAAAAAACACGAGCATATGTGTCATACAATTAAAAATGTAATATATAGAGGATAGTTGACATTTCTCGTCGAATACCATGTATATCTCATCGAGTGAAGTAGAAATGTATATTTTCACGAGTGGCGCAGGCACGAGTGTAAATATATTATTTCTTCTTCACGAGATGAGATATGATCATGGTATTCGACGAGACATGTTAAATGTTCTATTTATTAGATTTAACAACCCGTGCATAGTTGGTAAATGACGTTCATTTTTATAAACGGAGCCTCCGATATCGTCTTCCTTTCCACGGCCATCCTATGACATCATCCTTTTGTAACGATGACATCATTTGATTGAAATAGTTATTTCACTGAGTAGAATAACGTGTTATTTCACTCAGTGAAAATACGGATTTTATTTTTACCGATCAATGCCGTATTTCACCACTGAAAATCGAATAATTTGTATAATTTGATTTCATTGTCAATCATATTCTTACTTTGTTATAAAATAAATAATTACCTCGAGACTGTGTGTCAGTCTATGATATCACTAACAGAGCCAATAACATTTCGTGTAGATACTGAGACCAAGAGGAAAACAATGTTTTTATCACTATGAGATACCACAAGATCCGGCACCGCATGTGCTTTCTTTCTTGGTGTGTCAGTGTTATTTTAATATATTCTCAAGTCTGACCGACATTTAGTAGGCATTTCTTGATGCTGTCAGGGGATGAATTTTAATTCCACTACACTATATTCCTTAAACAAATCTTAAATAAAATAAAATAAATAAAGGCTAATAGTATCTGTATTTTCACGACTCATACCACATTTATCCCATCGAGTGTAGAGAGTTTCTAGTTTTTACGAATTTCGCATCCATGGATCAAAATATATAACTTGTATAGCTCTTAAGACGAGATTAACCTGACATGTGTTATTTAATTTGTTATTATATGATGAAATCTGTGTAATTACACCGGGTCAGGTTGTTTTCCATCTTAATGAGAGATGGGACGAAGAGATTAATTTCACTTACGGTAACATTCTGCTTGAAAAACCTTTTCGTCGCTTAAAAATATGAGGTCATCAGAGAATCCGTTACGTCAGACCATTGTTTTATGATACTGTGGACTATGGACTGAAAGCGAGTTTATTCTACTGATATAGTACGGTCTGTTTTATTTGCCTCAGAAACGAAAATTATTTTATGAGTACATGTATTAGTAAATTCAAGGTCAGTAGTGTACAACAAATAGCTTGTAGACATTCAGAAAACGTCTTTACAATGGAATTTATTTCACATTAACTGAAATACTATATTCCTTCAGTAACGAGTACATTTGTTGTGTACATTTAACATATCGCATTTTAAAAGTATGTCCGACTTTGTTTTATTGCAGAGTATAATGAATACGGCACTCCTTCTAAATTTCAATGTACACAATAAACGTTTCAAATGAAAAAATAATGCTAAAACTTTAAATTTGAGGTGTGAGGTTTGATAGTTGAACCACTTCCGCCGATGTATGTCTAACAATAACAGAGACTCCATCACCTGTGTAACCAAGTATCCTACCTAACGTTACGTAATTACCCTCTTAACTTATTTGCGTAATATGTAATACGTTACATTATTATAGTATTATATTATGATAAATAAGCTTTGAATGAAAAATATACCAGTGAACAAATGTTGGAAATTACAACAATTGAACTCGTATAAATGTCTATCCGTTTAATTTATCAAAGACAAGAGACTCAACATACAGTATACTTAATACTTATATGGTATGTCAATGAGAAGTAACAGGTACAAGATGACTCCAAGTAATTATCGGAAGCACAGCTGCCGTAGTACATGGTTTATATAGGAAGTGATCATGAATGCAGGAAACAAGCTGTTGAGACACAGCAGTGTATCTTTTTGTACTGACAAGCTTGAGTGAGTTTTAGTGAATGTTTTCACCTTGGGAAGTAGTCTATTACGCAAAGGTAATTTCATGCAGCTTAACTGCAAAAAATCTCCCAATTAGTTTTGACGATCCCCTCTCTTTACCATTAAGTCAGTAAGAGACATACCCTTCATAGTTTCTGATATGACTGTCTTGATTGCATTCCTACCTCGTTAGAGGCTAACTTATAAACATAATGATGTCATTCTTTGACGGTTATATATCTAAGAAGAGAAAGAGTTCTTGACGTGAATGTCTTACCTTAAAGTTTGACATCCATAATTATTGTTGTATTAGGAGGTTTATCGGATAGTTGCAAACAGCTAACTATTAATGTAATTGGCATTTCAACTCAACATTTTAAAATGAACATTTTGGTGTTATATTTATCCGGTGTTGGGTTTATTTAACCATATTTCAAACACACGTCCATACCAGTATATATGAATGTAAGCCTAAAAACGAGAAAATGAAACGCATATATTGTTTACAGCGGAAATAGGCCAGACTAACTAAGTGGACATTGAAAATAAAATCCCTACGTTGGCAAAACGTGAATAGCTCAACTGATCACGCATACCCACCAAATCCCGTCTCCTTTAATACGTGTAATCATTCCAGTACTGAGGAGGTTATACATGTAGGCCTAAAGTACATTTCATATGATTTTTTCTTAAGAAGTATAAGTAAAATAGTATACGTATATAGATTGTCATGTCATTGTTCCAGGGATGTATCGAGGATTCTGTTCAGCACGATGATTTTGAGGATAAAGTTGACATCAATAACATGCTGTAAGATTTAACTATTGTATACTTACATCAGTACATAATATTTATATAGTATAGAGTATTGATTAAATAAAATGATCCCTTCTAACCAAAGAAGTGTTTGAGCACAAAACATCCACCATCTAACTTTTAATTTTTGAATTCATCAAGTGGGGCTACTGAACAGTACTTTTGGACTGGATCAGGCGCTATATATAAATCGTTGTATGTTGATTATGATAAACGGATTTTACACCGAATAACCCCTCATAAGGAAAACAAATTGTTACCATTGCGAAACAATTACTAATGTGTTTATCACTAATTAGCTGAGCTTATCGACAATCTATATGTCTATTTTTTTCATGAATAAAATATATCGTTATTTCTGTCAATGGATTGAATGGAAAATGGTTTGTTAAATGTTTTGAAAATGTTTAATGTTATGTAGATTTATATTCTTTGTGAAGCAAACAATAACAATGTCTTAGTATCTAAACAATCAGCTATCATTCAACATATCCCTCCTTCCTCCAATCTCCATTGCAATAACACTCTGACTTGGTCTGGGAAAACGCATTTTCTTTCTATTTTTATTTTTGGAAAAACATAAACTGCTTTAATTATATACACGCCACGTAAACATGGAAGCAAATATAGAACGGCTAATGCGATTCGTCTTCAAATAACATTTTTATAATTGATTTGAAGAATCTCTTAATAATGTAGAGATAAACAATCTATATTTCAAATTGACATAACTATTTTCATCTACAGAACTGCATAACTTTTTAAATTAAAAATTGAAAATTTACCCCACGTAAACAATTTCTAACTGTAATTTCGTATATTATTGTATTTTATTTTGGTTAAGTGAAGGACGATGAACAATGAGAGTTATGATAAACTATCAAACCATGGATAAGACGAATAATGTGGGGGCTTTCTGTATGTTTTATGTTCAAATACCTCGGGTTATTTTCAAATAAAGTCAAATGGGGAAAGGATGTACATGAGTTATTTCAGTTGCCCTGATAAAACATTACATCTATTAAAAGCAAATATTTTAAACAACTTTTATTCATAAAACAAAACTTATTTATGAGGAACTTGGGTGGTGGGACCTGGGGTTACAAATGTATGCATCCTTTTCACTGTGTTTCACTGCAGGGAAGGTCGGCAGCATCATGGTGGCTATGCATTGCGGTGAAACCTCCGAGCATCGGCTGGAACTAGTGAACCATGGGTGTAATGTAGCCTTGCACCCAAACCTTACTGCCTGTAGAACAGTTTTCCATAGCAGACAAAGTCGTCGAGCGGGATAAAACCGCAGACCTCTTATAGGTATTTGTAAGAGATTCGTAAAGCTACGAACGTTTCAAGAATACTTACCCTGGATGTGTATGCATTACATGTATATGTAAACCAAACGTTGTATTACATATATATTAACAAACAGAATATAATACCCGACACATGGCTCCGTTCCATACTAGCAAGCGCTTATTATCGCTCATTGATCGCTCAATGTAGTGCTCAATGTAGCGCTCAATCCTGAACGACACGGTGCGATTCCTCGAGGTTTGCTCGCTTTGCTACGTAGCGCTACATTGAGCAATAGTGTTCAAGCTCTCTTGAACATGGCCCAGGTGTATCCCTTAAGTGACTTAATCTAGTGGTGTATCTAAGTGAACATGTCATGTAATAAGAATTTCGTTTGGACGTCATTTGAGATACTTCAGCTCATTTGAACTAGGATCATAGTTAAGCCATGTGTGCAATAAGCATTGTCAAGTATATAATTAGCTTAGCATGACTAATATTGAAAGCTATGTTACGGTTAACTGTGAGAAATGAAATAAGATTATGATATGGAATAATCGTCACTTGGGAATTGAACAAAGAAAATATCGGTTCTCCAATCAACCGTGGCTTATAGACAACACATATCGTATGACGTTCGCAGTAATATAGGCAAGTAGGTAAACAACTTCCGGGATGCTAACAAATGCTAACAACATTCAGTAAAAAGACTTAAAAAGACTTAATCATAACGGAAGCAGGACTGGAATCGGGGATGACTCATATATTAATAATGATAAAAGAAACAACATGATGTTTTACGACAAGAGATCGTACACGCATACCGAGTAACCTTTATGGTAGAAGCTTGTGAGATTAGTCCTTTTTGACCAGGAACGTAAGTACTCATATTTACCATGTACTTATATCCAATGAATGGGACTACCCCGAGTGTAGAGCTGAAAAGTATGTACTCCTAAACGCAATGTGATTGTAGTATAAATTGAAAATATTTTCACCGTTATGAAACATTTAACTTATTAACTTCTTTCTAATTGCTCATCAGCTGAAGCAATCAATAGTGCACTGTTTGTTTATTTAAAGGGTCATTTAAACTCTGTGCTCAATGAATCATGGTATATATTGATAAATGAATAGTTTAAGATTGGGGCAGAAAGGGTATTAAGTGCTAGTATGAAAGCACTTAAAATCTTGACTGTATTCATATTTGCCTGTACTGAATGAAACCTGAAAAGATGTTCGATGGGTACAAGTTATAAGCACAGAATATTGCTACGCATGAGTTATTCTGATCATTGAACATAAGTATGCGGAACGACAATGCCTGACTGGGGCTACAACAGACGAGGGCAAGGCTACTTAACCTAGTCGAACAACTCCAAATTTAATCCGTGTTAATTTTTTATAAAATGGAAGACAACATAATGAACATACAGACTAGTGATAAAAAGGGAAACAATAATGGAATAACAAACAAAGAAATAGACTATCGATAATGCATTTTACTTTCGTTATATAATCTCAGGACCCAAACACCATCAACCGTGCCTGAGACTGACAGTGTTCCGTATATGTATAATGGACAAGAGTGACTGTGTAATCATCTGTCGATTGTTTGCTTTCGAAGCGTGATGTAAACATTATCACGATATATGGTAAGCCACGGTAAGACAGGGGCTTACATTATGTAATTGTTCTCCGGTCACTTTATCCAATCAAAGTAAGACATTCTCTCTCGTTTATTCATTTATACATGTACAGTTTGAGCTATATTTGGGTTTAATGATAGATGTAAACAAGATTATTTCATATTATTGTTTAGAGTTTGTATCCTAATTGGAAAAAAACAACTTACGAAACCGAATAACCTTTACCGGTAAAACTTTGTTGTAAATGTTAAAGACCCATCACGGATGTTGATGAAAATATCAAAAATTTTCCAAAAATCTATCTCCGTGAAATAAATACACTTAATTTTCCCCTAATTTTTCCAACTTAAAATAAGCCGAGAAATTACATTAATTAGTAAAGGTGTTTTCCAGTCTAAATATAGATCTAGTCTATTATATTCAAGCGCAAAGCATTATGGTCTAGCTCACACACAGTAAACAAAGACACGAAAGAATAAAAAAAATATGAGCAATGAAAGAAATCGAAATAAATAATTTTTTGACGGTTATTTATTTACCATTTCATTTAATTATGTATTTGCTACAGATATTGGAATAATTGTTTTACCCAACTAGGTATTTTTCTTGAATTTTATAATTAATGAGAGTAAAAATTGTAATAATTTGCTGGTCTTATCTCAATGAAAAAACATTAATACAGGAATAATTTGTATATTCTCAGGATATTTAGAAACATAGTTTGTAAAGCAATCGTCACATTCAGTTATGTGTGACAAGGGTACTTTGCAAGAGAGACACGTGCAGCACGTGCAGCACATGGGTTGTTATGGCGACTTGCGCTAGAGACGAGCCTTCACGCTGCGGAAGCGCTTGCTGTGTGTGTAGTACGTATTACGCAAAAAAGGGGACTCTGTTTATATACGTCAGATACCCGTAGCGCGCGCTAGTCGAAGTGATACTTCTCTTTGAAACCAAATTGCAATACATTGTCGTGATATGAAAATTATTTAACATATGTCATGTTGTAGATAAAAGATTTCTCTGGCGAATGACGTTATAAGTATATTTTCCAAAAATTTGAAACACTAACATCCGTGATGGCTCTTTAAATGGAGCTCATTTTAATTCTTATGATTTGTATGATAAGTTGTGAAACTGGATTGTAAAACTCATTTAATCCCAATTAAACATATTACTATAATTACAAAAAGGCATTTCACCAAAACGTGAGGTTGGATAATTTCGGAGTTAAAATCGCTTTCAAGAGTATTTAACTTATATCAGGGCGAGAAGTATTATTACAAGAAGAAAGCCCGCAAAATCACATGGGCTATATAGACTAATATATTGCAGTCAAATCTGCGACTGGAAATAGTGTGGCTTGAGTGGAAATTGGAAATTCAGTGTAGCATTTCATCCTACCTTACTGCATGTAGAACAGTTCTACACATCAGACACAGTTGCCGAATCCCTGGCGGGCATTCTCTTCCCACAGAGGTTACTCCCTTCAGATTTCCGATCCTAACCTCTGTTCTATATCGCTTAAAAACGAGAGCAGAAGCAAAACTCCCTAGCGGAGGAAAGCGGAATCTCATACTGTATCACTGCTTCTTAATCAATGAAAACTCATCTGTCAGTGCCCCGGTCGACCAAGTGACCTGAAAGATTTGGGCATTTTACTCTTAGGGGTCTTGCTCATTAGCATATGTCCTTCGAATATGTCTGATGTACACTGTAAAAATCGCGTTTAGCAATTAAACACCACCGTTACATGTTTAATGCTCCACATGTTTAGGATAGTGCTGAATGGCTAAACACAAGAACGATATTACATCTGTTATTTAAACATGAATAGCTTTTAAACACATTTCTAAACGTGTTTAGACAGACATAACGCCAGTGGCTAAACACAATTCTAAACATGTTTCGAGAATTTCCCGGTATGTTGCCCATTTTCCATCGATTAACATACAACCCATAATCAAAAGTGGTTTGAACTTCAATAGTTACATAATGAGTTTCAGGAAACTTGTTTAATTGTTTTGTTATTCAGCCGCAGTATTCTAATAGTAGGTTATAATTAAATTCAATGTCAAAATAAAGTAATATTTTCAAACATATTTGTCAATATATAGATGTAACGAGAAATGTGGTTTATAAGCGTTTTTGAAAAGAATTAATTTACACATTGTTTGTACGATTATAATAACCATATCAATTGGAAATCGTTTTTCACAGACTTTAATTCCTGCTTGCGTGTGTCCAGATAAGGTTGGGGGAGGGGGGTCGAATTACACTGGTCAGTTTGGGCGGGAGAGTTAAGTACCAACAGATGTGTATCCCTGTTGTACGTCGCTGCGTGAGTCCGGTGTATGAAATCCCGCCATGTTTTGAACATCCTCTCGCCTATTTTCACGTTGATTTATTAGACCATGCACAAGTGTCTGGTTATTCGAACTGCACATGAAGCCAAAATGTGATGCTATATGTCTCTATATTTCCTGATCGACACAACTATGGTTCCAACCAAGACTTTGTAAGGTAGGTTCATTTTAGATGTCTTTGTTGTTTTGTAACTACGTATATTATCTCCTTAGCACCAACAGTAACATAAATCTTTTAGTAATATTTGTTATTTATATAAATGATAAATATATGAGGGCTGTGATAATGTTTATGGATCTAAAATAAATTAATATTCGTAAACCACCTGTTACATGCTAGTGTAGGGAGGTTTGATAAGTGTGACTGGTTGTGTTGAACTACTTGAATAAAGATGTGTTATAAGGGTATATATGTTTAGAATTGTATTTGCTCAAGTTTTGAAAGAAGCTAAAGCATACGACAATTGTTCATTGAATATTTGGTTGATGCTCATAAAGCATAGAACCAGACCAGTATATTTGGATGTATCTATATGTTATACATCCTCGATAATCCAGCGCTATTGTTCCGATAAACAATAGCGCTGGATTATCGAGGATGTATGTTATACAGTTGGAGAAGGAATTTTCCTGATGACATTCTGCCTTGACAAGAAAGATGCTGTGATGGAGAAATAGAAGAAACTGTTAGCATTGACTCAGCTGTGGTGACTAAATATTGAACTAAATTCCTTTATATTTAAAGACTATACAAATACACAACTATTTTATTAAAATATTTTGGTAAAAAAAATGCCATTTTACTTTTGACTCTTTTAATACTTATTTTTGCACTTTTTGTAGGAAACAAGAACTGACAGGTTCAGTGATTACAAAACGTTGAAGTCCCACTAAAATAATGACACTTTTTACTGATTGATCACTTGATTTGATGTCAGTTAATTTTTCACAACAACCATTTGTATATACCCAATTGAGTTATTCTTTAACATGTTACACTTTATTTCATTTGTTTAAGTGTTTTCAGGAGACTGGATATGTTCATCTAATGTGTTATTTTTGTCATGTTGCATTTCGATGGTAAACTAAAAGTTTCTTCATTCATGTTTCAGGTGAAGGATGCCAAAGGAGATATAATGCAGTTTACATAAGACCATCCTGAATCTCAACTACCTTTCCAAATCCTTTGACTTATACATATCTTTTAAAGGGAGTAAACTACAAAAGCTTTGTAAATATATATAACCATAACAAGTTTACTCCAGAACAAAAGGGATTGAGCTTTAATCATTAAAAAAAAATATTCTTATGTTGTGAAAATATAATGTTGAAACACCCAAACTTATTTTAAAGGATTTATTTAGTTATTAATTCATGTGCAGAAACTCGCTCATGTTAAACGTTAGGTACTAAGGATTAGAATGTTGCTAAATTGCCTTGATTCTAAAACCACTTTAAAAATATTTGTGTCTGAAAATTTAACTGCCAAATGAACATTGTTCAGGCATAAATATATTATCTGAAGATACCTTCTTATCCATGTATATTATGAGAATAATGATTATCTTATAAATTTAATATTTGGTGAAAACGATGAGTGTATTGGTGTTTATGGTTATTTTATAAATAATTTTCAATAAACTTTTTCGAGAAATTCCTGATTTTGAGTCATTATTTTCTAAAAAAATGGGTGATGCAGACCAAAATTATTTCTAGTATAATACACTTAGATATGATATGCTCTTATATAATTTTTAGTAAGCGCCCTGAATTTGTTGGCGATGACGGTGTGTAAGATTGAATTACAAGATATAACATTGGTCTTCATTGATTTAAATATTTTGTACAGTTGCAATGCTTTTATTTTCAGGCGTGCTGGAGAGTGTGGTTTTGTTTTGGTTGAAAAGCTAAAGTTAATCCTAAACGCGTGTCTTGTTCTGTATTTTTAACGCGTTTATACCCCTAAACACGTTTTGATACCTAAATGTGTTTAGGAATGTGTTTAGTTACTAAACACATTAATAAACGTGTTTATGTAGCTAAACGTGATTAGTTACTAAACACATTCCTAAACACATTCAGGTAGATAAACGTGTTTAGGGGTATAAACGCTTAAAAACAGGACAAGATACGCGCTTAGTATTATGTTTATATGCTAAACACCATTTTTACAGTGTAAATAACACAAATGAACTATATTTGGTATTTGTCTCTGATTTGGTCTTCTTTATTTATAAGCATGTTTATGATCAATAGTTTTTACACAAATCAAATAGCATATTTCGAGGAAAACACGTTAAACGAGAAAACGTACATCTTACGTTTATTTTATCATGATGACGTGTCATTGGCAAATGTTACTTTTACAACGGCGTCGCTGATTGCACAACTAGATTCAATTGCAACCAATCAGGACACTCCCTTTCTACCCCCGATTTCAAGCGTAAAACAATAGAGGTTACGATCGGAAATCTGAAGGGACTAACCTCTGTGGGAAGAGAATGGTGGCGGGATTAGAAATTAGAAGCTCTCAAACCGAAGTCGAACGCGCGGACCACTGTGCTATCCCCTCCTAATAAAAAGGGTACATTTATATATATATATATATGTTTTATTTATAGGCCTAGAATTTATTGGCTAGTTTTACAACCAATCTCTGTATTCGTAAACACCATCCTGCAAAATAAACCTCTTACTTCTGCGTACAATATTTTGAAAACATAGATTTAAACGACTTGCTCTGAGTCTAACCCAAGCCCGGGTGTGGAAGATCACAACTGATTTTTCCTCTATTTTCCTTTCATCAGTTGATAGAATGGAAAATAGTGAATTTTAGAATATTCCCTTTGCACACGAATTTTAGCGTTCACTCAGGGTTATACAGTGGGTGTTTGGAGCCTTTATTCGTTGTTTGTGTACCCTTATCCGCTCTATTATGTTTGGCCAATGTACTTGTACAAGTGATTAAGTATATGACATTCAAGGCACCACAGTCCATAACGGACTTAAAATTCTGCATTCTTTTCAGAAAGTTTGATTGATTTCTTCTCTATTGTGTGTTGGTTTGAATGATTTCCCACGGGAAGTAAATTTATATGTAGAGCAAAGAGCAATATTCAATTGGTTTTCACTTGAGCTTTTTCTTTAATGAAATGAACTCATTTCGACCAGTGTTTTAGTCTATTCAAGTACGATACCTGAGTAGATACTTTTTATACTTGAAATTAACGACACTCATCGCAATGGGCTCATCGTATTAAGATTATTCCAGTCAAAACCATCCGATGAAAATCAATCTAAAGTCATTCTATCAATAAAAAAATAGGTTTTTGATTTCATTTTGTTGTTTGAATTTAAAACCACTGCACACCTGGACATTTGACTCTGTGTGCCTGTACGTGTGCATATTTCTTTACTTTTCATGCATGCTTTACGATATATAAAACAACTTCAGTTCATCTAAAACACTCCTCAGAAGTTTCCTACATGTACATGCACGGTCTGAAGAACACCTTTATTAACATCAATCGTTGCCTCTATGTGTTCATCTGTTTACCTGTTGTATCAAGTGTATATCAGAACAAGACATGTGCGCTTGAGTGTTTACTACATCTCATGTTGCTCTGACAGTAAATAGATCGCCAGACAAGCCCTGGTATACATCGTCTTGATGTTGTGTATATTTCGTCAGAAAGTCTGTGATCTACAGGGTCTTGACAGGGCGTAGTTTTTCAGACAGGCAATGATCTACAGCGTCTAGGCGTAGTACAGTAATTTATAAACAACTGCTTGTTTACATTGTACCTTTTACAATTGTTCATATTATGTATTTGTTGAAAATAAACGCAACTTTATTTTCATTGTTTCAAGTAAATAATACTTAATCAAAACTAATATATTGAATTTTTTTATTTTATGTATCATTTATCATTTTCTTGTATTCCCTTGTTTATTTGGTTATTATATTGATTTTTCAATGAATAAATAATATTACAATTCACACTGTTGCGTTGACTTGAGAAATCTCCCTTGTTTCACTAGGGACTCTCTCACAAAGCAACATAATTAAAGTTAACCCTCTTTATTATGAACTACCAATATGTAATTGTGAAAATGTCACTCATTTAAATAATGTACATGTACCTCCTTGTGTACCTCCTTATATCTCGATAAATCAATTATTTGACATGACCAAATATTACTTGTTAATTACATGTAGGTTCAAGTTTCACCGTGTACATTTGCCTTATTCCAGGAAAAAGTCATAACTATGATCTTTCTTAATTTCTATGGTATATTATTTTCTGCTAAAAGATATATTTATACATGTTCCATGAAGAAAATAATTCCAAAAATTTCTAACTTCTTAAAAATTTTGCAAGATATTTCTATTGTTGAAAAATCCATATCCAGAAGAAACGATAATTTTGAGAATTTCTCAGATAAATGGTTTCCATTATTCCCATTATTTAACCTCTAAGTTTTTTGTTGTTATTATAGATTTTTGACAATGACCATGACAACCACCACCTAATGTAATCATTCTGTTGAACCATCTGACTGTTGAACCATTCATTGATATATGCTGATTGTAACAAATTTATGGGAACACTAATTCTATGGTATTACTATGCTAAACTTGTTCAAAACCATATATTAGTTATTGATGATAGTTTGCACGAGGGCTTTGATTAAGAATTTTTTCAGGGGGTAACTATAAATTATGAAGCTCTCTATAGATCTGTTTCTGTACTATAGCCAATGAGGTATAAGTGACAATGTGTGTGTGTGTGTATAATTACGATGATTAAATCATATTCACAAGCATGCTTTCGACCATTACGGGTTTCATCAGGGGAATCTCATTTCATACATTTTCATTGCACTTCAATAACGAATTGAGAAAATATCAGGCCAAGCAGGTCTACGAGACACGATTGTACAATATAATATATTCATATATAGATCATTTTCTTTTTTAAATCAAATTTGTTATTTTTTACAGGTACCATTTATGATGGTTTTATTTAGTTCTTGCAGTTTTGAAATATTTCCTTACTCATTATTGGCAAGTTTTTATAAACATAATGACTGTTTTTCTCCGTATATATACTAATTGCACGACGACGTATGTGGTCTCTGGTGTTGACCAAGAGTATTGCGTAATATTCCTTATTTCTGTGGAGTTATAACGCTTACCTTTTCACCATATACCCCAAGAAATATAGTCAGTTTACTGTGGATTCAAATCTGTTAAATATCCTCTTCATATTAGAAACATTGCTATTCATTCAATAACTGTTTCTGCCAAAACAAATTCTCCCATAGATGCATCTCGATGAGTTAGTCATTCAAGGTGTCTGTTTCGACACGTATTGCAAGTGTTAACAGAGGGCATACGGAAAATCTCGGCATGAAAGCAAACAAAAAGGTAAATTGACTTTCGAGGAGAGAAGAACAACAGTGTTTTTATCTACTGGCGACGTCTATCATGATCTTACGCTGTATGGGGCAAGTTGTTTTTTCTTGTTTGACTGTTGAGAAGAGGACTTGATGTATTACATACCTACAGACAGACCCACTTACAGTTTGGTTTCAACAACAACAGCAACAGGCAAAGAATGAATTTAGGAAATTAGATTTTGAAAATGCTGATTCAGTCAATGACACCAACTTAAAATAAATTCAAACCAGCTCCTGCACAGGAAAGGGGTGGTACTAGGAAATCAACATCCAAAACATTTTTGTTTAAATTGAAACGTTTACATTGGCCAATAACAAGGGTCGTGTTCAAGAGAGGTTTCAAAGTAATCGCTCAATTAGCGATAACTTTTAAACCTCTCTTGAACGCGATTACTCAATGTAGCGCTACGTAGCAAGGCGAGCAAACTTCGAGGAATTTGCACTGTGTCGTTCAAGAGAGAATGAGCGCTATTTGAGCGCTACATTGAGCGATCAATGAGCAATTTAAGCGCTAGCTGTTATGGAACGGAGCCATGGTTTTGTAACAAGGGAAGTTTGTTCACCTTCTTGGGTATAATTGATCCAATGACTACTAGATAGTCTTAGTTTGAGCAAAATCTCAACAAAGTATGAGTAAAAACCACGCTCTTCTATCATTTTGGAACGCAGTGGAAACTTGTTTTCAGGCGGTAGTGAGTGAGTTACTGCTTAAAGCCGCTTTGGCAGTATTGCAGCCATTAGCTGCATGATGGACAACATAGCATTTGTTCATTAATTCCATTGTCTAACAATTAAGTTGTATTACAATCCAATTGTGTATACTATTATTTACATAGACAATACAAGAATTGCCTCATTGTGACACTGGTGTTCAAATATGACTGTGTCTGCTAAAGACACAAACTACATTAAGGTTGCAATTATCATATATTCTGATCCAAGCAATGTGACTGCCCTCAACCAAGATGAAATAACAAGTGAAGCAACAACGTGTTTCCAACCACGTGCATCTGCAAAATGATGTCAATTTCACGTTTTGTTTCAATGTTCTTATATCCACGGATATAGGGGCGTTTTGCGAAGCCTAGTTCCAGAAAGCTATAGAATATATACAGAATTGTTTTCAAAACTTTGGTACTTACCTACTGCAGAAACATTTCCAGTAAAGGTATACAACACAGAGGATGTATGACGTTCTCTTCGACTTTTCCTCAGTTCGAGACATTTTATCAATTCACAAATAAAAAAAAGAAAGACCTGAGCTACACATAGCGCCAGGTTTAACTGTGAAGTTTGTGCTGACCTTTCATCTCTCACTTATTTGCATATTTCAGGAATAAACGTGTATTCTGAATTGTGACGTGTATTCTGAATTGTGACGTGTATTCTGAATTGTGGCGTGTATTCTGAATTGTTGCGTGTATTCTGAATTGTGACGTGTATTCTGAATTGTGACGTGTATTCTGAAATGTGGCGTGTATTCTGCATTGTTGCGTGTATTCTGAATTGTGACGTGTATTCTGAATTGTGAAGTGTATTCTGAATTGTGACGTGTATTCTAAATTGTGGCGTGTATTCTGAATTGTGACGTGTATTCTGAATTGTGACGTGTATTCCGGTGGTGGTAGACATAGTTTCTGTACTAATTTGTCAACAACACATACATGGAATTAATTTAGATTCTGAAATCTCCGTGACGTTGACACATTCTTATATGAGTTGTTGTTCTTGAATAAACCAATACTGATATTATTGAGAGAACATCTTCTGAAACATGGTGAAAATATTCCAACCACAAATTATAATAGCAATAATATGTTAATAAGCAAGATTACCATTCTCTGTATAGTTACCTAACTGCATAATACGTAGGTTACACTCAACCGCAAGAGAAACGACACCATACAAAATACAAGATACTTCAATCCACGAGTGATAAACACGACTGAAACAGAGATACACCATATCTTCAGAATCCCACTGAACTAAATTTGAAATTTCCATACATTGTCTGTTCATATTTCTGAGAAATTCACGTAAGAATCAACGTTTTCGAATCCCCTTTACTAGACGAGATATGACAGTCAAAAAGGGTATTGTTTGCTTGTTTTATGACGTCTGACAGTAGAGACTTGTCAAATTTTCGTCCAAGAAGGTTATTTATGTCGATAACATCTTTGATTAATGACATATCAACATTTTATGAATTTTTAAGTTAAATGCCAAACATTCTGGCCAAAAAATATTGAAATAGCGATCACAACACCCCAAGTGTAATTGAACAGACATAAACATAAAGGTATAACAGTTTGAAAATGCAGGTAGATCTTGACAAATCAAATCATGACCCTATAAAAAACATTCAAAACCAACTTTCTCCGGCAGCAGTATTTCGTTTTTTACACTGTTGAAAATGTGGTGACGTTTCTTTTGAGGTCGAGTGTACGTCCAACAATATATTATTATATATCTACATGGCATGATCGCACGAGGGTCTATATTTGTGTTTCATAATCGTGTTCAGGCGACAAACAGTCGTGATCAGTTAAAGGAATTATTGTTTGGACTGCTTAATTGAGATTCACCCCAAATGTCTGGCAAGGAAACGATATGTAATGGAGAATGAATAAGGAGCCGTGGAATCCACGGCTCCGAATGCATTCTCCATCTTAATCCATGTATGACGTCACGAAACATACATATGTAATTATCTAGCATTATGGACAATACATTTCAATTATGTAACCTAAAAACAATATTATTTGGCAAATTTCGGTGCCCATTCATCGGATATGGTACACGTAGCTTCGACCCTTATGAAATGGATTCTTCCACGCACTTACATGGCGCAAATCTTCAACGCAAAACCTGATAGCCTAATAGGTTAGGGCGCTGCGTAACAGACGAAGAGTTACATGTTCGATTCCCGGGTCAGACATTACGAAAATAATCAGATATTTTAAGATTCTAATCAGATATACAAAGACAAAATACATCATTCTTGAAAAAAAATACTTTGTGAGCCATTACGAAAATGTCAAAACCTGACACCCCTCCTGACTGGATTAGTCAATGACCAGTAGATTCTTAAAAATAATCCACTGTTAACACAATAGGGTGACGTCATCACCATGGATTAATAGTAATTACCACATGCAGTAACAGTTATGTATTCGATAAATACTAATTTCATTCGATTACACAGATTTATAAGAAATGATTGACGTCAGTTGAAATACAGGAGAACTCTTCTTGAATACATTTTAATCAAAATATTCATTTAAGTGATGGTGCCCGCCAAGTTGTTTTCTGAGCTGTACGTGAAATGAAAACAAAGGCTGTAATTTTACTAATAATAAAACATCTAATTATAAAATAATTATTTATTAACTAAACACAAACTTGTCATTATAGAATCGTCCAAACACGATTTGTTTGTCTTTAACAGCATATATGCATCTTTAAGCATGTTTTTTTTTATATATTAATATTAAACTTTGTGATAACATATCATCTAAACATCACATATGTTTGAAGAAATGTTTCATGCTCGTGAGGTAGAACGTTTCTGGTTGGAAATTCTTTGCAATTATTCGCTGAAGCTATGGCCTATAAAAAAAAAATTGATTGAACCTAATGTGTTTTGTTTTTGTAGTGATGTTGAAAAGGAATGTGGTTAGACCACACCTCTAGAATTTAGAACGCTGGGTGAATAATTAATTATAAAAATTAAAAACTACCAAATATTTGATTTCCTTTGGTATACAGCTGCATATCTAAAGTTTGTTCATCTACTCATGTATTTTAGTGCAAATATCACGTAAATTGACGTTCATCGTAACATCAATAAAATTGCATCACATACAATGACAATGAAACATCATATATCCATGAGTAAAGTTATCATTCTGAAACGTTTTCTGTTATCGTCAAGTGAGTAGTGCATATTAATGAAATTTGGAATAATGAAATAGACAGAAGGGGTCAAAATTTGAAAATTCAAATTTCAATAACATTCGAATAAAGTTTTCATTTCGACTAAATGAGAACAATTTCATCACAAACACATTGGATGAGTATAAGAGAAAATATAGGATATGATTTATCCAGTTGATCACTTACTGAATATTTCACATTCAGAAAATAAAAAAGTGTAGTATGAAAAGATTGACCCCTGGTCACTTCAAACTGTTTTCTATCAAATCAGATTATGTTTTAGAAAACTCAACTGTTTTCTTAAAATGCAAAAGATCGGTACAGTTTTTACGTTTTGCGACAAAACAAGTAGGTGAACAAACTTTGGGTGTGAAGCTGTAGATGTACTTTACTGACTCAGAGCATTTTCCCTGACAAGACAATTTACTTGAGTAGAATTTGCTAAATTGCAAAATTCAGTAATTATAAAAGGATATTTTAAAAAAGTATTTTTGTAGAAAAATCATTGATACCATGAATTCAAATTTTCAGTCAAAAATGGTATTCACTCACACATGAATTGTTATATACTTTATGAATCATATCCGAGCGGATTTCTGCGTAGAGGCTACATTTCACCAAAAAGTTGAATTCATCTTCAATACCGTCTATTTGATACAGTAGTCAGGTACGCCTCAGCGTGCAGACTGTACTTGAACTGTCTATATGTATATTCCCATTTGTTAGACCCCGGTCATAACTGATTCACCCATTCTACTGCGTCAATCAATAACAATTGATCTTTAATCAGCAGAAAATCATCTGATGAGATACATGTATGTTGCAAATATCTAAGATGTTTAAGTTTAAGGACTGCATCCAGAAGTTAAGCTACAGTCTGTTGGAAGAGCAAGTGGCCCGGTGGACTTATAGAATTATGTCATAGTCGCCTGTCAATCCGTCAATCCGTCCATCCGTCCATCCGTAAACTTTTCGGAATTGACTTTTCTTCTAAAAATAACTCTGACTCTATAAAGAGTTGAAATCTATTTCCACCTTCTTCTCATGGCCAATGGGGGTTAAACATGATAGATTTGGCCACTCGTGGCCCTAATAGTGACCACAGGTGCCTCACCCTAAAACATATTTCCGTTTTGCTTTTCAAGAACAAGAAGCTGAAATTCTGTGTAAAAACGTCTTGGTAAATGTGGATAACGAATTAAAAAAATAAAAAATGTTTCCCCTCTGACAAATGCATTCTTGGAAATGTTCAACCCTATTTACTCTTTATTTAATGACCAATGCATACAGAGCCAATTACCTTATTTTTAATATTTCAGAAGATAGAAAGTTAATGATAATGACTCAAAGATTGAATGGAAAAAACTAAAAACAATGATACATATATATAATTTATCTCTTTCTGTAGTTATCCTTACATAATTTCTTTTTTAGAAATGCAAACAATAATAATTAATGAGGTATTCTAGGAAGGTAATTGTTCATGCACTTTTATATAGATATATATAATATTGTCTGAAAATATTTCCAGACATTTTAAAAATAAATTAAATATGTTTTTATTCAATTTCCAATAAATATCCATTTACTTAAAACTAACCACGCATTAGAACAGGAAGATTTTCTAAATAATGTTTTAAATATAAAAATACATGAATCACTCCTTCACCAGGTTGAATACAAGGACATAACAAAAAGGTGATGATGATGATGCTGTGAATGATGATTCGTAGAAAAATGTGAATCTGATACATTTATATAGCAAACAAGCCAATACGTTGGAGATACTAAGTCCTACGTTGGATATACTAAGTCCTTCGTAGGAGATAGTTTACATATTTGTTTTCATCGTGACGCTAAATTTATTACAATTAATGTTTTACAGTGTCTAGAAGGTTTTAAAGTGAAGCGATTGTTGTAGTCTTTATTAATTATTCTTTAATTTTATATTTTGTGATATGGATAGAAACATGTCCAATGACAAATTGGATTAACAGCTTCACACCTGGACATAAACTTTTCTGCCTGTGGCGCATGTGGCCGTAGTGAGTGTTGATCATGTCAGAACATGGCGGCCTCTTGGGAAATGTTTCAAGTACAGGACGGTCAAAATAATTGTTAACAAAAGTGTTTTTATTTAATTGAGTTCGTCTCTCTACTTATTACTGCGCATCAAGGAAACAGAGATGTATGCTCCCATTTCAGTGACTGACTATCTGAACAACTGGTTGATCTCCGATCTGGTTTCTATACTTGGCCTATCACACGATCAGCAGGGTTTGACTTCAGGTTGTTTTGTGTAAAACGAAAAAGCTAAATATTTTTGGTACATGTTTTTATCGATATCGTAAAAACAACAACACTTCATATTTCAATCTCCATTTCTTGCTCTATTGTCCCGTGCATCTTCAAATTTGTCTCGCTTTCCACTTTGTCAAAACTTTCTCGTTGATTTCATAAATCAATGTCTTGATTCAACCTTCTTTATTGTTGTTACAAGAATCCATCTTCGGGATGAATTTATCTCTTCATAAATCAACCAATAACATCCACTCAGAGATTTATTTACCAATATAACATACCTACGGCAATCAAACACGGGCGGTCAATGGGACCGACAGCGTGCTTTATGAGACAATAAAACATTCTCGTGATTTCAGATGTCAGTAAGAGCGTCAAATCTCGTCATATTTTACGTCACGTTGATTGTTCAATGCTAGCGAATGTATTCTACGACGGGAGACATATATTTATAAAAAAAAGTTTTTAGAAACAAAATATCTCAACTTTTTTTTATATAAAAGCGAGTAGATGTTTAAGGGCATCTCATATAAGAAATAGAAGACTCGTTGTTGTGCTTTATCGTAGAATAAAACATAGCAGAGAGCATAAAACACTCAGAGCTGCGCCCTTTGTGTTTTATGCTCCCTGCTATGTTTTATTCAACGATAAAGCACGCCAACTCATCTTCTATTTCTTTATTGTAACATGATTTCGGTGTATTCTTGATTCTGATTGGTTGATTTGCCTATGTTGAATGACAATGAATACCCGCAAATTACTTGGGGCGAATCACCGCGAACATATACATCATGTTCACAAGATTCGGCCCGACTCAAAATTTAATTTTTCTATTTCTCTTAATATGTGCTTCTTACTCAAATTTGACAGGTGGCATTGTCATTTTCTTACTTGTGTATAGCAGTATAGGCCACAAATAACTCTCAAAATTAATTAGTTTCAAGTAACTAAAATGTTTTTAACAAGTAAGATTTGTCCAAGTTTGACGCCTTCGTCCATGCGACTGTGTTTACCGAATGCCGTTGCCATGGCATGACGTCATAGTGATCAACCGTTTTGACGTCACAATGCTAGCGTCATTGTCACAATGGGTTAGGGCAAGTTTAAGATTTTTGTTCCTAGGTCTTTTACTGTGTTGATGTCGTAGATAAATGTTTATCGCCATCTAAAAGGATACGTGAATATTGTGAAGTGAACATAGTTGAGTGACACTGTTTGAGTTTATTTGTAAATTGTTGCTAATGTACATATTACGCCGAGAATTTACATTTGTTTTCACCTGACCACACCTCTTACAAAAATGGAACAGTCGCAAAGTCCTTTTCTCTCAGAGATAGTTACGCAAAAAGAGAGTTCGTTTCAAAACGTCTGATAACTAACGGTCATGTTACAATATCGATAAATAGTTGCGTTTGTAAAATTTCCGGGATTCATTGCTATTCAACACCCGCAAATTTCAGCGTTTAAAACCTCCGGCTAACGCCGTCGGTTTTAAACTAAATTTGCGGGTGTTGAATAGCAATGAATCCCGGAAATTTTACAAACGCAACTATTTATCTTATATTAGAAAACTATATGAGTAACCATATCATACTAGGTTTCCAGCACTCAACCATTATCAATAAGTCATTACTTTTCATTATTTGCATACGTATGGTTCCTATCCTCATTTAAAGGGGCTAAAGCACGTATTTTGCAAATTTTATTTTTCAAATGTTCCATTTATAATGATAGTTTGTGTCATTTATTTTTACTTTAGAGGGCAAAACATCTCATTACACAAAAATATTATCCGCAGTGGTAATAACGGTGATGCGTATAAAGCAAAAAATACATTGTGGACATTTTATTGTTAACACATTTTATTATTTCGAATGACCAAAACGATTCCCATGGCGTTACCGATCCATGTACACTCATGTTTAACTTGATTTTCCGAAGAAAGAATGGTCTTTTACTTTTGGTGACATTATTCGACTTTTTTCAGCGAAAAAAAGTGCTACTGCCCCTTTAAAGTTTTCAAAATTACTACTTAAATCTACTAAATCTATTATAATATTAAAAGAAAAGTAAAACTGTGACAAAATTAGATTAACGAAATTCAATGTGTACTTTCAGACTTGTGCAATGTACACACCATAACTGTTATCCTTGAAGTTAAAGGTCAAAGAGTTATTTTTCAGGAACTTATCTAACCATCCCTATTCTTTATTCTACTATTGAATGGATTGTCATGCTCAATATGTTTCAATCAACAGAGTCCACTACTTCTGACGCTCTTGTTCTATGTCTCGGTTGATCCATTAGTTGTGTTGGTGGGCGAAAACATCAGAGTTTTGAATGTCAACAAGATACAGCACAGGAGCAGGTATTAACGAAGATACAACGAAGAGAATGGAGTTGTCGACGTTTGACCCTTTCGAGATCATTGATTAGAGACTTTAGTCAAGAAACATTTTCCTTTTGAATCTTTTTGGGGACCACATTTGACAGGAAATATCCTGGTCCTATTGATGTTTGTCCAATTGCCATAGAGGTCTCATGTAGTGTTAATCATTTGACATATAAATAAACGTGTCTTAGTGAAATAAATAATGGTATGAAGATGATTGCATAGGGATCCAAGACATGGAACAGGGATCGAAGCAATGCCATAGGAATACACATAATTGCATAGGGATACACATAATGTCATAGGAATACACATAATGTCATAGGAATACACATAATTGCATAGGGAGACAAATGATGTCATAGGAATACACATAATTGCATAGGGATACAAATAATGTCATAGGATACACATAATTGCATAGGGATCCAAATAATGTCATAGGAATACACATAATGTCATAGGAATACACATAATTGCATAGGGATACAAATGATGTCATAGGAATACACATAATTGCATAGGGATACAAATAATGTCATAGGATACACACAATTGCATAGGGATCCAAATAATGTCATAGGAATACACATAATTGCATAGGGATACACATAATAGCAAAGAGATACACTTAATTGCATAGGAATACACATTATTGCATAGGGATACAAATCATTGCACAGGGATACAAATAGTTGCACAGGGATACAAATAGTTGCACAGGGATACAAATAATGCCATATGGATCCAAACAAATGCTACAGGGATCACAATGATGCCCTAGGATCGACTTGAAATTGCTCTCCACTTTCAAGGAATCACACATGTTTGCAATGGTAAATCTGGAACCATCGAGCTCTCAACGCTTAGTGAAACCTACAGTGTCAGCTGAGTTCTCTAGTTTGACAGAGTGATAAATTAACCGATCAATAATGTCTACAAGATTGACATTAATAGTCGCTAATTGACGTATCTTTGCTGGGGGTCTACAGCGAAGGAAGTCTTTAATATGTGATTTACGCTGCGGGGGTGATTTCGTAAATGTTTTGTGTTCAAAAGGTGTATATGAGAGATTTAAGCGATTTTGCAGGGGTTTTGTTATAACTTTCTGGAAATATTTGAGTTGTAACGATTTGACAGGCATTATAACTCTCTTGAGGTCTTTGACATATACTGCGGGGATACAGGATAAGTCTTCATCATATCTACATTTCCCCTTGTCATTATCTATTCGATCTTAGGTAACCATATCAATTTTAGAATTTCAATTTAATATTTATGAATAATATAATACTAGTATTTTCCAAATAGGGTCTATGTTCGTCTGTTTTTTTTTTATCCTATTCCAATATTGCCAGAATTTTGGGGCATACATTTATTTAATTTACCTTTTTTAGTACTGCCTAACCCTTCCACTGGCTTACGGCTTCCTTTAAACAAAAACATCTCATACATTTGTTTTTATAATTCATGCATCCAATAGGCCTTGTTTTGTTTGTTTATAGAGAACGAGTTATTTAGATGACATTCTTTATCTATTATTTAGCTGCAGCCAATGTGCTCTCATTGTTAAAAATATTACAATTTCTGACACAGAAAATAAACAAGATTTAAATCATTAGGCACACATTAGCAATATTCAATGCTATAATGTCATCTCGAGATTTGATGGCAAGAATTTAAAAATTGATGCGATAATCTTGTTATTCATATTCTTAATATAATATGCAGATTAACAACGCCCTAAAAAACATTTGTTTATCACAATCATTATCTGATGTCATGACAAGCATTTACTTGTCGAGGCGAGAGTCTTATTCTTCATTTTCGTAATAAGGAGATTAACAACCCTTTAAAAGAACGTTTGTTTGTCATAATGGTATGTCATGACAAAAATGTACTAGTTAATGCGACAGTCTTATTTGTTCGTGTTCGTAATAATAATGGCTATAATGCTATTGTTATCAGTGGTCTTTGTGTACTAAAACCAACAACACAGGCAATGATCTATGTGTACTCTGTCTCTTTGACGAGAGGGTCCCGCTGAGCGAAGTAAACATGTCCCGGGGAACCATGTTGTTCAGTGCTATGTATGGAGGAGTGTCGATACATGCAGTTTATTTACAGACCAGTAAGGTTTCATTTGCTTGTGCATGTTTTCTCCCTACTACGCATAATTTGTTTTAAGCAAAATAAGTTTTAGTCTTTTCTGTTGATGATATGAATGGCTAAACATTGTAAAACAAATTGTAACATTGTAAAACAAACCCATATATCTCGTTTAGGTCATTAAAATATACTGATATTTTGTTTATTTCATTCATATTCGCATTCTAACACAAGGAACATTATAATTTTTCTTATGATAAGTATAATGTTTTTACATTTTAAAACCTGTTTATGCTATCATACATTTAGATAACTATGCTTACATGTAGTATAATTCAATAACTGCCTGGTCGTCAAAAGAGATACAGTTCGCCTATAAAGTTGATTATTATAGTACCAGCCGTTTTATATAACATGTCTGTTTGTAGGTGAATCCTAACCATCTTATATACCCTTAAATCGATGCATTCATTTCATCGATTACATGAAGATAAATTCAATTGGTTATTTAAAAATAGGTCCCGGGTATATAAGTGTACAACATCTACACGCACAGACTGGTCTGCACCAGGTTAGTTAAACACGATATTGATTTATTTTAGTAATTATGTAAGTTGGTGAAAGGATGAATTTTGCGGACTGAACTCATATTTGTTAGCATATATTGATTAAACTATGGTTCATAAGAATGTACAAATTAAATTGGCTCGATTTTATCGATATATTGATAATGCGAGAAAAAATATTTCCAAATAACAATTCTATTTATGTTAACTCTATTTTAATGATATTTACAGTTTTACGGGTTTAAGCAGTTCAAGTTACAACAAATCGAAACCTCATTTACAGTACTCAGTATTTACAGTACTCTACTGCTTTAGGTCCAGGACCAGTTTGGGTTACAGAAATTGTTTTTGTTTAGTTTAAAAGCAAATTTGTTAACTCTTTCGAATTATATCGTGTTTACTTGTATCACTGACGTAACATGTGCATTTCTGTTATGTAACTGCCTTTCGTGTCGCTTGATTTAAGTGTTAATTGATAAAAGTTAAATGGTTTATCTAATAGTCTCCACTTTAACGGTGTGTGCTTTCTTTTGCACTGCAGTGTAATAGTTGTAAAAATGATAGTAACACTATTTTGTCCCTACAGCTCGACAGTGTCCAATAATAAAAACATTTATAGATTTCTTTTCGAGTTAAAATATTGAGTTTTCGTGATATATAAATTATCATGTTTTACGGTTAGAAATACATGCCATGTTTTACGGTTGTCTAGTATACCTTCACTGTTTTCGAAATAGGATAATTCAGATTGATGAAGCAAGGACTGCAAATTCTGAAGTTAGACGGGTCCAGGATTTGTAAAATAGGGGAGGGGGGTAGAACCCCACGAATCCCCCCTCCCCCACCCCACCCCCTCTCTCGATCGCCAATGCCAGATGTCACTAGCCATTAGCAGTGAAAAAATTTCCGATCAAACTTTTCACTGTCAGCTTTTATAGGTAATCTATTAAGATTATCTCGTACATAACACAATATGAAAATAGAACATGCTGCTGTTGTCTTTCTGTATATTTTGGTACATGGTTAATTAGTGTTGAAACAGGATGCAGGTTTAGAGAATGGTTGATGAGTTGGCGGTTCTCATTTCAGTTCCATTCTGGTGATTGATTATACTGTTGCCTGTTTATAGCGAATAAAACATTATCAATACGAATATAGCTCTTTTATTATTATCTACATGTTCAAAACAGATTAAATAATGACTATGGTAGATCGGGTTCAAGTTTGGTATTTGAGGAAATGAGTAATTTTTATATTTGTATATTTGCGTAAAAATTAAGTATACATTATATGCGGTTAATTAACAATGTACATAGCAGTATATATGTTCATTACATATGGTGCCTTACTACTATGATTGTCGCACATTGCCATTGTCGGTAACCTCTTTTCGAAATAAACTTGAGTTATCATATGAAATCGGCTCAAAAGAACACCAATATTGGTAGGTAAACTATACTATTTGCTTACAGCATTAATGCTGGGAGTACCGTAGTTTATCGATTCAAGTAAAGCTTTCACGACAAGAAACGATCGATCGTTACATATAAACCTTATATAACATGGTAGGTAAAAACTAAATCCTACATAATATTTCACGACCGGAAACCATATAGATATTCAATCGATATTAATTATTAAATTAAAGTTTAACAATATGAAGGCTATTATTAGAATCTGCAAATGACCCCATTTATGTTTTCTGTTCGCGTAAGATTGTGATTTGTTCATTATTACATATTACAATACTTAAAGTTTGAAATAAGAACGCGTGATTAGCGCTGCTCTACTTAGATAACATATGAAGCTTAATTATGACACTTGCAATATTTACTTATCAGGTTATGATTTAAAAAGCTTATTTATCTATGGGGCTATTGTTTGACATTTAACATGTAGCTTGGGGAGACGGTTGACCTTAAGGATCAATGATATAACTAATCATCACTCATAAACATCAACACCAGTGTCTGCACTGTTGAATTGAGTACCCTACGAGAATGTGTTAAAAGCAAAGTCAAAGAATGATACGTAACCAATATATCGTGTTGAGTAAGCTGATGTTATGTCTCGGCGACTTGGCATATATAACTGTCACATTAGGCAGTTATGTTTATCCTGAGATATCAATGATAATATATATATATATATATATATATATACACATAAATACATTGCTGTCATTTAATGACAAGGTCAAATGTGCATTGATCAGTGTCAGTTGTCAGTGTGTAATGAGGTCAATGCATGCATTGTCCGGCTACATGACATGCAGCTGTATGTATTTTGTTGTCAGTGTGTAATGAGGTCAATGCATAATATTATATTGTCCAGAAAAAGGACATGCAACCGAATTCATATTGTCGTCAATATGCAAAGAGGTCAATGCATATATCGTCCGGCCACAGGACATGCATCTGAATGCATATTGTTGTCAGTGTGTGCTGAGTTCAATGCATATATCGTCCGGCTACAGGACATGCATCTGAATGCATGTTGTTGTCAGTGTGCAATTCAAACATTGTCCTGGTTCAGAATATTCATATTTATGCACTGTTTTGTCAGTGAGCAATTCATACATTGTACGGGTACAGGCTGTCCATCTGTTTGCATATTGCTGTCAGTTTACAATGCATACTTTGTCCGGGTTCAAGATATTCATATTTATGCATATTTGTCAGTGAGTAAGTCTTACTTAATCCAGGTACAGGAACAAAATTAAAAGAATAAAATAGATATTCCAGACACATATTGTTATGTTGGTATTATGTACATCTAAGTATATTATTTCAATGTTTGGGTCGTCAAACATTTTATTGAGTAGGTTTCAGGTGGGCGGGATTGTGAAAACCAGCTTGTATTTGATCAATTGCTGATTTAGTTAGAGGGTGTATCTAAATAAAGCATTCCGAGTTTAGCCACGTACATGTAAAAGCAGACAATATAAATTGTTTTGAATTGTTACGAATTCGTAACACTCGTTAAGCTTTTTAAAAATACCTTGATCTTTTAAGATCTTAAAAGTTGGGCCCAGCTGTGTCTCTCTAAATAGTGAATGTTATTAATAGTTATAACTGTGGATTAAAAATAATTAGGAGAGGGCATTCATATAAATGACAGACATATATTAAAGCAACATGAATATCCCAATAGAATTAACATAAATTTATTGTTTGAAATAATATAAATAAACTGATACAAATAACAGGAATATGATTAGAAATGCATGCCATTTTGAAAGGGAATGAATTCACCATTGTTATATTTTGGATATTACTATCTGCAATAGTACACATGATTGTAGTTTGTTTGGGACGAGTCCCATGTAGAGGCGATAGCCATGGTAATGGTAAAGATAACCACAAATATAACACTGTTCGAGAATGATTATATAAAAAACAGGAATATTCTGATAGAAATAACAGAAATATACTGATAGAATTAACAGGAATATCCTGACAAATCGTCACACTCACACATATACATAAAGGTAACATGCCTCATACATTTCAACTAAGGCTGGGCAATATTATCGCAATACCAATATATTGCAATACAGATTGTACAATACAATTATTGCAATACGATTTTTATATCGCAATATATCGCACCAACATTTTTTTAGTAAAATTTATTTATATATCTTGATTTTAAACATAGTTACCAGCCTAATTTGTTACAGAAATCTTTTGGGTGCAAGAATATATGTTGAAATGTATTACAAATGTTTTCTAAATATATGCCATCAAAATTAACTTATCATTTTGACTTATGGTCTATTTATTTGAAAGGCTTTTTACTTAATGTGCAATGTTTAAACTGCAAACAGAAGGCTAAAAGTTGAATTTGAGTTTACTCAATACATGTATATTGCAATACGTATTGCAATACAGGTTGTATGTAGTGCAATATATCCCAATACAAAATTTGGTGCAATACTCAGCCCTATGTTCAACCATAGATAAGAAAAGCTCACGGCTTCGGGACATGAATGACTTAAAAAGAAAAAAGAAAATAAATTTGGCACAAATATTGCTAAGCATGTATAAACAAGCAGACAGAGTCAGCTATATCCCCGCCATGTAGGAATTTTGAATATATTTATGCATTTTGAATATATAATGCATTTACTTTCTTGAAAATTGTTATAACTCATAACTCATAAGTGATAGTTCTAACCTCTACACGTTGATAAATGTATATGTATTGTATCGCAACCAATCTGTATCGTTACACCTCTAGACGTCGCTCAGGAAGAATATTGAAGTTTTGAAGTTTGAGGCCGGAATATAGAACCAAGAAGAGGGAAAACTAAGTCCAGACTGTTTGCATTCGTAAAAAAATTAAAAAATATTCTCAAATTTCTATATAGCAAAAGGCACATCTAGACTACTTGGTTGATACCTGTACAAAGTTTCAGCAAAATATATTGAATAGTTTTGAAGTTTGAGGCCGGAATGGAAAAGCCCGGACGCACAGACGGACAGACAGACGGACAGACGGACGGAGCTCATTTCTATATCCCCCGCCAACTTCGTTGTGGCGGGGGATAATTAACAACAAGTTAACAAGTTAATGTTACGATGTCACATACGATTTCATGACCAAGAAGCCCGAGGGTCAGAGCTGTTATCCTTCCATTTGAAGGTTCACTTGATGTTTTCAGGATATCTCCACCCATCCGCCGTCTTGGATTCAACAGTTGATTATGTTGTCATACTCGATGTGTTTCTATCAACAGTGAAACAAAGTCTGTTGTCCTGCTTTTATGATTTTGTAAATCAAGTACTTGTGTTGACTAATTGAAAGCATTCGAGATGTGAATGTCAACGAGTTGGAGCACAGAAGCAAGTTACTAACGAAAACCAGACACTGGAGAGACTCGAGTGGCATTGGTGATGTTTTGACCTTATCGTGGTTATGAACATTGTTTGATGGCAAGACGTCACGGAACAGAGAATTCATTACCTTGTTCCTGGTTTATCTCGGTCATGAGTTTGTTTGAAATTGTTTGATGTCTGCCGTCACGGATCTGATGCTTAATTTGTAGGGTTCCACCAGTTTGTCTTAGTCGGGATTACTTGATTATGAATGTTTAACGGTAATTACGTCTTCCTGCAGTCATTCAATTCTTAGTTTCTCCAGTTATTATTTTGATATTGACGTGTTTACATTTGGAGATAACAGGTTTGAGGCTATGGTGTCATTCTTTACATGTACTTGATATTTGACGTATTTTATTTGAGGTAAATGTTTACAGGGTCTTGTGTTATTCTTTAGTTGATATCATTCCTTGTTTCTCTTTTTATCATTTGATATTTGACGTGTTTACATTCGGAGATAATTGTTTGGAAGCTGTTGTGTTCTCCTTTCGTTGATATCATTCCTTGTTTCTCGTTTTATTATTTTGATATTTGACGTGTTTACATTTGGAGATAAATGTTTAAAGGCTGTTGTGTTATTCTTTACTTTATGTCATTCCTTGGTATCTCTTTTTATCATTGTGATATTTGACGTGTTACATTTGTATGTAGACTAACTATTTGGAGGCTATGGCGTAATTCTTTAGTTTATGTCATTCCTTGGTTTCTCTTTTTATCATTGTCATATTTGACGTGTTTACATGTGTATATATGTAACTAGTTGGAGGCTATGGTGTTTTTCTTTACTTATTACTATTTGACGTGTTTCATTCGGAGGTAAATGTTTGGAAGCTGTTGTGTTCTCCTTTAGTTGATATCATTCCTTGTTTCTCGTTTTATTATTTTGATATTTGGCGTGTTTACATTTGCAAATATAAGTTTAAGGTAATGGTGTCCTTCTTTATCTATTTCATTCTTTAGTTGCTCAAGTAAACATTTTCATTATAGGCGCGTTACGGAGGATTTCATAGCTAAATTATTAATTCCATTGTTTCTAATGTGTGTGGCCTTGGTTTGCCGTGGCCGTTATAAATTTATCATAGTAAAATTGTCATGGTTCATCGTTTTCATTTATTTTTAGTCTTCCATTGATAATGTTTGATAATAACGATGTTATGGTAACAACACTATGTTTTTTTTTATCCTTTTCTAGATGCATTTAAGTATATGTTTTGTTAGTTTATAAGTTTATATTCTAACGTACCTCTATACATGTATGAATAATTAGTAATTAGTATATATATATATATATATATATATATATATATATATATATATAGATATATATAGATCCTGTCATTTGATTGATATTGATTCAATGTATAACATTCATGTGTAATATGTAATCTTCAATCATGGAGGAAATAAAGACAATCTATATATATATATATAATTATTTTCCATATGTTTGGAAATAACCGAGTAAATAGTATTAATATGAGCACATGGACATATCAAATTTGCCTAGCAACCATTATTTCACAGCGACTTCCTGTATTTTGTCGTCTTTGACGTCATAAAACGATTGTTCGTGACGTCACTGTAGCTTGCCGTCGCAATAGAAGTGGACCGTTTCCTGGCTATTTTACGCGAATCAAATGGAATAGAATGGGTAATAAAGAAATCATTACACTCGAAAGTGTGTCATATGACTTTAACGAGACTCGTTAGCAATACTCCCGCTTTAGCAATACACAAATTAACACTCGGGTCGTAAAAGTCATATGACACAATTCCTCGGGTAAACATATATATATATATATATATATATATATATATATATATATATATATATATATATATATATATATATATATATATATATATATATATATATATATATTGTCTTTTGAACAATACATGTATATACCTTATATTTGAATTATATATATCTGTCAATCACAGAAGTATTATGGAGTCTTAATGTAGAATGAAGATATTAAATTTATCTAAAAATACCAACAAAAACAACCATTTGCTACTGTATGTTGAAATCAATACAAAGACATCAATGAAATGCAAGAACTAATTGTAGTCCGAATATAATATAAAGATATTAATTAAGATGTCCATTTGTGTCTTTAATCATATTTTTGATAGGTATTCCCGGTACAAGGTTATAACTAGCTCAAAATAATATTTTGAAATACGACTTGGAAATACAGATACGTTGTGAAATAAATAATAGAACTGAGCACGCAGCAAAATACATTGCTTGTTATAATTTGAATATAAATAACAGAAAATATACCCCGGGGGAGTTGTCCTGTACATGGCTTGTAAGATGGATGCAGTTCATCATTGGATAGATGACCCGCATTATAACTACTATTTAACTGGTAGATTCTCTGCTTCACAATCAGACCTGTGGTTACGTTCATACTATCCTGGTTTTGAATATATTATTTTGATTCGATGTGTATTATTATACATTATTGTTTTAAACTCTCGATTTCACGAAAAATGTTGTACAATTTTTATTTAATATAATTTTGTATCTAACGTGTTTGTTTAAATGTGTCTATCTTCCTATATGCTCTGATCTCAAGACTGCTTTCCCCTTAATACATTTTTTTGTTAACAGTGCATTTGTTTGAAGAAAACATTTTCCACTTGCAAATGATGCAAATCAACGTTTGATATCGTTTATCGTTTGACTGTCAGTTCTGCCAGTCTTATTACCATACACGATGTTATCCCTTCGGCATCAAATCTAGTACACTCCTAAATCAATTGGGTGCTTAGAGCAATATCGAACAACGGATCAATAATATTCTCAGCATAGGCATGATTAGTAACTAATTGATGTTTCTTTGCTGGGGGTCTATAACGAAAATGGTATTTAAGTTAATAGTAGCAACGTGGGGATGTATTTGCAATTAATTTTGTTCCCAAAGTGAAGCTCATTCATTTGATCTTAGCGTGATGACAATTATTTTTAGACATGTGAATGGTTTCACCTGCTCTGCGTGGGTGTTCCTACTGCGACTGTTCGAAGATGTTGACTTTTTCAAAACTTCTTTCAGCTTTGTGTAATACTCAGTTTGATAACTATTCTTCTGTCCTGTACTTTCTATTTAATTTTATTTCAAAGAAAGTTGCTGCTTGAAACTGCTTTGATGACGATGCTGCCGTTATGGCGGATTATTGTGAACTATGTGTTAGACACCTAAGTTAGATTCATTCATTAGCCAGTAGCTCCATTCAAAGATGGTTTTACAACTTGGTCACTTAACATTGTCTGGTTAGCATATACTCATGTTTTTGGCAGTGTCAGTTACTGAACACTTGCAGCCAGTGAAAGTGTGCACCTGGAAGTTATTGACTGCATCATCTTAATTTAAATTCCAGTTCTGAAATAGAAAAGGAAATACATATTAAAAGGTAGAGAATGATAGTCATGACGTGTGCTAAATAAGAATCGTTTGCAGAATCTAAATAGCAGACATTTACATTGTTGCAACGATATTGATACTGCTTTGTTATCTCATCTTTGCCTTACAATGTTTCTCTTTCATTTGTTTGGTAAGTGTTTTCTTATAAATTGGTATCACATATCACTCGAAACTGTGCACTCTCCTGAATTATGAATTTAAACCCCTTAAGTCTACTTATATGGTTCCTCTTACTATAGTAACTGTCTATGTTCATGACTAATATACATGCTTTACTCATTGAATCGTTAAATGTAACATTAAACCATTTTGCCATATTGACAGAGCATAATCAAGTTATAATCAACTTATCAAAAACATCATAATAATTTACAAAACTATAAAAAATATATTTCATAAACAACGTTAAATTGTGTACACGAATCATGCTGTAATCAAGGCTTCGTAAAACAGCATGTTACCAGGAAAACCTTTCTAATTGTTCTTGGCATCAAAGACAGCGAGCTGTTAATATGAAACTATTTGACAAATCAATGTTGTGCCGTGTTCCTATCTGGGGGCGTTCGATCTGTGTAACCTTAATCGTATTCTACTGCCCAGATCGCCAAGATCGATCAAGTGAAGTCACACGAAAGGTCTGAGTTCAAGCTGATTCCCCCGAGGTTGATAAGAGCGGGGGTTCATAATTCCTCACACACGAACCCACTTTGAACTGTGGGTTGATAAGTCGAAGTCCACATCCACACACGATAGATAAAACTTCGATAAAACAGGCCATTCTTTTCATGCAATTAAAATATTCACATTCAATTGAATTCCCTAGTGCTTCTGTTAACAGCAACGAACCACATTCACTTCATATATAAAGCATATATTTTAATATAAGAATCAAATACTTTAAATGAACTTCAGACATTAGCATTTGGTTTAATTCCTAAATGTTCCTAGAAGTGTGTCATCCCACGCATAATTAATCTAAATGACTTAGTCAGTGAATTTAAGTAACGATTGATATTTAGATGCAGCTTTAAATCGTTTTCAATGAATGTACGATTTTTGTTAAATAATACATACAAAATGTAGTTAAAACCTCATATAACATCAACATCCTGTCTTGAAACCCACTTTAAATATTATATATGATATATGTTTTTCAGTTGCTGTCTCTCCGATTTAAGCAATAAAATCAAGGTTCCTGTTGAGCATGGTTTCTCAAGGGTTGACATGTGCTAATTGTTAGATACCTTACAACATTGCTATGGGTTTAATTAAAAAACTGCCCCCATTTCCTTTTTACGAGCAAAATCTCTTTTCGTAAATTTCCACTAAATCAATCATTTGATTTACACAAATTTAAATTAAAAAGAAAATACTCAATGAAAGATGCCATATAACATTTAGCACATTGAAATTGATTGCTCTTCGTTCCTAAAATAAAAGTACTCATTTGCCTATAAGGATTCCCTTAACATTATGCAATCATTTCACACCATCGAGCGTGTTCCATCTATAGAACTGGTCCGGTCATATCTTGTTAAGGCTGGTATTAGAAACATGCTGTCTAAGAACTAGGGCTGCGCAAATCTATCAAGTCCACTTTCTAGTTACACATAGGTCGATGCACGTCAGTTAAGCTCGCTGTTCACAGAAATATATGATGGAGGAATAGAAGCTCCGCACAATTTAGAATGTCTTTATTGTTTATGCTATTGCAGAGCGATCAATTGTTAGATTCCTACACTAACATAACCGTTGTACACGTGGTTCTCGTCCTTGACAATACACATGTTTATACCTACTTGTTCAAACTTTACCCACAATAGTAAGTTTCAGACAATATTATAGCGTCCATGATGCCTTAAAATAATCGATAATTTCAGCGTGGTTCGCAAGTCGTAAATATATTGTAAAATATTAAAAAAAAAAAAAATTGATGAAATATTACTCAATGTACAAATGGATATTCATAAAGGTACTGTCACTGATGGTTTAACACGAGCAAAGATATTTCGATATTTGATACTTGATAAGAATTATATTTGTCTTCAAACACAAACGTACATATAAACTCACACGAAGTTCAACTGATTTAAACTTTAATTCTATTGGAAATAACGAAAATGATCCACACGGTAACAATGAGTAGAATTCTTTAGTTTCGAATTATCTAATATTAATATTGGAAAAATAATAAAACAGTGTGGAATAAAACTGCAGCCAATAATAATCTCAAGAAAACATTGATCGAAGGGAGAAAGGGAATGCATACAAGTTTTCTAGATTAACAAATGTAATACAAACATGTTTTACTGACGGTCATATAGTTTTTATCATAATGGAAATGTCTTTATGTGCGTGATCAAATCAATACAGTATCTGAAATCCTCTGTCTCACTTCTTTTATCACGCAACTGTCATTTCCTTTTACCAATTTCGCAATAGGGGCTGTGATAACACGATAAGGTTTAGTTATCGCTTTCAATCTTTGACTACGATCGAGTACCTAATGATGGAGAACATCACTTTTCGATAACATCCTGTTGATAAAGTTCTTGTTTAAAAAATACAGAAGAATGTGATATTTCATTACAGCTAATAGGGTAATATTTAATATTTTATTTGATATGTTGATTTCCAAATAATAAAATGTTTAGCAATTCCTATTCTCTGCTTTGAAATAAGTTAAATCTGAAGTTTATCTCAAACAATATGTTTCAAGCATTACATGTAAGTTAAGTCTATGTAAATTATTAAACTCATCCTTCTATGTGAATGTCAAATATAAGATTTTAAATTATATTTATCTACTGTTAGCGTGTTTGAAGTAAAACAGTGACTGTCCTATTCTTGAAGTGCCACCAACACCCTTGTATAATATTAATAGTTTGTTTCATAAGCCGAGTTGAGACAAAAGAGTCACTCCTTAATATACACCAATTATATAAACTACATGTAAGTGCCTGAAGATGCGACCGGATGAAGTCGATTTTGAATGCTCTGTGATGAGGAGACACATTTGTATCATACACAATTTCTTTTAAATGTATATGGGAGTATGATACTTGAATGTTATTTGTATACTTGTTCACACAACACGGGGCACTGATATAATGTTTGCCATTTAAGAAACAATAAATGGAAATTATGATAATACAAGCTGATGTCGGCATAATGTACCTGTTTGATCTAAAATTCGATCATTTTTCAGAAACATGAACAGATGATGTTTCAAAATTTACAAATTTAGCTTAATTGGCTTCAAGAGACCTGGGTCGTGTTCAAGACAGGTTTCAAAGTAATCGCTCAATTAGCGATTACTTTTAAAGCTCTCTTTAACGCGATTGCTCAATGTACACGTAGCGCTACGTAGCAAAGCGAGCAAACTTTGAGGTTTTGCACCGTGTCGTTCAGGAGAGAATGAGCGCTACTAGAGCGCTTCTTGAGCGCTACATTGAGCAATAAATGAGCGATTATAAACGCTCGCTGTTATGGAACGGGAGCATGGTTTAAGTATGGTTCAGTTCTGTTCATCATTCGTGGATTAAATCATATCGCGTTGTTGTATCCTATAGTTTCTTTTGTCGCTTAGTTACATAACAAAATTAATTTACGGCTTTTTCATTCTACCATTATAATTATGTTGTGTCTTAAATAATGACGTACAACTTTTCAAAAGTGAATATGTATACACTGTCACACTTACTGATCGTGTTATAGTAATGTCCAGAGGAGAATTAAAATATACTGTGTTCATTTTGGTATTGACATATCCGAAACCTTATTAAATTGATATTAGTGCTTCTGGTTAACAATATATTCTCATTTGGGTGTTGGTCAAGTTCATGGTCTACAGGCATTATCATTCTGTTACATAAACAGTGAGTAGATCTGTCCAGAATGTTTTTTAGAGAATGTCTCCATTTAATGTAATGAGCATGTCAAGCTTTTCCTTTTTTTAACAAAAGAACGAGTTACGTTTTGTGGACAGGTGCGGATCGGATTTAAGAAAAATCATTTGAAAGTTGACAACATTTTTAATGCTCAAGGGATCATTCAAAAGCAGCTAATACGTTAATATGGAAAACTTTTAATTGCGTTCATAATTTTTTTTATTACTGTGTGTTCTTTTGCAAAACGGAATGTATGGTTTTCTTTAAAATTTGATTAGTATATGTTTAAAAATATTACAGCTTCTGTAACCTACGAGTATAGAGTATAGTGGGAAATTAACTGAATAGTTTGATAGGACCTTTGAACAACGATGCGTCCTTGCCCGATGTTATTTTCTTTGTGTGTTAATGAGCTTGTGTTGACTTCACTTAAAAGTGAAACTTTCTATTTATATCAGAGAACATTCACTCATTATTTCTATGTTATTCATATTTCATTTTGCAATCCTTAATTCAGAAATATATCACTCGTTAAGTTAACTGATTTTATTGTGCCTTCGTAGATTTTTAAAAGGCTTTTGATTTTGTGAGAAAAAAAACTTATTATATATACTACTTTATAATGGAATACATGGAAAATCTTAGAAAGTTCTAGAAAGTTTATATCAAAATGTTAAATCAGCAGTTGTTATTGGTGGTGGAAAGAAACTGTCTTATTATTTTGATTATAAATACACTAAACGCCAAAAGAAACGTTACCCCACTTTTTTTAAAAATAACTTTTTGAGTACGAAAGATATTTGAGAAATGAATGGTTTAACAGAAAGCTGAATAACGTAGCTTTATGCAAATAACAGATTTAAAATTCCTGATGGATTCATATTGTGGCAAAATGCAGCTTTCTTAAGAAGTTTAAAATTGTCCGGTTTTCGATCAGGCTGGTAGTAACCAATAAATGTGATTTATATGTTTAGAAGAAGTTGAAAGTAAACTTTTACATTTGTAACTAGACAAAAAGGTCGTATGCTCTACATCATAACCCCTAAACGATGAAAAATACTCTTATTGAGTAAGTTTAAGTGTGAAACTTATGAAATATATTTTTCTAGTCATTAAAGATCTTTTCATAACTACTTTGCATAATATGGCACACATGTACGAAATCATGCCGCGATTGACACGTGGAGAAAGAAAAAGAGCTCTGGGGATGTTGCAGTTGGGTGTCGACCAACAACGATGTTGAATTTGTACATAAAATATTAATTTACACCAGCAGTCATATAGTTCTAAGCAATAAGCAGTTTTCTTAAAATTAAAATTATACCAACATACATATAAACGTTTGATATATGATAACAAATATTCAGACATTTCATGAGTGTGTATATCTTTTTACCGATTTATGAAAAATTCAAATGTGTCAAGTACCTGATATGAACACGTGTAATATCACGTGTGTCGTTAATAAGTCAACATGAGTTGACAGTTCTGTACTGTATCTTATTACCTACGAGGGCAATCATATCGGGGTTCATATTTTTCATACGATGCCCTAGGGCAAAATATCACTTTGTCATGGTGACGTGACGTCATAAACAATACTATGACGTCACGCGTCGTCTATGACGTTGCGTTCTAAATCCGGCGAAGGTGGGTCGCCAGCCTATGGTTAAACGTGGATTTTAGAGTATTTTCATTAATTTCACGATTCGGTAATAAACAGAATATCATATTCGTGTCTATGTCATACTATGTTTACGACACTCGTGCCTGAATATCAGTATATCCCTCGCTCTCGCTCTATTCAGGCACTCATGTCGTAAACATAGTATGACCTAGACACTCATATAATATCCTCTATTAGTTACACTTTCTGTCAGTCCGAAGTCAAAACTAGTAAGGCATATTATATTCTCAGTCTTGTCGTTTCTCTATTTCATTTCGTTTTCAGTACGAACATAACCATTCTTACATATATAGTTTAACATATCAATCATTAACGAAGCATTTTGAGAAAAGAACTACAAAGACATGGCATTTTTCACGCGGAATAAGCTTTGTATGAGTCAAAGTAGACGCTTAAAACCGTCATATTTGAAAATGGAACATAAACATAACAGGATCGAAAGTTGCCATATTGATGGTATCCAGTGAAGCGTTGAACCACGCCCCCGTTCAAGACAAGACACACTTTTAAAATGGGAAATCCACAAACGGTTGTTCATAATACATTTAGTAGTTGTAACTTACAAGTGAGTCACTTTCATCGATTGTCTTAACACGGCTTATGAAATAGCGCTATCAATATTTTACACCATAGTGGGTGGCATTTCAATTTGAACTTAGTCTATCAGTTGTTGGACCTTGGTTTTGTCGCGGTCATGGTTGGCAAATGAGACTTCAATTTCATTGTCAAAAAATGGTTTTATAGCCCACGACAAAACTTATTTTGATTTTTTTAGTATGTTACATTTCTGCAATTGAAAAGGTTTTGTTATGTATCCACTAAAATTATTCAACTCATATTATACAGGTTGGTAGTTGTGAGTAACAGATATGATTAATTTGCCTTAGGACTATTTCTCATTAATACTAGATTGAATTAGAATCTTGCTATCAAAAAACCTTTATTTGAAACACTATGTCTCCTGGCATAACTTTCTGCTAATGACTGGCTGGTTTCTTATTGTCTGTAGTATCAAATGTTAGCTCAAACTTATACTTTTTGTGGTGGATAACATATCCAGGTGTAATATTATCAAAACAATGGTTATTCAATTCGGGTAAAAGTTTAATCTAGAAATTCATTACCACTTAATCTCATGTATCGAACTATGTCATTGAATGTTTTTATGATGGTGACGTAGGTATTATAATCGCATCGAATCGTCTTTCATGAAGAAGGCAAGTTTGATAACACACTCATAGTGCTTCAAGGAACACTATTTCAGCTGCATTGTATTTAATGAATCACTTACAACCTCCGGACATTTCTTTCAAATTGAATGTCTTTATATATAAAAAGCATTGAAGCCGAGAAATTTTACAAACGAAACTACTTATCGATACTTTAACATGCTCCTTACTTGAAAGTTAAACTCTTTCTTGCATACTTTGTTTAATTAGCGGAATGAACTCTGTAAATATTTATTTTTTCAAATATTCCAAGGCACACACTGAATAACCTGCCGATACTGGAATTACATGGAACTTACAAACGTTCATTCAATGTTCCATGAACAACAGGATATGCTTGTCATTTCAGTTGAACTCTTTAGGTTTTATAGACAATCGTTGACATCAGTCGATGATTCATTTACAATATTTCTACCAGCATATATAATGTTACCAGTGTGTCTTATGGTTACCAGCATGTTTGATGTTACAAATATATCTGATGTTACCAGCATATTTGATGTTACCAGTATATCTTATATGACCAGCATAGTTGATGTTACCAGTATATTTGATGTTACCAGCATGTTTGATGTTACCAGCATGTTTGATGTTACCAGTATATCGTATATGACCAGCATAGTTGATGTTACCAGCATATTTGATGTTACAAGTATATATGATGTTACCAGTATATATGATGTTACCAGTATATTGTATGTGACCAGGATAGTTGATGTTACCAGCATGTATGATGTTACCAGTATTTTTTATGTTACCAGTATTTTTGATTTTACCAGTATATTTGATATTACAGGCATATTTGATGTTACCAGTATATCGTATATGACAAGCATTGTTGATGTTACCAGCATATATGATGTTACCAGCATATCTAAAACAAAATAGAAAGAAAAGCTGAAAAGGTTAAGAGTGCTATCAACGGCTCTTTTACACAAGGAAACATTTTTTCTGTGGTATTAGATACGAACTTATATTTTCAATAATTGTTAATGTTTTGATTTACTTTGTTGTTTGGAAATTGATTTTACCTTGGTGCATTTATATAACTCTGTCTGTGAAGCAGTCGTTAGTGACCTAAGTCTTTGTCCTTCATTAAACCTAAACATTAAGAAAAACAGGATCTTGTCCCCATTTTGATTTTACTAAATTTCAATATCTAATAGGGGTGTTTATTTCGCCAACATATTTTCAAAAGGGAGTAATAGGTTTAAAAAACGAAATATCTCTATATGTCAACATTCCAGTATACAATGCACTACACAATTATGATTAACTAATGCGACGACGGTGTATCAAATTAAAAATATATCATAAACACATATCATAGGCCAAAATCATCAAAAGGGAAACTGTCCTTGTTTGTTATTTAGCTAACAGGTTATTAAACGTCACATATCTTTTAACCTATAGTCTTTGAAAACGTACATATATTTGAGATTAACCACAGGCAATCATGACACGACTTCATCAACTAATAATAAACCAAGAAACCGACAGATAGCTGTTCAAAGGGGGACATATCTGAGGAGTCAATATTTCGCCGTGATTCTGGCTGGAGGTGTTCGATCTTTCGATCCTCAGGTCGGCGAATTCGATCAAATAAAATAAAGAGGAAAGGTCATGGAGTTATTCCAATCTTTGAGTTTATAATATGGGTTATTTATTTCTCAAACAACATCTCAGACAATATCTTTCCAATTCATGTTTGATGCTTTTTTGGTTAGGTTTTTAGGTTATGACACTCTACAGTTGTACAGAAGTTGTTATATATCCACTGGTATCATTCAACTAATATGATACAGGTAAGTAGGTGTGTTCGTGAATATTTTTTTCATTTTCTTTAGGGTTATTTTGCCTTTTAATACTGGATGCACTCACAACTTTGCTATCAAGCTACAGGTATCAGAACCATAATATCTTGTCAAATCGTTTTACGAGTCATTAAATGAACTAATGCCAATGAACTACTTTTAGGTATTTTGGAAATTTTCAGTTACACTGTTAGAAACACGTGATTTCAATTTATAAGTTAAAAGAAAATTCAACATTTGATTGAATTCCTTTATGCTTTAACGTTTTTCAACATACGCCGACAACATTTAAGTAATTTGGCTAAATGTACCGTATTTATTTGAACATCATTGATTTGTCGTGGATTCGCTTTCATGAATTTGAAATTAATCTATTTTATACTTGACCATTAAACCTCTTAAACCGGGCCTATCTTTGATTTAAGGATTTAGATTAACATCTATTCTTGATTAACATGATGAATTCAGACTGAAATGTCCCTATTTCAAAAAACTTTATTGTTTATTACAAATGAATTGATGATAAGAAATAATCTATTGAAAGAAACACCATAAAATTTCATCACATTGCACAGTGTCGTTTGCTATCTCTTCATGACATTTCTTTAAAAGAAAAAAATGAATGAAAAATGCCATATAACATTTAGCATAATCAATTGATATATTTTCATTCCCAGAATAAAATTATTTTCTTCTGCCTTTCAAGGATTACATTACTTAAGGTTTATATAATAAATTCAAAAACATTGATCATGTTATATAAAGTAAACTCTGAAATTCTAGATTTGTCCGACCATATCTTGTTACGGTCAGTCTTGGAGGCATGCCATCTAACAAATAGAGATGCACAAATCCATCTGTCCACTTTCTAGTTACACAGAAATCGATACAACACGATGTTCCCAGAATCACTTGATCAAGAGGGAATAAAAGTTACACAAATATAGAATTTTGACTCGCTATTTATGAGCAATCGTTACGTCTCCTATAAAAACGTAGTATTGACTTTCCATGGCTGGTCATTGACTTCCCCAGTCGGTGTTTTTAAATTTATTATATCGTTAAAAAACCACATTATGTACTGCTTGTATATTACTGCTTCAGGTAAATTGGTTCACATGTTCTTGAAGACGATAAATCGATATTTTCAGTGAGTTGCTACGATAAACCGAATATTGAGTCCTCAACTCATGTTTTTGTTTGCGATTACTTTGACGTCGAACATATTTAAAGCAAATCCCAAAGTAGCAGTTATGTATAGTGACTCTTTCAGATTTTACTTATCATTGATTCAATATCCGTCTGATCGGAAACTGTTTTGTTGTTACTTTCGTAAGACTGTCAATGAATATTGACATACATGTACAGTAATGATATTTGCATCTTACACAATTGCACAATATACATGCTTACATAGCAAAAGAAATAACATACTAGAATCGTTATTTTCAGTGATGCTTAACAAATAACAATGTTATTTTGATCGTTTAGATTTGTATCATCATTGTTTAAGATTATTTAATCGTATTGTCTTTGTATAACCTCTCAGAGCAAACTCGTGTAAGAATGATCGATGTCACTGGTGGTTCACTAGAAACATTGACTTGTGGAAATTTGACTTAGACGAATATGTATACATGTACATGTCAATACCCTCTTGTGAAAACGGGTGTGCAAGAAAGACGGATATATCGACAGATTCACTGATGGTTCACAAAGCAACAATGACTTGTGGAAGTTTTACTTGGACGAAGATGTATAGATGTTGTCATTAAATACCTTCTTGTGAAAACTAGTGTGTATTGACTTCTATTGTAAATATTGATAGATTCAATGATGGTCCACAAAGCAGTATTGTCAACGCATGCTTAAGTTTGGAATGATCTATTATTAAGGTTTGGGATAATGAAACAATGCAGGCATTAGCAATCAGAAACCAGTGACAGTCGAAAGATAGTGAACAATAGCCTTTTTCTGGATCAACACAAATAACGCAAACGAGTTCACTCTGGTGAGTTTCAAACACTTGTAATCAGTATGAAAATGAATGAGAACAATTTATATAAATACTTTTTGTAAAGAGCAAAAATAATAAAACCATAAAACTGCACCAAGATAAGCACATAAAAGGAGAGCCATTGACATGCATGTATATTATACATTATACATTCAAGATGTTGATGACAGATGAATGACAGTTCTATAATTTATAATCCACATTGAACAATGAGTCTTTATACAATATTTCAGCTTTATTAAAGGCTTCAGTTTTTTGCTAAAGAGACGAAAATAATGTTTTAAGATATTGGTTATGTGTGTCTCACAGGGTATCCAAATCTACACTGTATAATGCCAATTAACAAAGGAGCTTGTACACAATATTTGAGTTTAATTTAGATTTTGCATGTGGAGAAGAAGGCAAAATTATATTCGGTCGTGGCCCTGTGGCCCTTATTTTCGACCACAGTTGCGCTTGTAATCACCACTGGCTAAGTTGTCTCGACATACCGTTCTGGTGAAGAAGACGAAATTATGATTTTTGGGCGTGATCCTTGTGACCTTTATTAGAGGCCATTGAGTCACCAAATTTAAAATTTATAATCATATCAATTAATAATACCCAAGATTTCAGTGGTTAAGAAAAAGCGAAAAGTTTCGGGACGTCGAACGCCATGATGTTCCATGCCATTAGCCCATATCAGACTTTTCAGGCCTGCTTAGCTAAAAATGGAAATAAACATGCTTTCTGATTGAGTAACAAATGTACATCGTCTAAATTTGTCAACACTGTCAGCATTAACGATACATGTACATGTACGTAGGCTACTAATTAGTGCAACAAGATCGATTGACGTTTATCAAATAAATCAAATTAGACCAGAAGCCAAACACATTGAAATTGGGTTCCAATTTGTGGAAATACTTTTACTTGCGTAGGAGTCATGTACTTAAAGTTGGTGACATCTGGGCTTAGATGATATCGGGTTCAAGCACTTGTTCTGATATCTCATTTAAAGGTCAATGAGGCTTAGATGATATGGTCCATAATTCCATCTAATAACTTAGATAGTGTAACATTTAAGAAAGATATGCACATCTGCAAAGGTGAACGACCCTTAGTCTACCCGACCGCTATGGTAACAGATCGAATGCTGAAGTTGAACCATTCTGCCCAATCAGGAGTCTCTATCAGTCACACTGTTGAATTAATACCAAGGATGTGTGGGGTGATATATCGTCAGCATTCTGTATCATAGGATGTCACCATTCCTATTTATTCCTATATCTCCCCACATTTCCCTTTGGATGATACAGCACTTGCATCCACTAGGAACATGTTCACGAATGTATTGCGATTTCCCGACCTACACTCCTAGGTTTTTCACATGATCACCCTGTCAAAAAAAGCTTTACCACTGCGAATAAAGCATAAGTCAACAATACTAAAATTGGAATAAACAGCGATGTTCCTAAAGTATCTTGATCGCTAAGTACGCACGTTATTTAAGCCCAAAGCACAATTAGACATTTAGATAATACAACACCAATATGTAATAAATACACACACAGACATACACACACACATCAAGGATCGTGCATCACGTTTATTTAGACCTGTTTAAGGTTTTGTGAATTATTACAATGATAGCAACATTTACGTATACTAATTATTTGCTTAAGTCCATCCCTCTGTCCCATATCACGCAAACGACCTTTCCTTACATTATTTCGCAATACAGGACAGTGATGACATATTGCTTTTTCGTATTCGTCCCCATGATCTTTAATCATTCTGTAATTATTCCATAGTGTTATCCTCAGTCTGTGGCCCAATCAGCTAGTGATGGAAAAGGGAAATCATACGTCATCCGCAAGGACATGATACTTATACAAATGACGATGATTTCAGGGTTGAACTGTATGCTGCCAGATATAACTATAACATCCTTGATGATAATCAATATTGTATGTAGTGTTATACTTTCAAACCTGTAAATATCCTTGGGGGCGTATACGTACATATACGTGTAATTCCGAGATTTTAAAATTATTACTTACATGTATATCATACTAGCAATAACCGCTACAGTTATGGCGTCACATTATTGCATTTTTTTCGGAGGACATTGTTGGCAATTTCGTTTGACTGTGTGATATCTTTACTTAAGAGGGGAAACAACCCATGCATTACACGACCCGATTGAAGAAAAGGTTTAAAACGAAAACTAGCAGTCATTTTAGTGAAAACACCTTTTAATAGTTCGAAGAATCCGCGGTGCTTAATCGAAAACATAACCATTCGTTTTAGAACTCGAACCTCGATCTATTGATCGAGGAGGTTGTTTTGCAATTATATAAACATTATATAAATGCACTGAATTTAACAAAGGCCTGTTGTACAAAAAGTGCCTCCCGCACACTTAATATTGATATATAAATATATAAGTATGTCGTGTCGTGGATGGAGGCGTATTACGATTCCTTAGTTACAATCAATTATGTACACGAATATTGATCGCATAATATGTATGTTCTTTTCAAAAATAGCATATTGTTAAATAACATTTTTCATTGTTGCTCATACAAAAGTAATTCCTAATGTGACGTCATAACAGGCAAGTTAAATATCTTCAATGTTTTCTTAGTTGTAGTGAAAGTACTTTGTGTCCATTGACTTCGTTTATAAATTGGTCATAGTACTCACAATTTATCACGTGTATTTGTCATGATCCGTATCCTGGTTCTGTACATTTTATCCGAAGAAGAAAGTAACTTGCCCAGCTAACAATCAACGTTTAATTTCATGAAAGTGTCCGTTATACAAAACATTTTACAAAACTTTTAAACACCTATTGCAATATTGTCTGAGTTTTCTGACACGTAGACAAAGGGGGAGCGGAGCATTTTCTAATTTGTTAATTAATGTATAAATATATACAAGGCACATACTATGTTGATGTATTTAATATAGCATTTATAGATACAGAATCTCACCCCAGTGAGATTTGAAACTTTTATCAATTCGTGTTGATATATTTGATATCAAAAGACACGAGGGTGAGGTTTTTTTTTATCATGCAAAAACATTCTTCATAACATGCAAATGGAAATGTACATCTCTGAACACAGCATTTCCATTAAAGGTCCAGTGCTGTGATGTCATATCACTGTTACATCATCATGGCATTGTGATATCATCATATTTTTTACGCCATAACTTGATGATATAAAAAGCATTATGATATCATATGGTTGACTGTGACAGGGCATAGTGAACATCAAAACGATATATCCCGTGGAACAGAGTTTTGGATGATAAATGATGAAATGTTCATGTTGAAGTTAATAATTAGTTTTTTTAATGAATGAAAGCTCGTCTCCACACCCTATGTCCAGTAAACTGTAACCTGAAGCCATGACTTTCCGAGCTGAACTACATGTAGAATTGCGACTTACAAACATATTTCTAATTCAAAATAACGTAATATACATCACATTTTTATATGTATTTTAAGATGAAATAAATTAATATTTTTTGAAACTTAAAACGCCAATTCACAATACAAATATCTCATAAATACAATATATCCATGTTCAACTTTAAAGCTGACTGGTAAAGTAATGTAGGCCTATCGTGTTAATTTCTTTTACGTATAAGTTATTAGCTCCGTTTTCGATCTATATCCCATAATCAGTATTTATTTTCTAAGAACACTTGAGCTGGACGAGATCATGTATTTCAATATTTGTTATTCAATCTTTAATTACATTTCCTCATTCGTGTTACCCATGTGTTTTTGTTCGGATATAGTATAATATAAATGATTAAAGTACCAGTATGTATGTATGTATAGCTTCCATACCACCAATTTCAGTATTTTCATAGTAGTTTATATGAAAGAAGGTGCCCATTAACAATATTCCAACTTCCGTAAACAGACACCTTAAAGAGTGATGATTTCACGTGTATGTAAAAGCTTCGTACTTTGAGTATCTGATATTTTTAGCTATAGCTAACCCCCACCCCCTCTGTAAGCTGACATACCCCCACTCCACTTACCCGTCATCCCACCCGGGCCACATACATCAGGCCCACTACAGTATCTTCCATGTTTCTGCTTATGGACAGGTATGTCATTAAAAAGGTATAACATAAATTTTTCAGGTAGGTTCCACAATGAAGGATTTTGTAGATGCAGTACTTTGCAGCTTTTGGGTTCATTGGCTTAATTCACAATCTTTGCTATTAATCTTAACTGTAATGTACTGTACATAGAGATTATTACCCGAGGAAGTGTGTCATATGACTTTTACGAAACGAGTGTGAATTTTTGTATTGCCCGAGCGAGAGCGAGGGTTATACACAAATTCGCACGAGTTTCGTAAAAGTTATATGACACACTACCTCGGGTAATAATTTCTTTATTACCCGTTCTATTCCATGTGTTTCGCGTAAAAAAAGTCAGAAAGTGGCCCACTTCTCAAGCAACAGTGACGTCACGAACAATCGTTTTTATGACGTCACAGACGACAGAATAAGGGAAGTCGCTGTGAAACAATCGTTGCTAGGCAAACGTGATATGTGCACATGTGCTCATATCAATAATATTAACTCGGTTATTTTCAACCATATGGGTAATACAAGTTGTTATTACGAGTAATCCAAGCCTGCTGTATACATTTCTGCAAATAAGCGTATTTTGTGACCTCCATAGCATGAATATCAAATGCCATTTTCAAATATTATCAGTTTACATTTGTTTTTTTATCAATACATTGATTTAAATTTCCAGCTAAATATCGCTGCATTAATGTCTTCAGCATCAAATCTAAGATACAAAAAAATAGATACAATGTTACATTTTGATAAGTGCAAGTACCTTGTATATGAACAATTGTTTGAAATTCCGCACGGACAAACCCGCACTTGTGTAACATATTTATGCATTCTTTTGAAGAATTGTATTGCGTTTAACTTGGTATATATACTATTGAAACAGGCGGTTTAGATACCTTGTCCTAATTAACACATCCAGTTTGAATGAGGTTGATTGAGCACTTTCCCAAAACATTAATTTGGATAATTATCTGCTTATGATTACATATGGTATTGAAAATACCAAATAGTTAGAAACACCTGTAACAAGCAGGCCTTGAAAGTGAATAGTCGTGACAAATATATCATTTTCCCTACACATTCACCATCAGCATTAACGTTATTATAGATGTATATATCTGAACCTTGATGTAACAATGAATAGGACTTTCATATTGAAAGGGTATGTCTCTAACCTTTGTTACCCAGGGTAATAGTTGATAATATTGATGTGGGAGCATATATATAATTGACATATATAATTAATTTGAAAATGAATATATAATCAAAACGATAAAACGACCTTTAAATGTATATACACAAGTATTTTAGATAGTGCTGACGTGTAAAGATATTTAGTTTCAACAAGTAATGGTAGCTATCCCATCTGGGATCTATATCTGGAATTTCAGTTATCAAACATTGTAAAATATAGAGATGTCAGAGCTTTCCTCTAAAATTCAGATAATAAATAATTATACAATGTAATAAGATATTGCTTCAAATTAAATAAGTTAAATAAACCTTTACCGAAGCAAATCAAAAGCAAGACACTGCTGCCAGATGAAGTGAATTTTAATGTCACTGCTCAGCAAAGAAGTAAAGAAGCATATACAGTTTCATCAGGAGATTTTATTTTTATTTCTAATTTTCTTTATTCTATTTGTATGACTGTTCAACCACACATGTAGTGCTGAAATCGTTATTTGAAACTGGGATTTGGACAGAATGTTTGGCATTTAAAGAGACAGTTCTATCGAGATATTTTTGTGAAAGGGAACCCAAGGAAATATTTAAAACATGATTATAAATCCAGTTACAAGTTACTGAGGGCAATATTTTGCCGAGTTTAGATTTGACAATTTGACAAAGACTAGCACACTGACACTCAAGCAAACATTGCAGACATTGTTGATCAGTCTAATGAATATGGATATACAACTTCTTTATTGCAGGAATGCGACGTTTCGGTGTAGATTTTAACATCGCTATCAAGCAATAGTAGTGATACTTGTCATGATCACAAGATGAATACGTATATAGTTGGAGAAACAAGATTTGAGTTTTAATTCATTGACTCATCATTGCAGCAGGATGTCATAACATACACCGAGGGGCAAAAGAAACGATACCAAAGTTTCAACCGAGTGAAATAAACAATATTTCGGCCGAATAATGTCGATTCTGAGTGTCTGCGATGAGGGTTTATCACCCAAAACTGTGTTCCATGGGAGATATTGCTTGTATGAGATCAAGCGATATCGTTTTGGCAGTAGATTTTGCACAATGCCCTGTCACCGTCAACTACATGACATCACAATGCTTTTACATCATCGAGCAATGACATCACAATGCTATGACGTCATAAACATGATGACGTAACAATGCTATGACCTCATCGCACTGAAAGTCAATTGGCAGAGATGTGCTCAGAGATGTACACTATCTTCACTTAATCGTAATAAAAATGATTTTGGATGATAAATAGAATCTCACCCTCGTGTCTTCTGATATCAAATATATCAACACTCGTTGATAAAAGTAAAATATCCTCGGCAAGCCTCGGATATTTGTAACTTTTATCAACTCGTGTTGATATATTTGATATCAGAAGACACTTGAGTGAGATTCTCTATATATCTCAAGAGATTAAAAAAATTCATTCATGAGAGTAAGATACTTGATATTTTACATCTGTTCAAACGCACATGGGGTGCTGAAATTCCAACGGGTTTTAAGTTTAATTGGCTTAAAGAGACATGGTGTAATTATGTTCCAGTCGCATCTATCTCTCTTGAATATCTTGCATTTTGTTGCTATCGCCCTCGGTACACAACACAACACGCTGAAATTAATCTTTGTTACGCAGTCGTTTCAAAACGAACTGATAGTTGAATCAATTGCAACCTATCCATAGTGTCAAATCACAGAGAGAAAGGACTATGCATAATGTATAAGTTGTAAAAGATTCAATCCAATCCTTCAGAATTCATTGGTGTTACATTTCTCTTTCTACGTAATGTCTATGTCAAGAGTTTTCATCTGAAAAGAAACATTAAGTTCAAATGACACAGAGACAGGTATTTAAATAAATATTTTTTAAATTGTAACTATTTATTTATAAAACACTGTACATTCTGTCCTTTAGAATTTTTCTGTAATTCAATGGCATTTACATCATATTTTTCATGATATTTAATCGTCTATTCCAGAAAAAAATTATGATTAAAACTACATATTTTTGTTTCAGATATCGGATTGCCAAATCTGTTAAGATTACAATTGACTGCTCAAGGATTCAAACCCTCTGTGGAAGACGATACGCCACCCGCACATCTGTTAAATATTGATACTGCTATTTTCGAACTGCCCACTTCACGGAGTTAAGACGTTCGATTACTGTGACTCAGCCTATAAATGCTAAGAAGAATAGTCTTGAACAAGCCTATGTGGTTTCTCCATTCTATTTCCATGTCATGTCGTGTCGGGGGCGGCCAAAGCTTTGTTATTGATCATTCGAAATGTAAGTAGTTATTGATTGTGAAACAAGATTCTTTGTTACATGTATAAACGTATTAAACATTTATAAATCAGATGTTTATGCTTTGAATTGAAATTTTTATTTTTGTTCATAGAATACACTTTTACATGTATTTGCATATACATGTATATGTATATGTTTTTAAATAATAAGATATGTCCTGATTGTATAAATTATAACATTACAATGTTGAAAATGAAGCATAAATGACAAGTGTGTTAGCGACAAAGATCTCTACATATATATTCAGGGAGTTGTGTTTTTTAATAATAATACAAAATCCTACAACTACAGAGTTGAACATGATCCAGGGATGCTTAAAGACACTTTGTACTGACGACATATCTGCGTATATAAAATAATATACATGTCACATGATTTTTAAAATAAAGGTTACCTAAAATGATGTCAGCAAAGAAAACCCCCGCCTCTACATGTTCACCAAGTGACACCTGTACCTATTCAATTAACAGGGAAACCCGCATATGAGCAATCGACGATTACACATCAGGACCACCCTTATCGTATGACTTCCATATATGGAAGTAATGGGGCTGCAATATTGATGACTTACTCGTCGGTGATTCTAAGGTAAAACCATGGAGGTGAGACAGCTAACCGTCGCACTCGTCAGTTCATTGATTGTTTGTCACTTCAGTCATGTGTAAATAGACAATCGACATCTGTTGTCAATGCAAACAGACTACGTTTCTACTATGCTGATGTCAGAACCTGCATGATGACATGGCGCCCCGCCTTTGTGTAGGACAATCATTTGATTAGATTAGAAACACTCAAATCAATTTGATTGCATATATTCACTTTGTCTATTATAAAGAGCAACCTTATGCAAAAGGTGTGATCATAGCGGGTACTCAAGAGCAAATTTGTTTTGCTGCAGACAAGCATTAGTCAATGCAGTGCAGGCCGACCGCATCCTGGTGTGTACTTGTGCAGTGCAAGAAACAATTCTTCGGCATTCATGAAATATACACCTAGTGTACACGTGCCCCTTAGCCTCCCATCCCAGTTGAGGAACGCTGACTCTGTGCATCTATCTGTCAGGGGTGAAGTAGTTCCAGTACCTAACCGCTCCTACACTGTGAGCCGGCTGTCTTACTGCCCTGTATCGATCTTCAAGCTCACTGGCTGACGCGCTGTGAATAATCTAGTCACGTGGTTTTGTGTACAGGAATAAAAGCGGGGAATACGCACAGTTACGCCAATAGTAACAGCTCGCTTCAGCTAGCAGACGACTCTCTCTCTCCACTGAGACACACGCCTTGAATTGTGTTTACCACGTTGGATCTTACCTTCGTACATCTCTCCGGATTTTATATACAGTCCAGACTTCAATCCTTCGATGAAACTGCTCGACAACGAAACGATGCATCAGGAACGACTTCTCCACGTGCTGCCACAGCGGGTCTCCGCCTCCGCCCCCCACTCAAGGTCCTGTTCCTTCAAGAACCGACCCCGTCCTAAACTTGAACTGGACCTTGCAGAGGCTCGCCCTCGCATTAACAGCATGCCAAACTGTGCAGTCTTCCTCTCCCTCCCAGATGGTCTACATGGGGATCTCAGGATGCTTGGACACCAAGCTGGCTTCTGTAGGGTCAGGTCCTTCAGAACGACATCCAAGGGGGTGGTCAACCATGGCGACTCTTTCAAGAAGAGGAGCACCAGCAGTTTGATGTCATCTGGAAGCACGGTAACAGAGAATGAACAGAGACAGAGGACCCTAAGTGTGGCGTCAGAGGAGAGCGCGGCCGTGAGTGCAGGGTCATCAGCACCCTCCTACTTCAGGGTGGTCATGCTTGGAGCCACCGGGGTCGGGAAGTCTACCCTCACCAGACAGTTCATGACATCGGAATATATGGGCTCGTATGAGACAATAACTCGTAAGTATTCATCATTTATAATTTTATTATTTCCTTATTTATTACTGTCGTGTTTTTCATTGGATTCATATTCATTAAATTATCTTTCTTACAGCCGTTGATTTTCATGTTTGTTAATTATAATATTGTAATCAAACTGTTACAATAGACCATTACGATTTTGATATATTTAGATTTATTATTTACTTGTTTATGGTTGTATATATCTTCATATACCAGTATTGTGAAATCGCTTGAACTGCTATATATGCTGACACAGTATGTGACACTGTCTTTAGCTCGGGGTGATGTCACAGACATACATTGTCATAGCGGCTGTTTATACACTTTGACGTCACAATGACTCACCCATCGTGGGCTTGGATCGATGGGGATGTAATCCACTGTGTTATTTATGTACCTACTAATTACAAAGCGTATATTTAGACACACAAGTACAAATTCATTATCTAAAGCTACCGAAATACAACGTAATTAGTTTTAGTTAATGACAACATTTTAAAATATGACCTGAGCCATACACAGTTTATTACGCCCTTAAGATAAATTATAAATCATAAAAATAACTGCTGTTCATTATTATGTTAATATTATAATTTAAAAGATACTGTTTATAAATTTAACATGATGACATCACCCTCATCTGTATAATGAAATGAGATGATGTCACCATGCATGTCGATTCCAATCAGAATTTGAATAGAAATGACACTAAAATAGAATTGTTATCTACATTTAGTAACAAGCGAAATAAAATGCTCTAACGGGTCTCTGATTAAAGATTAATTCGATAAAATACTTAAATAGCAGCAACCGCCCAGACATTATCGATTTTCTCAGCGCCTTCTCAACATCCGATGCTACGTCACAATCTAACTCTAACTAAGATTGTGACGTCACTTTTCCTGTTTTTCTCTCTGTGACGAGAAAGTGACGGGAAATCGATAGACACAGCGCTGACTCTAACCTTGGCCACGTCGTGCTGTAATGTAACGATTTTTTGTCAGCTTGTTTATCTGGAAATTAGATAATATCCAAAAATATATTTTCATAAAAAATATTTTCATCATACGTTCTCTTTTTAAAATATTCTACTTTTACATTTTAACTTAAATAGAAGAAAAAAACAACGATTTACATCATAGAATTTTTGTATTAAATATGAATATATTAATTTTATGATGTACATTGTAGCTGTTTGCATAACTGATTAAAATATGATTATTAGGTATATGTTGTAATTGATGTTCCAAAAAAGAAATCAATGATATTTCTCAAGCAACGCTATTTTCCTTTAAAACACTATGTTCCCTTATCACGTTTGTATTAAACCTTTTTTGATATTTTAGCATCAAGCAATAACTACTTTTAAAAAAGTTGCTTTTTAATCTTTCCGATGAGATGAATATTTTCTGATGATTGAAATTCAATCTTAGCAACATAAGGTGTTTTTCACCTGGAAATCAGGTCATCGAATATAACATAGACATTTCAATAGTGTATCTGTGTATGCATGCTAAAATATGCATACACAAACAGAAGTTCGATCCGTTGCAATAAATAAAGATATTCATAAACCTAAACTATATATTTTATAGACAACACGTTGCTGCGAACATAGGTTACAGAAAGGATAATTATGATTCTGCGCTTGTAGGCCTCCTCTTATAAATGTTTTTGAAAAATTATTATATAATATGTAAGCATTATTTACTGCCTGGTTATCTTTATCTTGTTTAGTGTCTTGATCTATTACAATTTTTAACTTTTGAATGTTGATACTCAAAATAGTTTATTCCCTTGCAGCTGATAACGAAGATGAAGACGAGTCGGTGGTTTCCGTCATGTTGGATGGAGAAGAATCAATGATGGAGTTCATCGATAACCCTCAGGTTAGTATCATTACCTTATAGACTTACATTTACAAAGTTCAACATAGCTTAAACCTTACACACTGCCCGCCCACCAGTCACAACCACGATCACCAGAGTTTTGTTGCTCACGGCACACTGGCGTCAACATTATGATACAGCAGTATGTTAGCACTTGTTTTTATTTAAGCGTTGTATGAATTACGTTTGCTTGATGCTAAGTTTGTTTCAAGCCAAGATTTCCTATACGGAATGATGCCACTTTAGAACGTACTGAGTTAGGGTGTACAATGACCACTGATTGCCTAACCATCTTGCCTGATTCTGAGCTATAAATGTGTTAAGGCAATGTGTAAGGAGCTTGCCAGTGGAGTTAGGATGTTACAAACTGTCTCCTTTGTGTCTTTACTTTTTCTAATTGGTGCTGGGCTTCATGCAATCGAGATCGTTGAAGATGTTTCTGATTGCTGTCAACTAACGAATGATGCCACATTGTTTCGGCAAGTTAAGGCAATGTTACAACATCAGAATTGAATTTGGAATTATTGAAAGTCGTTTTGAAACATGAATAGGATATGATTGCCAGCGGAGAAGGAAAGTTGCCCATGTTATGAAAATAGAGAGTAATTTAATCTCGGAACGTTCTCAGATTGCCCAGCGAATACAATAAAATCGATACGAACAGCGTCGTATAACCATATTTATATTGGATTATGCATGTCTCGTTCCATACTCCCAGTGTAACCATTCCCCAGAAATGTCCATAAATTATGTTTTATATACCCATTTGCTTTGATAACATGTCTGAAAGTTACATTTAGTTCAGTGTAATCTATTTCATTTGAAAATGTGCTTATTTCACCCTGTATTTGGAATATCAGTTTCATTTAGAACAAAATTATTTGCGAGATGCAAATTACCCATATTTACCATATCAAGATTTTGCTACGATGCTTTAGCATTGCTTAGAACAGGTCTGGAGCGTTAAGCGCTCTACAGATTCACTCCTGCAGGTGAATATCAGACATATGTGATTGACTCTGTAGTCTGTAACGATACTCATTTCTGATTTGACTGAATGTCCACATATTTCCTCACACACACAGTACTAAAACGGCGACTTTATTCCACAGGAGTGCGACTTTGACGACTTGAGAGTTGACGCCTTTGTTGTTCTGTACTCCATCACTGACCAGGAATCCTTCCACACCGCCGTCAACATCATCCGCAACCTCAGGGTCGACATGGGCACTGACAGGGCCATCATTTTAGTGGCCAACAAGACCGACCTGGTCAGACAGAGACGTGTCCCAACGCCTGGTACGTAGTGTGTCTGAGTTGTGCTGACATTTAATCAATCAGAACTTTAACACAAGTTTAATAATGCGTGAAAGAGTCACGTTTTTATGTCGATATTATTACAGATATATTTTGAATTACTGTAGACAGCCAATCGTTTCCGGTCCATTGCTTTTGGTATTTTAGTTGGCAAGATATTCGAACCCATTGTTACACTATTAAAAGGCGCTAGCAAACATGAAATCGCCAGCACTGCCTGGTACTACATTGTAGCCACTCATCCGTCTCATGTCTATCCCAATTAAAACATAAAATAAATTTAACAAATCATGTAGCTAAAATTGTGATCAATATCGTAAATAATGGTATGTCGCTCCTATTTTCCAGAAGCCAAGGTGATCGCTATGAAGTACGACTGCAAGTACACAGAGACTTCAGTCGCCATCAACCATCACGTGGACGAGCTTCTGGTCGGGATCCTCAGTCAGATCAGATTCAAACTCAGCATTCCTACTCAACACACGCTAATGTCGGAGAAACCAAAGGAGAAACTCTCACCAAAACGTGCCATGCTCTTCCTCAGCAAACTGTTCAAACAGGCCAGCCGCAAATCAAAATCTTGCGACAACCTTTTTGTTTGACTGAATCACTGATAACTGCTTGTGTGAAGTTACTGCCTTGTGTTATGAAGCGATTGCAACCATTTTATGACATCTTTGGATACTCGTTCCTGCTTTAACAACGAACAGTTGACAATTGCTGCTGAATACCACATACTCTATTCCATCATCCATGCCAAGGCATCATCATACGTCATCGTCTATGACGTCACCCATGACGTCACAACACAGAACAATCGCCAGTTTGTCCGACGCTAAACATTCCATGGTGAGTTTCCTGCATTGTCTTAGTGGCATTCAACAAATTGAGGATGAATGAAGAACATGAACAAATAGACAAGTTTCTTTGCTAATGTTAAAAATTATGGTTGTTAGTGTTCAACCGTTTTCATTTTGCCTATTAAGACTTCTACATTTCTATTAAAAAATGTAATCATTTTACGATGCTGTAATTAATTTTCATTTCGGTCTGTTTGTAAATGTCATGTCACTTATCAAATGTTATTCTTTTTACAGCCACCTTTGAACGTTCACGAGAAGAACCATAGCATCGTCGGATGAAACACTAGACATGAGACTATTAAGTAAGTAAGACACATTTATTAAAGTCAATATTTTATTAGGACGTTGACATTTTCTCAAGGTTTGGTACATGACACTTTGATAACATTGGTAGCATCGTAAGAATGTCATTAATATTTCAAATTATTTCATATCATTATTTGCCCGAAGCAATACTATTTTGACATATCACGTTTTTTCTTAAACGAGGTATTTGTTCAACAATTCCAAAACAAATTCAATTATAATAAGATAGATAATATTTCATTCAAAGTATATCTAAACACACATATTACTAAACAGTGATTATTCGTATTTCAGATGTGAAGATAAGAAGAATCGTGAAGAAAACCTGATCTCAGACATGTGTTATGGTGACACGTGATTCAGAATGATTCTGAATGTGACTGTAATAACCAGCGGAGGGAAACCATCAATAAAACCCCTTGTGTTTAACATGAAAGAGACCATTGACCCCTCACGTGTGTCCAATTGACAGTTGGTATCTGACTTCAAATGTGTTAAAAGAACTAGTGAACTGCCCACTAATATCAAACGTGTTAAAGAGACTCCATGATGCCTTAAACATTATGAACTTATGGGAGGCCATCCATTCATATATTACCATTATTTTCAAATAGTTTTGAAATCAGATGTGATAAGCTATCACGTTCTGAACAATAAGGGGGCTATCACTAATACAACAATCTGATATCAAATGTGAAATCATCGACCGAGGGATAGCCTGGCCCAATATGGTTGTCCATAATCCACAACTCATGGGCAAATCCTTGGTTATCCACTACAAAAAGTTCTGATGGTTAACCTATCAATGGTGCTAATACGATATGGTAAAAGACCATCAGTGCATATCTTCGTTACAAAGCATTAATGGCAAATAACCCAACACTGGCGAACTGTGTTCCATGGGACCAAACAAAGCATGTACATTACTCATACATTTGTATTTTGAAATAATTTTCCTACTTATCCCAAAGCCAATAAAAGTTATATTTGCATACAAAAGTGTTTTCTTTTGATTCATACCCTTTGTTGATGACAGAACGAATGTATAGATACAATCATATTCATAAATATGATATGATATATCAATATTATTACATACGGAGAAAATGTTTATTGTGTCCATTGGTCCATGATATATGTTTGTTACTCGCCCACTGAAGGCAGAAGTGAAATGTTCGATTTGATGCGAACATATAGTACTGTGTTGCAAGTTGAATACTTTGTGTAAGGATTTGTTCTAGATAGATCCTGATTTGGGGCATCAGTAAGGATATCCTCACGTTAGGATAAAACCCATTCTCTAAACGATTCTAAACATGTCTAAACTTGTGCTACTGATCCTAGCCAGGATAACGAACTCTTTAATAAAATCACATTGACTTGGAGAATCCCCTGAATATTATCCATGATTCATTGCTTACACATACAGAGATAAGGTCACCTGCAATGTTAAGTAACATTTTTTCACAACTATTCATTAAAATTACCACACATCCAAAAATGAAAAAATAATATTATTCTCTGAGATATTTCCATCATTTTATTTCTTTTATGAATTTAAAAAATTGTTTATGCCAGAAAGAGATTATTTTTTACTTCAGAGTCTTGTCTTGAAAGTACTTGAAAGTTAAAAAAAATAGCTAAATATATGTGTAAACAAGATGTGTTTGTTAAACACGGATGCCCCCGGGTATAAGCATTGTTCCGATTAAAATATAAGAGTATTCTCTAGTATCTACTAATCATGTGAATTGATAGGTGACGTATTGAAGGTTGTCACTGACTGATGAAAGGTTATGGGCAAGGGTTTACAAAGGGCTCTCTACACCAAGGTCAATGTAACAATGGCAACATGATTTTCTAAACTGAAAGGTCTCATCACAACAGACGTACGTACGTGTCAAGTATCAACATCCTATCACTGACCAGTTATGTTATCAAAGTTATGTCCAAGGTTAAACTTAGAGTTTAAGGTTGAATGCTTCCTGCGTCAAGGCCGAAGTTGTCACAATTTAAACAAAATATGACCTCGTCTGAAAGGTATCATTACAATTGATGCAAATGTCTAGTATCAAGGCATATAACTGAATAATCAAAAGCTACCGCCAAGGTTAAAGTTTTCGAAAAAAGGTTCCTGCTCCAAGGTCATGGCCAGAAGGACAAACGTATGTTTTAATCTGAAAGATCCCATCATAATGGATGCACACGTTCAGCTTAAAAAGGCCTGTCTCTAACGAATCAAAAGTTATGGTCATTGTTAAAGTTTCTCAAACAAACAGACGAACAGACAGATTAACAGGTGAAAAACAATGTAAACCCGGAATCTCGGATTCGGGGGCATAACAATTTTTTCTTAGTTTTATGAAAATAATGACTTAAACCCCATTTAATGTGTCATGTGGAGGATAAAGCAAAGATAGGTGAGAATAGGTAATTATATTTCCCCTTGGATCTCTTGTATAATGGTATGCCTTGCAGTTATGTCAGTTACACATATTCACATAATGCGGTTTGTTTTGAAGGACACACCCATTTTAGTTTTGTTAAATCAATGTGTCCAGACATTCGTGCCGTAATTGTATATGATATACTGAGAACTGACACCTGTGAGACAACTCCGTATCGAGTGGGAAGCTTTGGCACTATCCATATACTACAGTCGTCTTAACATGATCGGTAGTGTCTCGCAAATTAGCTGTTTGTTTAAAATGTAGAAGGGAGGGGGAGGGGGTAACTTTAGGACTTGGAAGCTTTATTAGGTGGATGCAGTTTTAAATCGCGTTTCTGTGTCCACAATGCATTCCATGATTCCAGTGAACTTCTACCTCACTATAATACCTAGTTGAACATTTTGTTTCCAAGACATTGTGATCATGTAATTATCGCTCATTTGAACATTTTTGATGGTATTTATATAAGCAAAAATTGAGATTATGATACTGACATATAATAAAAACAAATTCCCGCAAGTTGAGAGATACTAAGAGTAAAATTAAAACATTAGAACAGGTGCATTTGATTGGTTTTCTACTTGAGACCAACTGCTCAGGACACCCCTCGCACATACATGTTAATGTATATGGATTTGCGAACCGGACTGTTATCGCTAATATGGATATGCGAACCGGGCTCATATGGATGATATGGATTTGTGAACTTGCCTGATATAGCTCTGATATGGGTTTGATATGGCAGAATCCTTATTGTTATTGGCGTGTTTATTATTATTCGACGTATATTTGTGTAAGTGATCAGCCAAAACGGCTGCAGATAAGTCAACCAATCTTTCCAGTCAGATAGCATGAACTGAAATGCATGTTATTTATAACAGAAAAGGCATGAAACATATGTAAAATGTACTATTATATTTACTGATAATGTTTAAACTATTATTTAATTATAACAGATAAATAGGAAACAAACAAGTGCAGCAAGCTACTGTTAGAAAAATAACTTTATTCAAGTCTCCTTTCCTTGACGTGTTTTACTAAAAAGGCCGTTGTAGCTAAACAACTTAACAATTTTTTATAGAACTTGCAGGAATGTTGAGGAATGCTGAAATAAGTAACTTAATAAACATGAAATGAATCATAGATACGGCTGAATTCTGTCGTCGACTGTATTTTAATATATGTTTGTTAAGGTTCAGTGGTATCTGTAATCTTTAAAAATCTATATAAAATGTTTATGTCTAGAGTGTTAATATCATACAAAAGACTTTCCTACATGTAACTGGTTTTAAAACTTATTTTGACTTTTAGGAGTACTTCATTTGGAAAGTGTCACGGTGTTCCTAGCTCAATAATTGGAAGACACCAAATCAGGAAAATAATATAAACTATTACACATCAAAGCAAGACAGAAAGCCAAGATACAGATTAACGAACAATGTTTATTTCAATCAAGCAAGTAGCCACTAAGCATTGGAGCGCATCACTCACTGACCAATACACACCACTAAATGAATGCTAATTAGCTCAAGAGTCAATCAATCAAGCAAATAACCGCTCAACAATATACACACAGATTAAAGAAAAGCTCCACGTGAGTATGACACTACTCAAGCACGTAACAACTGCGATAAGTGTTAATTACGGGTAGACAATGGGATTGGACCTGTGACACTCTACTGGGAAGACAATCTCACTCACAGAGCGAGTTAAATAGGGATATAAAACTACGGCACACAGTACCAAGTAAACCCTATAATGGAAATATGCCACACAGTGGGTGTAAGTTACTTAGGAGTAGGTATAAGTAAGTCTTACAAATAATGTGGAAATGGTAAGTCTATAGTATACAACTATGTGATCAATAAACCATACAAGACAGAGATATCAAGATAGTCATCTCACCAAATCCTAAGAGAGCTTCCCAGAGTGCAGTCTCCTGTCCAGCCCCTCAGTGTCCAAACGAGGAATCGTGGTGCCCAGAGGGCTGAGACCGAACTGCCACCAGAACGACTGAGCAGTTCTATTAAGTAAAGAGTGCGGACGTCGGAGAAAGCCACCTACCCGCACTGTTGGAGGGTGAGCTCCGACTCCTAAGATGTGTTTTGTTAAAATGGCCCCAGCTTACTTATTATGAGTGGTACAATACAAAGTGAGATATCAGAATATAGGGCTCACTCTAAGCTACATGTACATATAAATATAGTTAACATAAACATCAATACATAAATATTATAAAGGATATGGCGAGAATCCAAGTCATAAACAACTGACTGTAACACACATAATTGCAAATAATGTAAATGAATGTAAAGAGGACAAGTTCCCCTTTTAATATATACAATTACTGTTGACATGGAATACTGATACAGGTGATGAGAGGCGGGAGAAAGGAGCGAGGAAGCACTCCTCGTTACAAAAGTCTTTTTGAAGTTAAGCTAAAACATTGATGAATATATCAGAAAAGCATGACAGTGGGACAGCGGATTTGCTTCTATTTTCTCAACGTCCAAAATGTATATCCAAATAAGTTTTGTTTGTCTCTAATAAGCAATTCTAATCAGAGGTACATTTGTTTCGAATTTAAGATACATTGTATACGACAGTATTTTCCCATCTACACTACCCTTACTGTCATAATGATAATAATGGTAAGGTTTATGTATTATATTGTGAATGATAATCACTGCATGTGTAAATGATTTATTACAACAGAAGTCTATTTCATCATGCTTCATGTTAAAAGAATACATTTCTGCAGAGAAATCACTAAACCTTCCCCCACTTGAAATGTTGACACACATATTTTGGTGTACATGCTTTTACACACTCCCTGACGTCTAACATGTCATGAAAGGATTCCTTGGTGAATGCCCAAGACATGCTCATTAATAATATTTTTGGAAAGTATCCTATAGATGTTAAAAATTGCGATCAGCCATGCATTTACAAAATTTCGCCATTCGCCATTTTGGAGATGGTAACTGCAATTATACCCTTCTCAGTGTACTAGGTAGTGAGGTTTAGTGAACGTTATCCAGGTTGTCTTTCTTATTTGGGAAATATTCCGCAGACCAAGAGTTAAAAGGAGGGTTCTGTTGGAGTATTTTGTTTTATGAAAACGAAATAAGAGGAGACAACCTTGTTTACAAATGCATGTGCTATTAATACATGTTTTGACTCATTCTAGTTGACACATATTACGCTCAATTTACGGAGGGTAATGTTTTGATTATTCATTAAACATTTAAAATAGTGAAAAGATATCAATGTTATTTTACGCTGATGAGAGTGTCTAAAGCTTTGCAAAGACATTGTTGTTCAGTCTAATACTGAATTATTTGTTACTTTGTATATAATTTCCCAATATACATGTTTTATTATTTTTAAAAAAATAGACCTTATAAAACTACAGCATATTTCTCATCATATCATGTAATGCATAAAAACGAAATAGGGGATCCCGGAAAGATGTCAGGTACTGCGCTGAAATTCGGTGTAGCATTGCAACCAAACCTTACTGCATGTAGAACAGTTCTCTACTGCAGGTAAAGTTGCCGAAGTTATTAACCAGTCTAATTAAAATAAGGCCGTAATTAGTTGCACTAATTTAATTAATTTAATTTGATTACTATCTGATTTTTATGAGATTGATTTGTTCTCTACAGCAGACAAAGTTGCCGAGCTACAGACGGGATTCGAACCCCGGACCTCTTGATCCGAAGCCGTACTCGCTAACCACTGCGCTATAATGCCTCGATTTTAAAGAAAAGATGTACCTAAACATACATCTGTTTCCTCAATTTTATAATATTAATTAGATTTTAATACTTTTAAAATGTATATACTAAAATGTAGGTTTAATTTTGAACTTTTGTAAGAATTCACTCTAGCGACAATAAAAAAGGTAGTACTAAGATTTCAATGAAGTTTGAAACATACATGCATTTCAACCCCAAAACGTTCATTCTGTCTTTTTCCTAAAACTTTTAATTTGAATTGAATTAAAAAATTGTTTGTCACAGTTTTCATAGTTTTCATGATGTTTCTATTTAAATTTTGTTGTCTTTAGATGTCAGTTATTTTCTGACCATAAATATAACTCGACCTGAGTGTGTGTCGTTTTCTTTTTTTATTCGAGAAGATCACGTAATTGTTCTGTCAAACTCGTATGAAAGCCTTCAGTGTATGTGACAGCCAAACCGGAACTCCACCATTCGCTGTTCTGCGCATATGCCAAACGAGTCGAAAATTATTGTGAAACCAGCGAATTCCAAAGAGAAGCTTTTTATTAGATATATAAATCTAGTAAACGGTTCTTAAGACATATCGCTAACAAGGGTAGCAAGGCAGGTCTTGGTTTTAACAGTGAAATGAAAGTCAATCCAAAATACTCTATGGTAAATTCTCCCTCACTTGCTAAATGTATGTGCAAATTATGAGTATAATCAAGGAGTTGTTTTCGAGTTATTTAATTTGGAACAAGAGATGTTATTTGGCTTGGATGTCCTCCGTCTAGCGTTAAACGAACGACGGGAATAACAAATTGCACCAATAAATTTTACACGTAGCTGTTTACGTAAGATTATTGCCAAGGACAGTGTTGCACATATTACAGGTAGACCTGTGTTCATTGCAGTATCGATCCAGATGTAAGCCAAATTACATCTCTTGGAGCAGGTAACACAAACTGCACGTGGTACTTGCAACGTGATGTGGCAAGAACCAACAAGAACCAGATGTCCTTTGAAAATGACATAATTGTTTGCACTGATCATGAAAGCACACAGCACCTTTAAAAAGGAACACGTAGAACAGACAAAAATGTGATTAATATGTATAAAGGATTAATGATATTCTTTTCAAATATTTCATAATTATAATTTTTAAAAACTTTAATTCAGTTTGACAACAGTTTACATAAACAGAGGACATACATAGTACATGTATACACATCACACATGCCTCAAAGAAGTTACACATCACTAATATGAGGCCATACTAACAACTAGACGTTTACATTTACGTTATACATAAAAAGGACAAACATGAACGTAGATTAGATAGAAACATTAGCAATATAATGTATAAATGATTAAAATAAGATGAAGGTGTGAGTATAATTGCGTGAACTACTTCTTATGGAAAATGATTTTGTTAAAAAGGAAGTTTGTAACGTGTAGGATTTAAGGGTGCATTCAGTGTGTTGTTGGAGTCACATATGTCAAACGTTATGAAAAATGTGTTTATAAAGAAGTACTGGCTGTTTCCGAAAATTAATTTAAATTTTAATGCTAGTCGACTCAGTAAATTTACAATATAAAGGTGGAATTAGGGATTTCTAATAGAAAGCCGGATACTTACCGCGGCTGGCGCGCACCAATTAGTCAAACGAAATGTATGAAACTGACTTGCAACAGACAAAACGATAAATGTGGGTTGGTAATAATTAATGGGTCATATAACTACTGTGAATGAAAATTGGACGTGTAGTTTCGGTTTCTGCATACAGTATAAGTATGTTTGTTCGATTGGAAATAAGAAATGATCGTAATATATTATGAACTATGCAAATTGAGTAAAATTATTTAAACTGAAATCAGCACATATTGTAAATGGCACGGATCAAATAAAATATCATGGAAATCACTGAATGTCCCTTTAAGGGGGACGTTTGGACAATAGTCGACCTACATTTTATTTTTCTCGGTTCCAGATATTGTATGAAAAATAACTCTCGTCGCCTGCTCAATGTAAACTAAGTTAAAGACAACTTCGGAAAGATAGTTACGTATATTGCATATTACTTATATTACTGCACATTGGTTGCACGATTTCTGCTAACTACTGAAATATCTTCATAAACTAACATAGACTGAACATTGATAGTCAACGTTTTAAAATCTCTAAAGGGTGTGTTTCCTCCTTGAGTGACTAATTGAACGAATGCTGTGGAAATTTGATATTTTTATTACTTAAAATTATATTTTGGGCACTTTGTCTTTGACGACTTCGGCATCAGGGAATGATTACAACATATAACATTTTGGTGTTATATCGCAACAAGTATATTTGATTATTTTCGAACTGATAAATTCTTCTAAATAATATTCATTTTCATAATATTCAATTTAAGAATAGGTACAGTATACATCGCATCTTGCTAATATCTTCAAACAAATCACCAATCACTGGTATTAGTTGTAACATGAATTTATTAATTGGGCAATATCTCGCCAATAAATAAACCCTCAATAAGAGTAATTGCTGATCGATCTGCAGATGGAAAGCACATCAAAACAGCTGGTCCCGTGACCCATCCTTGACGACTCCCACTCAGTATGATACACCTGGCACTTGTTAACACTTCCTAGTTGTTTCTAGCTCTTTAATACACGGCATTTATTTGTTCGAGGCGATTCATAAATTGCTCGTGTTTGCATTTCATTAGAACACATGTCTACACGTGGGTGGAATCACGTGAAAAGTAATTGTTGATAAAAAAAGATACACCATCTGTTTGTTGATTGAAAACAACAAACCAAGCCTTTAGGCGATTCATCCTATGAACACCGTTTTGTTAATTTAGGATAATTATAAACCTAGATAACTTCTCATTTAAAGAACAAAAATAAAATACCAAAGAGGTTTCTCGGCATATGATTCACTTTGCATAATAAATGAGATGTCGGGATGAAATTGACAGCAAAAATATGTTTGATAACGGATAAGGATATATAGCGAAACGTCGCCATCGTTAAATAAAGAAGTTGACCATCTTTAAATATCCTTATCTTGAATTCAACTACTGCAATTAATTAATGTAGACTTATAAGTGCCTACAAGTGCTTTAAGTAAATATAAAATATCTATATTCACCATCTAAAACGTATTCCCAAAGGAGATTTCACTTTTTATCAAACGAAAGTGGTTGTATGGATTTGGTTTGTTTCATAATGTCATATTCGTTATGTACATGTTTGCGCGGAGCGCACGTGAATCCAGTCAAGGGCAGTTAAGTCTGGGTGATTGTCAGACGGTCATGAAAAGTTTCGTCGTGCATGTCGTAGGACATGGTCTTCAAGTCAAGTGTAAGAGCGCATATAAAACGGTAAGCTTTAATATTCATAAGCATATCTTTCATATGTTGCAGTAATTGTTATTTATTACTACTCCCAGTCAAAAGCATACGTTTTATATAAGTTTACAAGTTTATTCGACTGAGAACGAATGTATGAATGTAAATCGTTTGTATGACTGTTACAGTATACTAAATAAGTTTGTTTATTGCTTGCAGTCAATCTACTCGTCTAAATCGTCTCTACAAGTTGAGAAATAAAGATATGAGGTCGCTCTTCAACCAGAAGGTTGTTCGTTCGTTACAGGGGATTTACTTTTGATAGCGGATTTTGCACAATGCTAATAAGTATATACTCGCAAACTACAATGAAATAACATAATCTACATGTAATAATAATTAACAGTGTTATCAAAATCTTTGACATTACAGTGTCATATCATCATGGAAGCTTTGATAGTTGTACTCTATTTGGAAACGAACATATTTCATTGAAAAATAATCAAAACTGATTTTGATTGATAAATAGAATATCATCCTTCCGATATCAAATCTGTCACTTATCAAAGTAAGCAAGTCTATAAATATATTTGTACATTTTATCAACTCGGGTTCGATTTCAGAAGACACTTTGGTGAAATTCTATATCTATGAATTACATTTCAATATCAATTTAACCATTCATTTGCACTGAATTCTGAGCATGCTTTGAATCACTGGCGATCACTAACGTTTGGTCTACTTTCAGGCAGCCACCATCAAGATAGTGGGACCATGGTTCGACCACAGCCCCCTAGCGCTGGGGCATGGTGGAACTAGTTGACTAGTTCAAGAATTTGGTTGGATTAAACAAGATTTGTTGCGCACCAATGAAAGTCCCACCATAGATATCTTCGTGGCAATTAAGTACGAAAAGGGTGCAAGTTCTGAACTGTTATTGATCGACAGCTAGTAACAGGTTAGACGAACTCTGTCCTGGAACTGAAGGGCCGATGGTGTTGAGTGTCAGCTGAGCAGTGTGTCACAGGCGGCGTCCGTTTAGGTTGCATCAATGTGTTTGAATCAGTTGAGTTGAACAGTGAAAGGTACCACTGAGCCATTTAATGTGATGTACTTTATGGTTAGTTCCAATGTAGAATGTAATTCACCATGAAGAGGGGTAGACCTAGTTGTAGCGATATGTTCCCATTTAACTGTGACAGTGCTCTCATGCACTACAATAGTGCACTCCGTGAGTCTGCACATGTAGATCATGTATCTGCATCCTTGTCTCTCCCTGTAGTCCTCAGTCTTGTATTAAATGTTGTAATGTCAACTACTGTAAGGTTCAGATTCAGGAGCTACATATTGTTGATAGTGTCTCACCTGTACATGCAGTGAAACAGAGAGAGCAAAACGGTAGTCGCCAGTCTTTATAAACACTGTAACAACTGTGGTAAACTCAATCATGTTGCCAAAATGTCTTGGTCTAAATCCGTTGCAAGTACACAGTGTTGAAAATCAAGTTGATCATGTTGAGGATGAATAGTTCATTGATACTGTTCGTAATTCAAATATTGGATAGTGCCAATATCGGTAAATATAACAGTTCTCTCACTCTCAAGCAAACATTCTTTCTATGAGACTATGACAAACTGATCAACAAGTCTTCAAACTATTACTGAACGTGTGATGAGTGGACTTATCCAGAGAATACCGAAATGTGGATTTGCACGTGTGATGCACGAGCCTATCTCTACTTCTCTTCCCTGCACATATGCGACAGAAAAATCCTCTAACCCAGGGAAGAGGCGGAGATGGTGTATCTGCAATGGTTGTTCTGAGTAAGACTGTCTTGTATGTTCAATCTGACTGAACGCTGCATGGTTGCCAGTTTGATACTGTTTGTGTTAATTGAATATGTTCATGTTCTTTTCATTTAACTACATTGAATAATAAATTTATCCTGAAATACATGTCTTCATTCTTTCTTCTAAATGAGAACCAGGACAACGTAAAGAGCAGCATTCATTGCATTATGAAAGTTTTACATATCTTTATATTTTTGGTTTTTCCATTGTATCTTTGGACATATTTCAGTCCAGGGGGAATATATTTTCTGCAATACAACAACATATTAACTACAATATCATAAAATAAATGTAATGAAGGGACAATAAAACATTTTTAAATACATGGAATTTGTTGAAATCAAATATTTACATTTCAGAGGGCAAATGTACAGAAATACAAACAACAATTTATTAGAAATACATTGAAATAACATTTTAGAAGATTGAATGCATGCCCTTTGACCTCAATCTTTTCTTCACCATGATAGCAAGTCAAGGTAGAAAGCACTATATTAATTGTATCAGTAGTGTCATATTCGAATGTTCAAACCCCCTGGGCCTCTGAGGCCCACCTTGTGCCTAATGCGATCTAAAAACGCGAATACCCTTGAGGGCTAATACACATTTTATTAAATGTAATTTCGTTTAATATCCTCTATATGTACATCTATATATACAGAGTATTTGCGCTTTTTAAATACATATGATATATTTCCACGCCACTGTATTAAAAGAAAAAAAATGACTTCATATTACCAATTTAAATTAACCTGACCATACCCATGCGCTCAAGGATTGATTTACAGAATTATATTAATACATATTTTTAGTGGGAGGCAAATCCATAGTGTCCTTCCATATTATGTCTTGACATTACGATTTTAAATTCAAGAATTATATATACAGTCCTTTATTCAGTTTAATATATTATCTTTTGAAACGGTTTAGCTGCTTTGCATGTCTCAATGATGTTATTGCGAATGACATTTACGAATAAATTCTACATTCCCAAGGGCGGAATCGTTTTTCGTGGGCGTCATATAAATGGACGGATTGAAGGTTGCCTGGTGATTTTTTATATTCCTTAACATTTAATTGACGATTATTTATGAAAAAAATATTACGAATTATTGTTCGACCAATTTCATTAATAGTAACACAATGCCATATTGTATCATGCACAATATACAACTAAATCACTCGAGAAGGTTGGTTAAATCGGTCCCACAAGTAGGTCCACTAAGTATATATGGTCACTTTCATGAAAATAAGGTTCACAATTGTCAGTTTATGAATTAAAGATTTATGCTTGTGTAGTTATGTGTGGATATGCTGAACGTGAATCACATCACACATGAAGGGCAGTGTGAAAAAGTCGGTTTCATTTTTCAAAGTTTAAATTTTCCATTCACTGACAGGCAATCACTCATAGATTACAACCAATTCGTACATGTTTATTTCTATCCAGAGACTACTTACAGAATATCGACCAATCAAATTGCAGTAGCCGCTCAATTTATACTTTTTACAGGTAATCAATCAATCAAATTGCAGTTGCCTTTTTTCTTAAATAAGCCGATTCCAAATTTCGAACTTAGGAAATAATGAAGAAATAACTCGCATGAAACTACTTTTTAAGAACCCAAACTGTTTAGAAATATCCTAGCTCTATTTCATTAAGTTGACATGAAATCAGAACATCAATATTAATGGGTCACAGTACAACCGCATCTGAGCTGAGTGATTCCGATACAAGCGTTTAAAGTTTAACAAAATAATACTTCTACCAGGATGTTCCGACTATCATCGAATAAACTCGCGTGCAAAAAGAGAAGTCAGCAAACAAAATACAAGATATTTCAATCAAGAGCGATGGATGCAATTGAAAAAGAGTTAAATCATGTCTTCAGAAACCAACTGAACTAAATTTGAATATTTAGTCCAGCATCTGTCAGTACATCTGAAACACAGACGTTTTAAGAAATGATCGTTTTGGAATCTCTTGAACAGGACACATTGGAGAGACCCAAACGGCTTTTTGGCTTCTTTTATGACGTCCAACAGTAATGAGGTGTCAGCAAGGTTATTCAGTTCGAAATCCTATTTCATTAACCTACATTTTATAATTTTTTAACTTACATTCAAAACATTCTAGCTAAAACCCATTTTGAAAAAACGATTTCAGCACTCCAAGCATAATCGAACAGACAGAAAAATAAATGTAACGTACTCTGATACCTGAAATTGTGAGTATTTCCTACAAAACGTCTATCAAAAACATTCAAAATCTACATGTACTTTCTCAGACCGCAGTATATCAGTTTATTCTTCTCTGATACACGTGGGGACGTTCCTTTAACGGAATTCAAAACCGACGACTTTATTAAATGCGTGTTTTTCAGAAATACGGACAGATACTGTTGCAAAAAATTAAAATATAGTTAAGTAGACTTCAGAAGACATGATTCAACTATGATTCAGTCACACGTATTGCATTTGTGTTGGTAGTGTTTATTTTGGACGCAAGCTTACATTGAATTAAAAAAAATCGTCCTATCGAATAATCTATATATTATTGTCAATGGAGAAGAAAAGTAATTCAAATGATGAGCAGCACTTCGGTTTTAACTTCCATTGATTAAAAAATAACAGTTCTCACGTGGCTAGAAACGTGCTCCCCTAAGCCATAATTCAAGCGCAATGAATAGGTTTAGGAATATATCTATATTACATATATATAGTATAATTTATTGTTTATTGCTCCTGGCTGTGTAGTGTGACAAATATATCACGATTAGATCGGCAAGAAAAATGTCTGCTTACTAACGACGATCATGACCTTTATGTTTTGCTCGTATTTCATCCGTTATTCCATTTGTTCAAATGATGTTATCATATCAAGAATACTTTTGAAAAGTAAAGTTTCTTCGCAAAGTTCGAAACAAAATGTTAAATTCAAACAGGAGAGTTTGTTTTTCTTTTTTTTTTCAACGAGGCCAAAGATGTTTGAAATTTTCAGTATTTTGATTTATGCTTATCTTGTATTTTGAAGTTTTGAAGCGATTTGCAGACAGGGCATGTTGATATACGACCTTAGTGTAAAGTAAGTCAGAACATGTACAACTAAACTGGCAGGCAAAAGAAAGTGAACACCTCTTTTCAAATCATTAATATAAAAAGACCTAAATATGATAGAAGTTTGAGATAAGTTAAATTGGATAGTTCATTCATTTCGGAAAACATCAATATCCTAAAGTTTAACGTTTAATAAGCCAGTTTGCACACAAGAAATCCAAAAGATTTAGGGGTAAAAAACACGAGCAAAACACGTTTTTAAAATTCTTTCTATTCCCTTAAGTCCTTCAATTTGTAAAATGTGCCACGTGGGTGGCAAATGTGGTCTATTCTTGTGTTGTCTGATCGAGAATTAAACAGTTCTTATGACGTCACCTGACAGCTGTTTCTGTGTTCATGCAAAACCTGCATCGACGCTCGTTCATTAACTGAAGGGTGTGGTTTGATTCTCACACGCCATTGTGGATCGTCTGACAGTTGTCCAATTAGCGACAAGTTTTGAGAAAATAGAAATCATTGTAAAGCTGTAACGTTGCAATTGCATGCCAAACCGACGTTGTTACAGCCATAATGACATTAGCCATACATCAAAGTTCAGCGGTCAAGATCAGTACTGTACTGAGCAGTCGAAAAACTTCGACTCTACCAGTTCAAGGACCTCTTATGCACGTGTCCATAGTGACACCCAACCTTTGGTGGTCGCCGTCAGTGACGTCACTCAGAGATAGCGTTTGCTGCGGTCTAACGTAAGCAGATATCAGCCTTCATGGGGCAAAAAGGCCATTGTTTTTTTAGTTATGGGATTAGAAATACTTGCCATTTAGATAGTGAGGAAATATAACATGGTTATATTTGGGATAACACTACCTTCAATAGTACAAATTCTTGTACTTTTTCGGGCCGAGTCCCATGCGGGATTCGAACCCACGCCCTCAGAGTAAGGCAACTATCGCCAGCATTGACTGTACCAACAGCTCGTGTGGTAAGCTGTTGGTACAGTCAATGCTGGCGATAGTTGCCTTACTCTGAGGGCGTGGGTTCGAATCCCGCATGGGACTCGGCCCGAAAAAGTACAAGAATTTGTACTATTGAAGGTAGTGTTATCCCAAATATAACCATGTTATAAGTTATGAGATTGTCAAATGTCTCCCCAACTCGGTTGTTATATGACAACACATTGACATTAGAAATGCAGGAACAAGGGTGATTATTGTAGCTTTGGTATCCGTTGCCCAGCTTTTGTCAAATTTTAGAAGTTATTCATGTTTTTCTGGTGTTACTTTTGACGGGTTTAGGTGTTATTTTCACAGATGGGATGGCCAACATTAATAATGTGTAGCAATTTTACCTATGTGTTACGTGACTTTACACCAGTATGAAGGTCACGTGATATCAATATTTTCAAATTTTCTCCAAAATTCGTTAATATGGTTTTAGTTCAACTTAAAAAAACAACAGTTAATGTTTAGACCCTGTGTATCTGATACTTTCTATAATATCAATTTTCCATAATTTCATTTTAAAAAGTATATACTTTCTTTTGCCTGTCACTTTACAAAGCTTTCACAGCATGGCCAATCTTATCTGAATGAGCGACTCATCTTCCATTGTTCAGCAAAGATTATTCTACATTCCAAAATTCCAAACTTTTTAGCAAGTGAATATTAAAAAATGAAGCTGCAGAACAATGGAACTATCTACCTGAAAATCTCCAATCTGCTTCTACACGTGAAACCTTCAAGACTCAACTAAAACATGTCTCCCCCCCCCCCCCCACCCCAAATTTCTCCTGAGTTAACAATATTAATCCTACAATGGTAATCCCGAAAACTGATATATATATATATATATAGTTAAATTAGAAAGCTCAATTCGTAATTAAATCATCGGAAACCTGTTCACTGTGCAAGACAACATAGTAATGACCATGAAACAAGTATTCTTATTTTGGGGAGACACATTCGTTTAACAGATTATTGCTCACGTTTACATACGCGTGTCCACAAGGTAAGGTTAAGTGTTTTATTTTGTACGAGCTCGTTTTATTATTCTAAACATCATCAATACGTACATGATGAGAATTGACATATATAGGCCTACATTTACCTAGTACTATTCTGGGTCCAGGGTTCGAATACTACCATAAGCTCGGCAATTTTGTCTGCGGTATAGACATGTTGTATATGCAGTAATGTTTTGGGGAAGCGCTACAATGAATTTCAGTACAGTAACATGCACGGTTCTAGCCGACGCACGCAGATGTCAAAACAATTCATAGCAACAAACGTGTTTTCCCTGAAATATTAATTGCCGTCGGGCTGCAAGTGAAAAAGTCGTGAAAGTGGCGTTAATCGTGACACCTCCTAACCTCACATCGCATTCGGGGTTCGAAGTCCGTCATGCGCTTTGTAAATTGGGTCTACTGTTGAGAAATGGTCTACATGAAGAGGGGTTTCAAGCCATGTTACATTGAAATTAAGCGAAACAGCACGCCACGATGGTATAATCGATTACTCTTGAAAAGGTGTTAAACCCATATCAAGCCACCCCACATACATAAACAAGGCAACAAGTCCGCTAATAACGTTACTGATTGTCATATGTTGCGTTTAGCTGATAAAGTGTCTGATAAACCGTCTGATTAATGTATCATATGATGTGTATAACGCACGCTGTGGTGTCTCGCAGGAGGTTATCTGCTGACAATCACGCCGTGGACGTAGGAGTTTATCTATTGACAGTCAGTTGATAAACAGCAGTTATTTATAATCTTTTTTATTGGTTGACATGGACAATCAAAACTCATTGGCATCGAGGATGCAATCAGCTGATTTAATACACCGTTGACTTCTGATTGGAAAGATTACATTTACATTTGCGCAAGTTAATATTTTTAAAATGATCATACCTTCTTAGGCCCTTTTCTCATGCACGAATTTACATACATGAGTAAATTTACACACTATGTAATTATACATACATGTGTAATAGTAAATATACTTTCTGTTCACATGTAGTTAAGCATTATGTTGTATTTGTCAATTACATACAGCCATGTATTATAATAAACGAAAATATATGAGTAGATTCAGTCTATTTATAGTTATTATGCTTTTGCATACAGGAGTAAATATACGTTCCATTCCCATGACACAGTTTGCATAGTTTGCATAGTGTGTATAAATACGTATATGTAAATTTACATTTACATGACCTCCTGAGGTCGTGTAAAGTTACTCCTAGTGCAATAATACTCATGTATGTAATTGCGTTCTCATGACACTTTTACATACCCCAAATACATTTACATACATACGTAAATTTACTAACATATGTAAAGGTGTGCATGAGAAAAGGGCCTTATTAGCATTTTGCCGGAAAACGTATCTTAAATGTCATTTCGTTTGTTATCAAAATCTTGCAAAGACAACGTTCAAAACAACGAAATGAAACATTCTTGTTTACATGCTAAATATAGTTTCTTATTAAGTTATTATATTCTCAAATATCAGTGGTTCAACATTTTTAATAATTATTTTACTCTTGATTTCATTATAATGGAACCTTATGAAAATCGCAAACACAAAAAAGTGGTATGTAAATTTTCTGTAAAAATAATATCATATTAATTTTTCATTTACACAGTAGCTGAGTTTAAAAATTGTATACATCTAAGAAAATACTTCCAAAAGCTTAAAATATGTACCTATACGTTTGCTGTGGAACTTTCATTATTTCAACACATTGTGTAAGTAGAACAACCTTATTGTTTTTTCCTGTCAAACATCAAACTATCTGGTAATGTTATGATGCCCACAGATGTGTGCTTCTTTTAAGACTGTGTGGTGGCACATGGTCATGTGCATAGCTCAGTTGACCGCTATCAGTGAAGTTCAGCAACAACGGGCGTGGCTCGCTGGATGGGTGGGTTAAACTGAGAGTTCGAAGGCTGATTCCCTGCCCATACTGAAACATGAGTTGAGAGGCTCGTGGTGTCATCTTGGGCAAGGTACTTTATTCGAAATGTGCCTCTGTTCACTCAGCAGTACATTTGAGTACCTGGTTTGGAAGTGAAGGCAATGTGACAGATAACCTTCAAGCGCCTTAAATGGTAGTTAGGTTGCATACTCGAAAGGGAGTTAAGAATGAAAAAGGAACGATGTTGGTCCTTATACCAGGGTAATAATGTGTGTAGCGCTGAGCATAGCCCTCGGTGTTGTGGATTTGGCGCGATATAGGTATCCTCATTATTATTATTATTATTATTATTATAAAGAATCAAAAGGAGCGTGAATTTACAACATACACGTGTTGTAATTTCATTAGTTATAAAATAAACCAAAAACAGATCAGCAATCTTTATCGCAACTTCCCAATGCATTTTTGGTGCAGCGATTCACTATCTAGGCACAACAAAGCGAGGGAAATACCGCAAGGCTTAAATCAGCCAGTAATGCAGACTGGCAAGAGTGATGTCTTGCGTTTGGAAGCTGTCTTTATCGTTGATATTCTGAAGTCCTGAAAGTCTTGTCATGTCTGGTTACCTATATCATTATCAGGTGCGAATGTTATAATCGAACCCAAATCTAAGCTACATATCGCCGCCAACACTGCCCAATTGACGTTAAACAATAACTCACTCATTCACTCTAAGCTGTCTATCCTGAGAAAAGAGTTGATGGACCATGTAGTAAAACTGTAGGGATGAGTTATGAAACGTAGACAATGGAGGCAAACGTAAGATATAAAAATAAAACTTCCAACATTTAAAATGACAAATTGAAATAAAACACAAGTAAATGTACTGAGACTTTGAATTTCCAAAAGGTCTTCTTTTTATTCTGAAGAACTTTTCAGATGGGTCAAGACTATACAGACTCCATCAATTACACACAGTTTTTTTCTCACTTAGTAAGGATAGTTTAAATGTGCAGTCCAACATATTTTCCACTTTTAAACTAGAAGGTTTTCCTGCAAATATTTAACATAAGTTTGTTCATTTATATTATCTAGCCACTTCCACGAAAAATGGCCAAACATTGTCGAGGATTTTTCGAGAAAATCACCGCTAAAATCTGTCATCTTAATTATGGAAACGTCTCCATAAATATGGCGGCTAAAACGGAAATGATTGACTCGCGTGTATACCACTTGGACCACCAAACTCCTCACAGTGATGTTAGGTCTGTTACGTGATCAGCCCGGCTTGCAGTAAACAAACGTGTAGCGAAAGCATCGATAACGGTGCGACCGGGTTCCCATCTTCAGACAATCGACGATCCTATTAATAAAAGTTACAGCAAGCGACCATCGCAGACACGAAGGTTTCCACGTTGCCGTAGGACCAACTTGAAGTACGGTCATTTTCTCCCTAACCGCGACGCATGTCACCTATCAAAGTGTCAGAGCACCGGTACGATGGGTGAGTGGGACGCTTTCACACTTTATTTAAAATACCTTTGATCTTATTTTGTTGATAATCAAATAATTTAGATTTTGAAATGTTCACGTCAAGTCTCAGTTTTGTTGTTGTAGACCGTTCGTACCGACAAAGTACATCAACTTTCTATATCATATATCAATATAATATTGATATCACTGGCACCAATATATCAATTTTATATTTGGTTGGAATGTCAAGATACATGTTCTTTCCCGAGGTATTTGAGAAGTGAACATTTGTCATAGAAAATTGGAGAAAGTTTTCATAAAACTTGGAACAAAACTCATTAAAAAACTCAGAAAGAAACTTTTCAACATTGAAAATTTAAATAAAATGTATGGTTAAGGTCTTTCATTTGAAAAATTAGTCATTATAAAATTCTCAATATAAAAACCTTGGAGTTCGTTAAGGTCCTAAAGCTATAATTTGTAGAGGTGTGTAAAATGTTCGTAAATGTCTTACTAACAATGGACACTTCTTTAAAGGTATGTCTAGCAATATAACATTTATTCGACGGTTAAAACATGTAGGTAAAACAACTTTCCTACAAATGGACAGAAAAAATCTTTGATAAGATTCTGAAATACAAATTGAAAGGATATAACGAGGTCAATTTCAAATGTAACTGCGATTTTCTCAGTTAAAATTGTCACCATATGTTTCATTGCACTGCACTATCAACTTCACATTAAAAGTAATACATTTCCCTTCACAATGAGCTAACTCATATAAAGGGTTGGTATTTTTTTAATGAATGAATTTCTGATTTTACTAATTTTGTGCTGCTAATTCTGCAACGGCCTGTAGAATTATAAAATAACTAGCTAAAGAGCTATTTACAAAGTAGATTATTCAGGACATCACATCGTGTACATGCAAGAAAAGTAAGGCAAATATTGTGAGAGATATTGTGACAGAACGGGAATGTAAGATGTAAGCTAATTGGCTTGCTGGTTTTAGGTTTTCTGTGGGTGTATCTTGAGTTGAAGTTTCCGCTACTTTATGTGTAATACTACATTCAAGGACGAATTTAAACATAACATAAAGCCACGTCCTTGAAACATGTAATTAGAAAGTTATTTTATTACCGTCATTCATTTAAACATATAAAATGTACTCTAGCCTCAAGTGAAGGACATTAAATAATCTTATAAATATTATAAATGGGTTGCCTGATGCCAGAGTGTTTTGAAAGCATTTACACAATAAGTTTACGTAAACTATGAAACGCGTTTATATAAAAAATAAGAACCATATTCCCTAAATCTTTTATTCCTAGGAATACGGTCGATTTCAATCAGGCTGACAATGATACATGTTCGTATGCACCAGAATGGATTTGGTTCCAATGTTCAACACTGTAGAGTTTATATCTTTTAAGTGTTGTCTCCAAATGATACATTTATACTCTTGTTACTTTATTTGTAATTGTATGTATCTTTGAACTGTTCTCTGTACAAATATATTATCTACTGTTATCGCTTAAATTGCAACATCCTATTTATACCTAATTGCTGTAATTATATATATTTTGCTTTTTGGAGTGTATTCGTGTACCATAAGTCACATGAGCGCGATTACTTAGAAACAACGTTAGAAAGACATATCTACCTATATAGCTATATACAAGAGATAGTAAAGGGATAGGGGCTTTAGTCACATATGTATTTCTAACGTTGTTGCTATAAGCCCCTGTGACCTAACTGTGCATTGACTTATGATTACGACTTTTAAACATGATTTTAATTATTTTATATAACTGATTTGACGTAGGGTACGTCCAGCATGTCTTTCTTGTGGTTGTTTGCCGCGGTCAAATTGTCCATTTATCCTAAAGTTATCTTCAATTCAAAACGTACATGTGCATCGTAGTTCTTTTCTCCATTTCAATCACGATTTTTTCGATTATTTTTGCTACAAATATCAAATAAATAATTCATGTGCCATCTTTAAAGAACCCCCACTTGAAATAAAAACAAAATAACTACAATACAAACTCCTCATAAAAGCAATGTAGAAATCTAGGCTCATTATTATGCAAGAAATGCTACTGTCATTAATATTCTCTAGACTACCAACCCTTACGCAGAGGTAAAAATCATCAAACGAGTTTTCAACAAATTTCATTATGAATAAGATAAAGGTTTCCCAAAATAGTTTTAGAAAAAAGTTTGTATATAGCGTGTCCTCAGCAGCACACTTGTAGTCCTCGAGACGCCCACGTTGTCCTCTCCATCTTCACCTAGGACCACTGAGGTGTTGGGTCGGATGACTCATATTGCTCCAGAACAGCTCAGAACTGTTGACTCATTAGAACTAACGTCTGTGCCGTGTTCAAGATAGAGCGATTACTTTGAAACCTATCTTGAACGCGATTGCTCAATGTAGCGCTACGTAGCAAGGCGAGCAAACTTTGAGGAATTTGCACTGTGTCGTTCAAGAGAGAAGAAGCGCTCATTGAGCGCTACATTTAGCGCTACATTGAGCAATTTAAGCGCTCGCTGCTATTGAACGGGGCGCTGGTGTTGCAGGAGGTACTCTAACCAGTGTGCTATCATTGAATTAAATTCAACCATGACTAGTTATTGGCATTACAAGAAGATGCCAAATTCAATCATACGTCACTTACACAAAAATGTACTTTGATGTAAACAAGAGTATAGCAAAGAAGCATACTGTTCATCATCAAATATTATTTTGGTTTATTTTCATTAAATGTTAAATGTTTTTTCTGATTAGATATGCAATGCAAGGAAACAAAGTGCACGTGACCTCAAGAAGTTATGACGACATATTACATTTCAACGTTATCATCGATTTTGTATTTCATTTTCATTGCAATGTGTCATGCAGTTAAACATTTTGGCAGTGTACAAAGACAAACAATAGAAATACATAAATACAATTGTACAGTTACATTTCACGTCCACGTACAAAGTGTCGTAGTTAATCAGTAAACGGATTGTTTTGATTCATTAATTTTGTATTTAATGGATTAATCATTTAAGTGTACAAGGACAGTCATAATTATTTGATGAAGAAGATTTTTTTCTGGCAGATACCATGTATCTCACTGAGTACGATAAAACTCTTTAGTTATTAAGAGCGGCGTATGTGATGCATAACTTGTTTACTTCATGAAATGATATAAACATTTATCGAAAAAGAAACATATTCTATCTAAACTGAAGTACAAAAGAAAGTTTACACCTCAGTTGGTGTTATCATATGTTTGATTTTCAATTACAAATATTTAATTTATGTTTCCGAAGTTGTACTCTTAAACTGAAAAGTGCTGGCCTTTAGCCATCAATCAAGGAATACTTCTATGTTGTTCTTAGATGTTTTGGAATTTTAAAAACAATTCGTAAGTTCCTCCAAAATTATTTTTTGGATAAAACACAACTGTTCATCTACGATGTGAAAATCAATAAATATGCCTCATTCCTCCTCCATTTACAACATTATAAATTAATAAATCGAATTAATCGATAAAATTAATCGAAACCAACTGAGGTGTAAACCTTCTTTTGTACTTAAGTATATTATATGATATTTTGTACGTATCTGTGCCAGTACGTCAGAGGATTATATATATTCATTCACATATAATAAAACCATGAAATTATTGTGACCTATCGTTCTGTGACATTGATCTTAAGTTTTTTTTCAATAACTGGTTAGTTACCTATTGACTCAGTTTAAGCTCAAAATCACAGATTACATGATCTAATTGTTATATTTATGTGTGTTTGTATTAATATTAGCGTGCCATTACGTATACGTCAGAGGATTTTTCGATGACGTCAGATTATGTTGGCATCGGTGTCATTTTGAGATTCTGGGCAAAGAACACAAACCCTTCTATGGGGACGAATATCCCCATTGTTTGTTTAAGGTAGGAAAACATGTTTAGCTTACTTATGTCATGGGGAAAGGATGACTTGTGATATTGCATTGTTGGTATCAATCTCCCGTCTCATCGTGAGACTGGCAAAAAAACAAGCTATTTAAGACAGGGTTTAACTTCCAGTATCACTACTGTTTGAGGTAAAATCAACGTTACTTACGTAATGGGGAAAAGATGTGAGATAATGCATATTAACACATCTATGTGTACTTTTGTTATATAGACATGTACATATGCATATGTACATGTACTTATATAATCATGTTCAATTATGTTATGAGTATTTAAATGCAGTGCATACATATGTAGTAGTAAGGGCACATTCCCGAGTGAAGCATTCAAATTTTATCTTAGATAGGTATATAGATTGTCTTTATTTCCTCCAAGAATGCCTATTACATTGGCAGGGTTAAATAGACGAGAACGGTTTTAAGCATAAGTGATATTGGATTCATATTACACAAACATTTTCAAATAAATTCAGCTACCAGGCACACAGTAGATTGTGAAAACAAGTCAAGTAGAATTAAAATCATTACACCATTGTCGTTTGCCCAAAACTTGACACAACATAAAAATATGAACGACCTTTCACAGTTTATTTCTCTCATGTACGTATTCATGTACTTACATCGATGTAATATATTCAACAAGTTCCATGTTTCATAACTATCATAATAGGAATGACCTATTTCCTTGAAGTTACAACATATCCAATTATTGTATAGGACACACGCACTGATGAAGATGTATCTGTTAGGATATATACTTTACATTAACATAGACTTAGAGAAAGGGTCATATAATCCATCTATTATCACTGTAGTTCCTAATGAGGACATTTATCTAGGACACAGGTAGATTTACTGCCTATTAATGAGCAGCCAGAGAAGACAAAGTCTGCAAGGTCATTTGAGAAATGAGACTCTCGGCCTATGATATGGTATAATAAGAAGTATGAAATATTCACAACCCCTCCATGAAATTTTGAAACTTGTGAAGAGTAAGAGCATGATCGACACTTCACCATTTTGCTTTATTACACATGTACATGTTTCCCTGTCCAAATATCTGAAGGAGGAGTTAAACAATTGGAAATATGACGAGTGCTGGTTTCATGGATTGAGGAAAAGAAAGTTGATGGTAGCGATTGGGATAAACCGCGTGAAACCAGTAGTCAACAGGAACGTCGATATAATTCAATATGGCAGCAAACGCATATTGATATGATTTGGCACCAAATGTTTTAATTTGGAACTGATTATGTTAAATTGAGTTTTACATATTTATTCACTTAGGAACTCATGTAATGTAGAAGTCTACCACTCATGTAATGTAGATACTAATATCTAGATACTCATACCTGAAAAACTCAATTAATCAACTTAAAAAAAGTTACATTTCATAAGACTTGTACAATCTCTGGCTAGCAACTTCTTTATTGTGCCCCCCCCCCCCCCCCCCCAAAAAAAACCCCTCTCAATTCGCAACTGTTTTCTAATTTGAAATATCCGCTGCAATGGTTGTAACACTTTGCGTATCTATTTCAATGTATATTTCCGTGTCTTGCAAAGTGCGCACGCTACACGTGCATTGTTCGTTTCATTCTGAGATATACATGCACGAGCTTACTGACATTAAGGGCGTTGTCATTCATCCGTGTATCACATATAGGTAAGCATATGGATTATTGAGCGTTCTTTGTTTCAACATCAATGCTTGACTGTTTAAATGCATCAATAGCTGTATAAAACCCGAAGAATATATTAGAATAACAGATATGTTATGGTCAGTCTTGCGACGAAAAATACTATATTCCAAAATGGCCTCTTCACTAATAAATAGTGACGAAACAATGACATGCTACACCACGTATAAACTGCAATTCACACCTTATATCATTATACGTGAGCATCAGAAACCTTATTTGTGTTGTTGTTTTTTTGCATTTTACTTTGAAACAACTAAGGAACAATTCAAGTTAACAACCAGCGAATTTAACCAGCAGTAGAGTACAGTTGTTTCTCGATTATGAATTATTAATTATTGATATCATTAAGCAAGGTATTATCTGGAGGTCGACTAATTCCTGGAATATTTAAATAGGATTTCAAGTAAGTAACATTCTAGCAGTAAGTTATTTCATATATTTATATGGTATTTAATAATAAAAATAACTCTTTATTGTCCGTAATACAGTGTACATAGGAAATTCGTTGTGTGCAAATAGCACCAGTTCGTGCGTTGTTCTGTCCTTATAATGCCGAGTGTCAATCAAGGCAGCAACAACTCCTATCTTTAAACGTATTTTGGTATGCCGCGACCGGGAATCGAACCCCGGTCTTCCTGATGCGACCACTGTCCACTCAAGTTATACTAAATATAGGTATCATGCGAGTGATTGTGTTTGATATAGTCGATATCTTGCATTCGGAATACTATTTTGCGTGCATAGGGGAACTAAATACATATTGCATATTCCTATGCAGATTATTTAGCCCCCCAAATAACATATGAGCGCGTATTGATATATGTAAATCAACAGTGTGATTACGCTCACATTAAATTTACACAAAATATTGCTTTCTTAAAATCTGTTTGAGTTTGAAATTATTCCAAATTTAAACTTATATTAACTTATCCTTTTCATGTCCAGGCAAAATAGAGCATCCTATGGTTTTGTTAATCAATTAATTTACGTTACGAAAGTCACAAAATGGTGAAAGGAGACCATTGCAAACACAGACAGTAGATCATGAGAAATGAGGTCATGGCTGTGAACTAATGCTCTAACAAAACCAGAACAGCTGGCTCTATCGATGAGCTATTTATATCACATGTATTGATAAATCTATTACTAGTTATTTATACAGCTTTCTTATATTTAAGTGCCGCATTGGACCAGATGTATGTAATAAGTGTGTTCCATGAAAGTAAGCTGATCAAGCAAAATATTCCCGAAGCTCTAATGGCAACATACACTGTATGGAATACTGAATAGAATCGTGAAACGCCTTTATATATTCACAGTATTATCCTGTTATTATCATGACTATCCATTTCTACAAAATAACCGTGATACATGATATATAGAGAATCTCACCCAAGTGTCTTCTGATATCAAATATATCAACACCACAGGGGGTATTCGACTGTACAGGGAAACCGGATGTTGCACGCCTGCAACAACCAATTTCCCGCTGTACAGTTTTTACGAAGTACCCCTGTCTTCACGCTCACGGTAATTATAGAATATATTTTCTTTAAAATGGACTCAAACTTTATATGTCGACAGATGAAGCTTTCTTGTACCCTAAACTACCCTCCTTATGATGTGACATTCGTTCAATCTCTTTATCGGGACGATTTACTGTCGTCTTTCATATCACGTTAGCATGCCCTACGAAAATATGTCTAAATTTGTCTATTACAGCAATATAGATTGATTATTTCCCTCAATTACACATTTTCTATGTAAAGCGAATGCAGATTGTATTATATGATTTTGAAAGCACGTAATTCGGACTGTTTCAAGCCCCTATGTTGCCTAAAACTAAACTGTACGTTAAATGGTTGTTGCTGCTGTCTCGGGCAGTGACTGTACAGGTTGTTGCGCATTTACAGAGTGACAGCCGTCTGATTGGTAACCGAAAAATAGAATATCACAAAATGTGTGCAGTTTATTCTGCGTATTATAATTAATTTGCATTATTTGTAAACCTGTTCATGTATTATTGAGGTCGGATTCGACACAAAAGGTTAACCTAACATTTAGGTATCCGACAAAATAGTGTTTCACTAAAACTAACATGCAGTTTTATGTGGAATGAAAACATAATGTTCTGAACTTCTTGATTCTTTCAGAAATGGATGTCGAACCTTTGAATGAGTCTTGTATTTCGTTAAATTCTTCACTTGTCACAAGTGAAACGTGGGTTGACTCAGAGCTGACAGGTTCATCATACACATTTTCTTGTGATATACTTACTAGCTGCTTCCAATGATGTAATGAATTCTACTATTTTCACTGGGAGCATTTCCCTATCAGGAATGCATGTCTTATTATTATCCCCCGCCGCGCGTTTAGCGCGAAGTGGGGGATATAGTTTTCGGCTGCGTCCGTCCGTCCGTACGTACATCCGTACGAAATGGAACAACTCAAATACTATTCACTGGATTCTTTTCATATTTTGCATATGGGTTAATCATAGGGAGAGTAATGTTCCTACAGAGGTTTATGACCTTGACATTCATTTCAAGGTCACAACAAGACTTTTTCATTTTACCCTTGTCAACGGGATATCTCAAGAACCATTCACTGGATTCTCTTCATATCTTACACATAGATTCTCCAAGGAAAGACAAAGGGCTGATTAGATTTTGGTGACCTTGACTTTATTCTCAAGGTCACAGCGGAACTTTGAATTTTTCGACATGTTAATCTACATGTAAAGCTTGTCAGCAGGATATCTCAAGAACCATTCACTGGAATTTCATCATATGTTACACAATTAAAGCACCTCCACAAGAGAAGACAAAGGGTTGATTATATTTTTTTTAACCTTGAGATTATTATCTAGGTCACAGCAGAACTTTGAGTTTGTCGACATGTTAAGCTTGTCAGGGAATCGATATCACAAGAACTGTTCATTATATACTAATCATTATCTTACACCAGTGGTTCTTTTAGGGAAAAATTCAGGGCCCAGTCGATTTTGCTGATCTTGACATTATTTTTAAATTTTGAAGTATTAATTTGCGGCGGGGGATCATGTCACCTTAGTGACAACTACTTGTCTTTAATTAATTTGGCAGGTACAATGTTTTGAAAGTTCTTGGTCTGTAGTTTTAATTTACCAGTAGCCTACTGCAATCTAAGATGCGGTGACGGACCTTTAACACATTTGTTGGACGAGCATCTACAGAATGGTTAATGACAGTCTCAAAGCCGCCATAATTGAAATGATATACGCTGAATGCATGTAGCCTGAAAAAGTAAATGAAGTTAAACACGAATGGTATTATATATCATGCATCATAGAGTCATTACAACTCCCAGTTGACAAAACGATATCTCCTAGGAGATATTGTTTGATCTCACACAAGCGATATCTCCTGTGGAACACAGTTTTGGATGGTAAAATTGGCAACATGAACATTGAACCAGTTTATATATATATATATATATATATATATATATATATATATATATATATATATATATATATATATATATAGGAAATAATATTATACATATACATATACATTACATATTATATATGTAGTTTTATATTGATTATCTTCTTTCTCAACAATAATCAGTTTATTATTCAGTGTAAAAGCTATTTTAATAACATATCAAATGACAATAATGAAATTACTGATCAAAGACTGTTCATATACGCAAGATATAAGGACAATATATCGTACTCAAACCTTGGAAAGGCATGAGTCCAAGAAGCACAACGAATTAGAGAAGAAATCTGACTCTGTGTTGATCCTCCGTTACATCATTCTTATAAATCGATCATGTGAGGCACCACTCCGTCAGACTGGCTTGACTTCAAGTACATCAATTTTCGAACCGTCATCCTTCACAAACTGATTACTTCTAAGGCAAGGTCAAGAACGGATCCTTAGCTGGAGGATGTGTTCAGGGGGTTTGACCTGAATCCCACATTCCCTGAAACATTTTGCATGTACATGTATTATTGTTTAAACCCATGCTATTTCACCAGGGAGTACTTAATTTTCCGCAGTAACTATACTGAATTGCAATCAATATTCTCTACATGCTCTAAAGATATGTAATCAGAACATGTTTTTATATTACTAACTGACGCTAAATTTGGGTCACGTGTTTGCTTTTTAGTATACAATAATGGATGATCGGGAGGAAACGTTCAAGTAATAAACATTACGTTGAAAAAAGTGCACGTCTTCAAATCAAGTTAAAGTTCTTGCTGTTCATCGAGTCGATATTCGGACATGATATTGAGAAGAAATATGAAGCTGCGGGAATAATGGAGTCTTCGCCGAACAGTGGGCGGACAGACCAATACTAAGTGACACTGTTCATTTAGAAGCTTTCGTGCTGTAATCGGTTTGAGAGTTTTGACAGTGACACATTCATGAATCATTTGCAATTTTACAGAAATGCGATATACGGTAGACTCGTATAAAAAGGGGTTCTTCACTGCTGCGGTTGGTAAGGAGCTACAAAACGTAACTTCGTGCTGTAAATGATTTTGACATTTACAGATAAGTCCGGGGATCAAGAGGGTGCTTACGAATGGTGGCATCAACGTATATATTACAGCATCGAAAGGATTAAACAGTGAATGTGATCCTTTATCAAAGGTTTGTCAAATCATCTTGTGAATATCCATGAATACAATTTACACATACTTTCTAAGAACCATTAAAACGCAACTAATCGAAACGGCAAAGAATAGGTTCAGTATTTAGTTTTGGTCGAGTTTGAAAAGCGATAACGCGAACCAAATCAAATCGATTGATTGTTTAGCAGTTTGATTTATTCAAAAGACTAGTTTCAGATCATTATTGAAGTACATTATGATGCAATTACTGACAACACAAAGTCATGCATTGTTGGGGTTATAGTTGAACATGGAGGACTCAGTGCGTGCAGTGTTATGTCGTCTAATCCCGGGGATGTTGCTCAGTTGGTAGAGCGTCCGCTCATCAACCAGTACACCCGGTCGGGGTTCGATTCCCGGCCGCGTCATACCAAAATACGTTAAAAGATGGGAGTTGTTGCTTCCTTGCTTGGCGTTCAGCATTATAAGGATATACCAACGCTTGAACTGGCGCTGCACTGTGGCTGAGCACAAAATGAATTTCCAATTTACTTTGTATTGAGGACAATACAGTGTTAATATAATCTATGTATGATGTCAGACGTCTGATGATGTGTTATTGATGATGTGGAATTCTTTGCAAAAACACATTTCGCTCATTGTAAAGCTTTGGGCAGTTAAGAACATAAACTCTGATTTTTGCAGCACGGAGACTTCGTGTTAGTAGTACTGTGCGTTGGCGAGCATGATGTCTGAGAGCTGTTGTAGTCGTTACCGTTACGAATCGGCTACGTTAGTGAATGGTACGTATTTGATAATTTTCCTGTGAAGTTGTTACACCTGGTCTTCACGTTCTGGGCATGTCATTGGACCTTTCCGTCTGGCTACCATAAATGGCGTACACCCGAACCTTCTGGCAATGTGGAGCTGTGTTGCCCCAATCTCATAAAGACCAATTGCCCTCTCTCCTACCTCTCGTGTCAGTCTCAGTAAATCGTCATTATGCGTTTGTCAGCTGTGTTGTCAACCATTAGGATGAGTGTAGTTATTCACCATTTCAACACGTGCTATTCATGCTGTTGGCTTTAGACGTAATTTACCATTTTGAAGTGAAGTATTAGTCATGATCCGTTTGAACCATGTGATTAGTTTCAGCAGTGTACTCGGACAATGACTTTGTGAACAAATTGCGTGCACTGGATATCAAACTCATACAGAAAATGGACATTTTCAAATCTGTACTTTCTTTTGCCGCTTAGTTTACAAGGTCAAATTCAACTGCATAGTCATCTTCCCCGATGTATCCCGATCAACCTTAGTTTTCCTAACGGACGTTACTGCATTTATCGACGTTAACGTTTTGCCGATAATGGCGTTCAGGAAAATGATCGTTTTTTTGTTGTCGATACAATGGTTTGGAGTCAACTTGCAAGTCAACTTCCGGTCCAAGATAGCGGTGGTTCAAGGTAGCCTCAATACTCAACTTTATGTTGAAAATATCCTTCGGCCAATGAATGAATGAACTATGACGACGGGTTCGAATTCAAGCCGTCCCGCCACGAACTGAGCGGAGTTGGCACATGCACTTCAACATCATTGGCAAGCAATCAAAAAGCGTGTTATGAGATGTGAGATCAGTCTATTCCTCAGTGCACTGAGCAATCTGTCAGGACTCAGGATGGACACACCCGAAATTGTATCGTGTTGACACGTGCTTTGCCATGTTATACATGTATGTATCTTACAATTCAAAGGTAATATAAGTTACAATTTAATGCTTGAATCAGAATTGTGTTACAAAAATTCCCGCATATGTCACCACTTATGGCTACATCCGTTGTGTTGTATTAACAACAGACAAAACTACCATGAACGTAAATGGAACGTGAAATGTCGGTTTCTACTGAGGTTTAATGATATTTCTAGATTTTCACTGAGACTAGTAATCATGATATATTTGGCGATTGGTGATGAATATGCAAGTTGGTTGAAATTATTCGAACTGAAATCAGCACATATAAGGTATTTTGGCACGTGTTAAAGTTAAAAAAAATGTTATGAAACTAAACGGATGCACCTTTAAAGTAACATTATTTTCCACGTCTTTCCGCACCTCTATCGTCCACTCCTGTACAATTTCAGTACATTTGAACATTCTTTAAAATCATCAGGTTTTTAAGGCGCTTCTGGCTCGAGGCACAGAGGCGTGTATCGCTTAGAAATATCGTTTAAAAGACATACATCTACATAGACACCACCCTATGTAGGTGTATGTCTTTCAAACGCTTAGAAATAGCGTTGAGAATATGTTCATGTCGTGAATAATCTTTTAACAGTTTAGTCATTTCTTTGGCGTCCATCTTGTTTCTCAACACATGACAGTTCTTCATGGTGTTTGAACAGGCAAGATTCAGAGCATGATCATTATAATGTGTATATCAACCACTCCGCTTTCACGATTTGTGATGTTTTACCAGCTAGCCCATTCTTTTTTCCAGCCATAGAAACATTCATATTATAGCATTGTCTTCGTACTTAATTGAAGTTACAATTCAATATAAACAAAACATCTATTCTTCTTCTATTGTTTTGAATATAGTGTTTGTGTCAATGTTAGCTAAACTATACAGTCCAACAAACAAATTAAAGCTTCAAATTCATCATAAACCCAACAAATGCATATCACAAGTTGTTTGTAGTCAGTGTCATATTCTGCTTACAACTTCAAAAGATTGTTCAGTCTCATCGCTCTTGCCTCTAACATCAAGACCTTGTTTGAGGTGTGTCTTTCCATATTGATCCCACGTTCATGTATTCAATCAATTTTAATATTTTCTATGCAATGCTGGTATGAAAGTCTATCGCTTCCAAATAAGAATAAGAATAAGAAGAGGATTGATAAAATCACTAACACATTGGCCTGTTATAATTTTGATACTTTAGACACTGTGTACATGGCATCTGTTATAACTAAAACTAACATAATTTACAAGTTCCAACACATGTTTTAAAAACATTTACCATCTGCTCGTAGATATATTATACCAAATGTAGAATCTAAAAGCCTTTAGAAGTAAACACTCCTTGTATATACGTCAGCATATCCCTTTTAAGCAAATCTTTTTTTTTAAAAACCCCGACCCTTTTAGTATATTTATTTTTAGATGCTTAATAGTGTTGTTCACGATTCATTCAATGTCATTGATCTTGCTAATGTTTTGAATGTTGATTTCTTATGTTCTCGTAGTGTTCAAGAAATTGTAATTGAAATTCTAAAATGTATCTTCAGATGGGATCTTAAGTGTTAAGCTGATAACAGGTCTGCTCGCCTTAAAGATCGAGATCACAATAACTCATCCGTTGTAAGTTACATTTTAAATGCGTATTTAGAGAATTATTTGTGTATCAATAGCGCACACGACGAGGTTGCTGCCTTCCCAGTTGCACCCTTGTTTGGGCCTTCAAGACAAACCCTTTTTCAAATAATATATACATGCATTGTGAGGGAATGTAACGAGGTCAACACCCCGTGTCCGTTTGATGTCAGTTTCAGGATATTGTCTTCATATTTTCCTGTCATGTCATGTATCAGGTTTAAGCAGTTTTATTTTCTTTAAACAGAAGCATAAAAATAAAACATAATGATAAAACTCGGTATCCTCAGAGAGTCATGATTTTATTAATTTTGCAAAGCTTGAAATACTTCTTTTTTTAGAACCCTACTTCGAATCTGAGCTATGTTTATCAAACTTGTTACAAATAAATTGTTTATATCAACAACTTTGGATTCATTGATAAATTGTCCTTTAACAGTGCGGCAAGTTCGTTCATGTGATCTGTGATAAGATCGGCGGAAAACAAGTCAATATAAATTGATTTATGTCAATCGTAAAAAGACAATAAAGTCACAGATTGATGCTATATTTAGCCCAATTCTCCTATTAATTGGATATATTGGCTTACACGTATGTCAACTTTATTCAGTTTATAGCTCAATCGACAGTAGGGGAACTATCTCTGTACTATGCTACTGTGCTATTATAACACACGAGACAATCAGTCTACTGGAATAAAGAAAGTTACATTGTAGTTTGAAATAAATTGAATAATGAATAGAATTGATATGAAAATGTATATCACGTAACCCCCAAAATGCCGACTGTTATGTTAGATACTACGCAATGTTATCTATGTTGAAAATGTATTATGTATATGAATGGAACCCTCAAAAACAAATAAAGTGAGAAAAAAAAGAAAGTTAGTAAGGTATTATTTCATAAAAGGGACAGTAAGACTTGGATCTCTTTGTTGAGAAAACAAAAGTGGATTATAAGTATTGGATATCTAACTCTTTCCCCTTTCATATCAAGTTTATGTCCCGAGTCAATAATTTTGCTTTGTCTCGAGCCTATTTATTACCAACTTGTATTTCATACGATTTAACAATATATTTATGTTGTCCTTATAAAGGAAAGGAACAGCGGAGTTATATCAACCCTGTCACAGCATCTTTAAGTTCATAATATTACGACGTTAATTATTCACACTTTTAAAATCAAACCATTCTTCAATTCATGATGTTCGGCGAAACCAGTTGCAGTAGTCATTCCGAAGGAAGCGTACGCAATATAAAATATCCCTGCTCAAGGACAGGAGATGTGAGTTATCCGTTCTTTAAATAACGTCATGTCATGGCGGCTGCCATTCGCATGTTTCCCGTCGTCGAAATGTGTAAACAAGTTGAAACAACCTCATTAAATGTACGTTTTCGATGAACTTAGCCGTTGAAATGGCTTTCCTTTCAATTATTTTGGTCTTGTGAGTATAAAGTCACCGTGTACGCTGTGTATTTGCCAATTATCCATTAAAATCAATCATTTCGGTGAGTACGATTTCACGAAATAACTGAAGAATGAGATAAGTATTGTTGTAAATTACGTGTTATGTCATGAATGAATTCACGTTTGTTTCTGAATGAATAAAGTGGTCTAGGCAGTGTCAAAGTTCATCGGTAGCCAATTAAATTACGTTTAGGTGTTATGACACATATGTGGACGATTAAACACATTCCTTTTGAAATATATCACTTTGGATATGTCTTTTAATGTACCAAAACCTCGTGTCCTAAAATCTACGATTACGTGTCAGAACAGTATTTATATACGTATATATGTTCATTTTTATCAATACAACCATATCATGACAATGTTACATATATTTATGTATACTAGATCGGTTTTCATTCCACTCATTAGGCTTGTTGACCAGTTAACTTATGTTTTATAAAATGTATATGTTTAAACCTCCATCGAACTTACTCTGTTGAGCAATAACAGCACATTTTTAAGAAAGTCGTCAATATAAGTTCAACATTCCCCGCAATGTATTATTCGCGCCTGGCACTATCAATGGTCACTTTACGCCTTGCTGCATTTTTACACATTTTCTGTGGATGCACAACCATGTCACGGTGCTGCACACTGGTACGCTGACAAAGAAAAGGTGTCGAGATACATGAATTGAATTAGCCAGTGATAAAGATTAGCGAAAGGAATGCCTAGAGGGAGAAGTTACATAACTTCGGTTTCAGTAACGTTTATATAACATCTAACGTTTATATAACATCTAACGTGTGATCACGTTGACAGAGTGTTGGATCTTCCAGGCATGTGAAAGCATCACTTGTTAAGTACATTCCATGCGTACTAACTCAACACGTATCCATGTTCTATTCCTGACACAACAGATCAATACTATTCTGATTTTGCTCCAGCATGTTCATATACAGCTACCGGTGGCTGTAAATTTGATGTCTTGAAAATTGTCAAAAATGAGACTCGCTTTGTATTCTCTACATTATTGATAACTCTTTTATAATAATAATAATAATAAGGGAATTTGTATAGCGCTGATCTCCACACCTCAGGGGCATGCTCTAAGCGCATACAAGGAGTTCAAAGGAGGAGTTCAATATCTTTCAAAAAGATATGTCTTAAGAGATCGCTTAAAGTTATCGAGCGTAGGAGAGTTTCTCAGGTCAAAGGGAAGAGAGTTCCATAAAGTAGCAGAAACATGCTGGAAAGATCTGGCACCAAATGACTTCAACTTGTAGGGGGGAACACAGAGGAGAAGCTGATCAGCAGAGCGGAGATTTCGTGTGGGCTGGTAGACTGATGTTAAGTTCTGAAGGTATGGCGGAGAAATTTAATGAACAGATTGGTAGGTCAGAGACAGAATTTTGAACTGGATCCTCTCTTCTACCCGCAGCCAATGAAGGGATTTGAGAACCGGTTGAATGTGATCTCTAAGCTTTGTTTTGCTTACTACCCTTGCTGCGGTGTTTTGTATTCGCTGCAAACGTTGGAGTTGATCTTTTGTAATGCCATGTAGTAAGCCATTACAATAGTCCAGTCGAGACGAAATGAGAGATCGCATGAGAGTCTCTGTGACATCCCTTGATAAGAAACGTCTAATAGCACCAATGTTCTTGATGTGGTAATGGCAGACTTTGGATAGATAGCTGATATGATATTCCATGGTCAAAGTAGAGTAAAAAAATACACCTAGATCTTTAACACGATGTGAAAAGGGAATGAATTCCTCTCCAAGACGAAAACCCTCCACTGAACACTTCTTGAGTCTCTGAGGGGGGCCAAATACAATGTCTGCGTTAAGTTTTAACTTGTTGTCAGTCATCCATGATTGGACACTGACAACACATGGCGCCATATCATTGCATGCAGCTTCCTGTTGTTCTCTGTCCACAGCAAAGCGTTTCATCAATTGGGAGTCATCTGCATAAAAGTGGTTTCCAATTTGATGATCAGAAATCAATCTTCCAAGGGGTTTTGTATACATCGTGAAAAGAAGCGGCCCTAAAACAGACCCTTGGGGAACACCACAAGACAATAGTGCCTTCTCAGAAACTGAATGACGAATTTCTACAGCTTGAAATCGATCACATAGGTAGGATTCACACCATTGGAGAACAGTGCCATCAAGACCATATTCAAATTTGAGACGATCTATCAAAATGGTATGGTCCACCGTATCAAAGGCGGCGGACAGATCCAGTAGCACCAGCATAGCAAAGTCACCTCTGTCGACATCAAGAATGATATTGTTCATCACAGATATCAGGGCAGTCTCCGTACTGTGCGCTTGACGATATGCTGATTGATATTCATACATCAAATCAAAGTTTTTCAGATGGGCCACAATTTGAGTCTTCACTATTTTCTCAACTACTTTGGACATGAAAGTCAAATTGGATACTGGTCTGTAGTTACACAAACATTCACAGTCTAGTGAAGGTTTTTTCAACAGTGGTTTGACTACAGCCGATTTGAAACATGACGGTACAGTACCGGTAGACAGACTAGCATGTAGCTCAAACAGATAGAGATGACGATATGATTTAGCCGCTGTGCTCATGAACGGTTATATAATATATTTGCTATGTAATGACAATGATTTGAATGAAAAATTCTGAAATAGATATAGTCGTAAAGCGCATAGTTTTGCCCATGTAATACGAGATTAGATAATAACTTATTTTGAAGGATATTTAAGGACAGTTATTTGATTTTGAATGTGAATATTAAATAAACTGGATATTGCACATCTAGAATAAAACTTTACGACAAGGATATAATACATTAAAATATGCTTGATGTATTATATAAGGAAACGTAACTGCATGTAACATAATCCATGTTTTATCGAATACATGGATTAAAATACCAGTTTCAACACTGGTTGCAATGTTACTACAAATAACGAAATACGTATATATCTCTTGAAAGATATTGATTGAAAATATCAAAAATTAAAATGAAATGCTGAGATAAGACTTCTTATATTCTCAGAGAAGATGACATCGAATATCAAAATATTAAAATCCCCTCAACCATTGTATCGCTAAAGAAACATTTGGCAGCTAGGTTGCATAATGCTTAGGAGTTGAGAATGAAAATGAAAAATGACGTTGGTCTTACATCAGGGTAATAACGTATGTGTGTCAGCTTGCTCCTACGTGGCGTAGAGTTCAGTGCTGTATACATGTAGGTATCCTCATCGTTATTGTTATTAAATAACGTAACGATGTAATAATACGAATAGAGTTCACATGAGAAATCTCGTCCATGAAAGGACTATTATCATTTTTGTTGATCATTGATAAGTTTGAATAAACAACAACCTCGATCGCGAATCTCACAACTCTGTAAAGAGAAATGAAATACTGCTTTTTTCTTATTAATTAATTCATTCTTTTTGATTTCCTTATTCATTTTCCCTATTCACAGTCTGTCAACTTTTCAAAAGATCAATCTGTTCTTCAAGTCGTATATTACTTGGGTTTCACAATCCTATCTCAATGTGTATCCTATTAGTAATTCCAACCCTCTTGCATAACGAACAAAGGTCACTTGGCATTACGTCTCTACTACTAATGAGACAACATCTAAAATTTCAAAAGTTACTTATTGTTATTCATTTAAAAATCATAAAAAACATACAATTAGAATATATTACATGAATAAATCACATAACTAATAAATAATAATCAATTCTAATTTGCTCTTATCAAAGTTTGATAAAATATATCACATGAATAAATCACATTACTAATAAATAATAATCAATTCTAATTTGCTCTTAACAGAGTTTGATAAGCTTACTATATAGCGTCTTAATGATATAAATAACGCATTGAAACATGATTTACTAACACGCTCGTCTATATAGATGTCATCTAAACAAACAATACTTCTTGAAATTTGGAATTCGATATATATGCAATTTCTTTATATGGGTGTTTTCGACAAAAGAATAGTTTAATCATCTGAATTTGTTCCATGTTCTTCTTTTCCTTTTGTAAAGTAAAATTCAAGCAGACCTGTAATCTGTCATGTTTTAATTCGTTACATCGATTCTTCTCTACAGGATCCCTGTTTTATTGGTTTTTACAATGAAATCTTAGGAAAGACCTCAGTGTACAACCTATAACTTATCAAAGGTGTTTTGATGTGTGAAAGTCAACTTTGTAAGAAATATTAAGTCTTGATATCTGAAACCTAATTTGTTTTGCGTAGTTTAGGTACAAAGACAATAGTTAACTTTTGCAAAATATCAGTACCCTTACAATTCCAGTCCTAATTTTTTGAAATGTCAACTTGAGTCGACCAACAACGATGTTGCCAATGCCTTTGGATGTCACCGTATGACCATCATCAGGCCTATCAGCGGTGACTCCGGAGTCGTACAATGGTCATACAGTGATATCCAAAGACATTGGCAACATCGTTGTTGGTCGACCCAAGCTGCAACATCACCAGAGCTCTTTCTTTTTCTCCACTTGTCAATCACAGCATAATTTCGTACATGTGTGCCATATCATGCAAAGAAGGCACCTTTTATACCCTGTAGAAGCATTCAGTTCATGCAAACGCTGCTTGAATTTTGCTACATTTGAGTGATAATGCGTTTGGGTGAGAAAAGATCTTTAATGAGTAGAAAAATATATTTAATAAGTTTCACACTTAAACTTACTCAATAACAGTATTTTCATCGTTTAGGGGTTATGATGTAAAGCATACAATCGTTTTGTCTAGTCACAAACATAAAAGTTTACTTTCAACTTCTTCTGGACATATAAATCACATTTATTTGTTACTTCCAGCCTGGTCGAAAACCGGACAATTTTAATCTTCTTAAGAAAGCTGCATTTTGCCACAATATGAATCTATCAGGAATTTTAAATCTGTTATTTGCATAAAGCTACGTTATTCAGCTTTCTGTTAAACCATTCATTTCTCAAATATCTTTCATACTCAAAAAAAAAGTGGGGTAAGTTTTCTTTTGGCGTTTTGTGTATATACCTCGACTTCCTTCGACATACATTCAAGAAGATGCAGTGAACAAAGTTGCTTTCTGTGACATTATATATCAAACACGTCTGAAGCATGTAAAAGGTCATGTGGAAATGTCTGTAGTTATCTCTTGTCGAGTCATTAATCTGTAAAAAGAGATATCTAGTAAGTTTTATAACTGGACCTCATTACTGAAATATGCTTAAAGAGCACATACACATTTATTTTCATTTTTTTAACAAGAGATGTTAACGTTTATCAATTTTATTTATTATCTATAAGGGTAATCAAATAGAGGTCCATATTTTTCATACGATGCCAATAAAAATATCACTTTGCTATGGTAGCGTGTTATCTGCTTATTCAATCACTGTGACTGACGATGACGTCCAGTTATCAAGAGTACCTGCCTCACATAGAGTCATATAATTTGCATCTGGACTTTTCCGTTACAATGCAGTCACAGTGGCTCATACTTCTCCCAGTTTAGTCTTGTCATTAATTATAAGGCAACTGAACAATACTAATCATATAAGCAGGAACGTCACAACTTCAATACCATTTGAATGTCTATTAAGGGGATATTTGCAAATTTTGCTTAAAAGTGTAAATGGTTTGAATACAATGACTGAAAGGTCGTTGACATAGTTTTATTTATAGCTTCATAATGAAGTCAGTGTTTCTCATTTGAGACGGCGAGAAGCTTAACGCCATGACAGTGACACGTTCAATCAATACTCACACATAATGGGTTCCTTATAAATAAATATATCATATACACTGTATATTTCGATTATATTTCTAAGCGACTGGAAGGAATTTGGAAGCTGATGGTATGTGATTTGAAATAATGTCCTGAAGCTAAGTTTTACACATCGTAGCCGTAACTTGTGATTACGATAACATTAACATTTGCTAAACATATTACAATGCTGTGACATTACATTATGTAATTAAATGTATTATTATGATGAAATATTGCAAATAATACATCAGCATAGAAACTGGGGAGAGAGCTCGAGGGAGGGGATGGGTGGGAAGGATTTGTGTTGAGGAAGGTTACTTGTTTGAAATTAGGCATAATTAATGTTGCATATTTCACATTCACACATTTCTTTGATTAGACTAGCACAAAACAACCGCTTTGAATTGACAAAACCCTCAATTGCCATTTAAGTTAGGTAGAGTTGTTGTGGCGAACATACAGTCGACCGCAAAAAAAACGTCACCACATTTTCAACAGTGCGAAAAACAAAACACTTCTGCCTGAGAAAGTAGATTGTGAATTTGTGCAAAGACAACACAACAATGTAATAAATGATTAGATTTAATAAAACAATGGCATAATATATATATATATATATATATATATATATATATATATATATATATATATACATATATACATGGGGGCATCTCGGTTGCTGTTAGAAGAGTGTCCTGCGGACTAGAGGGATTGATGTCCTGCGGACATGAGGAAGTGGAAATGCATCCTGCGGATGGCATATGGTGATTGTGATGTCCTGCGGACAAGTGGAGAAGAGCTAGATACCCTGCGGGTACGGGGTTGTATTACACTGGAGGCTGCGCCCACCAGTAGGATATGGAATTGTTTGGGGGCTATAAACCATGGAATAAGTGCAGGACATACAGTGCCGGACAAAAGTCATGGGAGTAAAATTGCAGTATTCCCGCAATCGTGTCGGAGCACAGTTGGGTCATGACTGCGTTATTCCTGCGACAGGAACGCGACAGTCTCCCGCCAAATTAGCGTCTCTGTCGCACGATAATTGCGAGATGACTGCGTTAATGTAGGCGGGGCTATTCCGATGCGTCCAGGTCCCAAATTAAGCTGCTGAGAGCTGATTGGTCTAGTACTGTAGTGGGCGGGCGTAAAGATGAAATGTGCATTTACTGTCAAATGATTGCTGAAGTTGTCGTTGCTTCACGTCGAATAAATACCATAGTGTTATGTTGTGGAATTTACCGGCGGTAACATTTCTTACTTGTATACATGTTGTATGAGATAATGTTATGTAATAGTGACAAAGTGACACACATTCAACATCTGTGTATACTTTATTTTAAATACGACATGAAATAACTAAAATTTGTTTAAAAAACAGCCATTATTTGGCTCATGAGACAATGTTAAAAAGGCATCATATATATATATATATATATATATGAAAAAAAAGGAAAACGGTAAGAAGCAGAATATCTAAGCGATATATATTTAAACTGTATAATGGTAGCATTATAAGATATGTTCGTGAAAGTGTACGTTTGGGGATCTAAATAATAATAATAAAACGAAAATCTGAATAAAACTCTATTCTAACAGGTACTAAAGGTTTATCAGTTTAATAATATTACTCACATTACAACAACCACTGTCGACTTTAATTTTTCTCCTTTTTTTGGGACAAAATTTCTTTGTTCCACTGGTCGATGACGCTTCTGTCATATCACACAGTTTCTTTTTCTGATACATTGTCTATTTTCTTATCAGACATTTAGGGGTACAATCCTTTTTCCCTGTATATATTTCCCAAAGGTAAAACAATGGTGTTGCATGTAGATGGATTAATGTTAGTATAGTGTTTCTCCAAGTACATACATGTGTATAGGGTGTGTATGTTTGTATATTATACATTTCCTTAAAGTAGATATCTTACAAAATATGATATATAAGTCTGTGATTATTTACTTGTAATCATTATCACGTTTCATAGTTCGGCAAAACCGATTGATAATGCTGTTAGTTACACGGTGTTTTGACAGGTTGCACAGAACTGTAAGACACTTGTATCTTCCGTATTGTCTAAAGGCACCGGTACCCCTATGCCCATTGCATCACCGAGTGTACCAACTCCCATTCAAATGGCAATTTAATCACATCAATGGATACCGCCGTGTCAGATACGCGTAACGGCACACTTGTTGATCTCGTGATCTACTTCGAATAGCACGTCTCTCATAACCCCATAGTGGGTAGCTCGATGTTCTACCTGTTTCGTTTTATCAATAAATCAACATATTTATAAAAGTGCAATCGAGGTGAGATTTGAATAAAATATCTGTCTGTAAACGTTCGTGACCATTATGAAAACAATTTAGTTACTGACTTGAGATTTTAAATTGAATTCCTTATCATTATTGTGTACACTCAGTCATACCGAAGTTTGTTAAGAAATTTTAAATAAACAATGCAAAAATTATATAACGCCTACCCACATTTTTGTAATACTTGTTGACTAGTTTATTTTGTTTCTGTGGTGTATGTTACATTTTCTGTTCTATAATCGTCACTCATTTGTTTAATTATATGTTTGTATGGAGATTTCTTCCTTGTTTAACGATCCCGTCATAATAAATACCTTGAAACCAACAGTTATATCAATTACATGAGATAAATCCTTTGAAGTTTGTGAGAAGGGTACGATTTGTCTTATCACGCATTACGTAGTGCAATATATACACATACAAGGAAATATACACATGACTTTAACTGTAGAAAGCAACTTTTAAAAACGTTTGTTAATATTTCATTTGTACAAACATGTAGTCCTTCATATCCTGTAGATGAGCCCTTAGGGGTAGTTATATACCGGACAGACAGACAGACAGACAGATATTTTATTACAAAGTCTCACCTCATACAAATGTTTATATACAAGTCGATAAAATATAAAGTTATGAGCCATCCCACATGGGATTATGAGAGACTACATATATACATATTAAAGGACCTTAATAAAAATAAAATGTACATATTATATAGTAAACTATATTATTAAAACCCAAGGTAAATTGTTAAGGTAAAAAGAGTTGCTAGATATATAAAAGGGATTTTCTAAAATCTAAGACTTCCATGCAGGTTTTGGCAGTAACTCTAAAAATATATGGGCATGACATAATAAATGCAAGCTGTTCCACATCCGATATATTATTAAAGGGGGTCTGTGCGGGATAATTAAAACGATCCACGAGTAATTACCACCATGAAGAAGTCGACATATGTGGCATTCATTGACTTTCGTAAGGCCTATGATTGTATTGACAGGACTATTTTGTGGAGAAAACTTCTGGATGCTGATATAAAGGGGAAAATGTTTGACGCAATCCGCTCATTATACAGAAATGTTCAGTGTTCAGTACGTGTAAATGGGTCTTTTACACCATGGTTTGATGTCAAAAGTGGCTTGAAACAAGGATGTTTGCTCTCTCCATTGATGTTCAACTTTTTCATCAATGACCTTTTAACCTCTATTGTGGCCCTGGACCTAGGAATAACTATCAACGATTCTAAAGTTGGAATTATGGCATATGCAGATGACATCATTCTTTTAGCTGAGTCTGAAATTGATCTTAACCGAATGTTGGACTGTCTTAACGCTTGGTGCCAGAATAACAAGATGAACATAAACAGCGAGAAGTCTAAGATCATGCATTTTAGAAACCCATCTGTCCCAAGAACTAACCAGGCATTTAAATGTGGCACGGATTCGCTAGAGCTAGTGGAATGTTACAGCTACTTGGGATTGCTTTTATCGGAATTCCTAGACTACAATAGGATGGCAAAGTCTGCAGCAAGTTCAGCTAGTCGAGCACTTGGCCTACTCATCTCCAAGTACAAGTTCCTGGGAGACATGCAGTACAGCACCTACACAACGCTATTTGACACCATGGTCTGGTCAGTTCTCGACTATGGAGCTAGCATCTGGGGAACACGCCGATATTCATGTATAGACGCTGTGGAAAACAGAGCGAAGCGCTTCTTTCTTGGACTTAGAAGATTTGCTCCAAATGGTTCAGTGGGAGGAGACATGGGCTGGACTCCACCTATCGCCCGACAGTGGTGTGCTGTGAGTAGGCTGTTCATGCGACTCAGAAATATGGATAATCGACGTGCAAATTATCGGATTTGGCGATGGTCTGAACAGTGGGTTGTGAGGAGAAAACGGAATTGGATGTATCGTGTTAGACAGAAGTACACAGATCTCGGGCTAAGTCACTATCTCGATCTGCAACACGTATACTGCCCTCGACATGTAGCTAGAACAGTGAAGAGTACTGTACAGCAGGTATATATTAATCAGTGGAAGAAGACAGTATCTCAGCCACAGAGTTCGTCAGGTCGAGGAGGAAACAAGCTAAGATTATACGCCCGCTTCAAGGACTCCTACACGACAGAACCATATGTCACAGCTCCGATAACAAGATCACACAGAAGCTCGCTTGCCAAATTTAGAAGCGGAGTCGCACCACTTAAGATAGAGACCGGCCGGTATAGTAACACGCCACTTGATGAAAGAACATGTTTTGTTTGTACAGGATTGGTTGAAGACGAATGCCATGTTCTGCTAAGATGTCCGCTTTACGATGATATCCGCTATGATTTAATCAGACGCTGTGAAACTATGAGAGAAGACTTCTCTGGATGCCAGGATGTAGAGCGTGTTAGTTTTATTCTATCAAACCCTGTGATATGTCATTTAGCTGCCAAAACCTGCACTTCTATTTTAAAACGCAGAAAATGTTTCCTTTACAGCGTTTAGCTTTTTATACATAGAAGTATTTATATATATCTTACATTTTTGTGATACCTTTTTGTATTTTGTTCATACATGTATCTATCTAACCGTTTACAACTTGATTATATCTGTATATGTGTATATATTACTTTTAAATTATGTATTTTATGAATTCTGTATTGTTGTCATAATAGTCTCTCATAACTCTTTATATAGAGTGGCTCATTGCATTTTTAAAACATATTTTATGTGTGTGTACATTGTCTGTAATTTTATCTTTTAATGTAATGAGGTGAGACTTAAATAAACTATCTGTCTGTCTGTCTGTCTTACCACCACAGCGTGCCGAGCCGGAAATCTCAATTAGCGTTCTCTCTACTCAGCGTAGTTTTGTCTGCGCAATCCTACGCGCTCCTAATCTTCTCGCGTCTGACCCCTCTCTCGCTTTACTCAACGGTGAAACGGAGTGTCTATAATTCGAGCTCGTAATAATAGCGTTTTTTACCTTTTTGCGTTGTGTTCATAATAATAATAATTAGCCCATAATGAACCAAGTTCCAATGTGGATATAGTGATATACTGATATGAGCTTATATTTATTACAATGCAGACCATTTCCCATTTTCTATTATTGATATCAAACTCATATGTGTATCGCAAAATAAAAGAATTATATCAAATTGGTTCGCTTATCTGATATTTAACTACATTAAACCTATTTCACTCATAAGAGGTTTCAGACATAAAAGGTTAGAGTAGCGCAAACTGACCGAAGCTTGGACACTGATCCGATTCAAATATTATGAAAGACTGTATAATAATCTTTAAAATGTCAATTTCAGCAAATCAAAATATTGGATAGAAAGTATTTTACTCGATTTTACATAGATATTTCAGAATTGCTTTAGATTAACCGAAAATAAAAACGGTTAAAGTTGCGTATATCAGTTCGGACAAGATTGACCTTCCTTCGGACCCTTCAACCCAAATGTTCTGGCATGCGTCAGTGGTTTAAACTATTCACCAAACTGATTCTTTATATCCTTAAACACATGGATAATAGTCCAGGAACAATACATTATCCCTAGTTAAACTGCTTGAAGTAATTTGTCATTTATTGAGAGTAATTCAGCAACTGCCGCAAACTTTGTTAGAATAAATGATGTCGCAATCATTTTCGCAGGTATGCTGCTGCATAAACGATGTGAGCGCTAAACTGATAATTAATTAACTTAATGTTGTTGTCATATGTGATAATGTAATATTTCTACATATTTCCATATTTTTTCCGCGGCCATTTAAAACTTTACAAGTGGTTACAAAGAAAATGTAATAGTGTCCAAATTATTTCATGAAACCGTTAATTGAACCTCACGCAATTGCTAGTTTTGATAAAACAAAATATATCAAACTATCAATAATTCATAAAAATAAAATACAAATAAAACATATTAAAAAGGAACATTTGGAAACAAACAGTTTGCATTTATTGCAGATATTATAGCGTCAGCTGGAAGTGAAAAGTCTCCGAAGTGCGGGCGACTTCTACAGCTGGTGACTTCTTTCAGTTTGCCCTATGCGTAACTTATAAAAAATCAAATATTTAAAATGTGGTAGAAATGAAAATATCACCAAAAGACTTCATTACAGGGACATAGCAATGCTAATTGAATGCTAATTGAAAGGTATCTGGCTCCGTGTAATGATGTGATCACAATCTGCGACGTTACATAATTGTGGTATTTGGTAGTGTCAGTGGAGACGACAACCGCTAATATACAGGAAATGCTGCTGACATAACAGACAATGTGTATTGAACACTGGTATTTGTACATAGATTCAAGTAGAACCCTGGGGATGAAACTTCAAAGCATTATATGTAAGCTTTCTATTGCCAAATCGCATTGCAATTGTCTCCAGTCTGGCTAGACAATTTGTCGATTGCAAAGTTTCTCTGCACGTTGTATACACTACTGACTAGATAAATGACACACGACTTGCATGTCAATATATTGTACATTTAATTTGTTATAAGAAGGTTTATGTGAACAGTATTAACAATTCAATGACTGTTTAGCAATACATTTATAAAACATGTATTCAACATTGTCGGGATAATCTATGTCAAAACAAATTTGTATATTTATTGACATTGACAGAGTATATTTATATGTCCAAGTTGGGGTTTATATATTTCAGGATTAAAACATCACTATCAATAAATATATCACTATGGAATAATTTCAAAATGCCACTGTTTTGTCCAGTATGTATGATGTGACATGTGACTGAGTGACATGAAAAATGCTGGGTTTTTTTTTTTTACAATATTGAAGTTGTTACCTACAAAACTTGTTTAACATGTTTTATGAGTTAATATACATCTTTTATATATATTTTACTACAATGGTTTCTTAAATTAAATATCTGTCATTCCTTACGAAAATAGTTTTGCTTTATGAAGAATACCAAATGAATTAATAGTAATACATGTTAGCATTTTTTTTTTTATTGTAATCGTTTTCCCCCAAAACATCTACACATCTAAAGTCCGATAAACCCAGTGTAGTGCCCTTGGGGATCAAGGAATCGATCCCGGATTTCCAGTAAAATCGTTTGTCCAAGACGTCCAAACCTCTGCAACACAATTAAATCGTCTGTGGGATTGCTGTCTGTAAGCTGTGTTGTCTCGAACCTGGTCATGGACCATGAAATCGTTGTAGTGAGCGATGGCGGGGTCCAAAACAAGAACGAGAATGAAACAGCCAATCAACGATCGCCTGTGAAAAGGGGGAATCCCCTGTCAAAAACATGACCACATCGCTGGGTCTGCGCCCAGTCCGAGTCACGTGACCATGTCACCAGCACGCAACACGTTCGCCATCAGCGGGCTCATTATCCCGCATTGTCCTCCTTTAAAACTAACATTCAAAGTAGAACATAAAGATAACATATTTTTGGTAACATTTTTGTATAAGGGGCAGTGTAAAAGTACATGAGCTTCATTTTCAATAAAATCGTTGCAGTTAAAACATACTCTATCTTCCAGTGGTGTGTTATTGTATACCGCTAAAACTGATTATTCAACTTATGTGGGGCCGGGGAGATATACCACCTCTCATGATGGCTCTTTTGTTTTCAACTTGTGACACTTAAACAAACTTGTCTGTCTGCATGCCTGACTATGGCGAATTAAGCATGTTATCTTTCTCTATGTGTGTATTACGAGGGAGACACCGTTCACTCAAATCGTTATGTAATATAAATACACCCGGTGGTAAATTCACTCAGGCGTTACACGCCCGCGCGTACCATAAATGCGACCTTGTGCTGAAAACATTTCGACATGTTTCAAATAAACAACCTGTAGAAATATTGTCTTGATATTTTCCCAAATATATGACGATACACAAGTCGAATGAAACATTTCAAATCTATAGACTGAATGTAACCGAAAATGAAAGAATTGCATTTGGAATTTGAAGACTAGACCAGTGACTTTTTTCTCAACGCAAGAACCCAACCACAAGCACAGTTTACCAATCGGTAACCGTGACCTCGATCAACGTATCGCTTGATGACAAAAAATATGAACACTACATGTTAATAGAAGAGCATCACTAGCAGTTTAAACGAATGACGATGCGTTTGTTTCACACTCTATTGGAAAATCAAATTTTATAGATTACTTGTGACAGAGAGTTAGACAGTTATAGTTTATTAAAGTGTCACGCATAGAACTCATTGTACAATTGTACAATATAGCACAAATTATTAGTAAATACCCAGCCAAATGGACTTATGAGACACATGTTACGTTTTAAAACATACTATCCACAGACTCATGTCATATCGAGCGAGACAATAAACCCGGCGAGACGCAACGAAGACGAATAAGCACACTGCTTAAAACAAGGGACGGGTTGTGTATTGAAAGTGGGTTGTGTATTGTAAGCGTGTATTCAGTCGTTAGTAATAAATGATATACCGGATTACGTAACATACATGTAGGTAGTCGCGCGTTTATCACATTACGTGACCCACTGGTCACCAACCGATCAAGCGTAATTAAAAAATTCCAAATATTCACGATTTGCTAATGGTCATATAGCTGTTATATACATTGATAGTGTCAGTGACGGTACGCTTTTATATTACGGTTTTATTCACTTAATTGGAGGCAAATTTACTTATACATGGAAGTTCAGAAATTATGTGCATAGGGTAATTATCAGAAAGGTTCAAGTATTGTACCTTGATATTCTGAGTCTATTTGGATTGCTTAAGACGCGCGATAATAAAATACTTTGTGTATTTATTGCCATTTTCTTTAAAGTCGTACCGACAATATTATAACAGATTAACCTGTCAAATTTACCTCAAACTAAAATCCAATATCTTGAAAATGTTTTGTTTAAAATTACATTTCTTATCACTGAGAGATTACTACATGTATGTTAACGGTTTTGATTTATGCATCTGCCTGTATAATTAATTACACATTTCATAAACGGGAGCGAAATTAGATAAGCCAACAGTTTAATCAAATCCACTAACATACAGAAAGAAACATCCCCGAAAGAAGACCTAATTTAATGTTTTTATGACAAATGATAAGAAAGATATAACAATGTAAATGTAACGACGCCCTTACCAAATATGTAATTGATAATGTTAATAGAAATATAAATAAAAGTATATCAATCAATATTATTGTATAACATTCTTCAATGTGAATGAACTATGATTATGGTTTCGGCGAATCGTTTCTCTGAGATGCTTGGTGATCATATCATCGGCAGTGAATAAAGTTGAAATGCATTTGCTGTTGTGGAAATGACCCTTCCGCCCGTCAGTTCTATATGTTTATGCAATTCTAAATGAACACAATCAATGTATAATACAACTTAACAGCATACTTTATCACTTTGAAAATCAGGTTTCATTTCGTTTCCGGATCATCAAAATGATCAGTGCCGTGTTCAAGATAGGTTTTAAAGTAATCGCTCAAAGAGCGATTACTTTGAAACCTATCTTGAACGCGATTGCTCAATGTAGCGCTACGTAGCAAGGCGAGCAAACTTTAAGGAATTTGCACTGTGTCGTTCAAGAGAGAAGAAGCGCTCATTGAGCGCTACATTGAGCGCTACATTGAGCAATTTAAGCGCTCGCTGCTATTGAACGGGGCGCAGTTCTAATATTACCCACAAGCATTGCAGTTCAAAACCGGCTTCAGGGGAATACCCGACCCACAACTTCCCGATACCACACAAACACCTACACAAAATATGTATCCGTTATCATATCCAAGCAGTTTACTTTTACAAGAACAATAATAAACACTACACAATACAATGTATGTACACACTGTGTAACTGAATATAATTCTAAATACACTACATGTATAATGGTTTGAATTCCCTTGCTGTAAGAAACCGAGAAGCCCCAAGGTGGAGAAGGGGTTGGATGGCGGGGTTAAGATTTCAGCTCGTCGCCACAGCGTGAAAGTGAAAGTGAAACCGAGGCTTCCCCCTGTTCCATAAATACAACCACAAGTGACGTCACAAAAAGCATCATGGGTACAAGAAATATTTTGTTAAAAGAATAAATGAGCATATGATATTTTAACAAGGGTGTTGAAATTATACAAGAATAAAAGAAGTCTTATGTAAGGTGACAAATAATAATATTTAGTGGAGGCAAAAACTTGAGAATTTAGGTCACCGGAAGTAGCTTACGAAGCATGGATACAGCAGCATTATAAATAACAAAGGGCATGAAAATGATAGCTGAGTGGATAAATATTATGCAAATTTTGAGTATTGGTAGAGTTAGAAATAGATTAAAAAGTAATGCAATTGATAAATAAATGAGAAGAAGTAATGGTTGATACTACATAGGTAGTTCATAATTATTAGCATAAGTGTAAGATGCTGAGAGTTAGATAAATGAGCAGTAATGTAGTAGAGCCTTGTCATCTCTGCACAAACAAAAATACTAAATTTACATTTTGTGCAAAGATAACACAACAATGTAATAAATGATTAGATTTAATAAAACAATGGCATAATATATATATATATATATATATATATATATATATATATATATATATATATATATATATATATATATATATATATATATATATACACACATATATACATGGGGGCATCTCGGTTGCTGTTAGAAGAGTGTCCTGCGGACTAGAGGGATTGATGTCCTGCGGACATGAGGAAGTGGAAGTGCATCCTGCGGATGGCATGGTGATTGTGATGTCCTGCGGACAAGTGGAGAAGAGCTAGATACCCTGCGGGTACGGGGTTGTATTACACTGGAGGCTGCGCCCACCAGTGGGATATGGAATTGTTTGGGGGCTATAAACCATGGAATAAGTGCAGGACATATAATGGTTTGAATGCCCAAAACGAGGTTGTGAGCAACCGAGAGCCCCCAATAAATGACATTGGTAAAGGAATAATGTTAGATAGCATGAGCAACATTTACATTGTATTTGATAGACACATGGTTATAAAGAAGAACTCGCAATTTCATGCATCAAACTATGACACTTTCATTTTTATGTCAGTTCAAATACGCTTGGAGTGCTGAAATCGCTTTTTCAAAATGTTTTTTTTTTGCAAGAGTGTTTGGCATTTAAGTAAAACAATGTATAACATGTAGAAATGTAATTAATAAAACATGTTGCCGACATAAATAACTGTATTAAACTTAATTTTGTTGACGCGTCTTTACTGTAGGGATACATAAACAAGCCAAAACAGCCCTTTTTGACTCCCCTATCTCGTCTGGTTAAGAAGATTCGAAAATGACAATTATTAAAACACTTGTTTCTCAGAATAATGAACAGATCATGTTTTGAAAATTCAAGATTAGTTTAGTTGGCTTCTGAAGACATTATGTAGCTCTGTTTCAGTCGTGTTCATCACTCGTGGATGGAATTGGCTTGCATATTGTATGGTGACGTTTCTTTTGCGGTTGAGAGTATATATGCATAGTTTCCTCAATAGAAATAGTAGAATGTGAAGAGACTATATTTATGTAAACCCCGTCCCAAAAATATGATAAAGCCTTCGGTTTAGTAGGCTCAACTTCAGAGCGTAGATACCTGATTGGACAACTCGAGTATAGTTAATATAATCATCAGGTAGAGCAGTACACGGATATATGCTGATCATAGAGATATATCGGCACTTACACTAGAGATGATTGAGATATATCGGCACATACACTAGAGATGATTGAGATATATCGGCACATACACTAGAGATGATTGAGATATATCGGCACATACACTAGAGATGATTGAGGATGCAGCATGTCCAGCAAGTTCTCATTTCTCCGTAGACATGTATATACCAGCCGTGTTATTTCTTACAGAGGTGGTCGATATCATTTGATAAGAATCAACTATTCTCAGTATAGAGAAACCGTCGTGCTTAATCCGTCTCTGGACCTGACCATAAGCTAGTTTTGTATTCAGTGGTGTTTGACACAATATTTGTTTTCCATTAATATCTATCTAAAGACTGTGCGTCTTTCGATAAGCGTTTTTCTTATAATACAAATATGTGTTCTATTTTTGCAGATTATCAATATATGATATTGTATTTTGGTATGAAATATTGATTATAATTTTTTCTGTATAGGTTATTTATCAAACAAATATTCATACTTTCATTATGTCTTGGATCCAAATTTACCTCCCTGTGTGTGCACCATAATAACTACGCAAGAACAAAGACAGTTTTAGCGGTTGTTTAGCGTTTCCAACGTCAACGTCAACGTCAGTCTACAAAAGTTAATTGTCATGTTAAACAGAAGAATTAAAGAAAAAACTCCAAGTGTTAACAATAAACACAACGCTTGAGAATGTTGTTATAACAACTTTCCTAGCATATCAAATTAGCGATCAACTGAAACAAACGAAACGGATGGATATTTTCATCAGCCACAATAAACATAAGATGTTGTCAAAGTTCTCTTTGCAAAAGGAATGACGAAAGTATGGTATGATATTGCCATAATTCATAAATTGTTAATGTCGGTGTCCCGATCTTCAACCCAAATTACCCACATAATGAACAAGGCAAACACATAAATATAATTACAAATGTAGATTGAGCTACTAGAAGACTGCTTGGTCCCTTGATGCTATATACTGACCGTTATTCAATATAATGGTAACAATACTAGTTTTACATAACCTTCCCTGGAGTTCGTTATCAAAATGTACAAACAGTATTTCTGGTGATTGCAAAGCTTAAAGTCAGTGCCCCCTATCCTCAAGGCAAATCCCCACATAATGAATGAGGTGAACAGACAGATATAACACGAGGAGACCCTATAATAGTTTGTTTGTATCCATCCCTGGAGGTATTGACTGCGGTTCCCGAAGAGTCAGATTTGCACGTTATTTCACAACCTCTCTGACTCCGTTACATTTATTTGCAACATCACAATCTTTGTTATACTGTCATTGATACATAACGAAGCTTTTGATAGATACTCGGGAAAAACGATTGTATCACGGAAAATTATAGAGTGAGTGAGTCATTGCTTAACGCCGCGCGCAGAATTGCAGCCATTAGCGGCGAGAAATTGTATCAGAAAATTAGATTCAATCCCCATAATCACATTATTCCCTCAATATATAATTAGGAATCCAATGTTCATCACCTGGTTAATTATACATAGTCACTGCAACGGTAACCTCCAAAAACTTCTACATGCCAAAATGTCTACAGACTAAAACAACACAGTTCAGGGCCCACTGCACATGGTCATTACCTCAAGTAAGAATTGACTAGTCCGATAAAGTATTGGTATGTAGAAGTTTTGGGAGGTAACCACTGCAACTATATATATTGTCCTCCTACCATATTGGTGTGTCACTTTCTTGATAACGGTGTTAGTATCTACACCGAAATGAAAGAACGAAAGAAGTTGACAATCCATACATATTGGTTTTTCTTCATCTCTACAACTTCTTAAATGCCTCTCAAAGAAATCTTCATTCAACTTACCTAGCATATCTAATTAGCGATCAACTGAAACAAACGATAGAGATTTCATCATGACGATAAAAAGAGGATGCCATACAAGTGCAATTTTACAAGAGGAATGATGGAAGCTTCAGGTGTGGTATTTGTAAGGTCAATTATCAAACACTTGCGTGTAAGTATGACAGAACAACATTTAATGTTCTATCAATACATGGAATGTTTAAATTAAAATCAATAATAACCGTTCACTTCCCAATATAAGATACCGCTTCAGTTACAGACTGAGAACAAACAAAAATCAGGAAAGCATGCAAAGTATTGTTCACGATACCACGACAGTAATAATGTATCTTATGGTCACGTTATAAACCTTTAACCCCGATACTTTCTTCGTAGGTAATACATCTATAAATTAATGTACGTCTGACGAACTTTCAAGTTACGAGGATATTAACATACTTAAATTATACTCATATTATTGCACATGAACAACTTTACTTAAAAGCTTAAAAACTTAACTTCCAGTTTAGTGTGCACCTATCCATTACTGTAAAAATAAGAATGGGATGACGTCACAAGCGTGATTTGATTGATATAAGGATGGGGAAAGAAGGTATGAAAAATACGTTTTTTTGATAATGCAACACGTAAGTCAGTATTTAAAACAATAACAGGTTTATACACAGCTGCAGTATTTCTGGTGATACAAAGCTTAATGTCAATTTCCACCATCCTCAAGGCAAATCCCCACATAATGAATGAGACAAACAGACAGATATAGCAGAAGAGGGAAGCCACAATAGTCTGTGTTCTATCCATCCCTGGAGGTATTGACCGCTGTTCGTGATGAGACCAATTTGCACCCTCACTCTGTCTCTCTTACCAGTGAAATATTCTCCTGTCTATTTTTGTAACAACAGTAGGCGCAGATATTTTTGGAAACTAATGTAAATGTTACACATGTTTAAATAAGACTCAACATTTGGCAATTGATAGTATTCTGCTTTACTTGTATGATCGGGTGAGTTTACACTTTGTAATGTTTTTTTCTGTCATGCAAAACATGATATCATTTTAGAATTCGAAATTAAAAAATGAAATATATTGAGTTTGGTGTCTTAGTTTGATGATATATTTTGAAACTGTTTTAGATCCACATTTCTCATTTGAAATAAATTTGCATTAAATTAAATTCTAAATATATCCATTGGGTAAAGTTCAAATGGGATTTATTTGCCAACAAGAGATGGCTTTCAATACAATCCATCTATATCCATGAAACATTGTCCAAATATTTTATTTTTACGGTAAATATCTATGAATAACAGTTTACATGTGAATAATTATGAGTATATATATATATTCTCACAAGCTTATTTATGTATGGTTACATGTGAATAATTATAAGTACATGTATATATATTATCACAAACTAATTTATATATGGCTACACGTGAATAATTATAATTATATATATTCTCACATGCTAATGTATATATGGCTACATGTGAATAATTATAAGGATATATATTCTCGCAAGCTTATATTTATGTGGCTGCAAGATAACAATATAGATACGGTAAATATATATCAGTAAGCTGACGCTTTCATGTAAGTTTTTTTTCTTCAAACTTATCAGATTGTTTTATTTTTTTCTATAAAACATTGCTCATTGTGTTATATTGTTAATGCAAATTATTGTGACATTATACATCAATCAGTTTACAATAGTTTAATATGTATATTTCAATGTTACACTGCAGTAACGTCCAATTAAATACACAAGCAATAGACGAACTGACTCATTATTACTCAAATCTAGCTCAGTTTGAAAGAACTTTTCCTCTGTGGTTTGAACCAGCTTCCCTGTCCTTATAATTAATAAGATATAAGGGATTATACCACGTACACGAGCAAGGGACTGTTGATACGACACGGTGTTAAAACGTGATGAACCTTTTTAGTAATGCAACAAAAATGTTCACATACTGTAACTCGTGAAATATCATTCAATAAAGCCAACGTCCAGGGCTGAAGAAAAGTGGATTCCGTGGCATATCTTATAATGTTCTACATATATAAAGTACAGCGTTTGAATATTCTGTAGGCCATGGGCCGAAAGCCGTAGCTTGTCTCTAAAGTGACTTTAGGTCCAAGTTTTTGGTGAAGGCAGAAACAATATATCAATTTAATCCTGAGTGTTTACTGCTTCCAAAAATGCAATGTTTCACCTAGGATACTTGTTCATTATGAAATTAAGGCATGTTGAAGTGATGAATCAGCAGTTTCGCAAAAGGTCTTCTTAGCCACGGAAAAACTGATTTTTTGACAAAAGTTTTTAATATATTTCCACATATTACATATCTGTTGAAAGAGAATATGTTGTTCTATCTCAATATTGTAATCCAACCGGGTTTCCTATTAAAAAATGTGAAATTTCTGCAAAAAATGTTCTGAAAAAAATTAATTTTTCTCAAACCGTCCCATTTCGTTTATGATTTTAAAAAGAAAATTAAATTTTAGCCCTAATTCAATTCATAGTGTAAGAGACCGATGTAATTACAACAATGAGAAGTTGGATTTTTTAAACTACAAACATTTTCAAGAGAGCTAAATGAATTTTTATAACAGGGGTGAGAGTTTTTTCTGAGCAAAGGGAGGTAACTCTTGCAAGAATTTCTAATTTTTTTTAACATTTCTCATAGAATTTGCCATCATGTAACAACTGATTCTTATTACAAACGTACGAAAACACATTATGGAATGACATGTTACAAAAATGTAGAAGAATGTAAATATAAATTTTTTATTTTCCCCCCTTTTTTCCCAATGGCATAAATATGTAAAAAAAACAAAATGCAAACATCAACTACAATAATGCAGCCATACAAAATTGTACATAAGAAATTAAATTTTTATTAAAGGTGTGTTAAGTCTGTTCGCTAAAGATACCCATTTTCTGTAGAAGTAGTTAAAGGTTTGAGATTTTTTTAAAAATAAAAATATGAATGAAAATATCTTTGATTTAAAAAAAGGTTATAAAACAATTATGTTTTCCCCTTTACTTACTTCTTTGAATCCTTTGAATGCTCATAATTTTTTGATTATGAGAATTTGATTCAAAAGAACTTATGTGTTTGGTAGGCCAGATAAATAGAGGATTCTTCAGTGTTTTCAGTATGATGTTGCAGTTTATCTCTCAGCGAGTGCCAGTATTTTTTAAGTGGCGCAGATACGAGTGAAAAATATATATGAGATGAGATAAGTGACATTACACTGTAAATACAAAATATCCTATATATTATATGCTTCTGTGTTTAAACAAAATGTGGTGTTTTAAAGTTAAAAAGTTAAACACTTGGGGAGTTCTTGTGATATCATACGCTGACGTTGTTGATGGCAGACGTGACGTCATATTATTGTGGACATGATGTCATTCCCTGTGTGATATTTTCACTGTGTTGAGAACTGAGATCAAACTGCAGTGGTACTGGTGAGAACGTTTTCTCAAACAGATAAATAGAGAAATTCTGTCTTTTCTTGACCATAAAAATATAAAAAATTTTTTTATTTGCTTTATCAATGAAAACATACTGGTTACAAACTACAATTCTTACTACTCACAAACCTCAATCCAAATAGTGTTATACCATCTGTCATGATTATGGATTGAACTAATGGCATCAAACTATTAATTGACAACATACTTTCATCTCTCTCTTTTGCATGAGCGGGTATTGACTTTGCGGGTAACTTTAATCAAGTCCTGTTGATATATTTGATATCAGAAGACACATGGGTAAGATTCTCAATTGATGAGCATTTAGAACAATGTTAAATTATAATATATATACTACCGTATATTTGTACGGTTACTGCCCTTCTAGAAAAAAAACTATTGAGCTTCTCTGTAATCAGACCTCATACACTTTTGATCAAGGTTCCAATGGACACGGAGATCTCACTAACACCTTTTATCGTCCAATATTATGTTCCGTAGTATCTTCAACATTGCCATAGGAACCAGGGGATTTAAAGTAACCAACCAAATACTGAAGAGTTGCTTTAAGTTATTATCACTTTTTTCAATAACTTTGATTTTGACTCAAATGTGTTACCAAGACTGATAGGTTCATTTTCAAAGCATAGCTAAAAACCTGTTAATTTTATTTTTCTGAAACTCTTTAGGTGTATTATCCATATGCCTTTTTTATTTTAAGATTTTAAAATTATTAATTTAGTTTCTATGGAAATGGTTTGGATTTGGACACAGGGATAGGTTCGTTTCCATAAGAAATTTATAAAAAAAAAGGTTTATCTTTTATCTTTTTTAACCTAATATGTGTTATCCACCTTGTGAATTAGTTCATTTCCGGAGCAGAACTGTTTGTGTTATCTTTTTGAAACTTAATAGGTGGTAATCAGTATTAAAGGTGGTATCTTATGACATGTTAATTGTATTTAAGATATAAGTATTGTGTTTTCATGGAAACGAACTGGACTTTTATTGAGGGATAGGTTTCTTTCATTTCCCAACATAAAAGGTCAATATACCTTTTTAAAAATATGGGCCTTTTATGTTTCAAAACTTTCAAATTTTGATTTGTTTCCATGAAAAGAAGTGAGACCTGGAGCCATTTTGTGAGGGACCCATACTTTTGTTTCTACTGCTTGCAAAGTTTATCTGCACGTCAGTTTTATAGACAGTAGATAGGTAGATATAATATGCATATAGTCAATATGAACACCCAACAAAATTCAACTTGGTATTTGCATATAAAATATAATCATGTAATCGTAATACATTGTTTGCTCAGGATTGTTTGTCATTTTTGAAGATATTACAGATATTGCTAAAGGTAAAAAAAAAATTCTGTGTGTTTTTTCAAAAGGTGTGAATACTTTTTTTCTTCTTTTTCTTTCTTTCTTTTTTTTTCTATTTTTTTTATTCCATTTCATTTCAAATACATAGAATATACATCCAAAAAAAAAATATACATGTCATCAGTCTATTGTTGTCAAAGATAAATAATAATAGGTGTCAGTAAAAGTTACCAGATTGATGTTAATGGCCACAAAATTGACTACCAATAAAGTGTTTTACATGCCATCATCAAAAATGTTTTCTACTCAAATACCAAATTAACTGTTAGTTATAGCCATGAAGACAGTTTTAAAATTAAAATTAAAAAAAATTTCTCACTTGTGTACCATTTAATTTGGGCAAATGATCCATTTTCTCAACAGGAACCCGATATTGTAAGTAAAACGAAGGTTAAATGAAGGTAATCAAAAACCCTACACCCTATTTCAAATAAAAAGAATAAAGGAACAATGTCAGCCATACTGCCGATCTAAGGAAGCGGCCCATTCAACTTCAGGTCAAAATGTACGCTAAGAATTGGTGACATTCACAAATAAACGCACGTACCAATCAACTATACATTTCTCCACAAACCCAGTTGATTTCAAACATATGTCACCCTTCAGATAACTTTAGTAGCTCTTCTAACTCGAAAATTAACCAAAAAACCTCTCCCCTGAACATTATTCTGCAGTATCACAGTGTTAATAATCAAAATTATGATTATTTTTCTGTTTTCCATCCAGAGGTAGCCATTGTTTAATATACCCATATATATGGGCCCTGGAAACTTCTGATATTGCCACAATTTGATCAGTTGAAGACTCACAAACAGACAGACACACAATCTATAATGGGGGCGGCCATCTTTGTTGTACCGGGCAGGCTGACCTAGCTGCTCTCTGATTGGTTGAAAATAGCATATTTCTCAAGGGCCTTCTATTACTGTTTATTAATTAATGAACAAGTGTTTTTGGTGAAACATTGAATATTTTGTGAAAAATAACCATTTTCTACAATATAAAGTAAAGTTTTCCCCTTCACCAAAAACTTGGACCTCAAATGAACAAAAACAGTCCTCGGCCCATGGCCTACTGTGGCACTGACGTTTTCAGTGACTTACAATGTAGGTAAACTGTTCGATCTTCCTATCAAATATTGCGAATTATTTGATTATTGTCATGTTTGCAAAAACATAAAGTCAGTTAATATTTAATCACGCATGATCGGAAAATCTCAAGACACACCAATGATAGAAGTTAGATAGAAGCACATTTTGTTGATAGAGTTGATCACAAAGACACTTCCAATATCACGTGTATGTAATCGTAAGTATGAACAATATTTTCGTAATTTATTTTCATAAGAAATGTTTTAAACAGTGTGTCTCTTAGACTATATATCAATATACAGACCACAATGACAAATGACCACACTTAAATTTGGTCCACCATATTTGCTATGAGTAGAATACTCCCTATCTCGGTGAGTCACAATGTGTTCACTGATCAATTTTCTATGAAGTTCTCAAACCCACTGATAAAGCACGAAGCTTCTTTATTTTGGGATTTGTTTTGACTCATTTCTAGGAGATATCGACCACTGTTGCAAGATGCGATTAAGTCAGAAGGCGAGGGTGAATCATTCGGTCTCGTCAATCATCACGAGATTTCAGGACCCACTTTGAAGGGACAGTGGCACGTTGTTTTCGCTCAAATTATTGAATGAAATGTATTTGAAAAATAATGTCACCAAAAGTAAAACATCCTTCTCTCTTCGGAAAATCAAGTTAAAAAATGAGTATACATGCTTTGGTAAAGCAATGGGAATCGTTTTTGTAATTCGAAAAAATAAAATGTGTTCACATTAAAATGGCCGCCATGCAATTTTTTGCTTTATATGCAGCCCCATTATTTATACTACGGATAAGTGGTTTGTCTAATAATATGTTTTACCCTCTAAAGTAATTGTAAAAAGCACAAACTATCATTATAAATGGGAATTTTGAAAATTTCTTTAAATGAGCAGGTTCTTTGTTTTGTGTTTCCATAGCTGGCAAGAAGGGAGAGTAAATAATTATCAGACTAACTATATAAACACATTTTGAAATGCGTAACTCTGATAGATTATAAAGGGACATGCACTCTGTATTTAAGAAAATCAGATGATATTTAATAGTGGTCACTCGCCCCACAACAATACATCCAAAACATATATATATATATAAAACAGTATATAGAGACCATAAACATGTCTTTGCTGCTAGATATGGGAGAACCAGTGACTACGGAATAAAATAGTCAACGGTACTTGTGTTATATGCCCTTGATATTTGACATTTTTAACAAGAGTGATCTGAGAGCACAAGAAACCAAGCCCCGGGTTCCTTATCCTCTAAATAAGCAGTTTAAATGTAAGGGTAAGGGTAAAACACTGAGGGAGGATTTGATTTCAGAACACAAGTAACGTTTTCGTGACGGACGGATGGACATACAGACAGACGAACGTGCTGCGCCACGATAATAACCCCCTCACCAGAAGGTTAAAAAGCGTATTTTATGGCTTCACATTCAAAGTGACATATCTCTGTAAAATACATTTTTGACAAAGCTTATTATTGCACACTAATTCCCATTACTAGCTTAAAACATCATTTCAGAGTTAGGCACACAATTGTCATGTTTCGACATGCCACAAAACACACATTTCATGGCCGATGGCTCATGCAATATATGGCTCCTGCACGTTTGACATAGCGTGTCTGTATACACACTGACCATGCTCATCTCTAAGTATTCTCATTTATGGGGTTTGGGAAATTCCCCACATGGTTGTCTAAGAACAAGAAGACCCAGCTGGTGACGACATGTCTACACATATATAACACAAAGATTCAGGAATCTTCTTCCAGTGATGTGTGGTACTTTTAGTTTTAGAAAAGAGTCGTTCCATTAACCAAATAAAGAACCTCGATCCTTATTAGTAGCTTGGACGTTTCTTGTTCGTCTGACCTTTTGTTACTTGTAGTAACATTTCATATAAATTTAGTAAAAGATGGTCACTGTGTATCATTTACTCGAACATTTGCAAGACATTTGGAATACGTTTGAAACCTACAGCACACCTTCTTACACGTGTAAGTTGGACCCTGGTGGTCTATTCACACAGACAGGATACATCAGCTATATTTCCTCTTCTGCCAGTAGGGTCAATATCTCATAGATTAGCGTCAAAACATCTCTGTGAGTGTTCATTAGAGCTTTGTATACAGTTTGGTCAGTGAATATAGTAAATGTACAGTGATAGGATATTCGGGTTTAGGATATGAACCATCTCTTTACATATTGTTCATTACCGCTAATGCACCTTAATTTTTCAATCCAAATTAGCTTCTTTTGATGTGTGAAACGAATATATACATAGGGAACTTGGTGACACTATAACATAGATTTCAGGGTTCATGCACTAGGATGTAGTATGACGACTACTTAACATTTCACCTGTTTAGTAAACATTACATTCAATCAAAGACATGTGCTGTTGACGTTTTGTGACAAAAATAAAATATTGTAAATGAAAGCCTCAAGAAAACAACATATAGCTTTTGAATAATTCCTTTTATTTAGAATTATGATAAATCTTTCACGACATACAAGGCCATTCGAATACGTTTTAAAAGTACTTTACACACTGCTGTATCCTGTTTGTGTAAGTCCCTCGCTGCCCCATGTCATCATAGATTATAGGAAAAAAAGTCCTTGGAAAAAAAGTCCTTGGAAAAAAGTACCGGTAAAAAAGTCCTCCGGAAAAAAGTCCTATTACTATAAAAACAGGTTAACATACACTCTATCTCTCAACAAGTATTAAGCGTAAATATCAAATTTAGCGTCAAATCTGTAACTAAGATAATCATAACACGAGATATAAACGGTGTTTGAAATACTTTTTACGAAGGTCTTTATTTTGAAATTGATTTCATGTATGCTTTCCAGTCAGGGTCTTTAACAAATATTTTCTTCTATAGATGACTGGTTATACTACACACAAATTACAGTTAAATACATTAATTCAGAATAAACATCCTTCTGACGTCAATGACTGTCAGATTGGACTTTTGTTAATGATGTTTTCAATATTATTTAGTATTTGTTTAGTATTTTAGTTAGGAATCGATGTACATGAGAACAGATGTTTTTTACTGTCCAGGGGACTTGATCTTTGTCCAGATGACGTCAGTGAAGTTGAACTCATTTATAAAATGGGCCAACCAATTTCAATTTGAGTGGTATTTAATTTCAAGCTTAATCTAATAAGTATTTTGATTTCTAGTGCCATATATACATTTGTAGATAGATACGAGTTTTGAGGAAAACCTATTTCAATATGATTTGAAATCTATTTGTTAATATGACGTCCAGTAAAGTAAGACATAAACATTTTCAAACTGACCTGTCACAATATCATGGTGACAATATTTCCAAATTACCACCATCAATAATGTAATTATGTACCACACATATACTCATGGTCATAAAGGTTGTCACTCCAGGTATGTCAGAAACATTGTTCAATAAATAACAACGTTTATATTTAATTATTGCACTGTTTTATTGATTAATATGTGGATTTCAATGGTTTATAATGAAAATAAAACGTATTCAATGTCATAGTTGGTCTTTACTATAAAACATGTAATTTAAGTAAATAAACTGAATTTTGCATATTTACCTTTTGCTTCAAAACCCATTCTACACAAATATCAGGAGGTCACAGATAAGTTAATGGTCAGAAGGATGTTGCTTGTTGTCGATATTCATATCAATATCGCGTGGCACCGTGTGTCCACTCATGGAGGGTCATTCTCCTGAGCATGCTGTCAACCAGTCTTTTGACATCTGTTACGGTCACATTGTCCACATCTGGACCAAACACTGACCGAATATGGTACAGTTAAAGACTATCTGCCTCAGCTGCCGCTCTATTCTGTACCACATATTCTCTATGGGGTCCGTGTCCGGGCTTTTGGTGGGTCATATTAGGTGTTCAACGCCTTCATGCAGCAGAAAATCGTTGATTGCTCTTGCACAATGAGGTCATCTTTAGCTTGTAACAAACAAAATGTTGCCATATATCTGGCGGGCATGGAGCATCAACGTTTGCTCCAATATTTGTCGTTAGTTTCTTTGATTTACGTTTCATTGGATCAGTAAAATGTATGTTTCTCCATTGAAATAAATGCTGTGACAAACCATAACCGAACCTCTACCGACATCGACACCTTCTACACAGACATCTCTCCTACCAACCTGCGAACACGCACACATCCATCCAACAGATTGACGGGTAAAAGAGACTTGTCAGTTTCAATGACATGACGCCATGTTGCGGTACTGTACAGCCCACTGATGACGTAGGAGCTTGTGTCGATGTGCCAACATTGTATGTTTGAGAAGTCTTCTTGCACGGTAATCACGTTGCAATAACCTCCCGTATACCGTTTCCTGAGAAAATATCATTCAACATTGGCCCCACCTGTCAAACTTGACCTTGCTGACAAACGTCGATGGCGTTGGACCAATGGACCAAAACGCCATAACACGCGGTCATCTCTGGCGTCAGTCAGACGAGGGCGACTAGGAATGTGTTTTGAGGTAACATAACTATTATTTCTGTGTACATTTGCTTACAACAGAGTGGTAACGAGTCTGTGACCCCGTCAACGCTATTCCGATTATCTGATTGGGAATTGCTATAATTGCTATTGGTTTCTGATTGTTTGTTAGTTACAAATAAACACGTTTGCCTGTTGGGTGATAATAAATAATGTCACGTACAGAGGTTTGCATATTAAGCAGTCTTCTGATACAGATTTCGTATATGTGTATTTCAAGAGGTGTAATTTACAAGCACGTCATTGACCATGTGAAAATACTCATTCACAAGATGTGTTTTCACAATACATGTATGTTAAAAAATATATGTCCATTTTCGTCAGCATACAGCAAAACATTCGATTTTCGTGTAGTTGACAACTTTTATGACCATGAAATTTTTACTTAAGGACACTGAATGAAATTGACAGACATGTATATATTTTGTACACGACATTCAATGGCATAAAAATGCACTCCATTATACTGAGATGAAGCCTTTTGATGGGAATTAAGAAGTGGAAAAGAAAAAAGAAAAAAAGATTCCTCGACACCATTATCTTAAATGTGATCATACATTACGTTTCCGCGTATTCACTTACTCCTTGATTAATTGATTATGTAGGAGTCTGAATATACTGGGAAGAAACGTTTTGTGTGCTCCCAACAAAAAATTTGGTATCCATATCATGCCATGAAACATTTAGGTTAGATACTTCTGTGAATGGAATTATTCTTCATTAAAATCAAATCAATGATATCCGCAAAATGTCGTCATTGTTTACACATCATAAGACACTGATACACAACGTCTAAGCACATTATTGTCTCGATAACTTTCTGACGATAAAATATAATATTGTCTTCCAAAGAAATGAAGCTATATTTTACTTTATTCATTTAAAGTATTTAAGCACGTACGATCATTGTACAAGAAGAGACATCTTTACTATATATACTTGTTTTAATTATAAACAAAGGTTTCAAGTTTCTGTCAAATAACCACAACTTTATTGCTGAATATATTTTAGAAGGGTCTATATATGTAGATGCCGAATAAGACTTAATGTTTCTAAAATCATAAACAACAAGTAAAAAGTGAGCATGACTCACATAGCCGCGCCATCTGCGTTCCTTCCATTCAGTATTATAGCCGTTGAAGACACTATTTCAAAATACAGATTCAAGTATCATAATTTTGTCTAAAATAATTTTTTCTTCTCAGAACTAGCTTTGCTGTTTCCGAGAAACATATCCCAATAAGAGCATCACAGCAGTTATTAATCCGAAGTTCAATTACAGATTCAAGGGCTATAACCCAGTAAAAAATAATATTTCGGAACTTCCTTTCAAACTCGATTAAGAGTACGGACAGGATTATTCACAACCTTAGATTTCATTCAGTTATGTTTAACGGCCCCGAGAAAGCTTGTCTGGATTGAACACTATAAAACAAAGTCTAAAAATCCATACGACAAAAAGAAAAAAAAGAAGATTAAAATTGTTAATTGTTCCGATGAATAGAATAGAAAAATACTGCATCTACTGGGAAACGAACAGATTCTTAAAGGGGCAGTAGCACGTTTTTTTCGCTCAAATAAGTCGATGAAATGTATTTAAAAAATAATGTCTCTAACAGTAAAACACCCTTCTCTCCTCTGAAAATCCATAGGAATCGTTGTTGTAATTCGAAATAATTTTTGTTCACAAAAAAATAGCCGCCATGCAATTTTTGCTTTATACGAAACACAGTTATTACTACTATGGATAATTGGTTTGTGCAATAAATGTTTTACCCTCTAAAGTAAATATAAATGACACAAACAATCATGACTATCATACTATCATCTGGCAGTTACACAATTAAAACAAAGTCAATTTTATGGCATAAATGGGTGAAGCTTTATTAAGATACAGAGGCGGAAATGGAGACTAGCTGTGAACGCCTATCATAAGGTGATGGAAGTTCAGATCCCTTATGACAGGGTTTTGTGACATATCATTAGAGAAACAGCAATGATTGACCGATTGAGGCACCCGAGGGGTACTGCACCAGGTGATGCCCCAAATCAAACAGCAATAGCACTAGTGACAACCTATAGCTAGGTACTGCAATTAGTGTTGTCACAAACAAATAATGAATGTCCTTAGCCTACTCACAGTTCATTTCAGTTAGCGCGTTCGGGTTCGGATCAAGAGGTCCGAGGTTCGAATCCCGCCAGGGGCACGGCAATTTTTTCTGAGTAGAGAACTGTTCTACACGCAGTCAGGTTTGGGTGCAATGCTACACTGAATTTCAGTGCAGTACCACCAATGTTTCGCTAGTTCCAGCCGATGCTCGCAGGTTTCAACGCAATACATAGCCACATGGTGTTGGGGCTTTCTGCCTCCAATCAGCCGTGATATAAGTGAACTACTCTTGAAAGAGGCGTTAAATTCTAAACCACCTCATTTTGGTTTTTTTCCCACTAACAATCAAGACTTTTATCTTGTTTTACTTTTATATGTTGCTACTTTCAGCCAGAAGTTAAAACTACACAATGATTTCCTGAATATATGAACAAATATAGAAGTTCCTCTCATGACATATATATGTGAATGTCAATCAATACATGTTTGGCCTTGGCATGATGTGTGCTAATTATCCACCAGTGACAGGACATTACACAAATACCTATCCGCTTATAGAATATAGAACATGCTACTTTTACTATATTTAACTATTACATCATAAGTACTGCTTTATATCTATTATCGTCCACAGAAATTGCCCTTCCCATGCACTGACCAATGTCCACAGATTCCACAGGAACCAAGCTGCAATACAGAAGCTACGTATTGCCGTCATTTAAAGACAGTACTTGTACAATGTCATCATTCTTGACTTTGATGTCAATGTCATTTCTCTATTGATCCTTCAATACAATACAGTGTGTCATATAATGCTAATATATGAAGTTAATTTCTGGATATATTTTTTCATTTAATGATTGACCTTAAAATATATATAAACTACACAAATAATTTCAAATTTGAAAATAATAATGATAATGTGAATGGTCACCCTTTACGTTACTAAACGTATACTGTGAGAGATACATATGAAGAAGACATCAATATCTGAAATCAGAAATCATATTCGAAAAAGCGGTATTGAAGCCTCTAATTCTAATCAAACTTACCTATCTATATTATTCACACACACACGCGCGCAAATCAAAACGTGTAATACATATATTCTGTAAAAATTCCTTTCAGCTTGCTATCTCCACAAATAATTATCATAATTTAAAAGAATATCCTTGAACAAATTTAACCTTGAATATAATCTGTTATATATAGCCAGGAGGTGCATTTCTGTGATAAGGACAGTTTACGTAATTGTTACACGATATAACCTTGATATAAATCCTTGGTGATATATATATATATATATATATATATATATATATATATATATATATATATATATATATATATATATATATATATATATATATATGTATGTATATATATATATATATATATATATATATATATATATATATATATATATATATATAAACTGTAATGTAAACCTCCCTGAGGATAAAGTTGAAACATGTAGGAGGAAAACGGCATTACTTATTCTTTCAACTACCATTTTGAATTATATATATCTCTAATGCCCATAAAAAGCTGTTCCTATCACATGTTATGATCATTAAATAGTGCAAAATGTATGCATTCTAATCAACATCTTTTTGTAACAAATAGTTAAAGAAGAGATTAATTATTATTCATTGTCGAAAGGAAGAATCGCTCAACTAAACATCATCATTTGTGTAACTTGCCCATGAGACAATTTTAAGCAAATTGAGTCCATGACTTATAGCTGATGTGGTCATAGGCGATAAAGACCACCTCTGAAAGGAGACAATACTTAATAACTCTACTATTTATCATAAAATAAGGGACTGGGAAAATAAGGTTTAACTACGTTTTAATTGTTACGGTTACTGCAGTAAACTTTAAGATGTTATACGATGTATTTATGGAGACGTAGCAGATTCCACTGTAAACAAGCTGAAAAGGCTAGAGAAGAAATGTATCCGTTGCTCAAATCGTTTGGCGTCCCTCCCAGCAATGCAATGTAGTCCCTAAATATTTGTGATCTACATCACACGAGTTCCAAATTCTCTTAAAATATGTTATTCTAACATCTTGCATTGTCGATGAGCATGGTTTCTTGTATCTTCAACAGTAGTTACTTGACGCATGGAGATCACCTCGGCATGCAGTGTCTCAGTGATACCAGTGACTCACTCAACTTAGACTCGCTGGTAATGCCGAACACTGCCAGTCATGGACACGACATTCTGACCTTGGTAAGATTGTCTTCAGAAGAGGTGAGGCGATTTAGGGTTTAACGCCGCTTTCAAGAGTAGTTCACTTATATCGCGGCTTTAAGAATTATGGCAGGGAGAAAGCCCGCAACGCCATGTGGCTATGCATTGCGGTGAAACCTGCGAGCATCGGCTGGAACTAGCGAACCATGGGCGGTACTACGCTGAAATTCAGTGTAGCATTGCAACTATACCTTACTGCGTGTAGAACAGTTCTCTACTGCAGACAAAGTTGCCGTGGCGGGATTAGAACCCCGGACCTCTTGATCCGAAGCCGAACGCGCTAACCACTGCGCTTTCTCGCCCTCGTCTTCAGAATACAAAAGAATATAAGTAAATAACGTTTCAATTCAAACTACCTTAATTGTAGTAAATGGTCTAGCGATTGGAAAAATAAACCAATATTTTGTAAATATTATTTCACTATGAAGTTACACTTAAAAAGTAATTGGTTTTACATTTTCAGAGGAAACATAAGACATATTCATTAAACAATTACTTTAATAGGTGTGATTGAACAGCTTTTATTAGAATACGACTCTCTTTTTTCATTAGCAAAACAAGGCATAATCACGACAGTTGGTTTACATTGAAGTAGCATGATATGGTGAACAAAATCACTTACAAAAAGAACGAACACAGCTCTTGTTATGATCAGTTATTAATGTCACATGTATTGATATGGCTATTTATACCGGGCTTAAAAGCCAGATGTCACACACTCAGCAGGAATCTATACACGTCTCAGACATGCAGATAAAGGACGGTGAGAGAAATGTAGACAAACAAAATACAAACATGTATCAAGTGTTCATATGCATCACCTAACCGGTTTCAATTTTTTTATTTAGGAAAGTTACTTTTTTTTGCATTTAGGTAATATATTTAGTACATAGAAAATATTAACATCAAAACTTGAATTAGTTGTGTTATACAAGTATTGTTTTTAAAACGCATATCATCAACACAAATTACCTTAAAAGGAAAGTTTACACTAACCCTCACATATCCGTATTTCTTAAATATTTAAACCTATGTTTCAAAATAATAATAATAATAATAATGAGGATACTTATATGGCGCTAAATCCACAACACTAAGGGCCATGCTCAAAGCGCTACACACATTATTACCCTGGTATAAGGACCAACATCATTCCTTTTTCATTCTCAACTCCTCTTGGAGTATGCAACCTGAGCTACCAATTAAGGCGCTCGAAGGTTATCTGTCACATTGCCTTCACTTCCAAACCAGGTTCTCAATTGTACTGCTGAGTGAACAGAGGCACATTTCGAATAAAGTCCCGTTGTTGTTGCTGAACTTCACTGATAGCGGTCGACTGAGCTATGCACAGGACCACGTGCCACCATCATCTTTGAAAAAATATAACATTGCTGCTGTACCTTTACAATCACGAATGACGTTCATTTGTTTAAGAGAAATTGTACTTTGAAGAGGAGAACATACATGATATATTTCTTCCAGGCAGTAACACTACTGCCGAAGGCAATAAGGAGAATTGATCGTATTAAAGAAGATTGATCCAGTCAAAACCATCTGATGTTTACTCTTTACTATATACTTCACGTGAGGAACAACTCATTTACACACACACACACACACACACACACACACACACACACACACACACACACACACACACACACACACACATACACACACACATCTGTTGGTGACACAGTGGTTTGGTCGGTTGCACTTGTGTTGGTTTGGTCTAAGTCCTCAGTTGATGATAACACTGGGGACTTTAATCCCTCGTAAATAGTGTATTGTGTGCTAATCAAGCTAACCACTTGTCACTTACCAATCAATCAACGTCTATTGTACATTGTTTAAGCTACCTATATATTCACCATGTTGAAAATGCTCCACACTGTTGAAAAGACTTGTAAACAAGTCGAAATGCGACGCATCCAGTCATCATTAAAATGATATCTACAGCAAGTGTCGTCTGAAGTATTTTATTTTTATATATATTTATATATATATATATATATATATGCAAGATCGCACGCATCATTTCAAGTCTCTCCTGTCAACTTCTGTGATAGACATTCAGTTACATCTTCCAAAATTGAAACATCAATAATTAATGTGCTTCAGGACACCGTTCCGTTTTTTGTTGAGTGTTTCTATAAGACACTTTCGGCTAACATCATGAAGGGCCGGTGTTTCCGTTGGAATAGGAAGGCTACCATATAAGATAAAACATTACTTCTTCACTGCTATACAGGGATTCATTATCACTTGTCGTCTGATTTTGTAATATTACATTCAATACATTTTGCAGATATTACAATTCTTGATATCATTCATATACCACCGGACAAACAAACGATAATGTGTAGCTATATATGTACATACACTACAGGGAAAGAAATGATACGGAAGAGTCATACGAGGGGCGTTCAATAAGTGTTGCAAGCGGGGCATTGGTGTTAACATAAACAGTGTCAGCTTATAGCAGGTGTTACTATAGTCAAAACATAACATTGACACATGTCAAAACAAGTTCTAGACATAACAATTATTTAGATATAATAGCTGCGCTGACCTAGGGGTCTCCATAATCATGGATTCCCTCAAACATGAACAACGCGCTGTGATCAAGTTCCTTACTAAAGAGGGATGCAAAGCTACAGAAATACACAATCGTATGTGTAATGTGATGGGTAAGGATGCAGTTTGTCGCTGGTCTCTTCAGTTCAAACGGGGCAGGGAGTCCTTAGACGATGACCCACGGTCAGGCAGGCCATCTGAAGTCACCCGACCGGAAGTTATTGCCGCTATCGAAAGACGAATTTTAGCTGACCGCCGTGTTAAAGTTTCTGAACTGTCTTTGAAATTCCAGATATCAGTTGGAAGTGTTGAAAAAATAATTCATGACCATCTTGGTATGTCCAAGGTATCTGCAAGATGGGTACCCAGAAACCTCACAGCACAAGATCGCCAGAAAAGAACCGAAAGTTGCATGGAGCTCCTTGATCGGTTTAATGCGGATGAAGCCAGGTTTTTGTCTCGTCTGGTGACAGGTGACGAAACCTGGATCCACCACTGGGACCCGGAAACTAAACTGGAATCCAAGCAATGGAAGCACCCGAGTTCACCGCCTCCCCTGAAGTTTCGCACTCAATCATCAGCTGGCAAGGTTATGGCGACAATATTTTGGGATGCAAAAGGCATATTATTAATTGATTACTTGCCAACCAAAACTACAATGAATGGTCAATATTATGCCAACCTAATGCAAGAATTGCGAAAGACAATTCGACAGAAACGCCGTGGAATGTTGACACGTGGTGTTCTGATTTTGCATGACAACGCTCCAGTCCACAAGTCAAGAGTTGCACAGGCCGCTACACGTGATTGTGGATTCGAACAGCTTAACCACCCACCCTACAGCCCAGACCTAGCCCCCAGTGACTACTTCCTGTTCAGAAACCTGAAATCCGCCCTACTTGGAAGACACTTCCGGGATGACGAAGACGTCAAAGCTGCCACAGAGGCGTGGTTAAGGGGGCAAACGGAAGACTTCTACAAAAGCGGCATCAAAAGTCTTAAAGAGAAATGGAATAAGTGTATTGAGGTGAAGGGTAACTATATTGAAAAATAAAAGTAAAAAATTGACGACGCGAGTTGGTTTTATATTGAAGTTGCAACACTTATTGAACGCCCCTCGTATATACACAGCCAAGGGACCCAGGAACGATACTCTACATAATTCAAATACATAATTATACTATACATTAAAAGCCAATAAACACAATTCTATAATGCCTTACATACGCTACCGGACATATATACAATACCGGGGGATACAGGAACGATAGTGTATGCACATATATACAATACCAGGGGATACATGAACGATAGTGTATGCACATATATACAATACCGGGGGATACAGGAACGATAGTGTATGCACATATATACAATACCGGGGGATACAGAAACGATAGTGTATGCACATATATACAATACAGGGGGATACAGGAACGATAGTGTATGCACATATATACAATACCGGGGGATACAGGAACGATAGTGTATGCACATATATACAATACAGGGGGATACAGGAACGATAGTGTATGCACATATATACAATACCGGGGGATACAGGAACGATAGTGTATGCACATATATATAATACAGGGGGATACAGGAACGATAGTGTATGCACATATATACAATACAGGGGGATACAGGAACGATAGTGTATGCACATATATACAATACAGGGGGATACAGGAACGATAGTGTATGCACATATATACAATACCGGGGGATACAGGAACGATAGTGTATGCACATATATACAATACCAGGGGATACAGAAACGATAGTGTATGCACATATATACAATACCGGGGGATACAGGAACGATAGTGTATGCACATATATACAATACCGGGGGATACAGGAACGATAGTGTATGCACATATATACAATACAGGGGGATACAGGAACGATAGTGTATGCACATATATACAATACAGGGGGATACAGGAACGATAGTATATGCACATATATACAATACAGGGGGATACAGGAACGATAGTGTATGCACATATATACAATACAGGGGGATACAGGAACGATAGTGTATGCACATATATACAATACAGGGGGATACAGGAACGATAGTGTATGCACATATATACAATACCGTGGGATACAGGAACGTTAGTGTATGCACATATATACAATACCGGGGGATACAGGAACGATAGTGTATGCACATATATACAATATCAGGGGATACAGAAACGATAGTGTATGCACATATATCCAATACCGGGGGATACAGGAACGATAGTGTATGCACATATATACAATACCGGGGGATACAGGAACGATAGTGTATGCACATATATACAATACCAGGGGAGACAGGAACGATAGTGTATGCACATATATACAATACCAGGGGATACAGAAACGATAGTGTATGCACATATATACAATACCGGGGGATACAGAAACGATAGTGTATGCACATATATACAATACCAGGGGATACAGAAACGATAGTGTATGCACATATATACAATACCGGGGGATACAGGAACGATAGTGTATGCACATATATACAATACCGGGGGATACAGAAACGATAGTGTATGCACATATATACAATACCGGGGGATACAGAAACGATAGTGTATGCACATATATACAATACCAGGGGATACATAAACGATAGTGTATGCACATATATACAATACCGTGGGATACAGGAACGATAGTGTATGCACATATATACAATACCGGGGGATACAGGAACGATAGTGTATGCACATATATACAATACCGGGGGATACAGGAACGATAGTGTATGCACATATATACAATACCGGGGGATACAGGAACGATAGTGTATGCACATATATACAATACCGGGGGATACAGGAACGATAGTGTATGCACATATATACAATACCAGGGGATACATAAACGATAGTGTATGCACATATATACAATACCGTGGGATACAGGAACGATAGTGTATGCACATATATACAATACCGGGGGATACAGGAACGATAGTGTATGCACATATATACAATACCGGGGGATACAGGAACGATAGTGTATGCACATATATACAATACCAGGGGATACAGGAACGATAGTGTATGCACATATATACAATACCAGGGGATACAGGAACGATAGTGTATGCACATATATACAATACCGGGGGATACAGGAACGATAGTGTATGTACATATATACAATACCAGGGGATACAGGTACGATAGTGTATGCACATATATACAATACCAGGGGATACAGGAACGATAGTGTATGCACATATATATAATACAGGGGGATACAGGAACGATAGTGTATGCACATATATACAATACAGGGGGATACAGGAACGATAGTGTATGCACATATATACAATACCGGGGGATACAGGAACGATAGTGTATGCACATATATATAATACAGGGGGATACAGGAACGATAGTGTATGCACATATATACAATACAGGGGGATACAGGAACGATAGTGTATGCACATATATACAATACAGGGGGATACAGGAACGATAGTGTATGCACATATATACAATACCGGGGGATACAGGAACGATAGTGTATGCACATATATACAATACCAGGGGATACAGAAACGATAGTGTATGCACATATATACAATACCGGGGGATACAGGAACGATAGTGTATGCACATATATACAATACCGGGGGATACAGGAACGATAGTGTATGCACATATATACAATACAGGGGGATACAGGAACGATAGTGTATGCACATATATACAATACAGGGGGATACAGGAACGATAGTGTATGCACATATATACAATACAGGGGGATACAGGAACGATAGTGTATGCACATATATACAATACAGGGGGATACAGGAACGATAGTGTATGCACATATATACAATACAGGGGGATACAGGAACGATAGTGTATGCACATATATACAATACCAGGGGATACAGGAACGTTAGTGTATGCACATATATACAATACCGGGGGATACAGGAACGATAGTGTATGCACATATATACAATATCAGGGGATACAGAAACGATAGTGTATGCACATATATCCAATACCGGGGGATACAGGAACGATAGTGTATGCACATATATACAATACCGGGGGATACAGGAACGATAGTGTATGCACATATATACAATACCAGGGGAGACAGGAACGATAGTGTATGCACATATATACAATACCAGGGGATACAGAAACGATAGTGTATGCACATATATACAATACCGGGGGATACAGAAACGATAGTGTATGCACATATATACAATACCAGGGGATACAGAAACGATAGTGTATGCACATATATACAATACCGGGGGATACAGGAACGATAGTGTATGCACATATATACAATACCGGGGGATACAGGAACGATAGTGTATGCACATATATACAATACCGGGGGATACAGAAACGATAGTGTATGCACATATATACAATACCAGGGGATACATAAACGATAGTGTATGCACATATATACAATACCGTGGGATACAGGAACGATAGTGTATGCACATATATACAATACCGGGGGATACAGGAACGATAGTGTATGCACATATATACAATACCGGGGGATACAGGAACGATAGTGTATGCACATATATACAATACCGGGGGATACAGGAACGATAGTGTATGCACATATATACAATACCGGGGGATACAGGAACGATAGTGTATGCACATATATACAATACCAGGGGATACATAAACGATAGTGTATGCACATATATACAATACCGTGGGATACAGGAACGATAGTGTATGCACATATATACAATACCGGGGGATACAGGAACGATAGTGTATGCACATATATACAATACCGGGGGATACAGGAACGATAGTGTATGCACATATATACAATACCGGGGGATACAGGAACGATAGTGTATGCACATATATACAATACCGTGGGATACAGGAACGATAGTGTATGCACATATATACAATACCGGGGGATACAGGAACGATAGTGTATGCACATATATACAATACCAGGGGATACAGGAACGATAGTGTATGCACATATATCCAATACCGGGGGATACAGGAACGATAGTGTATGCACATATATACAATACCGGGGGATACAGGAACGATAGTGTATGCACATATATACAATACCAGGGGATACAGGAACGATAGTGTATGCACATATATACAATACCAGGGGATACAGGAACGATAGTGTATGCACATATATACAATACCGGGGGATACAGGAACGATAGTGTATGCACATATATACAATACCGGGGGATACAGGAACGATAGTGTATGCACATATATACAATACCAGGGGATACAGGAACGATAGTGTATGCACATATATACAATACCGGGGGATACAGGAACGATAGTGTATGCACATATATACAATACCGGGGGATACAGGTACGATAGTGTATGCACATATATACAATACCGGGGGATACAGGTACGATAGTGTATGCACATATATACACTACAGGACAATACAAACGATACTGTCAAGCTAAACATACATTACCGGACAAATGAAACGATATTTTATAGCCATACTAGTCTACTCATGTTACTCACCTATCTCGCCTAGATTTCAAAATAAATATTTATAAGGCATACACATGTATTTTTCATTAACATGAACAAGTAATGTTTTAAAAAATAACGTGTTTCTTGTGTTGATGGCCTCTGTAGAGATGATGCCATTGTTACTCCGTGGATTAAGGTTAAGAGAATTTTACTTATATCATGGCTTGATAAAATATCCTGCATTTTCAATTGCTACTGTACCTATTGTCCGGTAGTTTATCATGAAGGTATTAAAGGGGCAGTAGCACGTGTTTTCGCTCAAATAAGTTGATGAAATGTATTTGAAAAAGTATATCACTAACAGTAAAACACCCTTCTCTCTTCGGAAAATCACGTTAAAAATATAGTGTACAAGGTTCGTTGAAGCCATTGGACTTGTTTTTGTAATTCGAAATAATAAAATGTGTTCACATTAAAATGGCCGCTATAAACTATGTTGACTATATACACTATTTTGGCCATCGTTTATGACCACTACGGATGATTGGTTTGTGTAATAAGATGTTTTACCCTCTAAAGTAAATATAAATTACATAAACTGAAAATAAAATTTTCAAACAAAGTGCTACAGCCCCTTTAAGTAATGGGGACAATAACTTGTCAAAACATAATCTTTCATATGTCAATCCTCAAGAAATAAATTGTTCGTTTAGTGGTTGTAAAAACTGCACCCGTCGAGAGAGAACTATGTATCACAGAGAGGCATTTTCAGTAGACAACAGTTAGTATAGATGAAGACGATTTGTAGACTATATATCTCAATAGAATCACGATAAACAATAATTGCAATCGAGTTGGATATACTCATCGAAGACAGTTGCAATTGTAATCGATGCAGTCTGAGGAAGGGTAACAAATCGGTAATAAATTACCGAATATCCCTGACTCTGTTTTGACCTCGCCTAGATCCCTATCTTCAGATCAATACTATTGTAGGAACTCATCAATCACCGATGTAAGAGCACCAACCGACGCTGCATGTTGTAATCTCTTGGCTTGAAATAGCGTTTCGGTCAGACCCATATATAATAAATTCCATTACGTCAGTCGTAAATATTTTTTAGCTTCCAGAATGTGTTTTGTTGATCCATTATTTTAACCTTTTCTAATTAACTGCTCACCTAGAAGTCCTTCTCCGTGATACCATAATAATTTTGAACAGATTCCATCACATTAGTCAATGTATTTCTTCACGAACACTACAGAAGTGGTTAATATATTTTTCTGATGATTTGCTTGAACAATTCTTTACAATTCATTATCACTCTCGTCTCTAAATTATATTACATATGCCATCTGTTTCAATACAGTGATCTCGGAATGAATATTCAGACAGTATACTAAGTCTTGACAATGTTTAATGTATACTTGAATCTGACCATGTTTAGTATTACTGATATGATATAGAGCGTACTTTAGCGTGCACCATCTAATCGATAGTTTTTAATAGTAATAATAAATTTGTAAAGGGCCGATCTTCCATCTGTGGGGATGCTCAGTGCCGCTGTTACAGTAGGGGAAAGACTTGTAAAAGATAACCAGGTATAGAACTGTTATTTAGAGTTCACAAGCTTTTCTGAAAAGATAGCTTTTGAGGGCAGATTTTAAAATGTTCACATTCGATGTTGATCTGATGAAGAGAGGTTCACAGAGTTGGAGCTAAAACGGAAAAGGATCCCTCACTGGTCTTTGGGTTGGTTGCTGGCACAGACAGGAGTCTCTGATCATGTGAGTGGAGACTGCGGGCTGGTGTGTAGACTTGAAGCAGGTCCATCAGATAGGCTGGAAAACTAGGGTCGTTTAGTGTGTTGAAGGTCAGTGTCATTTAGTGTGTTTACTGTCAAGTTGGTATATATGATTTGCCTCGTATAAACCGGATACAAAATCTCTATTTGAGTTTTGAGAGACGTCTTTTACATAATTTCTTTTGGTCAAATGGCCAAGAACATCATGTATTTCGAATGAATATTAACCTTTGTTTGTCAAGTTTGTGTACAAACTTCTGGGATAATGTTATCGAGGAAGCCCATTATCGACTCATATGTCAACATTAGATGTCATTTCAAACACGAAACAAGCCAGTGTCGTGATGTAACATTTCATTAAGATGAAAACAATATCAATTTCGTCATGTGCCACAATGAAATCTGTGATTCAAACAAACATCAGTATCGATGCAATGTTCTATGGACTTCTTTGTGTCAACAACATATTATTCTTAGAGCATAGTCTATAATGGGAACGGATATTTGTATCGAGTCATGTAATTGAGGCTCTTGACTGAGCAGGCCTCGGGCTAAAGAAACTATTCAAATAGGAGACCGCTGTGCTATAATTGAAACCCATTTTTCGTAATTATATAAGCAATGCCTTAACATCAGCCGTATTTATTTTTGGACGATCATATATGAGGTGTTTACTTTAGTAACTGCTCTTTAAGCACAAACAATTTTACGTTGACATATGTTCCTACATTCAATCATTAATAAACAAGAGTGCTCTGAGAGCACAAGAACCCCCGGGTTCCTTATCGTCCAAAACACCATTTTAAATGTAAGGGTAATTTAATGAGCTATTAAAAATAAATAAGCATGTCAAATATCTATCACCAATCAATAAATAATTGTGGCCATGGTTAAGTTTCTCACAAAATGGATCCTACATGTACATCAAGGTCAAGGTCACAAGGTCAAAAGTTATAACCTAAGTATGTGATTTTGATACTGAATATGTTCAAATGCTGACAAATTGAAAGTTACTGTCAGTCTGAAATCGGAAAGCTGGGCCAAGGGCAAGTCAAGGGCAATTACTTTTAAAATAGCAATCCGATCGGTCTCATGCGTGTCACCGATGTATATCCAAAGCATGTATAAAGTTTCAGAAAGATTTATAAAAAACTGTGAGAGGAGTTGATTTCAGAACACAAGTACCCTTTTTGGGACGGACAGACGGACGGACAGACGGACAGACGGACGGATAGACGGGCTGCGCCACGTCAATAACCCCCTTGGGTTTCACCCGGGGTACACCATCATCATTTTATATTTTGGTACATATATAAAATGCTTTTTGTAAATCAATAATTGCGCAATATTGTTTCTTTTTGCGGTATTTTAAGTTCCGAAAGATGGTGCAAAGTGAAAATATGATCTGTAGGTGAGTATCCTTTTCTGAAACCAGCTTAGCCTCGGAGAGAATTTGGTTTGTTTCGATGAATTTATATAAACGAATGTTTAAAAGAGACCTGAAAACAAAAGTAGCGTTATAGGTCTGTAATTACCAGGGTTTTGAGGGTCGCCTTTATTTTTATAAATTCATAAATCACTACGATAATAGAACCTTTTACACCTTAATTCTAATTTTAGCAGTTTAATCTCCTTATCTGTGACACTTAGGAAAAGATGTCTCCGAAGGAAGGTCGATGTTGTTAATGACGTCATTACTTAGTTTATTTCTTGAAGGAAGATTGTTATGGTCTATTATTATGTTATGATATATTTTGTCATAGAGATATAAATATATATTATAAAGTGATCATTAAAAATTACAATGTGCTCGCGATATGATGACAATTCAAAGGTATCATATAGCTGAGATATTTTAGTCCATGCATAATAATCAGTTATAACTTCTTTCTTTCTATCCCGGTTTTGTTATATGATGACGATAATTTTAAAACTCCTCTTTCGGAGAATGATGATAAATCAGAATACATTCAAAATACAAATGTAAAGTTTACAAGTATATACTAAAAACACAATATGCAATTAACATCGAAAGGTTGTCATATCAGGCTTTACGTTTTAGAATCATGATAATTTTTACGGATAAACAGTACATGTAGATACGCCATTTGGAATTAGCACTGCTTGAGAACATGTTCATTTAATTTTCTAAAGAAATAAAATAGTATCCTCTATGATAAGTAATCTGAAGAATAAAAGCAGAAAGAAAAAGGCAAATGAGCTTGCAATACTTTAAAACGAAAACCTAACTGCATGCACACAGAGAAGTGACGAGAATCTACAAGAAAAGCCTTTAAAAAGGCAAGCTTGGGGGGCAGCTGAGTAGATATAGTGAATGAGGTGGTGATTTTTGGTGAATATGTTCGATGTACAGGTGAGGTGGGGTTTAATACCGCTTTCAAGAGTACTTGACTTATATCACGGAGTGTAGTATTGCGGCAGGGAGAAATCCAGCAACGCCATGCGGCTATGCATTGCGGTGAAACCTGCGAGCAACAGCTGAAACTAGCGAAACCTTACTGCACGTAGAACACGTGTTCTCTACTGCAGACAAAGTTGCCGTGTCCCCTGGCGGGATTCGAACCACGGGCCTCTTGATCTGAAGCCGAAAGCGCTATCCCGTCCCCTCGATGTACAGGCGGTTGGACAATGCATGATGATAGTCTTGCCTGCGTGTTTGCTGGTATATTAGAAGACTGTCAGTACTGTTTCATTATAAGGTCTACCATTACAATAAACCATGAATGATCACTTGAATAACTTGATAACATGAAACGCACAATAATAATTCGGACGGAACAGCTCAGCGTTTACGTTATTGAACATGCCCCCTAAACAATTCTAGGAAACAACTCGGGACTCTAGAAAAAGTAGGTCAGTTATTATCAAAATGGATTGTGGTTTCCGATTCTGGAATGCAAAATCATGTACTGAATTGGTACAAAAGCGATCCATCTGCGTGATATTGTTTCAAATTAAGGAAAACAAATGTATTAAAGTTTCCAAATGGCAAAATAATGAGAAATTCTAGTGAAATGAGAAATACAGAAAAATCAAATTCCATATTTGTTTGTGCCAATTATTTCGAATTACCCACAGTGTCACGTGGGTCATAAATTGCTACAGCTTTGTTCATTGGTCACTATAATTGTAAAGATACAAAGACAACGTATGTCATTGGCTGAAAGTTGTACAGAAAAATCCAACTGTTATATAGCGTCGAAATCAACCGACTATAACTTGGGTGGCGTGTGCGCCCCCCAAGCAATAACTAACAAGGGAAAATCTTTTTCTAAAACCATTCAAAATGCACAACATTTGCTGTAAATCCTATTGCCACCTCAATCCTTAAATGATTCATCACAAAACACTCTTGGAGAAGACCGACACGGTACTTCAAAATTTATCGATGAAAAGCACGCAAGGGTGACGTTCAAACAGTCAATGCTTCTTCACATCCTTGAATATATGATAGAACTAATGAGTCATTTGTGAATTGTATCCGTTTTCTTCAGCAGTGGGCGTATAACCATTGAGCGAGAAACAGGGAATAAAGCCTTCACTGGAATCTTATGCAATTAGTTTTTCTTAAAAAACAAGACTGAGACAACAATGAATTCATCTTTGGAGACTTTAGAAACGCATATAATTCATCAAAATGGCGCAACACCCACCTTTTTTAAACAAAGGAGATTGTTAAAGGGAGGGTTCTGTCACCATCTTGGTTTTTTTCATTATTTGAAATGAAAAAACGCTATATTGTACCTAATTTTACAACTAAAGACACACACTGCTAGAGTATTCACATAGTAACACATAACAAGTCATAAAACTAATAAACAATTTGCTGTTATGCTATAGCGAAGTTTTCCCCACTTGCAGTGCCGATGAATGGCTTCAGTTATCATTTTGTCATCAAACTTATTACTTTCATTAGTATCTTTCATTTTGTTTGTGTTTTAATCATGTATTAATAACATATATGTTTAACAGGAATACCTCTCGAATTTCGTTTCCACAAAAAATTACCCCGATATAACCTTCCTTTCGAAGAATTATCTGTTGAATTTCATGTAGAACACTTTTCCTGGCGTGATTCGAAAACTTGTTCAGTAAAACAAATGAGGGATAACACATTGGGGGAAAAGCCATAACGGGGAAATTAGTTCAACATTATTAGTGTGTGTTTTGATAACAGTTTAAATAAAATATCTCCACATTAGTGTTTGTTATCTGAATGTCAAATCATGGAACATTTGGAAATTCTCTTTGATGAAAGTGCAATTAATTAACTCGCTTCCGGTCCATGCCAAACCTATGGCACACAATAGCAAATTCGAATACATAGGTCTTCAATCTTAAGACATAATGGTCTTGTTTTAGTCATGGTTTAAGGAAGTTTCTTACCACTGTTTCTAAGCAAAATTGGTTGACAGATCTAGATGTGCACTGACTTGTAGCTTTTGTGTACAGTAGAAGTGTCATGCATGTATATTAGAAATTATAATGACTGTTTTGTTATTAATCATCGAATTATAACCGTTCGAAATGTTGTCTTTCATTATCTATCTAAAGTGAAACAGGTAATAAACATTGCCATGTTACTAAAGTTAGCCTGGAAACATATGATCGTTGTTTGGTTAATTTTGTCGTTGAATAATATTTCTATCAAATAGTATTTTTTTCCTGCAATACTTAATAATAGTTGAAATTGTCTTTTTAACAGAAAATAAACCAAAAGCGAAAATATTAAATTTTAGTCAAAATGCTTCAAAACAACAACAACAACAACAACAACAACAACAACAACATTACAATCACATTTTCATATACATGTATGTGTAATCATGAACTTTTTATTTAAATAATGCCATAATCATAACATATGTTCGTTGTTGGGGTTGAAATTACAGTGACAAATGTAATTATTTTGCGACAAGCCCACCAGATTGTATCTTTTCTACAAAACAGCACGGTAAGCAATTTCTTGAGATTTTCCAAATTGGTAATTAAGGCATTGGTCACCTCCTTAAGCCGTTTTATTGACGTAAAAGAAGGCTTTAGTGATGAAACAAGATGGCCCCATATTTAAATTGTATCACAATCATCAATAGTAGGATGAGGCTGTAAACCTACTTATATATTGGACTCATATTCGAACAACGGTAAATGCCTTTAAGAAACAAAAGGTCTCTATTTATATATATATATTTGTTTGTCTCGTTCATTATGTGGAGGATTTGGCTTGAGGATTGGGAGAGCTAAAAGAAGCATTGATAGGACCACAGATAGCTGTTTATACATCTTGGACAGAACAGACTTCTGAGCAATGATTTTGTTGTGGTCGTAATGTAACTGTTGTGTTATCTATGCTTGTATGAACGAACTTTTTTGTTGAGGTACTACACTTTAACGACGAAAATTATATCTACCTAACATAAAAGACATCAGAACTTACATGTATACCCAGAAAATGTCATTAGTCGAAAATTCAAAAGACAAAAATATTGCAAAATTATTAAAACGAAGTTCGATATTGAAAAAAAGAAAGAAAAGAAAACTGTAACAAATGCGTCGGAAATTTGTTGTTGGTTCAAATTTTTTACTCGTGTAAATTTGGCACAGGAAAGACCAAATTATGTGTTACAAAATATCATTAATTTTTTACTGAATGGCCTTCAGCTTTGTCTTCCCTCTAACATCCATTCATAATTGACGTGTTATTTCACAAGGTAATTGTCGTGTTATGAAAGAAAAACCTTGAACTTGAAGTAAAATCGTTATGGTCTAAAGTTATACACTATTTTAGAAATATTTCAAAATCGTATAACATTTGGTTAATGATTTGTTTGATGATGCATCACGTGGTGATAACATTTTCATTTTTGTCACGATACTCAGAAAATAAAATAAAAATTATTGCAGAAAGCCTGTTTCCCAAATAAAATGTTCTTGTACATTGAGTATTTGGGCTGTGTCACTTTAAACTAAAAGAGGGGTACTGAATACCGTTTAACACTAACAGTTGTTGGACTTCGTCTTATCAAGGTTTCAGTGGCTGAGTGAGTGAATTTTTGGGACAGTCGTCCGATCTAACGTATGACGCCAAGGGCTTCTACCCGATAAAATAAAACAATTTGCACTCACGCAGGAAGTCCTACACAAATATACATAATGTAGACACTCAAGTACCTTTGGATCGAAGATATAATTTCATGTAGTAAAATTAGTAAAAAAGCCATATCCGTATACTAAGATCAAAATCCCATATGAATTTAATCGCCAGCCCTATGCGAAACTCAGATGAAAATATCTATACTTCTCTAAACTGTTAAAGCACGAAGTTATTTTCTATTTTGTCTACTCTATTCTAAAGTAAAAACGAAGATTCAAAATGAAGAAGAGGATAAATAAGAAATAATATAGCAGATTGAACAGAATCTTGAGTTTGCATCAAGTGAATTGTGGTTTATGTTCTACTCTTACTCTTTGTCGAAAGGCTTTCGGAGGCAAGTGATCCTCTAAGCCTACTAAAGTAAAAAACGATAAATCTGGGATTACGCAGTATAGATACAGCCAATACTTTGCCTCCTCATCGCTTTCAAGAAAGTGCACGACGAATAAAGCCTACTACAAATGTTTTAGTTATTTTGGATAGGGTCAACAAACTATGATATATATTAATACATGCCATTTACAAAGTGAACAAATCTAACGTTGTTACTTTAAAAACTCGGTACGAAAGAGTACAAGAATTTGTATTATTGAAGGTAGTGTTATCCCAAATGTATAAACAACCTTTGTATGATAAAAAGATATCCTGATATCTTGTTTAAACTCTAGTTTATCTTATAAATATATGTATGTGAACCATTAACCTTGTTTATAGCACATTGGATAGAACGTATCAAGTATATAGTTTATAACAAATACTAGCTCACCTCCTAAATCCAGTCTTTATTCATTACAATAAAATGATAGCATATATGTATCCTGGAAAAGTCAATTTCAATATTAAATAAATGATGATGTTTTTCAGAATAAACATTAAACCAAGAACTGACTTTTAGACTAGGTTTACGACTGGTGGTTCCATAGGCCAGATAAGGTACTTAATGACATGTTATCTTCTCTCTTTTCTCTAAAAAAAACCTTTTCTTCTTTTACATAAAACATGATTTGTACCGCGAAATTTGTCCGTCGGTCCGTCTGTTAACTTTTCGCATTTTCGTCTTCTTCTCCAGAACCACTTAGTCTAGGGAGCTAATAATTTTGTACAGACTCCTTGGCCAATGGGGATTCTAAATTGTAAAATTGATGACCCTGTGACCCCGAATAGGGTCACAGGGGTCACGAACTTAAAAATCTATTTTCATATTCTTTTCCAGTTCCAAAAGGTCGAGAAAGCTTATAAATTGTGTGCAGACTCTTTGGTCAATGAGGATTCTATTTTGTAAAGTTCGTGACCCCGTGACCCCAAATAGGGTCACAGGGTTCACAATCGTAAAAATCTATTTTTATCTTCTTCTCAAGTTTCAAAAGGTCTAGAGAGCTGAACAGTTGTGTGAAGACTCCTTGGCCAATGCGGATTCTAAATTGTAGATTTCGCGACCCCGTGACATCAAATATATGTCATAACCTGAAAACCTATTTTCATTTTCTTCTCAAGAACCACTGACCCTAGAGACTTGTAATTTCATGTACAGACTCTTTGGCCAATTGTGATTATAAATTGTAGATATTGTGATCCTATAACCCCAAATATAGGTCACAGAGGTCATGACCTGAAAAGCTACTTTCATCTTCAGATTTCATGTGCTCTTCAAAGGGAGGTAATTTAAAGAAAACAACAGTGATGAATTAGAATATGTCTTTATTTGTAGGGGATTTTATCTCTGGCCTCCAAGATACCTCTCACCTAGAAGTTGACATTTTGAATTAGTTAATATAATTAAAGACTGATGAGCTACAGAGCCAGTGGCTCTATTTTTGAAAAATAATGGAACGAAATGTCAATGCACCACCGTGCACTGATGGAAACCTTGGTCGATAAAGATAACAAATGGGGGATCATTATAAATAAACTTTAACATATTTATTTTGTTTCATATAATGTAAACGTGATTGCTTTTCACGAAGCAAACATTGACATATCAAATTTTGGGTCATGTTCAGAATGATTTGTATTGGACTTTTGTATAAACAACATGTTTTTATGACGAAGGTTGCTCAGTAACTATCCTCTAAAATCCTAGCATCCTTCATCAGCACCCACTCAAGTGATCCGAGAATAATCGGGCTTTGTCTTAGTTTTCTCATGGAATTTACTTTTCAGTGAAGATTTTCATACAGCACTCCTCGCAAATATCCTGCATCACCATCAACACCAGCCTCGGTTACCCATGGTTTTATATATGCTCCGTTACTCTCCACTATATCACCATGGGAAACCTTGTCAGGAGAATCTGTACTCAAATTACCCGCCCTTGGCCGGCGTGAGCCAATCAAACTGCTAAGCAGCTTGGACCTGCGAGCCAATGACAATTCATATCACTTCGTTTCAAAGCAAGCGAGGTCATTGTGTTAGCTATCCGTCACCGGTTATCTCCCTTGACCATTTCCGTCTTTCTCATTGAGCATTTTCTTTGGTTACTGACTTCGTCACGCTGGCCAAGGGCGGGTAATTTGAGAACAGATTCCCTTGATAAGGTTTCCAATGGGTGATATATAACGGAGAGTAACGGAGCATATATAAAACCATGGGTAACTGAGGATGCATCAACACCAAGTGATGAACAAACTTTGTGGTTCACATGTCTCCATTGAAGCAAAAAAGGTTGGTATTTCTTTGCTTCAATTACTTCAATGAGAAATGTGAAAGCGCCATTCGTTTTTTAATTATCAAACACTTGAAAGAAGAATACTCATAAAAAAAGAAAAAAGTATTGAAGATATGAGGTTTATTAAAATCCGTTTTTCATGTTGACTTATGACTGAAAAAAGGAGCTACTATAATCCAACCGCAGATTTATATCAATTAGGTATATTGATTACACATTCTGTTTGTATTCTTACGTTCTAATCATTGGCTGATTTCCAACATATAGAATCGTACTGGCTGAGGTCAAGCAGAGGAGCTATCATAGAGTCCGATGTCTTCTGTATTATCAGGTTTGTGCTTGGATTGATCGAGTTGCTTACATGAACTACGTGGAACAGTTTAATAGTGTACAGTTCAGATATGACACTTGCTTTCATAATCATAGTTAAATATCGATAAATACAAACATACGGAACATTGAAACATGATTTTCTTTTTCATAAATGTTGAATTGGTCAATTTTTGATGCATTAATAAATCTTCAAATAAAGGATATTGAAGAAAGCATATTCGCAGAACATGAATATAGAACAGATGAGGAAAACAGAAACGTTTCGATTTCACATCGATAGTATTTGTCCAATATTCGCCTTCAGTTTGATATGGCCACAACACAACTTTTTCTTACTGATCATGACTTATTTGGACAATAATGTGTTCCAGATTTTAGATTCAAAACAATCTCCATACAGTACAGTACAGTAGAGTTCAGTACTTCTATGTGTCCGCCCGCCCGAGATAAAGGGGACAAGTTTGCAAGAAACAGTTTAAGATTGAATAATTTAATATATTTAACATTTAATAGTTTTAATGATAGTCAATATAGCAGGGAATGTTGATGTCCATGCCTTATTGTTAGTTTCGACATCATCTTTGCAGATTAATGTTAATTAGCAGCCCCGACTAGGTCGGTGCTGCTTTCAGTTTTTCTCCTGTTGCCACCGCCGCCGCCGGTGCGTTTTGTTTTCACTATAATTATAACTTCCCCCAAGGGGTTTTAAGAACTCATATATACAAAACTTCAAACAAATATCCCTTGGAAAATTGTTGGACATTCACATTCAATGTCAAAGGTCAAGGTAACGAGTTTTGAAATCACTAAAAAACATCCTTGTAAACACGATAGCTTAAAGAGTCTCTGTGCTATGAGGCTCTGATTAGGCCTAAACATTTTGTTTTGAATGAGCAAACGAAATTAATACAATTATTTATATGGATAAAGCACAAACCCTCTTAAATATGTGTTACTATTCCAAATAGTCAATACTCTCACCCTATGTCCAATGTTTTCTGAGGCTAAAAATATATAGTTAATTGCTCCTTACTTTTGAAAACCTAGAAAAAAAGACCTGAGGCCTGGGTTTGAAACAGATGCGGGCGGAAACAAGAAACAAATTCTTTTTATTTTTTGGGCCTTATATATGCAGGTGATGTTTGTAACCAGATTCAACCACGAATCTCAGTCTGACACTCCCTCCAGAAATTAGAAAACTGTCTTTCTGAAATGAAGTCATGGATGACCAATAGGAATCTAAAACTAAACAAGGACAAAACTGAGATCCTGTTGGTCCGGAGACAACAACATGTAGACAAGATGGACGTTGAACGTGTGAATATTGCTTCAGCCTGTATCTCCCCCATCAATACAAGTGAAAGATCTTGGAGTTCAGTTACAGTCTGACCTTTCTATGTCAGCACAGGTTGATCATCTTTGCAAGACCTACTATGTGCATATTCGTGCAATCGGCACCATCCGGAAGTACATGACAAAACAGAGTGCACACATCCTCGTCAAATGTCTAGTGTCTTCTCGTCTAGACAACTGCAACAGCCTTCTCACTGGATTATCCAAACAGCATATACGAAAGCTTCAAAATACAGTTGCCAGAATTATTTCACTTACTTCTAAATACGACCACATAACCCCTGCAATGAAATCTTTACACTGGCTTCCTGTTCAATATAGAATTGATTTCAAAGTTGCATTGTGTCCAAATGTCTCCATAACTCTGCCCCATCATATCTCTCTAATCTCACATCCAAGTACGTGCCTTCCAGAACTCTCCGTTCCCAGGATCAACATCTTGTGATGGTTCCCCAAGCAAAAATGTCATCATATGGAATGAAAAGCTTTCAACATGTCGGCCCTCTCTTATGGAATGCTCTGCCGCTCCACATTTAACTCTCGCCCACTTTGGATTCCTTCAAGACAGCTTTAAAGACATTATTCTTTACAAAAGCCTACAACTGAAACTGCCTGTTTTTCATGTACAGTTTTAATGCGCCATGAACATGTATTCGTGGGTGGACATTTGCGCTTTACAAATATCCATCATCATCATGAACTAGCCAAGATTTGGATAGGTTTTCTAAAAAAATTGTCAAAGGTCAATGTCCTAACGCGGTCACGACTTAAGCATGCTCTTGCGAATTTGCCTTTTTCAACTATTAACACTTTGAATCGTTACGTTATTGTTACTTACGTACGATGAAAAGTGAAACATTGATTTCGTGATATCAAAGGTCAAGGTCACAAGATATGGGTTAAGGTCGAGTTAATCCATTAAGAAAGTTTGAAATCAGAAACAGGTTTTAAGAATTCGCATTAATATTTTTTTAATAATACCCCCTGAAAATTATTTGACATTTTGCAATCAATAGCAAACGTTTTGTGACTCTCCTAATAAACAATGCAAACTTGTGTAGTAACCTCAGTGATGATTGATTCATTAGTAAAGTGACTGTATGTTAGTAATGACTCATTGATAGTCATGAGATCTCTATGATACAAGTTGTAAATGCAATTTCCAGAATTTAATGTTAAATTTTCTTTCGTGGTATATTGATAAAGAAATTGCCCATTTTATGGCTGTGGAGAAGGCGGAACATGGGTAGGCCCTCAGTTTCGGGGTTGCTCTGCTTTTGCGGCGTCCTGCAAACGTTAATCTAGTTAATGATATTCCAAAGAATGGCTGCTTCTGATAACTCACTCATAGTCAATAACGAACAGATTGCCCATGACTATTTTCTTCTGTTAAACATTAAATAAGAGTTACCCAAAGAAAGATGTTATTTTGCACAGTAAAACTTTAATTTTCTCTTCAGAATTTGATTTGCGTTCTCCAGTTTGTCAACTTATTAAGTCAACACCAGAACAAGACCAACAGTTGAATTATAAGTCCTTGACACATTTTCCAAAGTGATGATTTACCACTCTTCCCAATCCAGTCCCAATCTTTCGCAGATATTGCGGTAATGCAAAATGAGCATATAAATCAAACGGTTGAAGTTACATTATCTATAGTTATATAATCTTCGGTAACAAATTGTTATTTTTTCTAAGATCTTGCTGTGTTAAATTCATTATATTTAAAAATGATAAATGTCATTGTCAAGTTTTAGAATATAAAAAAATAAGGCATACCCTCTATACTATGTCCTGAAAATGCTGACCATCTTCCCAAGGAGAGTTGCAAACGTTTCGAGGCCAACTCTACCCAATTTTCTCGTTACACCCATGACGTTGTGAAGATGAATACTGACAAAATGTAGATATATGAGGATGATTTTGACTTTAAATATTGTTTTATCAGTGAGTATACATAGTTTAAATTGGTATATCAAAGTGTTCAGATAGTATTGTGTAAACCCCAGGGAATGTCAATGGCTCCTAATGACTATTATGTGAATTCGATTTGCTAACAATTGGAAGTTGTTGGAGTGCATTAGTGAAATCTGTTACTTTCCACTGCCAAACGATTTAGCAAATCAATATAAGATCTCAAGTTTCCATGGAAACGGTGACTATAAGTAATGTGCTTAGACAGTTCTAACTATTCTCTCACTCAATAAGGGATGCTTGGAAGTGGGTCTCCTTGAACGAACTTACATGTACAGTCATGGAGAAAAATATACCATGTCAGAACTCGTGTTCTTCGAAAATTAAAGAGCCATCAAGGATGTTGATGAACATATAGGAAAATTGCCAAAAATCTATCTCCGTGAAAGATATACACTTAATTTTTCCCAAATCTTTTCTATCCAAAATAAGCCGAGAAATTGCACTTATTAGTAAAGGTGTTTTCCAGTCTAAGTATAGATTCAGTCAATTATTTTCAAGCGCAAAACATTATGATCTAACTAACACAATGTATACAAAGACACGAAACAATAACAAGGTTTATGAGCAATGAAAGAAATTGAAATACATACTATTTGACGGTTATTTATTTATCATTTTATTTAATTATGTATTTGCTACAGAATAATTGGAATAATTGCTTTACCCAACTAGGTAATTTGCTTGAATTTTATAATTATTGAGAGTAAAAATTGGTCATAATTTGCCAGTCTTGTCTCAATAAGAAGTACATTAAACAGGCTATACGTTTATATTCTCAGGACATTTAGAAACATTGTTTATAAAGCAATCGTCCCATTCAGTATTGTGTGACAAGGGTAACTTGCAAGAGAAGCACGTGCAGCGCGTGCAGCACATGGGTTATTCTGGCGATATGAGCTAGAGACGAGCCTTCACGCTTCGGAAGCGTTTGCTTTTGTATAGTACGTTTTACGCAATAAAGGGGATTATGTTTATATGACGTCAGATACTACTTGAAGGGGTACTTCTCTTTCAAAACAAATTTCATTACATTGTTGTGATATGAATTTTTTTTATCACATGTCATGTTGTAGATAAAAGATTTCTCTGGCGATTGACGTTATAAGTTTAATTTTTATTTTTTAAACACTAACATCCTTGATGGCTCTTTAAACTTAGATCTAGGTCCACTCTTATGACATTTGGCAAAACTCGAAGAGCGGACATACTGCATGTACACTTTTGGATATTGCTACTAAGAAAAAGGAATTATTACTCGCCCGTAGAAAATACTGCAGTAAAATATGAGGTATATATTTGTTTCTATACCGCTGAAAGTATGACGTAAATCTAAGCTCCCTTCCATATAATATTTTTTGTATTGTTTTGTTTTATACAAATTCATTAACTCGGTTAATACAATGGGATTAAATGCATAACAATGGTAAATAACCCACAGTAAAATATGATGATGATCTTAACCGTGTCCCTTCAATTGCATGACCAGAAAAACAGTTTGTCAATATTGAATAATATCTTGTGTGCATAAACTGATACGACCAATTAAACTCAGCCACATTAGAGATAAGCGTATCCATAACATTCATTCATTTTGAAAATGTGGCGAAACCTCTTCGACCGACATTTGTGGGTTTGTGTTCGTTTTAAAGAAGCTATAGATGATTCCCTGACTGATTTATTAGATAGTGTATCTTCTTACAGAGACAGTGAACGTGTTTGAAAGTTGTTTGAATCAGTGTGTGGGATTCGCTGTGCATTTGGTGAATTGTATTTACCGCTAGTTAAATTGCAAACGTCTACAATGATGTTCATTTCCAGGATTTGAATAGATCAATAAAAACATCAATAGAAACATTAACTGAGAGTAGTTTGCTTAGACAGTTGTCTCGGACAGTCAATGAAAATGATTGATAGTGGATCTAGTTCGTCTTAACGTGATCGATATTTACCAAGACTGCATCAGAATCTATACCTGTAAGTAGCAGTAGTTGAAACTCACGACGTCCGTAGGGTAAACTTTGTTCAGAATCAGTTTGGCTATTTTTTTAATTAATGTTTACTATGTTTTCATAAAATAAACATCTAAATTTATAAGTAGCAATAATAAGTAGCAACAATTTGAAACAAACAGTGTCCATGGTAAGGTTTCGTGTCCACTACTGGTCAGTGAACCCGGTGACGATTGCCGATCGGCCGGAGGTACAGGATATCGTGGCGTCGTCGACCAGTCCGACCCGAACACTTCAATCTTTTATTCTGATACTTTTCACATCCTTTGTAAATACTGTCGTATACATACTTTACATATCAAAAGTTCAGAGAGAACATTTTGGAACTTGAATAATAGCTCTCAACTGTCCTATTTGTCTCTGAGGTTTAAAGTTTAACATTTACTCTATCTTTAATGGAAAAGTCATGTGCCTTTGATACTTGACAAATATATTTCATGTCCATTGTGAAAAGGTCATAAGGTTGACCTTGTGACCTTGACATTTCCGTAGGACACATATTCTAAAACCATTAACCAAGGCGGAAAGTAATGATTTTATAAGTGATACTTTATATACGTACCAAAGACAATCTCTTAAATGATTTAAAGATCTGATCCTTAGTCAATTTATAACCCTTTTAACTGTTCTTTAGGGGATCGTGTGTACATCGAAAGGTCATACTGCGGGGGTATATAAGCTCTAACTTACTTTTTCATTACCCATGAACGTCTTATTAAGACGGTAAACTGATAAATTAATCATGCTTGGAATGTAATATATATTATTGTCCTTCTTCACGATTTAAAACAGGATATGGAAATTTACTTATATTTGTTTTCGAAATACCATAATAAGCTAGCATCCTGTTTACATTTCTTCTCTAATTCTCCAATTTGTGTGTTATGCCCATAATTCACAACGAGCCGAATTATCACGAACAGCCACGAATAGGTGATTGTATACATTCGTAAACATTCGGCAAAATGTGTGAACAGCAATTTCACTTATACGAAACGTTTACGAAAGTTCGTAGATTTTCATGCTGCACCCTACGGAACAGATACGAGTTATTTACGAATCGTTTACGAATTATGTACGAATTGTGCGAAATGATTAAAAATCGAGATTTACACAAGCAATGGTCACTATGGTGACATGATCCCCCGCCGCAACTGTCAGCTCAAAACTAAAGAAAACTTTAAGAGGTCAAATAGTTGGTGATTAGAAATTAATGTTAACTGAAACACCATACATGAAAGATAAGATTTTATCATCTAGATCTGCATTTACCATGAAACGGTCTTTGGTCAGCTTTAAAATGATGACATAGTGACAGTGAATAACCATGTCACATATATCGAAGGCCTAACACCAATCCATCAGAACTAATGGCCATGATTATTTTTCCAGAACATGCATTCTACACCAAGGTCAAGGTCACAAGGTCAAAGTTATGACCTCAGCATGTGGCATGAAAAGTATGTCATTGAAATGTGCTGAAATGTTTTTGTCTTTGCTGAAGTTCCAAAACTTGTCTCTTTCATTAAGGTCAATCTTAAAAGGTCACAGAATGACTTTGTTTCAATGTTCTTATTTGTCAAGCGAAACACATCAAGTTTCAAAGACATTGGATAATTGAATAAAACACTAGAGCTCGTGTTAAAGTTTAACCCTCAGTTTGAAATAGGAAAGTCAAATGCTGTCAGCCAAAGGTCATTACTGAATATATTTATCCGAGTCGCCCCTACTTGTATGTACATTTATATGCAACGTATGTGTAAAATTTCAGAAAGATTGATAAAAAACTGTCAGTGATTGATCTAACACAGGCACTATGATCCGGATTTAGGAAACCAGGCGCTCAATGTTAAGGGTCATAACTCTGAAGAGATGTACCCGATTGGTGCCAAACACATGTACATGTATATCACCAATGTATATCCAAAGCATTTAAAAAGTTTCAAAACTGTTGATCAAATACTACGGGAGAAGTTGATTGCAGAACACAGGTACTGTCAGTCTAAATTTGGAAATCGAAGCGCTATAAATCAAGGACCACAACTCTGAAAATATTACTCCGATGGGTCCAAAAAGAGTACATGGGGTTACTAATGTAAAAGTCACCAAATTGTAATGAACGTTTCATCTTCCCTAAGAAAAGCATTGTGATAATGCCCCTATTTCACTACGACCCGAATTGCCACGAATCGCCACGAATTGGAAAATTTGCACTTTCGTGAAGATTCGTAGATAATTCGTAATTGATTCGTGATATTCGTAATTGATTCCTAGTTGATTCGGCAACATTCTTGTAATTCGTGGCATTCGTGGAAAAAATTTTGTTTGTCAAAAGATTTTCACGAATCATCTACGAATTTCAGATTCGTAGTTGCTTCGTAAACTGTTCGTATTTAATTCGGGACGTTCGTAACAACTTCGTAAACAATTCTTGGAAATTCGTGGTTGATAATTTTGATGTTCTCATCCCGAATTAACCCCGAAGCATTTACGAATTGTCTACGAAGAGCTAATTCAATTTGATGTTGATATTGAAGTTCAAATTCGAGTGCCAGAGCAACACGTGCTCTCCATTGCGCCTCCATAATGGTTTGATGACTTGCAATCGCCGAATAGTCACGAACTATCGTAAACTATTCGTACTTGATTCGTGATATCGTATCTTATTCGTGGAAATTCGTAGTACATTCGTGACTGTGTCTTAATCATTTCTTACAATTCGTATACAATTCGTATACAATTAGTAAAGAATTCGTACATGTTTCGTAGGTTTTTAGCATGAAAAGCTACGAATGTTCGTAAACATTTCGTACAAGTGTAAATGCTGTTCACGAATTTTGCCGAATGCTCACGAATATTCACGAATTTCTGCAGCCGCCTATATTCGTGGTGATTCGTGGCAATTCGGGTCGTAGTGAAATAGGGGCATTACCAAGATGTGAAGAGAATACACTTAATAGTACAGTATATCCCGCTGCCAAGTTTAACATCCATGTGTCGATTAGGAAAAAAAATCAAAGTGTCGCTGTGACCTTGAGAATAAAGTCAAGGTCACCCAAATGTTATCAATTCCTCAGCAGAACATTTGTGTGGCTACAAGGTCACCAAATCAAAATGTTATCATAAACATCCATTTGTCAAGGTATGTTTAACTTTATAGTGGATTTTTTTTGAGAATTGAACACATATTGGTTGTTGGACCGTTGCGCCTAGGCCTGTGACTCTTATATGGGACCACAGAGTCATCAAACCTATAACTCATAATCCTCATTGACTTAACATATTCAGTTTTTAAAGGGCTTTTAGTTCTGAAGAAGATGAAAATATGTGTTAAGGTCGTGACTCTTGTGGCCCTTATTTTGGATCACAGTTTCATATTGTGTATGATATATAATCCCAATTGGTTAATGGGTCTGAACACAAAATTTAAAGGGGCAGTAGCACGTTTTTTGCAAAATTAATTTGTTCAAATTTCCTATTTATAATGATAGTTTGTGCCGTTTAAATTTACTTTAGAGGGTAAACAATCCTATTACACAAACCAACTGTCCGTAGTTGTAATAACGGTGTTGCGTATAAAAAATTGCATAACGGCCCTTTTATTGTGAACACATTTTATTATTTTGAATGACAAAAACGATCCCCATGGCTTTAATGAGCCATGTACACTCATGTTTAACTTGATTTTCCAAAGAGAGAAGGGTGTTTTACTATTGGTGATATTATTTTTCAAATACATTTCATCAACTTATTTGAGTGAAAAAAACGTGCTACTGCCCCTTTAAGCTTTTCGGGGTTTTTGCATTCTCTTCCCACAGAGGATTTTCTAGGCTAGCAATATAGAGTTTTGATTGGTATTTATATAATGATATCATAATAAAGTGTGATATTTCACAAGACACTTATCAGATATAAAGAATATCGGAACAATCCAGCTGACTGATTGAGGATGACTTGTATTCAGTTTCAAAGAGATTGTCGCTCTTTATTATGAGTTTGTCATCGATTTCAGATCAGGAAAACAAATTACACAAACGTTATTTTCTGCAGGGCACAAACCAACCGAGGTCATAACGAGTATTTAGAGAATGGGCATTCTTTGGAGCAATGTATGGCATTTCCATAGAGTCCAAAGTGACGTCAAACTGACAGTGAGTCACCACGCCAGCGGTTATATCTTAATCAAGTATCAACCTAAGTTAAATACATGCATATGCACGTTTATGACCATTGACCTGATTGGAACTAATTATATACATGATTACAAATTAACATACGCCCTCAATGTTTGAAATGGGAATATAATCCTCCATTTTGGAATATTGTAACATCATTCCAACAAAGACATAGAGATATATAATGACAGTGTGGAATTTACAGAAATATAAGCACAGAACTTGTAAGCACATATGCCATTGCTGAATCACTCATGAAGTTGCCCTCTCACCATGAGAAGTATCTGAAATCACACTGCTTTAATATCATCAAACTTTACCATGCTCAGGATATCCCATTTTTATGACGTCATGAAATGGATGACGTCACATATTTTGACACCACTATTCTGGAAGTTTAAACGATTTGTGAAAACTAATGAAGAATGATTTTAAATGATATGTACCTATCAACCTACCTCCTTGTAATCGTTCATTTCAGACAGTCTTTTTAAGATCGTACCATATGGTTAGCATAGGTTACTTGTAAATACCCGGGATATGACTTCTATATCCCCGGGATATAAGACTTGTAAATACTCGGGATATGTATTGGAGAAACCTCAATTTCGAGGAATTACCAGAGATTGTGGATCCCTGAGAGGATGTAACCGACTCTCAGGGTCCACACTCTCTGGTGTGTCCGAGAAAGAGGGGTTTGTCCATCTTATCAACCGTTTTTAAGTTTAAAAGACGCTTTGTTTTTGCGTTATCGAAGATACCTGCAGCTGGTAAATATAAGAGTCGCTCGTAAAATACCTGATTACGGTTACGGCCGATATATAAACTAACTGGCAAAAGAAACGATACAAAATATAATTGACCAATAAATGACAAAAAATAAATGACACATCTTTTATTTCATTTCCATTATGAAAACAGATAACAAGTTTATCAGACAATCACATATTGAGGTCTTTCAGGTCAGTGTGTTATGAAGTACAACTCCTTAAAGTTCACTCATGAAATTGTCCTGAATTCGATCAGCACCTAAAAATACAACACCCACAACAACAAGTTTGTCAGTATCTCGTATGACCGCCACGGGCCTCGATGCATGCGTGCTGAGAATACCAGACGCAAGATGACACGGTCATCTCGAGCTCAGGGCTTGGGCAAGCTCTTGGAGGTTTCCTGGAATCACAGCTCTTTGACGGACTTGACGATCCAAATGGTCCCATAAATGTTCGATGGGTGACAAGTCAGGTGACCTGGCAGGCCATGGCAACACGTTGATGTTGTTTCTTTGCAAGAAATCCCTGACAATACGGGCTGTATGGGGACGGGCGTTATCCTGCTGGAAGAGGGTTCTGTTGTTGTGCTGTTGCAGGAATGGTAGGATCACTGGGCGGAGAATCTGATCGATGTACCTCTCTGCATTGAGGTTCCCATCAACCATAACGAGATCAGTCTTCCCTTGTCCGCTAATTCCACCCCACATCATGACGCTCACACCGCCAAAGGGTACCACAGTCTGAACACAACAACGTCGCTAACGTTCACCACGACGTCTATACACCCTCGCTCTTCCATCATTTCTGAATAGTTGGAAGCGACTCTCATCCGAAAAGATGACCCTTCGCCAGTTCCGGGCCTGCCACCGCCGAACGTTACGTGCCCACTGGAGACGTTGACGTCGATGTTGACGCGTCAGGTGCACGCCACGGTTGGGTCTGAAGGCGCGAATACCATGTTGTCTCAGACTGACAGCATGTCCAAGGCCATTCGTCTCATAAGCTCTCTCTCTCTCTCTCTCTCTCTCTCTCTCTCTCTCTCTCTCTCTCTCTCTCTCTCTCTCTCTCTCTCTCTCTCTCTCTCTCTCTCTCTCTCTCTCTCTCTCTCTCTCTCTCTCTCTCTCTCTCTCTCTCTCTCTCTCTCTCTTATATTAGATCTGAAAGTTTGGTATCGTTTCTTTTGCCCGTTAGTTTATATGTAAGTGGCTTAAATATCATTGTCTTCCATCTGCCTCCGTGGCTCAGCAGTCTAAAGCGTTGGCTCATGAACCAGAGGTGACAAGGGTTACGAGTTGTACACCCACTTTGGTCAAAACATTTGTTGTTCATATTATACTATATATTTGAGATATTTTTCAAAATCAGTTTAAGATAATTTCTTCAGATCTATGCTTTCACATCATCCTCTTAGGAAGCATATCAGGATTTACAATCATTGTAATTCCTCCTAACAGGGTTTACAATTGTCTTTGTAAACCCGCCTTGGGGTACTTACAGCGTTGTAAGTCCCTCGTACCGGGTGTAACCAGTGCTAACCATATGATACGCTATTGGAAAGACTGTCTGAAATGAACGATTAAACTGAGGTAGGTTGATCAGACTTGTAAATACTCGGGATGTGATTTATAAATACCCGGGATGTGACTTGCAAATACCCGGGATGTGACTTGTCTATCTCCGGGATATAATGTATGGTATGTTGGCACGTATTAAAGCCAACAAACGTATTTTGAAACACAATGGATATACCTTTAAAAGTTAGTGAAAGATTATATCGGATTATGAGACACAATAATCTTCTTTGGTGGCCATTATCTTATTTTAAAGATCACTCTGCTGTTAACGTAATAATTCTTGACACCACAATGTTTTAAAAATTGATGACATAATGGCATTGAGGAATTACAAAGACATTAGTCAAATATAGTGGCCTTGACTTTATTTTCAAGGGCACGACAACACTCTGACCACTTTGCAAACTCCTGTGAACGGTAGCACCCAATGTGTTCACATCTGATGATCATGATGACACTTTTACCAGTAATGCAATGATATATGAAGATCACCTTGTTGACCAAATGGTAACTAGTACAAATCTATTATCCTCCCCTTCATAACGAAAAGAACTAAAAAGCTGGAATCGTACATGCTAATTAGCCAATGGGTAAGTCTTGGATTATAAATAGTAAATTTGCTTAACCTCTGACAACTACTTTCTGGAAAATGTATATTTCCAACACTATTTTATGTTATATAAAGCCTGGTGAGTTACAGAGAACAAAACTCTCTTTTCTTGAGTATTAATAGTTTCTTGTTCGGTTGTAGTACACTGGTCGACAACCGAAGAACCTTTCATAATACATGTGGGTGTTTTCTCGTTACAGTACTTTAAAACTCAAATTACGATATATATTCGTAGCTGTAATTATAGAAAATGTCTCCTCAACATAGATCCTTGATGCAGATTATAGACACAGTCGTTATTACAATATCTAAAAATAGGCTGATAACATTTACTGTCTGTCGCGCGTCCCGGATGTTTTACAACTATTCTAGGATGACTGTTGCTGCCAATATGTATGTACTTGCTTTTAATTTAACATATTTTACTTAGAAACGAAGGGATTCCGCAGGTGATACGTCTAAGATGCAAGGCTAGCAATTCCAAGTTAATTTATTTACAAGGTTTGTATTCTACTTTATTAGTCTACTGGATTAACATACAGCAGAGGGGAACACTGTGAGCCGCTGGGCTTGATACTGGTACTGTAAATTATCATTCAAAAGACAACACTCTTTCTAGGCGACAACAAAATGTCATGGTGACCAACAGTCGTGCTTGAGGGTTGCTTCTGATTGACTATCCAGCACCCGTTGAAGAAAGAACCCTGCTAAGGGTTAAGTGCTTGGTTGCAATCAACAGGCATAGACTGTAGCATAAATCCCTTGATTATCGAAAATCGAATATCTTAGCCACTGTCTGGGTGCGTTACTTACAGCCAAGAACTTATCTGTTCTATCAAATCTTATGAAAGTTTAAGTACATGGATCTATTGACTCTTCAGTTACATTATCCCTCATACCGTCATAATAGTATATAAAATACCTATTTAATAACGCACAGACCCATTTATTTGCATATATTGATTTAATAACGTGTTTAGATTAGAAATACCAACTTCCCAATGCAAGGCACAACTCTTGTCAGTCTTCATTACTGGCTGCTTTAGGCCTTGTAGTATTTCCCTCAGAAATCTGTGTTTAGAAATCCAGGCCCGCTATGCATTTCTGGTGCAGCGATTCACTATCTCGACACAACAAACCGATGGAAATGCTACAAGGCTTAAATCAGCCAGTAATGCAGACTGGCAAGAGTTATGCCTTGCGTTTGGAAGTTGTAGAAATACATGAATTTAGATAGTGAACAAATCTAGCTAACATTGATACAAATGGGATAACAATACCTTCAATAGTACAAACTCTTATACTGCTTCCGGTTGAGTCCCTTCAAGCCTGCCAAAGAAAACGTCTCCCCTGTGCTGAAAAACGTTGAAAAGCCTACATTAATCTTGGAATAGCAATATCAACCTAAATATAATACCGCGACACATAAACATTGAAAGGTGCTACGAAATCTATAACTGAGCCACACAAAACTTTGAAACTGCCACATTTTCATCTGAGCGAAATTTGACCTCTAACGCATTCTACCTGACCTAGAAAAAATCACGTCACGTACATACTGGACTTTAGATGTTAAAATACCTTGTGTGAGTCACTACATACGAATAAAGTGTTCACTAAAAAAGCGAGCACACATAGAAATAAAATACACAAATAACATAAACGAAAATAATGCATTAAATGAGAGAGGGGAAGTAAGCGCATCCTGTCCATGCTCGCAAATGTGAACACATGGTTGAGACTGACCCTTGAATGTGCGCATGTGCGAGTTTATCCGTCGCGGAGTTTTCGTTTTCAGCTGCATGATGATAGGTTAACGTTCCACCATTCACTGTTTCTGTGTCCGGTATAGTTTTCAAGTTGCTATTTCCAAGTTGCTAGGTGGGTAGGTTTTTCTTTGCCCTTGCGGGATTCGAACCCACACCCTATAAGAGTTGGGAAATTATCGCTAGCACTTACCGTACTGACAACTGACAACAAGACCCGGTCCTTCAATTTACAAATTCAAAAACCCCGCTTGAGGTTAGGGTAATAAAATGAATGAATTAATTGTGCTTTCAGTTTTCAGAAAAACATCGATGTATGTCACTCTTAATGTTCTAGAAATAAGATTATACTCAGTTTTAAATTTAATTTGTAATCTCCTTTGTAACTTCAATTCTCTTCTTTCACTGACGTCAACAATACTTAATTCTTGTAAATAAGTCAATATATGTCTGTTTCACCTACAGTATTGCACATCAAGGATTTTAAATTAGAAAGAGATAAAATGCCAAACTGTAAATCGTTGACGTCATACAACGTTCCTGCAGTCTTTTCTGCGTATATGAAAATTAAAATAAAAAGTTTAAGATTAAGAGAACCAAAGCAAAATTCTGTCTTTGAAATTTAAATAAAACACTTTCTAATGGATGAAAATAAATATAGAAAGAGACCATATACGTTTTATATATATAATTGTCCTTGGGTTCACTCTTGTAATAACAGAAAAATAATCATGTAGTTATTGTCGTAAAAGTAACTTCATTTTCAGCAGACAATTACTCTAAGGTCACCTGGTCTGCTTATCAGGTTGATTTACGTAACGTAACAAAATAACCAAACTTTCACCAGGCAATAATCTGAGGATATATTATCTATGCTTCAAATGCTATTTTTAGAAATAAATGTAGATTTCATTTTGCACTAATTGGATTTATCATAAATTTACGTAAGATGCGTCGACGCGAACGATAAGAAACTCGGTTATGAAACAGTACATTAAAAAAATTAAAAAATTTGGTATGACATACTAGTAATTATTACCCACGTGGTACTTCGTAAAGGGGTTACATAAAAACCTGTTATGACACATTTGTGTAATTTGATTGGCTAACGTTGAACTTTGACACTGCCTGGACTAATTTAATTTATTCATTCATAAAACGAAAGTGAAATACGGCAACACTTAAATTAAATATTTATTTCATTCCTCAGTTAATTCATGAAATCGTACTCACCGCAATGATTGATTTTAATGAATAATTAACAAATACATCATTACTAGAGCAGAGCCAATTAGCACAAAGTTGAGAATGCAGCAAGAGTTTTTGCTCTCTGTCTATCGTTGGAATTGACATTGGAATGAAACGCTGTTCTCTCGATGAAAAAAACGTGTTTATAAGGGTACACAGTGCTTTTACACCCACAAGATAAAAACAAGCGAAAGGACAGCAATTTCAACGGCGACGTCCATCTAAAACTTACATTTATTGAGGTTCTTTTAACTTGTTTACACATTTCGACATCGAAAAATGTGCAAATCGCGGCCGCCATGACATGACGTTATTCAAAGGACTGATAACTCTCATCTCCTGCCCTCGAGCAGGGAGGATATTTTATATTGCGTACACTTCCTTCAATCTGACAAGTGCAACTGCTTTCGCCATACCGAACATCATTAATTATAGAATGGTTCGATTTTAAAAGTGTTTAATTAAAACAATATAAATATATGAAAATATTTAACGTCGCACTATTATGAACGTATAGATGCCGTAATAGGGTTGAGACAAAGCAAAATTATTTCAGTCGGGACATAAACTTGATATGAACGGGGAAGCTCGTTAGATATCATATAAATGGGTGAACATTTTCAATGGTGAGGTTTTGATTGGAATTGTCGTCTCATATTACTGTGCATGGATATATTTGCTACGTTCAATCTCTGTATGTGATGTCAAGTTGTATAAAATCACTCTTATCAGTCTTGTCACATAATAAATGTACCTATGAGTGAACTATGATAAAAAGACCAAGCTAGCTAGACTACTGGCCTCCTCTCCCAACAGAGGTGACTCAAATAAAATTATTACGATATAATATATAAAGCTGGCTGTCCATTGTTATGTGTAAGCTCTCAAACCATTAATTTGGCCTGATTGAGCACTCTAACATGGTACACTCATTTGCTACGGCCTTGAGCTGCCCGATTGTAGAAATACGATTTGAGCACTTTATGGAACTTTATGGGACTGCTTTGTTGCGTTGCATACCTGAAAGCTATGAATCCGGACTTTCTTGTTCTAACAAAAGCGAACGCTTACTGAAGTCAATTGTTCAGCCACATTGTTCCATTCTACAAATGTTTCGGAAGCGTCCCGCAACCACTGAGAACTCGACCTGTGCGATACTGACATATTTTTACAAGACAGAAGTCAGTTTGAGATGTAAAACGTTTCTTGATTGGCTATAAACACGGACGGTATCCGAGATGGAAAGTTTCACCGTTAAATGATGTTGTGATGTTAGAGACCACTGCGATATTGAGATGAAAATGTTATCTCAAAAGAGGTTTGTCATTAGTATTAAAAGGTTTCAATAAGGTTACTCTTAGGACAGAGTACCCCGCCATGCGCCCCAGTGATACATGCGTTACTCTCTTAATAAGTCATTAGTTGAAAGAGGATTATGATAACATTATGTAACCATTAATTTTCTTAGACCATGGCCATAGAGTAGATCTTCAAGGCCGTCATTTGGCCTGTCATCAAAAACTACTTACATAATACATTAATTATGATATTCTGCGAACACAATATGCTCAGGTTGTAAATAAGATTATTCACTGACTAAGTTTAGTTCTTAGTTTGGCGTTTGGCGTTTAGTGACATACATGTAAGATATTATCATGAATATGTAAACTCATTTATCGTCCAAAAACTGGGTTCCACAGGATATATCGTTTGTGTGAGATCAAGCGATATCTCCTAGGAGATATCGTTTTGACTGTAGATATGTTTATTTTTCATTAAAAACTAATGAAGAAGGATTTTGGATGATAAATAGAATCTCGCTCTAGTGTCATCGGATATCAAATAAAGTGAACGCCAAAAGAAATGTTACACCTCTTTAAATTTGAATATCATGAACAGTTACGTGTTCAGAGATATTTGCTTTGAATGGAGGCAAATATCACCTGCTTTCATCAGACGACTGACGTTGTCTGAGAGACGAAGAGTTCAGGTATGTTTGAATGCCAACGGCGGACATACCAGATACTGTTCTCGCACAATTTGTCACTAATGATGATTCTATGATTTTGTTGTTTTTGTGCATGATCGGAAATAGGACAATTGACCCCACCCGTGAAGAACTAGCGAAAACTTATTTACCATTAAAGTTACAGGTCTGTTTTTTTTCTTCTTTTTTTTTTAGCACAAAACACTAAACTGATGGAGTGTTACAACACAACAAAGCACATTCCTCTGTGAGTAACTTTGTATGATATTCGAATTCAAAGAGGTGTAACCTTTCTTTTGGCGTTCAGTTTATATCAACACTTTTATCAATTCGTGTTGATATATTTGATATTAGAAGACACATGGGTGAGATTCTCTATATATTCTACTTTCAAGAAAGATGGACTGTAATTCAATGGCCGAAGCTATAAACCTATTACATGTAATGGGATAAACATGAACTTTACAAATGCGCATTTATATATCGAGTTCGCAAGAAAGGTACCCCTTTCGGCTTTTCGCGGGAACACAAAAACAAACCCCTTGTAAGAAAACATTTTTTTTCTGGAGAACAACTTCTTTCATCGTGAAGATACACGGCGTTTCAGTGTATATGATCCACCTTCATCAGGTGGAATGTGATCAAGGAGGAAGCATACATTAACACTAAGTTGTTATCCCAAAAATCATCTTGTTTTCTTATGTATTCTATCCCTAAATACATCTCAAAGACTTAAACCCCATTTATTATGCAATCTATATATTTACATCTTTCAAAATTATTATTCCTTTGGGTGATATATCGCCCAGTTTTAATAGATGATTTTTTCCGTATAAAGGAAAATAGTGGATACTTCTATGGACGTTACTCATTTTTAAAACGCCGACAGCTCGAGAACAGACAGAATATAAGACGATATTGATACGACAACATAGGTATGTCATTTACAGACAATCTAAAATATGAAAGCTATAATAACCTTCCTCATTTGAATTTAGACAAACATTATGGAGAAATGCCAATGACACTGCACATTTTTTCTCATCATGATAATAGAGTAGGCCTAATGATTACAAGAGTGACATTATGCCAAGGTATGATACTTACCATTAAAGTTAAAACTACCAAAGTTTCGAGGCCAAGATTTACATATTCAAGTACAAATATTGTTCTTATTTACAGCCTGACATTCCAAGTTTGAGACAGAAAACGTATATTATTCTAATAAGAGCCCCTGTATGTACCATATATTTGTCTCCTCTTGTAAGAGCTATATACAGCAAAAAGGAAGATATGTTTCCAAGTGAATTTCAAAATGATGATAAAAGTTCCGCAGTTTTGATCTACTGTCAAAATGCATATAAAAGTGACAACAGAATAACGTTCTGGAGAAGTGATCTCCCGAAATAGACTCAAAACAGCTTTTACATTGATTCAAAGACAAAAAGTCAAATGGTCCCGAAATAAATGACATGATAAGCAACACATTACTTATTGTGTAATCAAATTAGTGATTTGCTTTTGCAAAACATGATTTGTTTGTCTTTATTGATCGTCATATCCTGTCACATCAGCAACAAAGGGTTTATATTTCGTTTGTTATTCCTGTAATTAACAAACGATGGTGATATCCATGAGGCCACAAATATATCGCTGATATTTTCTAGGCTCTTGTTTGTATGAAACAAGGTTTCAAGGCATGGCGGTTATACGTTACAACGATGTTGCAATAATAAAACATTACAGCATTAGAGACAAAAACACACGTTTAAAATGCACCTGACTGTAATTGAGACTTCAAATGTATCACTTCTACTACCATTTTTACATCTACGTAAATGTCTCTTGTAGATATGACTGACAAAGCGGCGTTTCACATCACATAACACTGGAAGCAATCCAACAAATCTTTCTACAGAGCTACGTGCAGCATGGGATCAACTCTCAAAACTTTGTAACTACAGCAGTAAACTGCAAAATACTTGCATTGAGTAGGGTATTAACAGTTGCTCAGTGTAGTAGGCCGGATAGGATAAATATATAGATAAGGATTTAGATGTTTAATGCTGTTTTCAAAACTATTGATCAGTGTGTGAGTGATGAAGGAACCAACAGTATCAGGTGGCATTCAAAACTGTGACCTTCAAATAACATACACATTACTCTTGTAGTAATTTGGTATTCGTGTAATTTGAGATGCAAAGAGGGCAACACCATTTGGATTAACATTACGAACCGATTATAATTTGTTCACAAATGTTGTTCTTTCCAAATTTACAGGGCCATATGGAATATTTTATGGCCGCTTCACTGGGACATTGCGGGACAATCACAATTGCCTACACGTGTATTGTACAATACATATCTAGTGTTGATATCAACTTTTGCTTATATTAATACCTCACCGGTACATACATATAATAACAAACACACAAGAACTGGACATAAACATGACAAACTACAGCATAATGATACCATGCGTACATGATTGTTGCTTATGAAAGATTCTTTGCAGTTCTACTTCATTAATGATACAGCTACGTTGTTCTTTAGTGATGGAAACACGTTAATCTAATATGCTTTATCAAAGCTCTTTGTTTTAATGATATATTGATGGAGGGATGCGATTATGTTCGTATTAACATTATCACTGTTTTGCGGTGTTCCATATAACACAGTCTGGAGGATGTGGCCATTTACGTAGAAAAATGCATTATTTCTAAAGAATAATTCACATGTAAATAGGTAATGAACAACATCTTCCTTACGGTATCCACAAGCGCATTCGGGATTGTTAGAAATGTGTCTATTTACTTGTTCAGCATTCAAGTCGCTACAACCGAGCTTGAGCCTACAGTGTATGATCTGACAAAATCGACTGCCATAATTCAGATCGAGATAATTATTATCTGATTCATTCTTTTCAGCAACGATTTGAATTCACCGATAGAGTTGGCTTGCACGAAATTGTCAGGTAATGAATTCCACAATTGAGTTGTATCACGTAGGAACGATTGATCATATATTTTAGTTCTACAGTTAATGGTTTGCAATTTAGTTTTGTTTCGGAGATTGTATTCACTACTTTCAGAGACAGATTTCGGAACAAGATTGCAAAGGTAGTGCGGTACGAGATCATTTTTCATCTTGTAAAATCTTTTTAATTTGATATCTTGTCTTCTTTCTTTGAACGGTTTAAACTTGTTTCTAGATATAGCTTTTGATGGCTTGTACCTCGAACAGCGCCGCATATTGTACGTATTGCATCCACATGTAATCGCTCAAGAATGAAAGATTGATCAATTGTACAATTATCCCAAACATGACAACAATAGTCAAATATCGGTAAGACAAAAGATTTATACATGGTTTCTAACGTTTTTCTGGAGAGACGATACTTAAAACTTCGGAGACAATTTATCATTGGACTTACTTTCTTAACGATATCTTCAATATGATGTTTCCATGCGCAGTCCCTTTGAAGAATTATACCTAGATGTTTATGACTTTGAACGTCTTTTATATATAACTTATCAATCAGCATACTGATTGCCAATAAATGCGTTGGTTTTTCGACTGAAGTAAGGTTACACATAGAGAAGAGAAGAGTTATTATATTAGATGGCTTTGACTGGATACTTCTTCTTTAATATGTTTAGGATGTATAACATGTAAAAGTTGTATTAAATCATGAACGTATTACGGAACTAACATTTCAATTCTTGTGGTAAATTCGATAAGAAGTTGCAACTCTCTATGCCATAGATAAAGCAATGATCAACGTGTACCTTCACTTGTACATGTACCTCTTTTAGCCAGTAATACTCAGACTGTTCACTTCGTGGATTAATTAATTTTGGGAAAAGCTCATGCCTCGTACAAAAATGCCTCAAGCAAAATGTATATGTAACTCAGTATAGATTCCTGCAGTAGACTAACGACATACGTGTATCAACATATTTACAAAACCCTTTTACGAGATATCACGTGCGTTATAATCAATGCTATCAAACACCCCCAACTTTTATCGACATTTATTGTTTAAAAACTTCATTATGATTAGATTACACTATTATAACCTAATGTAAATATACTATTGGTTACAAAGGACTTCCATAACACACTTTCACCACAATGGTCATATTAAACACGAATTCTGACTGGCACTTCTCATTACATACATTTATAAACCATTTGCGTTTACTCCTGAAAACGAAATTTTGATAAAATACGACATTTGTAAACGAAAGGAAGATAACTCTTCCAAAATTAAATTGAAGCAATATATATATATACTGTCCTTTAGTTCAGATATATGCGATTTATAATTTTAAGTTTGCACATTTATTTTTGGTATGACACAAGTATATAAATAGATGAAAAATAAATGATCAATTGAACATTTGAAGCGGCGACAGAGTTTATTTCTACTCGATCATCTGATTGCAAAAGTTGAAAACATTGTGACGTTACTAACACTATCGTTGAATAACGTCTTTTGATGACAAAACACTCGTTGAAGCTTGATTACACAAAGTTGTTCAAATAACCAAAGTTAGGTCATTATGATATTCAGAACACGTATGTAAGCTTTATACGATAACAACATATGTAAAAGAATCAAAATAAATATGCTAAACATTTACTTTGAAAGTTTCAGAAATTAATATTGAAGAATATTTAAAACTAAATCACTGAATGTAAGGTAAATGTTACTAATTAGAAATGTTAGATATGAAATACAGACATATTTTAAGAAAACAAAACAAGGAAGTATTACATGAAGTGACTCCCATGTTTTATGCCCATCTTCAGATGAACAAGGATGACGAATGTACAGACCTGACTTATGTGTGAAGATGAACATGAGTCTCTTCTTGGACGAATACCTGTTATCATTCTTAAACACAGGCATTTGTATTATCTAGATATCAAGCATATGAGTTATTTGTCGTTATTATGACCTCAGTTTTATGTATATTTTCTGCAGTTAATATTGGCCTTTCAATTCCACTTACAACACTTATACTTTTATTGGATAAAAGGAGTTATTTTCTTTGTAATGATTGTGTTTAAGATGCTTCAGTGAATGACCATCACTGACTTGCCTTAAGCAGAAAATTCATCGTGAAATCAACTACAGTCACTGTTGTTATGTTATTATAGCTGCAGACTTAAGTGAAAGTAACAAATTTACAGTTGTCCAAAATAACTTGTACACGTGTTAAGGTTTTAATGGGTAAAATTATAGGCGTGATGAATTGGACTTTCTCAAATAAGTCAATGTCGTACACCAGCTTGTACCCTTATGACATATGCTACGATTTATGTACTTGCCAACTGAATTTACCATGACCTGTCGAAATATGTTGCAGTGGATGTCAAATGTACTGACTATCGCAGGTTATGCTGCCCCAGTAGTAAAACACGGAGATTGAGAGAGAATCATGTAACTTTGAGCATCTATCTAGATCTTCCATATGTTTTGTAAGGACCAGCGTCTACCGATGTCATTCAATAAAAAACAACTTTTTTTAGCACCCAAGAAAGACGTAGCTTATTTTGTTTTATAGATACTTCATTATCTTTATCTGTAACAATTTCGGTGTTGTTGTTTGTTTACACTTTTTAACAGACCTGGAAGGCCTGAGCGGCTTATTGGATGGTAATTCATTCTCATCTTCTTCTACTTCCTCTCAAGAGCCTCTGTGTCTAAAAAACTAACTTTTTTGTACAGACTACTTGACCAATGGGGATAGTAAATTGTCGATTTGGTGACCTTGTGACCCCAAATAAGGATCACAGGGGCAAAACCTAAAACCTATTTAATATTCTTCTCAAGTATAAATATTACAAAATATTTGTTTCAGCTCTCTGACTCGTACTCCTGGAAAACCACATTTTGAACTTTACATATGTTTGAAACCTGATGAGCTACAGAGTCAATGTCTCTATTTTTGTCATGAAACCGTTACTTTTATTTGGACCATGGACGGACGGACAGGTCACATGGCTGCGGTTCAAGATAGCTGACTCAAGTAATCCTGTTTACTTATAAGAATTCCTGTGATGCGTTATAGTTATACAATACAAATACATATTGACATCAGCTGTTTATAGCTAATAACTCTTATGATAGATGGTGTAATAGGTGCTGATGTAGTCAAGTGATCTAAAACGCACTTACTGTCTGAAACACGTATATGTAACCAGACATTAGTAGTCTATATACTAAATGGTCTATGATGATAATTGTGTATAGTGCAGTAACGTTATCTGCTTTCATATATATATATATATATATAGATAGATAGATAATTATTTAATGTCGATTGGAAATTTGTTGCACACTGTTTTCAGGCAAAACAAAATATACATAAAATTGATATATCACATAGAGATAAATATATATACCAAATTACATCACTCACAATAAAGTCACAAATTCGCCCACAACCCAACACCCCCAACCCGCCCCAACCCACACTAGTTTTACACACAGTCTCTTTTCTTATTTATTTCTCGAATACCAGATGGTACAAATGAATGATGAGCCCTGTTATTCATATGTTACTTATTGAACGACCACGTTTAGGTTTCATTACCAAGGAATGTTTTAAGTGTCGTCACATTCAATTTTAAAAGTTATTTCTCTGTCGCCACAATGATCGAACTGATATTCCATTTCATCTAAAGATGTGTGTTATTACACCATAAGCGCAAACCTGATAGGTAATTGTCCCACATAAATTCGAAAACGAAGTCCAGGCATCTGAAGTTGACTGGCGTCTGTATAATAACGCAACTAAGGATGTCACCATATATAAGGTCTGACTTGCGTTTGTATAATAACGCAATTAAGGATGTCACCATATCTAAAGATTTTGGATGCTAAGGATTATGAGACATCATAATGAAAATAAAGTCACCAAAGCTTAATCATAATAATCCGTCAATAAAAACTGTTATCAAAATTGAAGACATTCGGTACAATGGTTTATAAGATATTGCTTTAACCGGTGCGTGATTCTGGAAATAACGCCAAGGTCACCAAATTCGACTGGTGCATGTGTAGTCTGTTATTGCGAGGCTGTCATTAAACTTGAAGACAATGAACTAGATATCAAACGTAAACAAGAGTTAAAGTGGTCAAAGTGTCATGGTGACCTTGACAATAAAGTAAATCATCTGATGACAATGCTGAACCGAAGGATAATCCCGAATTTGAAGACAATTTGTTCAATGGTCATGATATATCAAATTAAAATCGAGTTTTAAAAGTGGTAGAAGTGTTGTGATATTAATTACAAAGGTTTACAAAAATAGTGAAAATGATATATGCAAACCGTTACAAATATTTACAAGGTAAATGAACTGTCTTAAAAAGATTTATTACGTTTATTATTTGTTTATAAGGATGTCTTTTAAGCTTTATATATTTCTTAAAATACCATCTTGAATAGATATTTTATAAATTGTAATAACATGATGTCATGCAGCGTCAACGACACATGTTACAATATACTTATAAAATTACGATTCTAATTGGAATACATGATATATAATATCACATTGTCAACAATTTCCTCACAAGGATAATACATAAACGATGGAGTCCAAAGCAAAAGCAGTTCAACTGTTCCTCCTTGCTTATGCTTTTTTCCACGAGGTGAGTAATTTATCAATGAAATCTTAAATGGCCTTTACTTTAAGGCTTAATTCTCGTTCTTGTACAATAACAACAACAATAATAATAATAAAAGAATAGTTGATAAAGTTAAGATTAAAGTAGAGATGTCAAAAAGTGTCGCTCACACTGAATTTCTCTTTCAGGGAATCACTTTAAGTATCATTGGTCCAACACTACCGGACTTGACTTGCTTATACAATGTTACGATTGGAGAAATCGCATCGCTTTTTCTGGTGTTTGGCTTGGCAGTAGCTGGATCTAGTTTAATTTCGCCATTCCTCATAAAGATGATTAATATGTACATTCTGATGGCGAGTATGATACTGATGTACAGCATTGGAATAGGAGTTGTTGCGCTGACATCTTACATCTATGTGGCCTGGGTCAGCATGTTTACAACAGGATTTGCCAATGGTGTATATTTCGTGTGTAAGTAGCGTTCATTCTAATCTGGATGTAAGAAAAAGTATAAAGTGTTGATAGTAGATGTACGCCAATGATGTAAGAAGGTAAAAAGAGGATTCAGTTGCATTTTTTAAGAAGAAATTCCAATCATCTTATATCCATTGCCGATTAACAATTGAGAAACAAAAGTGTTACCCTTATGAGAGGAAATACTTAACTGTTAAAGTTTATTAATTGATGATTATGTTGATGAAGTGAGAAGGTAGACATGTTATTGGATACCGCGATAATGTATAGAAGTGAAACAAAATGTTTAATATGATTTCTATCTGTATACTCGAAATTGTCTTATCAATTACAGTTCAACTTTATGATGATAATAACGATAATCTAATTACAGTTTTAAGGGACTGTAGCACGTTTTTTTTCATTTTAATATGTTCACATTTAGCCATTATCATAAAAAATTATGCAGTTTATCTATTCTAATGGAGGTAAAACACGACCCGAAATCCACAGTCATAAAATAACGGTGGTACGTTTTAGATGAAAACTGCCACTGGAACTTGTTGATATCTTTTAATAATTAGAGGATGGGAAATGCACATGGTTGAGGATAATTGTTTTGCAATTGGTAACATTTATTTTCCATTTTGTGAGGCTTCTTTATTTCCATTACAAAACGTGCTACAGCCCCATTAAATCATGTAAGTATACATTTGAGATAAATATTCACTGCCTCTTACTGACATAGGGAAAGGGAACATATGTTGTACAGTTAATGAGACTGTTTTACATCCAAATAACTATATTGTCCATTTGATATGATAAATTTGATGCTATATATCCTTGCCATCCATTTCGGATTTTACATGAAATTACATGATTTACTATTGCAGAAATTGATTAGAGGAATAGTGGTGAATTGTTTAATAATTCAGAGATAATCATTATAACAGTGTATATTGTTTTTCCTTTAGGTGCTATGGTAATCTGCAGCATATTCCACAAGGGTGAGACATACATATGGCACATCCAAGCTACTGCTTTATCTCTTGGCAGCTGTCTGGGGCCTCTCATCGCAAAACCGTTTATTGGAACAACAGAGTCACTCTTATCAAATGACAGAACTTCATTTCAAAGTCACAACGATAGCTCATCAGCTAATTTGTCTAGAAATGTGTCCCTTTATTGTACATTGACAGTTTCGCATGTAAATATCTTATATCTTATAACTGGAGTTCTTGCTCTGCCGATGTTATTCGGTGTTTGCTTATTCTATCTATTGGTGAAACCCAAAGTGGAGGACGCGAACATTCCAAACAAAAACCTGTGCCAGATTGGTTCCAATGGGATATCAGTAACGAAGACCGCATTCACGCTGGTTGTCGTCCTATCGTTCCCAATTGCATATGGATTAGCATATACTTACGGGAGTTATCTAACGACCATCGGAGTTTATGGTACTCTGCAGTTTGGGGTTAAAAAAAGTGCTTTGATGACTTCAATATTTTGGTTAATGTTCTTGATTGGTAGAGTAACGTCCACTGTTTTAAGCAACTATCTCGAACAACAAACAATCATGTGTATATGTCTGATATGTCAAATTATTTCCTCAGGTGTTTTGTGTGTGTATGAAACCTTGGGTGAAATTGCCTTTTGGATTGGATCGCTAGCTCTTGCTTTTATGTCAGGTCCAAATTATGCATGTTTGGTTGCTTGGAGCGGCAATTACATTACACTTACACCAACCATTTGGAGCATATTCAATATCATGGATTTTGCAGGAGCAACATTCCTTCCATATGCTTCTGGTGTTTTAATCAGCATGTATGGGCAAAATGCTCATGTATATTTCCTTTTTGCATTATGTGTACTCGAACTGTTTCTGTTTCTAACTGCTCATTGCCTTGGCACTAAGCTCCTGAAGGAAGTGCAGGATGCTGATAGTGACATGACACATATTATTAATAACGATGGCAATACTTATGAGGCTCTTAAGGACTATGCTCAGCAGGAAAACAAATAAATATGTATACCATAACCTTTTGGATAGTCAAATTAGAAGTTGATACGTGGTAAGTAGATTAATGGGTAATCAATTTTTTTGTTTTTTTCATACTGAAAGGCAACAGGCCTGAAGTACATATTACATGTATACATTCGTTGGTAGTAACGCATTTTGTCTAAGTATAAAAGCGTTATGGAAAACAATTCTAATTGAAATTTACTAGACGTTTTCATCAATGATATAAACTTAAAATTTTCAGGGTGTTCATAATATTATTTCTTATATATACAGTTCTTAACGATAAGTATGCTGGGTAAATACACACAAAATGATACTCATCTTCAACATAATTCAAATCGCACATTTAACAGATTCTATTTTCTTTTTAAATACAATTATGTCTCCCGGTTTCAATATATAAATCATGCGAAGAGCAGCGTAGTCATGCCAATGAAGATTTATATTACCTTATTGTCAAGATCGAGGTAATGTTCTGCATGAATTGAATCTTTAAAAATTTTGTAGTAGAAACATTTGTTAGACAATGAGAGACTAGTTAACCAATTTTGCAGAAATATATCTTTAAGTCTTTGTTTTACTAAGAAGGCAAAATGAGAGTGGGATTCTACAAATTGATCATGCCAGGCATTACTGAAGCCGATCGATGGTAACAAGTGTTTCGTGTGTGTTACCCATTTAGTTTTACCGTGGCTATCATAACACCGTAACATCATATCATAACATTTTCTTGGTATTCTATATTAAGGCAATTAGACTCTATGTACAATGGGTATCTCCCACATTCTCCATAAACCATACAATTAGAAGTGGCTGTTTTTACACCCAGACATTTTTTACATGCATACAAATGAACTTTTTGATAACATCAAATGATTTAAAGCCCCATACTTCTGCACCATACAACAACAATGGGTTAATTTTGGTGTCAAATATTTTGAAAAAGGAGTTGTAGGATAAGTCACCTATGATATGGATATTTATTAGATTTTAAGTTTGTGATACCTTTTAATATTTCCTCTTTACTGATTGGGGAGTGAAGAATATCTTCTCCAAAGCATGAATAAATATCTGTACGATCAGAATGTATTGCTTCTCTATCGTAGTGGCCACCGTTACTATTCAACTCAGAGAATAAGTTGGTAAAGTGCTTGTACCAGTCTTTATATTATAGTCTGGATATTATTTCTCGAATATACCTTTCCGTTTAATGTCTTCAGCATAGACCAACATGTTTTGGAATCGTGTATGCTTTTTTCTAACTTTTGTTGTTTTATCTTATAATAAAGGTTTCGGTTTTGCCTACAAAGTGCAATATATGCATTCCTACTGCTATGATATGTGTATAGAGAGTTTTGGCTTTTATTTTCCTGAACTTATTTAGATATTTACATCTTTCCTTTTTTAAAGTTCTACATTCTGCATTGTGCCATGAATTTTCATATGTTCTATCCGGGTAATTTCTTTTTTCATGTTACCCGGAGCTGTACAAAGAGCTTCAGTTATTAAGTCAATACTTCTATCTGTATCAGTAAAAACTGAATCAAGTGAATCAGTGAATAGTTCTTGCACATTTTCTGAAAGCATATTTTGTCTAAATTCCTCTACTTTGTCATGTTCCCAAATGAATCTATAGGATTTATTTCATTGTAGTCGGGCTGCTCCCCCCGAATGAAGCGCACGTAAATGCAAAGTGAGTGGTACATGATCACATTCTGCACGGGAGGGAATTGAGAAGTCGCGAACACTATCAAACAGTGTCGATGATGCTATGATACAATCGATAATATACTCGTGCTGTTAACGTTAACACCGATATAGGTTGAATCAGCTACTTCAGTATCTGTGCCACATCGTCCATTCTGTATGTGTACATGTATATTCAATACAGAACATAAGTAGAGAAGACACTTACCAAAATTGTTTACAACTTTGTCAGTAGAAGACTGTTTGATGTTAAAATAGTCTTGAGAAAATCTCACATTGATCTCTCTCCACCCTCCGTGTAAGTAATGATATCATCTTCAACACAATCTAGGTCTGTACCTGTACCCGCGTTAAAGTTCCCTCCGCACAAAATATGTACACCTTGCATTTTAGACAGTACCTCTAGTAAATTATCTTGAAATAAACCAATACCATTTTTACAAAATATACCAGCTTTGTTATAAAACGTGGAGCCCTCATGGGTGTGTATATAGACGCATGCATACAACAAAACACGGTTAAGTTTAAATAGATCCTTTTCATATTTGAAAAAAAACACAATTTTTAGTAATATAAGACCACAAAATATATCTAGCCAAATGTTTTTTTACCAACACCACTATCCCACCAGAGAGTCTTCTGCGTGTAGAATTTTTTCTGCTGGTTTGTTGTTTTTTTCATTGTCTGAAAACACATAGTAATAACAAACATCTAGTGTTGGTTAATGTTAGGAATGAGGGATTATATAATGGATATATAACTAGGTAATTAAATTAATTGACCACAGACTTAATATATCTCATTAAGCCCCGCATTTATATTTTCTCATATCTTAATGATATGTCTTCATTATTTGTGAAAAAAAAGTTCTGAATTTTTTTTCTCAATTTTTTTTGTCCGGAATTGTGCACTATTTTGAGAATGACTGATAAACCAACATTGCCCAACGCTTCCTCTGAAGCGTTCCTCAACATAGATCACACAGATAAAAAAAACTGTGCTGTCATCATTCCCAACTGCAAGTGAGCATCAAACTCAAACCTAGGAGTGGAGGTAGGGCGGCAACTAATCTGTGTTGGTTTTTCAAACATTTAGGTATAATAAAAGACATTTACTCAAAAATGTTAAATTGTTTACATAGTTACCAGGTTTGAAGGACCAACATTATTACAGATTACCAAGGCAAAGAGGTGTGCTTGAACCAATAGCCCGCCATGGTGGAGCATCGTTCGAAACAGTAAAATGAAAAATAGAGCCATTGGCTATGTAGCTCATCAGGCTTTAAACAAGTAACGAAATACATTTCAAAGTGTAAATTAATTGAATAAAGAATGAAGAAATTTTACAGACATAACAAATTTGAAGTACTTGAGAAAAAGGTGAAGTTGTGACCGTTGATTCCAAATAGGGTCATAGGGTCACCAAATCTACAATTTAGAATCCCCATTGGCCAATGAGTCTGCACACAACATTTTAGCTCTCTACATCCTTTGGTACTGCAGAATAAGATAAAAATAGGCTTTTTAAGGTCGTGACCCCTGTGACGCTTTTTCGGGTCAACGGGTGACCATTTCAGCTCTCTACATCATTTGGTACTGCAGAATAAGATAAAAATAGGCTTTTTAAGGTCGTGACCCCTGTGACCCTATTTCGGGTCAAAGGGTGACCAAATCTACAATTTAGAATCCCCATTGGTGAAGGAGTTTGCAGACGACATTTCAGCTCTCTATATCCTTTGGTACTGAAGAAGAAGATGAAAATAGGTTTTTTAAGGTCGTGACCCCTGTGGTGACCAAATCTACAATTTAGAATCCCCATTAGCCAAGTAGTCTCCACAAAACTATTCAATGCTCTCCATTTGCCATTGCCCCGAAAACCCTTCAATATAGCATGGGCGAGGTAATTGCTTTCACCCAAAACAGTAAGGGACTCCTTGTCAAGATACACAAGCAGGCGTTGGACACCCTGTGTGGAATGGCAGATGAGGATAGGCGACCGACTCCTGCGTCATGGAAGCAAAGGGGTAGGGGAGAGAGAGTCACTTGGAGCGTAGAGGATTGTCTGTCAGAAAAGGAGGATCTCCCGTAGATACACCCCAGCAAATCCCTTATGGCTTCAAGCCTTGAAACATCACAAGTTTTATAAATATATTATAAATACCAATTTGAAGAGATATTTAATTCAATGTAAATAACATAAAATCATACATCAGAAATGAAACATTGTACAATAAACTCTAAAAGTATTGTCCCATTGAGAATACACGATATATACAATACATAGTTTAAGCTATGTAAAATATATACATAAAAACAAAGGCTGAAAATGTTTTGGATTCCAGACCGGTTTCAAACTATTCAGTGATCATCATGGGACCTTACGTCATAAAGTTCCCATGATGATCAATGAATAGTGTGAAACCGGTCGGGAATCCAAAACATGTTCAGCCTTTGTTTTTTTATGTATATATTACTTGAACTAGGAAGAAGTTTGCTGGTTTTAATACAACAATACAAATATACAGTTATGGCGACGTCAACATCATTTCATATTAAGTACCGTTAAGTTTGGCCCTTCAATAAAGAATCGTTCTTTGCTATTCCTCAGCTTTGCAATTCTCTGCGAAATTCATCAGTATGTGCGCTGAGGGGCATACATATATAGGTAGGGGTTTTAATATGTTGTTTATGTACTCGTACTCTTGCTCTACGTACATCCCCGTTTGCCCAATATACTCTTCACCAGCGCATGTTATAACATATATTAGGTTTATAAAGGTGCAAGACATATTTTCCATTGTTTTGAATTTTGAATTATTTCTAAAGGTGAATGAATTTACCTCCAAAATGTTTGAACATGTGCCGCAATTTGGCCTTTTACATTACGTGATACTTTCACCTAAAGCAGGATTTTGATCGATAAATCACGCTTTTGATAACAGTTTACTCTGACGTTTGCTGTTTAGTGTTACCTTCCACAATTTATTGTAATTAATTATCATCATTTCCTGCAGTGTTAAAAAGTATTATCCTAATTGGAATACATGATATACCACATTGTCAACGAAAATAAAAAAAAATACTTTTGAATTTGCTCACAAGTTAGCCAGAAATGATGGAGTCCAAAGCAAAAGCAGTTCAACTCTTTCTCTTCGCTTATGCTTTATTTCATGAGGTGAGTAGCTTTTCTAGTATTTCAATTGTTTTTATGGTTAACACGCTTTACAACAGCAACAATGATGAAAATACTTGATGAAATTAAAATAAGAGCATAGCTTACACTGAATTATTTCGCGGAATCACTTTAAGTATCTTGACTTGCTCATACAATATTAACTTGTAAAAATTGCATGATAAAAACTATAGGACTTTGAGATTTTGTCTTAACATACTTGAAAATAAAGGTAGAGATTACCCAATGTTTTCTCTGAATTTCTCTTTCAGGCATCACTTTAAGTATCATTGGTCCAACACTTCCAGACTTGACTTGCTTATTCAATGTTAATATAGAATAAATTGCATCGCTTTTTCTGGTATTTGGCTTGGCAGTAGCTGGATCTAGTTTAATTTCGGCATTCCTCATTAAGATGATTAATATGTACATTCTAATGGCCAGTACGATGCTGATGTACAGCATTGGAAAAGGAGTTATTGCTCTGACACCTTACATCTATGTGGCCTCGGTCAGTATGTTTACAACAGGATTTGCCAATGGTGTTTATTACAGTAAAAGTATCGCTCACACGGAATTTATCTTTCAGGGGATCACTTTAAGTATCATTGGTCCAACACTATCAGACTTGACCTGCTTATTCAATGTTACGATTGGGAAAATCGCATCACTTTTTCTGGTACTTGGCTTGTCAGTAGCTGATCTAGTTCACCATTCGTAAAATGATAAACATTCTGTCGGCGGGTATGATACTGATGTACAATATTGGAATAGGAATTGTTCCGCTGACACCTTACAACTACTTGGCCTGGGACGAGTTCGTTCAACAAAATATGTCGATGGTGTATATTTCGTGTGTTAGGCCACAAACAAATAATTTGTTTCTGGTTTCCGCTCGAGTGTATGTATAAATATATAAATATGTATATTCTGTTATAATAAAATATACTTTTAAAAACATACTCCCCCGAAAATAATATGGAAAAACGTGTACTAATTACGCGACAAAAGAACCGCACCGACTGTTGCCTGTGGCGATATGCATATTTCCCCGGGAGCCTTCGGCGGGTTTGACTGTGACGTCAGAGATGCTCTTCGGCCCATCATTGTTCTAACAGAGTGATGGGGAAATATAAGTGTGGATGAAGAATTTGTTGAATATGTAGATTTCGAGACATGGTATATTGTGTAGCTGTCATTAATTACTATTGAAGTGTGGTTTTGACCAAAGATCTAAGTAATATTATTTAATATCAATACGTTTTTATAGCAAACATGATTTGAATAATCGAGAATCAAGATACATTTTGTCCCCTGTGAAACTGGTTTTTTCAGCGGTAATATACGAAAAAATGAAGTGTAATTTGTATTTACGGATTTAAATAAATTATCATATATACGTTGTTGACACCCATTTTAGCTGTAAGTATTCAATTTAGGTCATAATCCACTACTAATTGTGAAATTGAAAAGTTACAGTTTGCTAGTCCCAAAGTTCCAATCGGTATTTCCTACTCTCTCAGAGGTGACATCTGACAGGTCATCCTTACTTGATTCCTGGAGTTCAACTACATCTTGAGTCACAATAGGTTGATACCGATAAGAACGGATGTTGTTTATGTCTGGTGGTTGAAAATCAACACTGCCATCACCATCAAAGGAAGCCATAATAGTCCTACGAACGTAGAAAACAACTGTACCGCTTATGGCCTAGCTTGGGTGAAGAGCATTTTTAACGTCATATCAGGTGATATCAGCCTGATTAACTCTCACGGATTTCTGGAAAACAGCTTGTACCGAAAAGTTTTGTTTTTTTAATTTCTACATAAAATGTAACATTTTAATACTTCTTTTTTTGGATACATTATGTCTTAAACAATACTGTTGAACATATTAAAATTACGTTTTTCTCAGATACTCTCCTTTCACAAAATAAAGGGGCAGATAACTCTAATTCTTCAGGCTCCGAAAACATTGGACATTGAAAATGTCATTGATTCTGTTGAGATGGAGTGTAGGGATGATATTATTGAGCTTTTGGAAAGTGTAACATATCTTTAAGAGGTTTTTTTGCTTTATTTATATAAATAATTTTGTATATAACTTTTTTTTTAACCTGTGAGAAATTTTTGTAAAATGGAATTTATCTCTTCATTCCATAAAAAAAATATTGTAAATGAAAAAAAAGTTCTGTCATCGAATCATTTTTGTCAGCCTGTAAAGACCAGAAACATTTTTTGGGCCTAACTAGCATCTATTCTAATCTATATCGTTAGAACCAAGTTTCAACCTTATGAGACACAGTTGTTTATGTTAAAAGTTTGATATAGTAGATGTATGTCCGTGATGTTAGAAGGTATGGACTTTTCAACTGAATTCATCTTCCTCTTTTCGTATGTTTTATGTCATAAGGTGAGTATTTGATCAATACAAAATAAAAGTGTTTTCATTTGTTTAGTATTAAATCCCTTTCAAGTACAATAACAAAAATAATGTAAACAGTAATTGATCAACTGAAATTTAAAGTTGGGATGACAATAGAATATTGCTTACACTGATTATGTCTTTCAGGGGATGGCTTTAAGTATCATGGGCCCAACGCTACCGGACTTGACTTGCTTATTCAGTGCTACGATTTGAGAAATCGCAACACTTTTTCTGGTATTTGGCTTGTCAGTAGCTGGATCAAGTTTGATTTCGCCATTCCTCATTAAAATGATCAACATTTACATTCTGATGGCGAGTATGATGCTGATGTACAGCATTGGAATAGGAACCTTTGCTCTGACACCTTACATCTATGTGGCCTGGGTCAGCCTCTTTGCAGCAGGGTTTGCGAGAGGTGTACATTTCGTGTGTGAGTAGCTTTCATTCTTGAAGGGTAGAAAAAAGTTGCACCGATGTATGTCAATGATGTACAAAGGACTTTACGAGATACAGTTACAGTTTGTATATGAAGAAATACCAATTATCTTAATCCTCTTAGTTTGCATTCTTATTTTAACAATATTATTTTTAAGATGCAGTTGATACACCATATCCTTCCCATCCATTTGTGATTTTACGATCTGAAAATACAATATTTTCTATTGTAAATCTTTTAATAGAAAAGGGTTATCCATATTGGAAGAAAATGGTGCGATGTATAAAGCAGCAATTTTGTGGAACTGCTTAATGTGAGAGGTAGATTTGTCGGGCTCATGAGAGTCCAGACAGCAAAATGGTTGTCAATGACCATTCCATCATTGGACCATATTAAAAACTGTTTAGGTAACCCTTTCATCAGTCAATTCAAGTCAGACTGCCTTCGAATAACCATTTTAATGTGAACACCTCAAAATGGCTGCTCAAAGGGAATTGATTCGCATGGCTAAACCAAGCCATGTACATTCATTTTAGTTCTCTGTTTTATTGCTTCATGGGTATTATTTACGTTATGGTTGAGAGCAGTTAGTTTCAGTAAAAACGGCTTGTAACAGCTTCTTTAAGTGATAAAGTATATTTTTCACAAAGGTGTGACATGCACATGCTTATTCCAATAGAACGTTTTTGAGTAAACACTATTATTTATACTTACTGTTGAAAACTCACCGTAGCCATTTAATGACCTCTCAAATAATCACTCGATCAGATAAAACACTAAAAATACTTACCGAGTTACCTCACCATGCCCCCAATTTCCTGCTAGGTGGCGTAGCCTGATGACATTCCTCCCTCCTGAAGCTTTGACACAGCAAGCTCTCAGACTCGCAGGAGAAAGAGCCACAGCCAGCCGGTAACACGTTTTGACCTGAAGCTAAAAGGATATCCTTCACCTTATGGATAAGATATATCTGGGGGAAAGATGTTAATAGGGCTCGCCAACTAATGGAACAAACATGACAAACAACCAATAGAAAAAAATGATCTTCGAAAGGGAAAAACTCCAGCGTGGTCGCGGGAAATCCCTGGAAGGATGCCCTGCAGAGATAAGCTGCTGGCTGAAAACTTGAGGTCCCAATCTCACCACGCCATCCAGATCTTCGGTAGAAATGCGTGCAGGTAGTGATTTGGGAACACCATACTGACTACCAATAACAGCCCAACATGATGTTCGCCACAGGGATGTTATGGAAAGCCAAGGTGACAGAGACCACTCTAATCTCGTGAGGGTTGGAACGTACAGGAGGAGGGATATCTGTTGCCTTGTAGGCGTCCAGCATGGCCGACCTGAGATACACTCCCATCTTCCTCCTGTCAATCACCTTGACACTCGTATGTGAGTGAGGCAGAAAGAGTATGTGTCTCCTCTGTCGTAGAGGCCGAGTCTGCTCCATGTAAAACCATATAGCCCAAACAAGGCAGAGGAGGCGATTTCCCTCATTCGACGGTTTGATCATAGAGGAGACAGACGTAATGTTGAAGGTCCTTCCGCGCACGTTGGCAGTCAGTTTTTTACATATGAAGTCAAGGGCCAAGCCCATTGTAGCCAAGCCCCAATCCCTCAACCTCGTGCAATTCTGGAATCCTGGCAGGGGAGGACATATTCACCAAGAAACAAAGAATGGTTGTCTCTGCCAGCGGCTCATAGAAGTCTGACTTAAGGTTATTCAAAACCACCACCAAATCCCACTTAGGGGGCCTGGATTTTTGGCACTCTTCAACCTGACAGTAAGTCTTTACGATCTTTACGAGCATGGTATGTTGATACTCAGCTCCCACTTACGAAGGACAGACATGATCGCCGCCAAATAGGTGTTGATAGAGGAGACCTTAAGCCCTCCTTTCAAATGGAGATGAACCAGGTAGTCAACGACCTAAGGGAACGGTTGCCGTTTGGATGTCAAACCCCTAAATCCCCACTGGAAATCATACAGCTTCCAAATTAATACCCTCTGAGCAGTGGCGACCGTCTTGGCCATCGCCCTGGAGTAACCGGCCAGCTTTAGTCCCCTTTTGAGACAAGCCAAGCGGGTAGATGAAGATCTTGAGGGTTTTCATGTACACGAATGATTGACTGCTTTTAGGAGGTTCTACCTGAGTAGAAGAGGGACTGGGTCCCAACTACACAACCTCCAGAGAGGAACCTTCCTAGGTCTTGCTGGCCACTCTGGGGCTATGAACAGGAGGCATTCAGTTGTTTTAATCTTAGGTACTACTTTCGACAGTATAGCATAAGTGTCCATCTCTTCCCATCCTAACAAAAGCACGTCTACACTCCAGGTGTCGAGATCGGTGCCTGAAGATACTTATGTCAGCAGCTGGTGATCTAGCCATGTCGCAAAAGGGTCTATGTGAGGCCTGCCTAACTAGAGGCATACACTCTCGAATACTGTCGCGTGCAACACCCACTCCATAGACCGGGGCTTGTACACCGGAGACAGAGTGTCGGTGAGGATGTTATTGGCTGCTGGGATGTGCACCTATCAGATAAAAAGGTTGAGACTTTCAACAAGACGAAACAGCTCTATCAACAGCTACAGAAAGGAGTCTGCCCTGGTCAACTGATGCTTGTTGACCTGACGGTCGACCTGTCGGTGTGGGCTAGCAGGACTTCCCCCCTCAGTCGGGTCGACCAGTGAGTGCTTGGGTGGATGCGACTGCAAATAGTTTGGAGGTTGCCGGGAGGGGATGGAGAGGACCGACCTCCACCAGGTGAGATGGTGAATGAGGTCCTGAATCTGAAAGATGTGACAACAAGTCTTCTTCCTCAAGTTTGTGTTGATGAAGGAGGGGTCTGAAGGGATCTGAGTTAAAGCCTGACCCTTTGGTGAAGTTTTGCCCCAATGTCAGAAGACCCATCAGTCTTGCCATAGGCAAAGGGGCAGCGGCTCATGAAGGCCTTTGCTCAAGACGTCTTAACCTCACCCCATCTGTTCTCTCGTGAACAAGGCCTTGTATTGAAAATTACTCAGGTGGACGCCTAGGAAGGCGACGTTGCTGGTTGCAAGTCTAACTTGTCCAGATTGATCAGTCATGGCAGCTGTTAAAACAACCTGATCTCAAAGTCCTCGAGAACAGACCGGTAGTGGTGATGTTCGAACCCGTCGTACAGATACAGAATTTGTATGCCGAAAAGGTTTCCACAGCATAAATGTGCAACTAGTTTTTGATGCTCAATACAAGATAACTAACGTTGTTGCCAAGTGGCCCGGATCGGTACACGACGCTCGTATTTGGAACCACAGTAATCTTCAACAGTCATTCACAAACAACGCTTACCCAGCAGGATGCCACTTGCTTGGAGACAGTGGCTATCCGTGTCGTCCACACCTGTTGACACCGTACCTCCGACCTCAACCCGGACCAGAACCTAACTACAATAGGTACGGTATGCCTAACAAATCAATCATTGATCAAATCTAAACATAACGAAACAAAAGGATACTGTGCCGATTTGTGCGAATCGCCGACTGTTGGCAAAAATAATTGAGAGTAGCGTCCCTTGGATGATTTTATTATAAATAGAATTTCCTGCCTCAATAGACGCTTCGAACACATGTGTGAATGTTTGTTGTTGTTGCGAGAATTGGTTTTTACATTCATTGTAGCCTAATACGGGAGCTTTTAAAATTTGATCCTTCAAATTCGTTTAGGCCTACAGTATATAATATGCATCTGTGATTGTCTTTTAAATTTACTTTTGTGTTGACTCTAATTCTAAATCTATCGTTTCAGATCCCACAAGGTGACACGGAACGTGGTTGAGCGAGGGATAGGCCAACTGAAAAGAAGGTTTCATGTACTTCACAGTGAAGTGAGATTGGAGCCAGTCAAAGTTTGCAAAGTGATTTTGGTGTGTATGTTTTAAAATTTCCTATAAAATATCCTATAAAATACAATTAGGCCTTGATTAAAATTATGATTTACTAGTGTCTAATAAAATTGTTATTGGTTAAATTAAAGTGTGGCTAATTTTTTTTGTACTGTGTTTGTTCAACAAATGATCCATTTTTTATAATAAAATCTATTAAATTGTATTATATTCAATTGCATTCACTTAGTGTTTAGAAATAAAGGAATATTTTTCATGAATAAATAATGATAAATATCAATTTGCATATTAATATAATAATATTATATCAATATTTAGGCCTAAAAGATTTTCAAATAATAGTTTTGGTCAATATCACATATCTGTATAAGAAACAATTTAAGAGAAATTGATAATGCATCATGTATGTTCTCATATTTTGAAAGATCAAATTAGTTTCCATCTGCAAACGTTTTTGTGAAAATAATAATGAATATTTGAAAATATTTGTTATTTAATGTATCTTCACAAATCCCAATTGTTGATTTTTTAAATAAAATTTTAGTTAACATAACAAATGTTATTTTATTTTCCTACCCACGCTTATACATGTTATTATTTTAGATTAATAAAATAACTACTTGTAATTATAGTTGGTCTTGCCATATACACAAATTTTGGCAAAGTCATGTTATATTATGTTTACAATGTGCCATTTCTTACAGGCTTGCTCAATTTTGCACAATATATGCAAGACACTGAATGTGCCGATGCATCCAGGAGGAGGAGATGGATGTAACAATGGTGGTGATGGTGGAGGTAACCAGCCGATACTCCTACAAGACGGCATGCGATACCGCCGACACATCACTCAGCAGTACTTTTAGGTAGGTATACTTACATTACAAAGGATAACCAAGATGATGTTAGTGATCAGTGTTAGTTCAAATCATTTTCATATTTGTTTAGGAACAATTCAAATTTAGATTTAAAGGTGCTGTAGCATGCTCAGATGTCTCTCACCACCAAGCATATAACAATAATGATTTCCAAATTAATTCAGATGATACTTGATCCAGGAGGAGGTATGAAAATCATGGAAAAGGACATGGACTCAACACAATCTTAAAGGGTAAGGAAATTATTTTATTACATTCAGTGAGTGCATATATTATATTTGATTTATTTGAAATATTTGATTATTTACAATTACAAATACACAATGAGGCTTTCAAGTGACATGACTCTGACTCATTATAACATTACAACCATAATATGTTAAATTTATTTATTCTAATACTTTTGTGAAAACTTTCAATCTATGTGTTCAGAATTTCCCATTGAATCTTTAACATGTGTTAATTGAAGGCAAGTAATTTGGATTTATATTGAGAATAAAGTCAAGAAAAATCACTAATGTATCAAATATCAGTGGTGTAACATGCATCTGTGCTAAGATTTAATTATTTTAAGTGAAACATTTAACATTTAGACTGTCATATTCTATGCAATTACATTCTAAGCTTTAAAATTGATATATAAAACATGTACATTCTTAACCTATAAAGGAACTTTGTGAAAAATGTCAAATGTTAGAATTTCATTCTTCTCACATCAAGATGTTCTGCCAAATTTACAAAAAAAATGAAAATAATGAGACAAGTTAAATCATGTTTGAAAAAATAAATAATTTGTGGATAATGACAAAAGGAGAAACTTCCATATGTCACATCAAAATGTGAAAAAATAAATTTTTTAGCCCGTTACACCACTGACAATTTTAAAAGACAATAGATAGTTTTTATTCTAATAAATTAGTCAATAACAAGCAATTATTACATCTGGAGTGATCAAACTCTTTCAATTTATCCAACATTTCCACAGAGCTGCATTTTAGTTTACGGCATTTTAGGTTACAGAATACAGTGTTGCTTGATTAATTTCTTTATGGAAATTTGATCGTTTTAATTAATTCATTAAATATGTTTTCATTTTCTTTATTTTCATTGAGTAATACTCCTTCTGGAGTTCCAGGACTTCGACTTCTAGTTGCCTTTCCGACGACATGACGTAACCCTCTAGGAGACAGCTGCTGCTGCTGCTTGTGCTGGCACAGGCTGTGGGTGCGGCCAACGTGGAGGCGCTGGTGATGCTGGCGATGCTGCTGTCGGTGTTGGTAGCCCCGGAGTCAATCATGCTGAAATGTGTACATTATCTTGATTAATTTGTTAATTTAGAAAAATCTGAATATCTGTTAATCTTAAGATTGCTGATTACTTCTGTGATTTTTACCTTAAAGCAGTTTAAAATTAGACAAAACAAATATGATATGTACCTTGATGAATTAAAACTTGGTTGTGGGCAGGAGTCGAATTCGTCGCCCAAACCACAGATGCTGCTGCTGTCGCGGTCGATGATGTTGTAAATGTGCTCCCCGATAGTGGAAAGTTCAGGGCCGGCTGGTCCCCCTCCTGAAATAAGATTTTTTTTCAATTTGGTATTTCTAATTTTAACTTCTTAGAATAAAATATAATTAATTAAATTACTTCCCATGTATATGGTGATGACCACCAATAATGTGATATTTAACAATAACTCTTTTGGAGATAATTGTTAACTTGTTAATTAAATTTAAATTCATTGTAGATATATGCATTGTGTAAATTCAATTTTTTAAGTTGATTTAGACATTGACTACTGTTAATATATAAATGTTTAATGATCGAATTGGTACCAAACACAGGAGAACATATTCATAAGTATTTAACCTAACAATATATTTTAGAAATAATAATTATATCAAAGTTGTTGTTTTACTTCGTCTGAGATATGAGTGTCTTAAAATATGAGATGATACTTGAAATGAACAACAGGGATTGGAAAAAAACACTTTTGACTATGGGCCATTTCTAGGTCTTAAGTCATTTTCTGAGATTTTTAAATATCAATAGTAAATTTCAAATTTAAAAAATAAATTTCATTGAATGTGCAAAATTGCCTATGTTTATTATTTGTAAGTTTTATTTTCTATTTCTCTTTGCTCCTAGGTAATTTCATATCCAGAACATCTTATGCCTGAAAAATTAATAAGTTATGAAATTTATTTTTCAATAGCTTGGTTTGAACCCATATCACCAGTATATTTTCACAGTGTCTTTTATAAGGGGCAGATAACTCTAATTGTTTTATGCAGATACCATGCTTTTTTGGAAGCTGGAGTCAACACTCCATAGTGAGAATATATTGCCCAACACTAATGGTAAGCAGTTTGTTTATTAATTTACTAATTCTTGTATTTGTTAATCTTCGTTGGTTTTCATGATCAATTTATCTCCGAATAGTTTTATATATACTCATTTTAGTTAATCTTGCTTTATGCCAGTGAGAACTTATACCTAAGAACTTATAAACTAGTAGAAAGATACAATATAGTATTGATGCGAACTTTTCATGAGCTTTTGAATGAAACTGAAATTAGGATGAACTTGTTATCTGGAGCTAATATCTACTGACTGACAACTCACTATCAAAGTCACCTCAGCAAAAACAAAACTCTAATTAATGCTTTTCTAAAATTTACAAAATGTATTGTTTTATGTGAGATCATGATCACATGTTTATATTATGTTTGATATATTAATATTATCTATATCTTGGGTGTTTTTATAACATTTAATTTGGTAATTTTCAGTTATGCTTCATTTGTTTTGGAAAATATCCCAGTTAGACTTACTTTTTTCCTGTAATGTTTAATTTTCACTTTATCTTAAGCCTTTTTGTTAAGATTGTTTTATGCTAATGTTTTGTGCATATCAACATGGTATATCTTTATCAGTTTTTTTTAAGGTACTGTTAATATTTATAGAATGTATTCTTCAGAGCATCTAGGTGTAATTTAGAAAAAAATATCACCAATGACCTAATTTGCACATTTTCTTTTTTTAATTTAACATTGCATTTTTTAGTTTTTCTCCAGTTTGTTGTAATTTCAAAGAAGTTTTCCTCTTTTGTTTAATATATCTAGTTCATCATTTGAAATCAATAACACTTCCTTCATTGTCATAAGTCTTAAGAACTTAATGTTAGAATATTATTAATTTATAGGCCACTTAGGTTAAATAACATTCTTATTGTCATGTAATAATTATGTGTAATGAAAAATAAATTTAAACATGATTTCACCTGTACCAGTGAGTTGTTTCTTTTTGGTTGCGATCTCCTCTCGCCCCAGTGATTGCATGTGCCACCACTTTTTTTCCACATCCTCTTTTGTTCTCCTTTTCTCCTCGACTCTCCCCGGATTTAAGTTGTTTATATCTTCTGTAATTTGTATCCACACCCTCTGTTTCCACAAATTTCCCCTTGATTGTTTTTCTGTTGGCTTCAATCAGCTGGACCAACAGAAGTTTTTCTTCTGCCGACCAATTTGGTTTTCGAGGGTGGTTCGACATTGTTCCAAAATTAGATAATACTATCGTCTGCTAAAGGGCATTTTACGGCGCCTCGTTTTGATAAATATTATAGTTCGTAATGATGTCTTATTTACATGCGTATATTATCACATTCAGCATGTTATTGATTGATAAATTGTCATTAAATTAAGGATGATAGAGCATTGAAAACAAAAGATAAGAATTCATTGTAAAACTAGCAACTTTATATAAAAAATAAAATGACATAAGTGTAATCCTACTCGCACGAGACCATCTCATGAATACTTTAGCATTAGGCCCAGTAAATAACTTCTTTGACTTGTGTATCGTTAAAATAATAACATAAAACACGCAAACATATATATTTCACTTTATTACAATACAAATTGACTGGAAATAGGTTTTTAGTAACTAAACATTCAATGAAATGTCGACGTCCTCGAGTCAACTAGAGACTTTTCCGGATTTTACTAACTTCCGTTACTATAAATAGCTCGGGAATTCCCTAGTTACGAGTTACGAATTTCTCTAAAAGTAACTTGGACCTCTACGAGGTGATTTCCTTTTAGAGAGCTCTTAGATCAACTCTTAGAGATTATCAACTTTATGAGTAACTTTTAGAGTAACTTTTAGAGATCTCTTAGAGATTTTATGAATACCGCCCCTGGAAGTCGCCATGAGTCAAGATCGTTGTTGCTGTCGTTTGGGAGTCCGCTTCAGGGTTTTGCAGGCCTGGAAGTTGAAACCCTTGTTTAGCTGACCCCCTTGGCAAAATTATATGAAGTATGTGACTGCCCGGACGCTAGACGCCATATGGTTGGTCAGCTCCTATTGCTGAGTTTTCTGTCACTGGCGGAGGGCTTCTCCAATCTGTCCTTCAACAAACGTTGAATACGTCACACCTGATGTTTGATAAACTCTCACCTCCACTATGCCAAACCCATCCACTGCCTGCTTTTCAAACAGTTGGTCATACCAATGATTGACCTGGCCTCTTTGTCATGGTGAATGTGATGGCTGTCGAACACTGCATGGTATAACATCGGAGCTGCCACACAGCAGATGTCATCATCCAAGGTCGGTGACAGAGAAAGGAGCGCTGACGGTTTTCACCAGAGGTGGCATCAAACGTTCGGGTGCGGCGGAGGTGATGACATAGCTAAAATATTTTGCTGCGTTCTGAAAGAGCCAGTGTGGGCGGAACAGAAGGTATCCAATCTCGCCCTTTTGGCAGATGAAAGGTTTTCAACCCACTGCAGCTTGGAGCCGGACCACACTGCAATGGCTGCCATCTGCTGCATTGAGTATGGTAGCTCGTCAGTCGTTACATCTGGAGTGTTGGTCGTAGAGGGACGACTTCATCTTCATACAACGCCGACAGAAACCTGAGTGAGGCAAAGCCATGGCGATGCAAGGACAATGACAGCAACCCCACGTCCATTCCTAAACGGCATCGTCTGACAACCAAGGGCCCATCCTACAAGGCTACTGGTCGTTACCAAAAACTTTGCGAAAACGAGAAAAAAGCGAGCCGCCAACGTGAAAGCATGTGTATCACTCCCTGAAATCGACACGATTGCATTCAACCTAGCCAGGCAAGGTGACCTAATTATCCCACTGCAGTGAGAGGGAACACACTGCAGAGCAAGTACAAACAATCTCTCTCAGAGACCCAACAAGAGGTTGGATAAGATAAATAAGAGTATGTAGCCCGGTCGAGGGTAGAACAACACAATCTCAGTAACTCAAAAAACTGCACAAAATTGCGTACGTGCAGAAAAAGAAAAGAGAAATGATTGATGTCATGAAGCTACACCACCTAGCGTGAATTTGGGGCAGGGAGAGGTAATTAGGTTAATATTTTTAATGTAACATCTGGTCGAGTGATTTATTGAGAGGTAATTAATTGGCCACGCTGCGTTATCAACAAGAGTATGTAAATAATGTATATTTACAGGTTTTAGACTGGTTGTGGAAAAATAAAGATATCTCACAAAATGGAAAAGAAATGTTACCATTTCCAATCCTCAAATTATTAAAATGAGGTCACACGAAATGGAGGCTGAGAGTTTACATCTTATATGTGCAACAATTACCTCAGACCTCTGATAATCAGGTCATGTAATGGGCTTAAGGAAAGACTGCATAAACTATCACTATAAACTGTAAATTTGAACATATAAAAATGCCAGAAAATTAAAAAAGATAGTTATCTTAACAAGGTATATTGTTTTCCTTTAGGTGCTATGGTAATCTGCAGCATATTCCACAAGGGTGAGACGTATCCATGGCACATCCAAGCAACTGCTCTATCTCTTGGCAGCTCTCTGGGCCCTCTCATCGCAAAACCGTTTATTGGGATAACTGAGTCACTCTTATCCAATGAAAGTGCTTCATTACAAAATCTCAACGATAGCTTATCAGTTAATTTGTCAAAGAACGTGCCACAGTATTGTGAAATGACAGTTTCACATGTAGATGTGTTGTATTTGATAACTGGAGTTCTTGCTTTGCCGATGTCATGCGGTGTTTGCTTATTCTATCTTTTTGTGAAACCTAAAGTTGATGACATGGATGTTCCAAACAAAGGACTCTGCCAGATTGACACCAAAGGGATATCAGTGACGAAGACTGCATACACGTTTCTTGTCTTCATATTCCTCCCAATGGCATATGGATTAGCATTTACTTATGGGAGTTATCTGACGACAATTGGTATTGGTAGTTCTCTGAAGTTTGGGGTTCAGAAAAGTGCTCTGATGACTTCAATATTTTGGTTAATGTTCTTGATTGGTAGAGTAACGGCCACTGGTTTAAGCATTCATATCGAACAACAAACAATCATGTACATATGTCTGATAAGTCAAATTGTTTCCTCAGGTGTTTTGTGTGTGTATGAAACCTTGGGTGAAATTGCCTTTTGGATTGGATCACTAGCTCTGGCTTTTATGTCAGGTCCAAATTATGCATGTTTGGTTGCTTGGAGCGGCAATTACATTACACTTACACCAACCATTTGGAGCTTATACAGTCTCATGGATTTTGCAGGAGTATCATTTCTTCCATATGCTTCTGGTGTTTTAATCAGCATGTATGGGCAAAACGCTCATGTATATTTCATTTTTGCATTATGCTGGCTTGAACTGTTTCTGTTTCTAACTGCGCATTATCTTGGCACTAAGCTTTTAAAGGAGGCCCAGGATGCTGATAGCGACCAGACACATATCGTTAATAACGATAACAATGCTTATGAGGCTCTTAATGGTTATGTTCAATATGACAACAAATAATATTTACACTATAACCTTTTTGATAGTCAAATTAGAAGTTGATGAATGATGAGTATTGTGGTGTTGGTATCATATAAAGAACAAGCGAACATATTATAGATACACAACTTACTAAATTTATTACGTGTCGTTTTAAAGCAAATTAACACTTTTGTTGAATAACGAATTTGAATATTGATCAATTCTATTAAAATCCATCTGTCTGTGGTTACTGATTGTCACTGCTACGTGTTTTTCTTATTCTTTATTTTATTTAATTCCGCCATTGACTGAAATGAATAAATGATGATATATAAATCCTTATTGAGTTATGTTTTTAATTATTAGGTCTTCAAGACGAATGTCTGAAGACCTATTGTTGTTATCGTGTTTTTTCTTATTATTATTCCGTCGTATCTTGTTAACACGATTCAGCAAAAACGGCTGAATGAATCTGCTTGAAATTTTTAGGGATTATAGACATTGTCGAGATCTCGCCCTGTACGAAGCCCGAATTTTGAAATTTTACCTAGTTCTTGAGTTATCTCCCCTTGAAGTCAAAACTTCAAACGTTAATATTTTGAAAACTAATCAAGATATATTCATAAAAGTTTCACCGAAATGTGGACAACAACATTCCCCATCGATTAGGTCTATAGCGGTTTTCGGCCGTAATAATAGATTTTTTACTATTTCGAAAAAACTGAATTTTTTGTGAACTTTCGCGATTTTTAGGGTACGCGTCTTCAAAAATCTTCTCCTAAATAACGGCAATACATACAGCATCATGCAATAGCTCATTTGAAAGCTGAATCAATGTAGTTTAAATGAACCCCCAAACCAATTGACTATTTTCAACGGTTAACGAACTACAGCCATTTGAAAAATGAACTTTTTGAAAATACATTTTTTAGGGCTCGCATTCAAAGGGACATAGCTCTCTTGGGAATAAACTTATGTCAAAGTTACTTAGTGCAATCTCTTTCTTATAAATAGTTTTGAAATTCCGTATCATATCTTTATCATATAAAAGTTATTAGTTTGGGCATAATTTGAGCATATTCCCAAAACAGTGAAATATTTAGATTTTGAGACTTTTTGAGGTGTTTATCCTTTGGGGAATTATTGATCATGAACCTTTGAAGATAGGAAGACTTTAAATATATTATGGTGATGAAGAAACGTCATTTATTAAAGACAATATTTTTCAAGCTCAAATATGTCTTAGTTTTTATGTGACAAGTCATAGAAATTTGTCATTTTTAAAAAATCGCCATTTTCAACAAAGTTGAAAGGTACATAACTGCTTAACTTCTTATGCTATTGAAAGTTTACATACACCTACGTATGCACTATTTCAAGAAAAACAACTTTTATGTTGACCGCTTTCATCAAAAAGGTGACAGTTAAGCCTCGAACATCGCAAGCGATGTCTAGGGGTCCAAATTTAAGCATTTTTTAGTCTTTTCTTGAATATTCAGAACAGCATAACGCATTAATTATGCATGCAATCTAAATGATGATTACATCTTCTTAAGTGGAAATTAAAGCACAATATTTTCTATGTTACACCTTAGTATGGAAATATTAACCATTTTGTCTTAATCGTGAGAAATGTTATGTAGGGGTCCATTAATATTTGATTTTTCCGTTTTCAGAGGGGTACCTTCTTTGGAGAATTTTTGTAAAAAAAACTACTGAAGATAGAGACATGTTTGATAGCTCATTTTAAAGCAGAGAAACAGATGTATAACCCTAAGTCCAACATGGAGTTCTAGTTCAAGCAGAAGTCTTGAAGACCTAAGTATTGCCTGTGGCAATCCTAGTTTTCGTTATTATTATTATCATCATCATTATTAATTATTATTATAAATTGTTATTTATTATTATTATTATTATTATTATTATTATTATTATCATTGCGCATGTACCCCAAATGGAAATATTGTAAACGATGTGAACGTCATAAGGTCAAACCTTGCATGAATATGCTTAGGGCCCTTTGCCTGAATTATTTTTGAAAAGGAGATAGTCTTGATTAGGAGCTATGAGTTTATTTACATTTGCTACATTTAACCAGGCAATTATTCAAGGCAGGCGATTATTTATTGCAAAGAGGGTTTAGACCAGGCGATTATTCAAAGCAGGTGATTGTTCAAGGTAGGAGATTATTCAAGGAGTGAAGGTATCTGGTTGGTGAAAAATTCTGTTGAATGTGCAAAAAACAAAGATAAAATTGGCATTTTTTACCAAATGTGTTGAATTTAAAATTTGTTTCTTCTACGGTGTCATTTATTTTCAATATATATACTTGCTATACATCCCTGTAAGTGATTAAAATGTATCTGAAAGGATTCTGAATATTCACTGAAAGCGCATGTTTAATTTAGGTTGACCAAGTGGGTCAAAATTAGGGTAACAAAAGGGACGATAAAAAAAAAAAAATAATAAACCGAAGCGTATCTGTTTAAGTTGTGTTTCAGTAGCACATCTTTCTAAACTGTTGACTGTGGACTCAAACCTCCCAAAGATTCTCGTAATTACCGCAAATCCTTAATTAGACGCCAGCTAGGCTTCTATATATTTAAAACTGTCTGCACCATAGGCGTCTATTCGAGGCAGGCTCCTATTTAATGCATGCATCTACAGTCAGACCCCGTTTCCCAGACTCCGTACGCGTAGATCCGGAAATCCAGCTATCCAAATGATTTTGAAGTGAAACGAACACTATCTTAACAAATTATTTCAAATAACGGGATCCAGTTATTCTGCATCAGGTTGAACTTATTTCAAATCGTATTTATGTATTGCTATGCAAATGATGATGCTTAACTCATTATGGCCGAGAGCCGCATATATTCGACAAACTAATCAGCTCCTCACAGCGAGTGACGCATATATGCGTCAGCTTAAAGCAGCTCTTATTCAGCAAGTGACGCATATATATTTAAAATGTTTTATATGAATTTTTATTAACATTAGCAACGAGTTATTCTAGTTTGATAAAGAACACATAATGGGGAAGAAGGAAATTATACTATAGAACTATAATACAAATGCATTGAGTGAATGCATGTGAGCATAATGTAATAAGTTAATTATTACCTGTAAAGCATATAACATACGCAGCGTGTTTTTAATTGGTTGAAAAAACGTTGCATCATTATTTACTATTGGAATATGTTACATAACAATACAGCCGGTGTAATTAGTGATTTATTTTGATTCATTATGTCCACGGAATTAATGACATAATGATTTCGCCTCCGTCCGTTATTCCGTTATTCCGTCAATCCGTCATTCTGTTATTCCGAAATGCTTTCTTTTCCGGGCCATATCTCAAAAACCGTTCAATATTTTTTCACGAAACTTGGTATGTGGTTAGACCTATTGGTGGAGTGGTGCCTTTTGCTATTTTGGTTATTCTGAATTTTTAATTTTTAATTTTTTCCATGGAAACAATTTGAACTTAGTGCAAATTGGGGGTAGGGACCTTTTCCGGCTTCTATTTCAAAATCTATCTAGTATTTCTTTACGAAACTTGGTATGTGGTTAGACCTATTGGTGGAGTGGTGCCTTTTGCTATTTTGGTTATTCTTGATATTTTATTTTTTTCTGGTTTCCATGGAAACAATTTGAACTTAGTGCATATTGAGGGTAGGAACCTTTTCCGGCCTCTATCTCCAAAACCGTTCAATATTTTTTCACCAAACTTGGTATTTGCTTAGACCTAGTGATAGAGTGGTGCCTTTTGCTACTTTGGCTATTCTGAATTTTGTATTCTCGTTATTAATGCAGTATTGAACTTAGTGCTTAGCATAAGTGAAAAATAAGGGTAATATGACTAGGTTGGATTGAAAGTTGGAGCGGGGGACATCACAGTGCATCACATGCACATATTTCTAGTTGGTAATAAAAACATGATGCTGTATGAGTTAAGGGATTAATACTTAGGCGAATACACATTCAATTTGAGTATTGCAATACGATATTTGACTTTGAAATAACACTCTAGGAATTAAATCAGACGTAGACCCAACCTTACTGAAAAACAGGTGACAGGTGCATGGCCGTTGTAAAACAAACATATTATTGGACAACTTTTTTCGTCTAGTCACGCCCCTGTCTGTAGTGTTTTATGCATCATGTTTGGGCGTCAAATATCAGATGTCTTGCGCATTACTTAAAATGCGATGTTTGCTGAGAGATGACAAATAGTTTTACATATTATACATATATTCAAGTATGTACACATCATATTTCTGTCATATTTTGCCCCCTTTCAGTATATTGTTCTTTTAAGCTGGCGACTATGTCAACTCACGTATCGCTCTGTCTGTGACAGGTATCTCAATAACCACAAGTTTAGACAACATTTTGGAAATGAACACATGTTGGCGAGAAATGTGCGCCAGTCTTCTCCGTCGGCGGTAGAGATAAATACAATGCTCTTTAATTAAATTCATAAAGTTGGTTTCATTATGAGAAGACTGGGATTGTGCCACTTCTTAGACAGGGGTTTACATAAACTTGATCTCTTTATATCAGATTATATGCAGAGCACAAATGAATATGATAAATAAAAAGCACTAACAGTTAGAAGGGGTTGCAATAACACACATTAGTTTGCTTTGATAATCGGCCCGGATCTTCATACGCATTTTTCAATTGAAATTTTACATCTCGGAAGTGAACTGAGCTGCATACAACAACGTATAGTGACACGATTAAATGGTATAACAGGATTTAATGATATAAAAGAAAACATGGGTCATATATTGACATCTTTTCTATTTACACTTGTCTTTATCTTTTCTTTCCAACATGTCTATTCAAACCTCATTGTGTTTTGTATTATTTCCTGATTAGTTAACGTAACACAATCTGCTTTAACAATAAATAAACTGTGTATCTCCAGGTGTTTCGGAAATTTAGGCCACGACCCGTTACATGTTAGTCTTTGATACAAGTATCTCACGATTGGTTATCATCTGTAACATAATAATAATAATATAATAATAATAATATATTTAACGCACACATATCAATGCTTAATGCATGCTCAAGGCGCTACACAATTATTACCCTGAAGGAATCGTACTTCCGGTGCCGCCTATTAAGCGCTCCGCTCGACCGTACGTATACAGGTATGTCCATACATTCCTGTGTTCAGGTACCCATTTGTACAGCTGGGTGAACTGAGTGCAATGTGGATGAAGTGCCTTGCCCAGGGACACAACACAGTATAAGACCCAGGTCACAAATGTTTTGTGTATCCACCAGGATTCGAACCCGAGCCGTTGGCGTGATAGGCAGACATGCTAACCACTACACCACTGTGCTCCACATCTGATAGTATCACAAACGAACAACAAAAGAACTCATTAGCTGATATCTTAATGTTACATAATGTACAATAGTTCCGTCCCACCCACTAACTGTACACTTTTGATCGTTACACAAGACACAACGAACAATCAAAGCCTGTATATCTCTCGCTAAATGAGAGGTGAAAAGGTATAATTAGTGTGGCGGCATCCAGGTGCTAGACTGGCGGGTGGCTCAGGGGTTGAACTGATAATTACCTGTCGGCGTTAATGAGTTAACCACACACTGAACAGATCTCACGTGTCACCTGAGAGTGGTAACAATCGACGCAGGAGAAAAAGAAGTGGAATCCGTTTACCGCGTCCTTCCGAATTCTTCTGGATTCGCCAATATTTGGGAGAATCCGTATGCATCCGGAAGGATCCGGCAAGTGGATTCCACCACTTTTTCTCCTGTGTGACAGATCTTAATTATTTTCACAGTCAGTCACATTTGTAAGTAGTCTGTGTCTGCCTACATGTAAGTAATTCCTAGTCAAAACATAGTGGACATACGTTACTCAAATAGAGGGAATGCACCGTTAGTTTTAAAACTAGGACTAAAGCCACCCAGACAAATGCCACCAAGAACAAAACCCACCCAAATTTTATTTACTAATTAAAAAAACGACAACAAAACAGTAGTTTAACTTAGTGATGTATTTGCTCACTTGCTATTTTTTTGTTACGCAAGTCAGGTTATACTCGTTCAAAACACTTATCAAAACAACATTTTAACCTAGTGATGTATTTGCTATTTACACAAGTCAGGTTCCATCATATTAAAAAGTAACATATCACCACTAACAGCATTATTTGGTGCATATTTACGTAAACCAAGAAAAAATACAAACTTGTAAGTGTCAGAACACTCCAACATTAGATGATTTTGTTTTTTTCATCCATGTTTTTTCTCTCATCAAAGTCATGTATTTCGTCAAAATTATTTCTTTCATAAAAGTCATGTTTTTCATAAAAATCATGTTTTTCATCAAAGTCATGTTTTTCATCAAAGTCATGTTTTCACCAAAGTCATGTTTTTCATCAAAATCATGTTTTCATCAAAGTCATGTTTTTCATTAAAGTCATGTTTTTCACCAAAGTCATGTTTTTCATCAAATTTAAATTTTTTCATCAAAGTCGGTTATTCTCATCAAAGTTAATTTTGTTTTCATATCAAAATCAGTTATTTTTATTGAAGTTAGTTTTGCATCGAAATTTTATCTAATTTCATCAAATTTCTCCCACCAAAGTAATTTTTTTATTATCAAAATATCATTTAATAACTGGGTGGTTTATGTCCTAGGTGGCATTTGCCCTAGGTGGCAATTGTCCTAGGTGGCTTTTGTCCTAGTGGCATTTGTCCGGGTGGGTTATGTCCGGGTGGCTTTTGTCCTGCTCCCCTACAAATGTATCTCTCATCTTAAGAGTTCCCCACATCTGTTGCTTTATATGCACGATTTTCTTTCATTACAGATAAGCGTTTTATATGGATACGGCTTTTCAGGTAATAGGATGTTTAACCCTCTAATTAAACACTATTTTGTGTTAACTTTAATGATAAATGGCAAATTTGAGAAGCATAATACGCAAAAAACGTGCTGCAGACGTTTATTTTGTAAGAAACCTCTGGGCAAGGGCATCTATTGAAGGCATGCTTCTATTAAAGGAGAGATTGGACCCAGAAACTGAACTTGCTCACGGTAACATTGTGCGAAAACAATGTATAATTGTGAATAAATCTCAGAATATGTGCATTACATAAATAGGAAGTGAATCTCATCAATATACTAACGGAAAGCTCTTAAATCTCCCGTAACGCCTTTTTACGTTAATTTTACGACATGCCGCATGACATTACCGTCATAAATATGTTTCTCTGTGTCTTATTCCAATAACTTGCATATCTCAAGCTAGTGATGAGTTTCAATTACCTTGTATGATTAAATGATTCTTTTTCTCTCAAAATTCACTCATGGATTGATAGTTTATTAAATAATAATGACATGATAGTAATGTTACCCTTTTATTGATTAAAATTGCTGTGACACCGGGTTTTTAAATTAAAAAATGACGATAAAGTGTTGAAAAACGCTCATTGACAACGTATTATGATTTATGAAATCATTTGTTCATTCAACTGCGCACATCATATTTCATTTTTAGCAATATCTTAAATATGTGTGTCAGTGAAAATTCATGTTGAATATGCGAAAAAAACATGATACAAAAATGCCGTTTTTCTTCTTTTTCATAATAGAGTCTTGCTTTTTAAAATATAAACGTGTTATACATCCCCGTATGTAATTAAAATAAAAGGATTCCAAGTTTATCCATTGAAAGCGTCATCTTCATTTAGGTAGGCCAAATCGGTTAAAAATACTTGCCGATTATAATTATTACTTGGGAGCATTATTATTACTTGCCGATTATTATTATTACTTGGGAGTATTATTATTACTTGCCGATTATTATTATTACTTGCCGATTATTATTATTATTACTTGGGAGTATTATTATTACTTGGGAGTATTATTATTACTTGCCGATTATTATTATTACTTGGGAGTATTATTATTACTTGGGAGTATTATTATTACTTGGGAGTATTATTATTACTTGGGAGTATTATCATTACTGTCAATAACTCTTTACATCTTTCGGTAACCCCCAAATTCTCATTGAGGGATTGCTTGCTATGAACTTTTATGAACACATAATGAAACGCGTCATTTCCTACAGTGCAGACAAGAAAACATATACACAGACACACTCAACCTCGACTCAAGAAATCAGAGATCAACAACCTCAGAGAATAACAACTCGACCTAAAAATCCTACTCAATAAATGCGGTATTCACTATTAATAAACATCTTAAAATATGATATTTACAAAACCTTACAATAATGTAGGCATGGTTATTTTATAGAAATAAATTTATTTGTCCGTTTGGATAATTCTATGTACAAAATGAATCATTGGAATTGTGATGACGTATTTGTTTTTATATATCTGTAACTGAACATACAGGTTAGTTAAAATTACAGATGTTATTAATAAGTGTCTGAATTTTCCATTTGATCAGATAGATATATATATATATACTTGACAAAATATAGTCAGGAAAATATTATGTAAAGTTTGAAATGAATAATAATGATCATTTTTTAAAATTAAAATAACATATCAATCACAAAAAATCCACTATTCTTACTTATTTTATCCATGAAAATACAGATCAGTTAAATACAATATTTTCATTATTTCTTTTAATGTCTTTCAAAATTTACGAAACAATATCACTTCAATTAAATTATTTCTATTACAATATACTATTTATCCTAAAAACAAAATTGGGTACGAGTTCAGCGAAAGGTGTGGATATAAATAGGTGTTCACTGCATCCCGATAACCAGGTGGTCAGGTAAGGTAAAGTTATTTTGCCAAAAATGAAATAACCTATATCTTATAGTCACCAAATTACAAAATATTTAAAAAATTGCATATACTATTAATAGTTTATGCAAAAGATGTAAGTTTGCCAGATATATCATCACTGAAACACGCATGATTCAGCTGTTCGATTTAATTATTTGTGAATTTACTTCCGGGTTAAGTAAGAACAATTTAAAAATCTTTATCGCTGATATTGAGTTTATTCCTATTCGGTTTCTCTTCAAGTTGTCCTATGCAAATATCTTGTAGGTTTTGACATTAAATGGTCGACTGGTTTGGTTCCTATTGCCCGCGCAGTTTACTCGTCTGACAGTGTTATTGATACGGCGATCACCATTTGCATTGCTTTGTTTTCTCTAGTTGACGTCATACATTCCTTCGGGGAAAATCGTGATTTTTCCGGTGTTTTCCGTAAAACAAGATGGCCGACGCATCAAAAAGCGATGTAAACAGACAGTTTTCTGACTTTTTCCGATTTGCTAAAGTCACACATAATTTCAATGGTAATGGGATGCGAGAATATGATGTTAATTACCTGATTGACATCATTTTCATGTCGTTGCAATTTACATGTAAACCATAGGCAGTTACTTGACAGAATTGGAGCAATAGCTCCCGGGAGATGCGCTTTAATTTGAATACATGATATAGAATTTGTTAGTATTTTTAGTTTTGTAAATATCGTATTAATATTTCAAAAAATATATATTTCATTCATTGTAAGTGTCACCATTTCATGCAGCGTTAATGCATGTTTAAAATACTATCCTAATTGGAATAAATGAAATGCATGATATATGATATCACTTTGTCAACGAAAATAAAAATTACTTTTGAATTTACTCACACGTTAGCCAGAAATGATGGAGTCCAAAGCAAAAGCAGTTCAACTCTTTCTCTTTGCTTATGCTTTATTTCATGAGGTGAGTAGTTTTTCCAGTATTCAATTGTTTTAGGGTTAATTTTCTTCAAGGACAATAACAATGATGACATTATCCCAAATATTCAAAACTGAAATGTGCTGATGTGGGAGCTTTACAATAATTTCAGTGAATTAATCACTATCGACATGATAAAAGTAGCTTTTGTAACAGATTTCTTCAAACAAAACTGATTCAAGTTGGTATTTAAAGAAATTTTAACTGAAATGATAATGGTTCTGATTTTTTACCAAAATTAAGTATTGTCCTTTGCGCTAAAAATTACGTAATAAAATCTACGTTTCAGATATCACAAACATCATTTTTGTTACCAAGTTGAGTTTCACACATCAAAACATCTTTTATGTTGAAAAATAAGGACATAACGGGTTGGCGAAATGTCATCTTTTTAACAATAATTATTGAAATTATTTGATAAAAGGCTATGACAATCGATTTTAATGCTGGTTTTATTCTTTCCATTTAAAACTGTTAATTAAACTCTTCTCTTTTACATTATGTTCATTACATTTAACATTGACCAGATTTCGTCAGTAGGCCACATTTATTGAGCGTAATTTGAAGTGTCTATAGTGCTATTACTAGTGCCTTTTGACAAAAAGGCAGATACTAAAGTTTGTCCAGTTGACTTGAAAGAATGGAATAACTCACATTACAGCAAACAATATTCATTTTCATTTCTCGGTATAACGTAACATGGTTTTAAAGACAAAAATACCATATTTTCATAAATGAAAGAAAAAGAAGTAAAACATTATCTGAATGAATTGTTCTTTCTTAAACTGCTAGATAATAATAATAATAATAATAATGTACTTCTATAGCACCTAATATCCAACCGGCGGCTGCTCAGTGGTGCTTCACAAGATTAAAATGATTAAGAGAGATAAAGCAAAAAGTTATTGGTTGAAGAGATACGTCTTCAAGGCACAGCGGAATGATATAGCAGAGTCTGCAGACTTGAGGGTTGTTGGGAGGCTGTTCCACATAGTTGGAGCTGCGACAGAGAAAGCCTGGATGGCTAACTTTGTCCTAGTAAAGGGGACACAGAGCTGAAGTTGGTCAGATGAGCGTAGACTACGGGTTGGGAGGTAGGGCGTGAGCAGGTCCTTTAGATAGCTTGGAGCAGTGTCACAGTGAAGGGCAGAGAATGTAAGGGTCAAGATCTTGAAAGATATCCGCTGTTTGATTGGAAGCCAATGTAGTTCTTTGAGGACTGGGGTGATATGATCACGTTGCCGAGTTCTGGTTATGAGGCGGGCTGCTTTATTTTGAGTTCTTTGAAGGTGTGAGATGATGCCAGATCTGGACAGGAGAGAGTTACAATAGTCTAGCTGTGACGTGACGTAAGAATGAACTTATGTTTTGCAGGTATCTGAATCCAAGTATTTTCGGATTCTGCCGATAGTGTGGAGCTTGAAATTGGCGATCCTGGCGCATTTGAGTGCCTGAGCCTTGCCTGACATGATTATGATGCTCTTGTTGCATGTTGTTACTTTTACTGACAACTTGTCTTCTTTCTTTGCTGGTGAAAAAATGTGAGAGTGCTTAACTTTTTCCATATTTATAATTGTTGAACTTGAGAGGACTATAAAAGTATTGCTAACACTGAATTTCTCTTTCAGGGAATCACTTTTAGTATCATTGGCCCAACACTACCAGACTTGACTTGCTTATTCAATGTTGATATTGGAGACATTGCATCGCTTTTTCTGGTACTTGGCTTTGCAGGAGTTGGATCAAGTTTAATTTCGCCGTTCCTCATAAAGAAGATGGATATGTACATTCTGATGGCGAGTATGATGCTGATGTACAGCATTGGAATAGGATGTACTGCTGTAACACCTTACATATATGTGGCCTGGCTCGGCCTCTTTGCAACAGGAGTTGGCAATGGTGTTTATTTCGTTTGTAAGTAGCTTTCTTTCTGATATAGAAAGGTAGAAGCAAATTTCGCAAGTTACCTGAAAAAGAAACGTCCCTACAGGTTTGAGAGATCTAGAGTATACAACAAAATACTGCTTTCGGAGAAAGTAGACATTAAGTGGATGCAATTGACACATGTTAAGTGAATCAGTACTCAGAATTCCATACATCAGAGTATGATACATGTATTTTTATGTCCGTTCTGTGCTAAAACATTTCTATTTGCTTTTTCAAATGAGTTTTCTGGACATTTTCTGGGAGTATTATTATTACTTGGGAGTATTATTATTACTTGGGAGTATTATTATTACTTGGGAGTATTATCATTACTGTCAATAACTCTTTACATCTTTCGGTAACCCCCAAATTCTCATTGAGGGATTGCTTGCTATGAACTTTTATGAACACATAATGAAACGCGTCATTTCCTACAGTGCAGACAAGAAAACATATACACAGACACACTCAACCTCGACTCAAGAAATCAGAGATCAACAACCTCAGAGAATAACAACTCGACCTAAAAATCCTACTCAATAAATGCGGTATTCACTATTAATAAACATCTTAAAATATGATATTTACAAAACCTTACAATAATGTAGGCATGGTTATTTTATAGAAATAAATTTATTTGTCCGTTTGGATAATTCTATGTACAAAATGAATCATTGGAATTGTGATGACGTATTTGTTTTTATATATCTGTAACTGAACATACAGGTTAGTTAAAATTACAGATGTTATTAATAAGTGTCTGAATTTTCCATTTGATCAGATAGATATATATATATATACTTGACAAAATATAGTCAGGAAAATATTATGTAAAGTTTGAAATGAATAATAATGATCATTTTTTAAAATTAAAATAACATATCAATCACAAAAAATCCACTATTCTTACTTATTTTATCCATGAAAATACAGATCAGTTAAATACAATATTTTCATTATTTCTTTTAATGTCTTTCAAAATTTACGAAACAATATCACTTCAATTAAATTATTTCTATTACAATATACTATTTATCCTAAAAACAAAATTGGGTACGAGTTCAGCGAAAGGTGTGGATATAAATAGGTGTTCACTGCATCCCGATAACCAGGTGGTCAGGTAAGGTAAAGTTATTTTGCCAAAAATGAAATAACCTATATCTTATAGTCACCAAATTACAAAATATTTAAAAAATTGCATATACTATTAATAGTTTATGCAAAAGATGTAAGTTTGCCAGATATATCATCACTGAAACACGCATGATTCAGCTGTTCGATTTAATTATTTGTGAATTTACTTCCGGGTTAAGTAAGAACAATTTAAAAATCTTTATCGCTGATATTGAGTTTATTCCTATTCGGTTTCTCTTCAAGTTGTCCTATGCAAATATCTTGTAGGTTTTGACATTAAATGGTCGACTGGTTTGGTTCCTATTGCCCGCGCAGTTTACTCGTCTGACAGTGTTATTGATACGGCGATCACCATTTGCATTGCTTTGTTTTCTCTAGTTGACGTCATACATTCCTTCGGGGAAAATCGTGATTTTTCCGGTGTTTTCCGTAAAACAAGATGGCCGACGCATCAAAAAGCGATGTAAACAGACAGTTTTCTGACTTTTTCCGATTTGCTAAAGTCACACATAATTTCAATGGTAATGGGATGCGAGAATATGATGTTAATTACCTGATTGACATCATTTTCATGTCGTTGCAATTTACATGTAAACCATAGGCAGTTACTTGACAGAATTGGAGCAATAGCTCCCGGGAGATGCGCTTTAATTTGAATACATGATATAGAATTTGTTAGTATTTTTAGTTTTGTAAATATCGTATTAATATTTCAAAAAATATATATTTCATTCATTGTAAGTGTCACCATTTCATGCAGCGTTAATGCATGTTTAAAATACTATCCTAATTGGAATAAATGAAATGCATGATATATGATATCACTTTGTCAACGAAAATAAAAATTACTTTTGAATTTACTCACACGTTAGCCAGAAATGATGGAGTCCAAAGCAAAAGCAGTTCAACTCTTTCTCTTTGCTTATGCTTTATTTCATGAGGTGAGTAGTTTTTCCAGTATTCAATTGTTTTAGGGTTAATTTTCTTCAAGGACAATAACAATGATGACATTATCCCAAATATTCAAAACTGAAATGTGCTGATGTGGGAGCTTTACAATAATTTCAGTGAATTAATCACTATCGACATGATAAAAGTAGCTTTTGTAACAGATTTCTTCAAACAAAACTGATTCAAGTTGGTATTTAAAGAAATTTGAACTGAAATGATAATGGTTCTGATTTTTTACCAAAATTAAGTATTGTCCTTTGCGCTAAAAATTACGTAATAAAATCTACGTTTCAGATATCACAAACATCATTTTTGTTACCAAGTTGAGTTTCACACATCAAAACATCTTTTATGTTGAAAAATAAGGACATAACGGGTTGGCGAAATGTCATCTTTTTAACAATAATTATTGAAATTATTTGATAAAAGGCTATGACAATCGATTTTAATGCTGGTTTTATTCTTTCCATTTAAAACTGTTAATTAAACTCTTCTCTTTTACATTATGTTCATTACATTTAACATTGACCAGATTTCGTCAGTAGGCCACATTTATTGAGCGTAATTTGAAGTGTCTATAGTGCTATTACTAGTGCCTTTTGACAAAAAGGCAGATACTAAAGTTTGTCCAGTTGACTTGAAAGAATGGAATAACTCACATTACAGCAAACAATATTCATTTTCATTTCTCGGTATAACGTAACATGGTTTTAAAGACAAAAATACCATATTTTCATAAATGAAAGAAAAAGAAGTAAAACATTATCTGAATGAATTGTTCTTTCTTAAACTGCTAGATAATAATAATAATAATAATAATGTACTTCTATAGCACCTAATATCCAACCGGCGGCTGCTCAGTGGTGCTTCACAAGATTAAAATGATTAAGAGAGATAAAGCAAAAAGTTATTGGTTGAAGAGATACGTCTTCAAGGCACAGCGGAATGATATAGCAGAGTCTGCAGACTTGAGGGTTGTTGGGAGGCTGTTCCACATAGTTGGAGCTGCGACAGAGAAAGCCTGGATGGCTAACTTTGTCCTAGTAAAGGGGACACAGAGCTGAAGTTGGTCAGATGAGCGTAGACTACGGGTTGGGAGGTAGGGCGTGAGCAGGTCCTTTAGATAGCTTGGAGCAGTGTCACAGTGAAGGGCAGAGAATGTAAGGGTCAAGATCTTGAAAGATATCCGCTGTTTGATTGGAAGCCAATGTAGTTCTTTGAGGACTGGGGTGATATGATCACGTTGCCGAGTTCTGGTTATGAGGCGGGCTGCTTTATTTTGAGTTCTTTGAAGGTGTGAGATGATGCCAGATCTGGACAGGAGAGAGTTACAATAGTCTAGCTGTGACGTGACGTAAGAATGAACTAATGTTTTGCAGGTATCTGAATCCAAGTATTTTCGGATTCTGCCGATAGTGTGGAGCTTGAAATTGGCGATCCTGGCGCATTTGAGTGCCTGAGCCTTGCCTGACATGATTATGATGCTCTTGTTGCATGTTGTTACTTTTACTGACAACTTGTCTTCTTTCTTTGCTGGTGAAAAAATGTGAGAGTGCTTAACTTTTTCCATATTTATAATTGTTGAACTTGAGAGGACTATAAAAGTATTGCTAACACTGAATTTCTCTTTCAGGGAATCACTTTTAGTATCATTGGCCCAACACTACCAGACTTGACTTGCTTATTCAATGTTGATATTGGAGACATTGCATCGCTTTTTCTGGTACTTGGCTTTGCAGGAGTTGGATCAAGTTTAATTTCGCCGTTCCTCATAAAGAAGATGGATATGTACATTCTGATGGCGAGTATGATGCTGATGTACAGCATTGGAATAGGATGTACTGCTGTAACACCTTACATATATGTGGCCTGGCTCGGCCTCTTTGCAACAGGAGTTGGCAATGGTGTTTATTTCGTTTGTAAGTAGCTTTCTTTCTGATATAGAAAGGTAGAAGCAAATTTCGCAAGTTACCTGAAAAAGAAACGTCCCTACAGGTTTGAGAGATCTAGAGTATACAACAAAATACTGCTTTCGGAGAAAGTAGACATTAAGTGGATGCAATTGACACATGTTAAGTGAATCAGTACTCAGAATTCCATACATCAGAGTATGATACATGTATTTTTATGTCCGTTCTGTGCTAAAACATTTCTATTTGCTTTTTCAAATGAGTTTTCTGGACATAATGTTTGGTATATATATGTTAGTATAAGATGTTGTCGACATAAATAACCTGCTTAGACTTGAATTTGTTGACGCATCTTTACTGCAGGACATCTCGTCTAGTTAAGGAGATTCGAAAAGGACAATCTTAAAATGTGTGTTTCTCAGAAAGATTCACATATAATGGTTCAAAATTTCAATTTTAGTTGTTTTGGGTTCTGCAGACATAATGTAACTTTGTTTCAGTCGTTTGTATCGGTTATAGGTTTAAATATCTTGTTTTCTGTATGGGGCGTTTCTTTTGCTTGTGAGTTTCGATGTAAGAAGGTAATTGTATATGACCCAATACCAATGATCTTATATCCACTACGTGTTAACGATCGACAAACAAAGTTTTACCCTTGTGAAATATAATATTATCATAGGAGTTCTGTCTCAAATGTAAATAAATGACCTGTTATCAATACCTTATAAAATACCACTATATTTTAGTTAGACCAAATCACATCCTATTTTACCTTCTGCAGAAAAATACATGATATCAATGAGCCAACCGCTACTGATGATCAGCGCAAAGTTACAATTTTGAGTATATATTTTGGTCTAACTGTTTTCTCACTTTTTCTTTCCCGTCTTTGGTATCTTTATTTCTACTTTATAACGAGGCAGCCCAGCGAGTCTATTCTGAAATCTGTCAGTATCTAGTTATATGTCTGTGACAGAATCTATACGCTGTTACATGTATGCCGTGCCAAGTTCATCTTTCTTTTTCGTGATCATCAATAATAAATAATGCAGTTTTCTTCGTAAACTTTCGTGAATTTCGAAATTGTTTCTTTCCACGGCCTTTCTTTCCACAATTTCTAACTTCATTTTTAATGAATTTAAACTTATATTATATTATATTGTTAAAAAAAACAAATTATTTGACATTTTAACACTGACAATCCTCATAGCATTAAGTCTAAGTAAAAATAGCCTCACTTATACTCTCTAACCTCCCATATTAAGGAGAGCTGGGACGATGGAGTAAAATATTTTAGAATTTGTTTATTTTTTCAAAATAGCAAGTTTATAATGCCTTTTATACAAATATGTAAGAAAATGTGGGCGTCACCGAATGATTTAAAGAGTTATCGGCATCAATAATGAAATCAGTTACCCTTCTCCCATTTCAATTGTTTCAAACGCAGATTATGATGTATTTACACAGTGCCTAAACGTTAACATGACATCTACAGATTCTTTGGTGAATGCCCAAGGTATGCACATTAATACTATGTAGGAAAGTACCCTAGTATAGGGGTGAAATGGATTAAAAGAAAATCTGCAATCAGCCATGTTTTGACCAGCCGCCATTTTTGGAGTGGGTAACTGCAGTTACCCAACTCAGTGTAGTAGGGGTGTGGTCTATGGGTTGAGTCACTCACGTGAAGAGCCATGGAGCTGATGAGATCCCGAATGGAAGAACATATCACTTGAAATGGCTACCTGTCAGAACAAATCGGAGGTATCTGCGATCCGTGGGGAAGATGAGGATGTGCAGATACTAATCCTTGAAGTCCAGGGAAATCATCAAGTTCGAGCATGGACGCCACCATGTCCCTAACTGACCCAACGATGGACTCTGACAAGGCCCTGGAGTCGAATGGCAGCGAAGACAAGCATACATCCTTCTTTGCCTTCTTCTCTTTTTTTTCTTCGGCGTGCTCACTGGAGAGCGAGTAAGTTCTCACTCTCGGGAGAGGGACCTCTGACAGGAGAGAAGTTGTTGACCCTGTCTTCCGAAAAGGGCAAAGACTCTTCCCCTGTCCTCGTCCAAAATCACTAGATCTGAACCAAATTGAGATCCGACTGAGTTAATGGTCGCTGACGCTTGCACCAAGCTCAAACGCCTCGCCGCCCCATGCCTCTGCTGCACTTCACTCTTTCTGATGGAAGAACGATAGTCCTTGTGCTGCTGCATGGAGAGCCTAGAGCACTCTGTACAGCGCTCATCCTCTAAGCAAATGCTGCGGCAGAGGTGTCACAGCGAGTGGGGGTCGTAGAGCCCTGACTTCCTGAACCCGCACTGACGCCACACTGACTCAAACAGGAACCCACGAAACTAGCTCCTCAGACAGGAGCGGCAGAACCCTGCTGACCACGCTTCGGGTGCTGCCGCCTAAGTGACGAGCAAATCACACGTCAGGCGCCTCGAGCCCTGGGGAAAAGATGCAAGCACCAGGCTGTGCGCTCCCTGATAACAACTGCTAGCCGAATTTAACGAAACCAGGTGCCTGAGATAGTCAGGCGACTAACGAGCCATTCTACTTAACCAGGTATGACCCTTGCAGCATGAGCACACAAATCAGGAGCTGAAATTGACAAACCTCCGTGGGAAGACTCCAAACAGGCAAGACGGCCTCACAACTCCAACTGGAAATTACAGAAAATACCCCAATTCTACTAGAGTGAAAAGAGAGAAGGAGAGGAGAGAAAAATATTAGAGAACTAATAACTGGTCGAGGGGAAACAGTTTATTAAGCAAACTTAATTGAATTCGCAGAGCTACTCAAACACACGTCTTAACAGCTGAACGACAAGGGAAAAGATGAGCTGGTGACGTCACGGGCCCTAGCAGAGGCTCAGGGACAGGGTAGGTAACTATGTTTTTAGGTTAACAGTGTTATATGTAATATTTATTATGTATCTGTTAAAAATCCATCATACAGAGTTTACTAACAGTACACACTGGAATCAGCACGTAAGTGTGAGTGATTTATTATCTTCTTGAACTGATCTTCCAATAGTATTTTAATTTATAATAAGTGCAATGACCTTATTACCATAGATATGAATACCACATTGTAATGTTATATTTATAAATGTTACAATTTTTAGGTGAGTTGTGACACCCCTCGGCCACGCCTCATCTTACTCCGATGTGCTGTTTCATATATTTTACAGGACGGAATAGGTTATATTTAACAATTGTTTCATCTCAGTCTATCAACCCGAACTTAGGAGATAGTTTGGAATACGAACTATCATTTATTGAATATATTTTGATAGGTTCTACTGATATATGAAATATGAAATTTAGAATTAGAATTTGATAAAGTCACAGAACTTGATTTAGCAAATGAAATCGCCGCATAATACATTTAAATATAATTGTGCCAGTTAATTGAAATAAATATATTTTTTAAAGTACCTACCCCGAGCTTGAGCTTTTACAATCCTAAAATAAAAAAATTCACAAATGACCATTAAATGAGTTCCAAATCAGACTTATAGTCAACATATGCATTCGCAGAATCTATTGATGAATTAAGAAAACTTACAAGTATACAATGTAATTCACTAACAAATGTGGTTGCAAAAGATCTGTGGCGGACTGATTTAAATATTGGTAAGCCCCCCAGGGTTAGTCACAGTGCTTGTTTACTTATATTTTATTATGGGTGAATATTGAATATTGAATATTGGTACATGTATAAGGAAATTTGAATCTGATAGTTATTAATCGGTCCGCACCGATCATCCAACATCTGCAATTTTGAAATAGTAAAGTGACGGTTGGCTAACTGATATATAATGTATTTTTCTGTATTTGGCTATAAAAGGATGTTTGGCTTAACATAAATAAGGTGGTATTCGTAATGGTGTGGATGGAGTAATTTGATCGTTATGGATAGCATTGAAATACAAATTATTTACTTTTGAGGTAGAACTGCGATCAAAATATACTGAGAGTACATATTTAATTGTAAAGTATATTAATCTATGATTATTTTACTAAAGTGAGAAGGGACTGATGTTACTGGATGCAACGATAATGTATCCAGTGAAGCAATATGTATAAAATGATTTCTCTTGATATATTGGAAATTGTCCCTTAATATTTGCTTACTCAATTATAATTCAGCTATATGATGATTATAACGATAATATCCAAATGCGGTTTAAAGATGATGTAACACAATTTTCCATTTTCATATGTTTTATTTAGCCATTTATAATGATTTTTTAAACTATATACCTCTTTATACCTCTACTTAAAAGGGTAAAACAGCCCATTACATGACTTGATTATCAGTTATCATAGAAAACAGTGTCACATATAAGATGAAAACTGCCAGCAGCGATTATAGTGTGAATATATCTTATTCATTTGAGGATTGAAATGAACCACCAAACCATAAGCACTTGTTTTAGAACTCTATTTCTGGTTGAGGAGGATTGTTTCTCAACTAGTAACATTTCTTTTACATTTTGTGAGATCATGTTATTTCCATTAGTACAGGGGTAAGGAACATATGATTTAGTTATTCCTGTAAGATAAAATACACCGTTGTACATCTAACTAACGACATTGCTCATTAGATATAATACATTTGATATATCCTTATACGATATATCCTTGCCATCACTTTTGGATTTGATGATCTGAAATTACACAATTTACTATTGCAGAAACTAGTTGGAGAAATAAGGGTGATCTACTTCAGATAGTTATCTTAACAGTGTATATTGTTTTTCCTTTAGGTGCTATGGTAACCTGCAGCATATTCCACAAGGGTGAGACATACATATGGCACATCCAAGCAACTGCTTTATCTCTTGGCAGCTCTCTGGGCCCTCTCATCGCAAAACCGTTTATTGGGATAACGAAGTCACTCTTATCCAATGACAGTGCTTCATTACAAAATCTCAATGACAGCTTATCATCTAATTTGTCGAAGAACGTGTCACACTATTGTGAAATGACAGATTCGCATGTAAATGTGTTGTATTTCATAACTGGAGTTCTTGCTTTGCCGATGTCATGTGGTGTTTGCCTATTCTATATAATGGTCAAACCTGAACTGAGTGACATGAATCTTCCAAACAAAATACTGTGCCAGATTGACATCAACGGGATAACAATGGCGAAGATTGCATACACGTTGGTTGTCTTCCTCTCCCTCCCAATGGCATATGGGTTAGCATTTACTTATGGGAGTTATCTGACAACCATCGGTCTTAATGATACTCTGCAGTTTGGGGTTCAGAAAAGTGCTTTGATGACGTCAATATTTTGGTTAATGTTCTTGATTGGTAGAGTAACGTCCACTGTTTTAAGCAACTATCTCGAACAACAAACAATCATGTGTATATGTCTGATATGTCAAATTATTTCCTCAGGTGTTTTGTGTGTGTATGAAACCTTGGGTGAAATTGCCTTTTGGATTGGATCGCTAGCTCTTGCTTTTATGTCAGGTCCAAATTATGCAGGTTTGGTTTCTTGGAGCGGCAATTACATTACACTTACACCTGCCATTTGGAGCATATACAGTCTCATGGATTTAGCAGGAGTATCATTTCTACCCTACATCTCTGGAGCTTTAATCAACATGTATGGGCAAAACGCTCATTTATATTTTACTTTTGCATTATGTGTGCTGGAACTCGTTCTGTTTCTAACTGCACATTACCTTGGCACTAAGCTCTTGAAGGAAGAACAGGATAGTGATAGTGACATGACACATATCAATAATAACAATGGCAATGCCTATGAGGCTCTTAATGACTATGCTCAGCGTTAAAACAAATAAATATTTATACCGTAACCTTTTTGACAGTCATATAAGAAGTTAATGTGTGAAGGTAAATTAATGGGTTATCAAAGCTTTTACAACTTTTTAGCTCATCAGGCCTGAAAGGCCCAATGGGCTTATGACATGGCATGGTGTTCGGCGTCCGTCCATCCGTCCATCTGTCCGTCCAATTTTATGTGCAGACTCCTTGGCCAACGGGGATTTTAAATTGTAGACTTTGTGACCCAATGACCCCAACTGGGGTCACAGGGGTCACATCATTAAAAACCTATTTTCATCTTCTTCTCCAGTTCCAAAAGGTCTAGAGGGCTGAAAAGTTGTGTGGAGACTCCTTGGCCAATGGGGATTCTAAATTGTACATCCTTTAAAACCTATTTTCATCTTCTTCTCCAGTTCCAAAAGGTCTAGAGGGCTGAAAAGTTGTGTGGAGACTCCTTGGCCAATGGGGATTCTAAATTGTACATCCTTTAAAACCTATTTTCATCTTCTTCTTCTATAGTTTCAAAAGGTCTATAGAGCTGAAAAGTTGTGTGCACACTCCTTGGCCAAAGGGGATTCTAAATTGTAGATTTCGTGACCCCGTGACCCCAAATGGGGTCACAGGGGTCACATCCTTAAAAACCTATTTTCAACTTCTTCTCCAGCTCAAAAAGGTCTAGAGAGCTGAAACGTTGTGTGCAGACTCCTTGGCCAATGGGGATTCAAAATTGTAGATTTTGTGACCCTGTGACCCCAATCAAGGTCACGGGTCATGACCCAAAAACCTATTTTCATCTTTATCTCAAGTATGTAAAGCTCTAGAAAGGGGAAATGTTGTGTAGAGACTCTTTGGTCAAAGGTGTTTCTTAATTGTAGGATTGATTACCCTGTGACTCCAAATACGGGTCACAGGGGTCATGACCTAAAAACCTATTTTTCGCTTGTTAACAACGTATAACTTGAGATAATTTAGATATTCAACCTTAGATAATAAATCAATGACATCCTGATGAGCTACATAGCCCATGGCTCTATTTTTTATATTGTGTAATCGATGTTGTAACTATTATTATTACTCATGTGTCCAATTAGACATATAGTGGGGTATTTTGATTTGGAGTACTGATCTGCTGTTTGTTGAAACGTCCTCTGTTTGACAAATATATTGTTTCTAACATCTTTGACCAGTATGTTATAACATAGAACTGTTTTCGCAGAGCATTCCAGAGTGTAATGTATACTTCTTTTCAAAATTCAGTCAGTAAAGCTTTAGGACTGTTGATATAGACATTTAAGACTTATATGAAACTCTATAGCATAATGTAACAGGGAGTTGGTATCTCGGGCACTTACAACACATCTTATGTCGATGCTGTACACAATTGAGCAATTTTATTCCTTCTCGACCTACATACATTCGCAATGATCCTGCTGTAAGTGGAGCCATTGGATTGATTTCACCAATTGTTCACCCCTGGGTTGCAGTAGTGAGACTGGAGACTCGTGCCACGTCAACAACCATGCCATATTCGCGAAAAGTAGGGCTAGCGGGAATTTTTTATCAGCTAAGACGATTTTCGTTTTTTACTAAATCTCATGTAACTTTTGACTATCAGAACGTAAGCCTCACTGCCATAAAAGGCATCGTTTTTTTTAAGAATAGAATGTCGCCTTGTAGTGATAAGCACAACTCATGTGTGATCAGTTTCATTCTCGTATACTTATAATATTAAACGAGACTTACCTGTAAGGTGAAGTTTGATAGTAATTCCACAGACCTATGACATACTGAGGTATCACATGAGATGCGCATGCGCATTGAGGTCAGTTTTTAACGCATGAAATAATGGTCTATCCAAGGGTGGGAGAGGTGGGCATGTGATACCTCAGTATGTCATAGGTCTGTGGAATTACTATCAAACTTCACCTTACAGGTAAGTCTCGTTTAATATTATAATTCCACATCCCTACTCCATACTAAAGGTATCCCATGAGATGTTCAGAGTAGACCATTATTTCATATCTGGTAATAATAAATAAAACATGAAAGGAATTCAAACAATTCTATTTAATGCTAATCAATGTTGAGAAAGATAGGTAGTACATACAGCTGAATAGCTCAAAGAAAATTGTACATTATTTTCCCTCAATAGTTCCCAGAATAGCCTCACTGTAAACAGTACTGGTGTCTATAGGCTTTTCATAGTGTTTCCTGAACACACACTCTGAGCTCCAGCCCGCTGTCCGAAGAATAGTTTGTAATTGGACTTTAGCTGAGGCAGCTGCACTAGTAGAAGCCATTCTCACACTATGTGGTTTAAATATTGTCACATCAATTCCTGCCTTAGCCAACACTAGTTTAATCCACCTTGAAATAGTGTCCTTGCTCACTTTTTTGTGTGGTTTGGTCAAAGCAATGAACAGAGCAGTTTCTTCACCTCTGAGACTCTTGGTCATGTCCAAGTATTTCTCTAGAGTATTAACCACATACAGAGAACCATCTGTATATCTTGTAAGTGTCAATTCATGCTGATGAAAACCTGGTCGTGACTGCTTTAGTAAATCCCCAAAACGAATTTTGATTTTATCAGATAAAAATTCAACATTCCTTACATCTATCAGATTCAATGACTGAAGTCTCTGTCCTGACAGTAAAGCTAACAGCGTAACAGCCTTTAAAGTCATAAATTTCAAAGTGGCACCTTCTGGTGAGTTAGTTTGAAAATATACCAGAACTTTAGACACATCCCAAGTCATTCCATATCTAGGAAGTGCTGGTCTCAAATTGAAAATTCCTTTCAATAGCCTCTTAACTAGGTGATGCTGCCCAACTGCAACTCCATCAACCGACACAAAGGTTGACAGGGCTGATCTGGCTGTGTTTAAAGCTGAGTATCCCAGTCCCCTGTGGTAAAGTGATGTAAGGAAATTCAAAACCTGACTGATAGTTGGTGAAATGGTATTGCAATGTTCCTGAGCACAAAATTGCATCCATCTTTTGTGATATGACCTGTATTGTCTTTGTGTCGAACCTCTCCATGACTGCAATATGATGTTGATAGCAGCTGTCGATAAGCCTTGACTTTGGAGTGATCTCCGGACAGCTTGAAGGCTGTCAACCGAAGCTTGTTCCACAGAGGATGAATCTTGTAGATGTGTGAGTGTCAGGAGTTTCTTGCTCCTGGGTAGTAGTCGGGGACAGTCTATCAATAGTTCCAAGATTCTGGTGAACCAAAATTGAGTGGTCCACAACGGTGCTATCAGGATCACATCTGCACAATCGTTGTCGATCTTCTTCAGTACTCGGCCGAGTAGACTGAAAGGACAGAACACATAGCGTAAGTCACCACCCCAAAAACAGTTGAATGCATCAACAGCAACACAATCTGGGTCAGGATGCCAAGACACATAAGGGGAGATTTGGAAGTTTAATCTGCTTGCAAAAAGGTCTGTATATGGCACACCAAACAGTTTCACTATTTCAGCAAACACAAACTCATTAAGCTTCCACTCTGCATCATCAATAAAATTTCGAGATTCAAAATCTGCTTCTATGTTAGCAACACCGGGCATATGGCTTGCTGACAGCCAGATATCATGCTCTTTACACCAAAGCCACATCTCACGTGTGACAGAATTGCACAATAGTTTTGATCCACCCATATTATTCACATAGGCCACAGCTGTGGTATTGTCCATCATAAGCCTGATATGTGTATCACACTTATCACTCATTAATGATTTCAGTGCTAACCATCCTGCCAGAATTTCAAGATAATTGATGTGCATCACTTGTTCATTCTCCGCCCACAACCCGCCAGTACGGATGTCCCCAAAAACAGCACCCCAGCCAGACTTAGATGCATCAGACTTAATCATGAGGTCAGGCGGAGATTCACTTAAACTGTGGGGCCACTTTCCAACATTGTCCATCCACCACTGAATATCCTCCCTACAGTCACTAGATAAACTAATGCTTGCATCATAGTTTCCTTTAGCCTGTTTGAGAGAAAGATTTTTGAAATTTTCCAATCTCTTGTAAAACAAAGGTGCATATTTTACCCCTGTACAGGCTGCATTCATTTGTCCAACTAATGTAGCCAGTTGTCTAATTGTCACATATTCAGCTCTTAGCATGACTTGACAGAAAGCAGCAATCTTGTCACACTTGATTGATGTAAGATTAACCGTCATAGTTTCACTGTTCAGATCAAAACCTAAATAAGTGATACACTTGCGCGGTGTGAGAACAGACTTTGTTGGATGTATGGTAAAGCCAAGCCGGTCCAGCAAAGACACAGTATCCTTCACATTTTCTTCACATGCTACACAGTCCTCTCCCACTAACAAAGAATCATCTATATAAGCCGTGTTGGCATGTCCCAACTTCCTGAGGTGAGAGTACACTGGTTTCAACAACTTAGTAAAAATCCTTGGTGCAGAGGACAACCCGTTAGGAAGGCAAGTAAACTGATAGAAAGTGTTATCCCAGTAGAACCTAAGATATTTCCTGTCAGCATAACATACAGGAATAGTGAAGTATGCGTCTTTAAGGTCCACTGATGCAAAATAACAATCCTTCTTATCAAGTACAAAGCAGATTGTAAGGTATCCATTTTGAAATGATGATATTCAATTTTGTCATTCAATGTCCTGAGATTCAGAATTAATCGCAAAGATCCATCCTTTTTTGGTCTATGGAAAATATTTGATATAAATTCCCCTTGTGAGTGTTCACAATTTTCGATGGTTCCGTTACATAACATTTTCTGAATCTGTTCATTGATAACAAGGTGTTCTGCTGAAGGAAAGATGATTGGAGTTGGGATAAAATATTGCACAGGTGGGGTATCAAAATCAATATTTACACCTTGAACACTCCTGAGCACCCAGTTATCACTGGTAATGTCACTCCATTGAGCTACACACTTTCTAGTATGCCCAGCATGAAAGGTATGTGGTGTGTTAGTCAAAGTTTTTATGCCCGTTGATTCGCTCACCTCAACACACTTGACATCTAGGTCCTCTTGTCCCTTCCCCACTTCGGCTTCCCTAAAAAAGTGGACGGCTCATCTGGGTTAGAAGGTTTGGATGGAAACTGTCGGTTACCGGCAGGGCGGTGTCTCTTTCCCCCTCGGTTTGCTTTCCAGTTGTTGTTGTATGGCTGGAATCTCTGGCTTCCTACATGTTGGTGGCTGGGTTTAGTGGAATGTCCAATTTTTTGTCCAATCATGGATGATTCAGATATGTCCTTTATGTGTTTTGAAAGGTCATCCCCGAAAAGCCAGTTAGAAGTGGTAAGCGGGACTGAGCAAAGTCGCTTGTATGAAGATCTCAAATCTGGCCGAAAATTGTCCCGTCTTCGTTGATTTATCAAGGAAATTGATGCCGTCATCAGTTTGATACTGTCCGTACTTTGCTTCAAAAGATCTTTGACATTGACTGGACCTTTATCACAGGCGGCTACCATGAGCTGATTTGTGACTTGTATCATAGGCATCATGGCCTTAACCATGACGCTCTCCACTGTTTGCCATTTAGTGTCCCTGTTTCTAGTGTATGGCTTAGCTTGTGACCAAATGTCATGATTGACCCTAGGTGTCAAAAGGAAATCACAGTTCTCAGGGCGCTTGTAGGCATCCGCCAATTCTTTCAGTTTCTTGTGGTTGACAACTTTCTGCAGTCCTTGATTTATAGAGGCTGCTAATGCAGGTTTTATCTTCTCACTAGTCTCTTCATTAGAGCTAACAAACGCCTGTAAATCAGATAACACGTCGTTTGCAAAGTCCTCATCATCATCAACATCATTCGTATCACGCTGTTCAAGTTCTTGCATCACAGCATCAAGGGGGTCAGTCTCACTCTCCGAAGAGATTTGCTCGTAACCATCATCAGCACGATTCGGGTAGTTCCGGTCATTTCCGGCATGGGCCACATCTGGTTTCAAACCGCTAGTCTGTGGCATAACAGTGTTATTTGAGTCATTCTTCTGGTTATACAGAATAGCTCTCATAAATTCCCCAATGTCATCAAGTGTGTATGACTGCGGATCGGTCGTCTCACTGGACGCCGTAGCCCTGTTGTCAACTGCTGCACTCGTGCCAGTGGCCGATGTGCTGTTTCTATTTTTAGAAACGCCATTGTTTTGGCCGATCGGCACCGAGTCAACTTTACTCGATGTGCCCTTATCAATGTCCTGAGTATGAGAGTTTTCACAGTTGTCTCTCGATTGCACTCGTGGTGCTGCCTGGGCTACAAAGTCCCGAACATTTTCAAACAAACCTGGGCGGTTGATCAACATGTGCGAAGTCATTTCGCCAGATTTGTGTTGTTGTTGTTCCGCCATCTTGAACTCTGACCCGAGCACGGGTCACTGATCACCAACAGAAATCCAAGAATACTGCTAACAAAATCCGTGACAAAGTTCTTTCACATGATAGATCCATTCCGAAGTATGTAAACAATACAATCCCGTATTCCAATGAAGTGATCACACTAATAATCCAAAAAAGGAAAGTAATTTCACAAACACTACCAAGTTGCGTCAACTTTCCTCAAAAGCACAGTCGCTACTGACCTCAATGCGCATGCGCATCTCATGGGATACCTTTAGTATGGAGTAGGGATGTGGAATCTCTCTTGTCTGGTTGTCTGGTATATTTATCTGAAAAAAGTTACAGTGGGGTACCTTCGTCCACATGGACGAACCTACCCCATACATGTCCCTTATTATGTGTACGATTGCTTTAAACTTTCACAGACACGGAAATGAATCAAAAGCATTTGCTTTTGACATTTTAAATTTTGTTCAATGCATATTGCCTATCTGCTTCGGTATTACACCGTATAAGCCTATTCATTGAAAACTGGTTGCTTATTTTCAAAAGTCCAATGAGTAATGGTCTATATTGCAGTTTCCTAAACATTACTTTGTTGACAGACACGTAGATTTTGACACCTTCATAAACATTGCTATGATAAACGTGTCATAGACGTATGATCGGTTAAGACCGTTTTCCACAGCCATGCCTTCTCTTGAAAGTCAGTGATAAAATATAGAAACATTTTGCAATAACCTCAATATAAATATTTTAAACGATTTTATTGAATTTCCAGAACGTGTAACTACTTTTGATTCTTCTTTTATTCGTTGTAGATTTTTATAAGAGCTGTATAGGATTATTTAGTGCTGTAAGGATAAAATATCCTGGATTTAATTCGTTTTTGATTACTTATCTTAATGTTATATCATGTAAGTTGTGGTTACGGAGAAGCAGAAAACTGCAGTAGTGTATAGTTATACTTGATGTTGGTTCATATTAATTTCATTTTCATGTTTGCTCCATTGCAATAAACTGATTTTTCAGCAAAAGCAGTATGTGGCCGGATGTACCCCACCCCTTGTCCGAAGTATACCTACCTGTGGGGTAACTTCGGACAATGTGGACATCTTTCAAATCTGATATACTTATTTTATTATGAGAGGTAGCGCTCTCATTCACGGCATATACATAGATAAGATATTAAGCTTATTGAGGCATGTATCACGGCTTTCACATCTTTGTATTTAATAGTCCAGGAAGATTTGTCTGAAAATCATCCGAACCATCCCCGCTCTACCCTACGGTATTTATCCCTCATAACATCAATTGGTTTACTTACATGTATATAAATGTGATAACATAAGTTACTTTCACTCAAGTTAAGATAAACCCATCGGCAAAAGAAACTTATCACCTCAGTTGGTTTTGATTAATGCACTATTTAAAAGAAATCAGATGCATTTGACTGTGACAAGATACAATAATACTTATCTGCAGTAGTTTGGATGAATTAATTGGTGACTTTTAGTTAGTTAGTTAAAATTTATTTGTTTAATGAAGACAGGGGTAAGAAATGAAATTTCACCAACATGATCCCTACCATGTTTAAAATGTTGTAAATGTGTGCAGAATAAGGCACATTTATCAATTTCCACATAGAATATAAAATTAAAAAACATGTAGAAGTATTCTTTGACTGCTGACTAAACACCTGTACTTTTCAGTTTTAGATTATCATTTCGAAAACTTGAGATATTTGCAATTGAAAATCATACATATGATTAAATCAACTGACGTGATAAGTTTATTTTGCCAATGAGTTTATGTAAGTGCTTGTTGTGCATGTTTGAGGTGTCAGGGAGTGTCACTTTACAAATAACACAAATTTTGAAAAATCACAAATATTAACAATAACTTATTATCGTATTAAGTATATCATTATATATATCATAAACATGCTTTGAGAACTATGAATATACAAAAATGACTTTTAAAGTAATAACACAAACTCCACTATGATAACAAATGTCAATTTCTACATTTGAAACTATTTTTGTACAAGCATTCTACATATACTCATGGTAATAATGGTTGACACCCCCTTATAGTTATAGGAATGAAATGTCATATAAACAGCGTAACGTGTCAGGTTCGATTATTTTTTTGATAAAACATGTTACTACTGGATGTCTTTTTGTGAATAGTGTCTTTGACCATTTGCTATTTCTTCACTTGTACTTTGAAATACCAAAGAAAGAGGAATATAAGAAAAATGAAAATTATTCAAAATAATTCATTCATTGTGTCTTGAGATCTTGGCATTTGGTATATTGTTACAGTGTTTGAGTGTTCTCATTTTGGTTCTAATAAATAATGAAAAGTTGCATATGAAAATACATTCTACTGAACCCAAATATACACAAAATCTTTCATGGGGGCTCATTGTATACCACTTCTAAATGCCCTTCAAAGAGCTAAGATATGTTGATATGTTTTAGCTACTAACATATTGCAGGATAGACACAAGTGATTTGCTGATCGACACATGCTTGTGAGAAACGTATTCAATTGGTCATTAACAAAATGCAGTTCTGAATTTTCAAAATATGATTATAGTTTTTGTTCTTCTTTAAACTTAACGTTGACCAAATGCACTGAGATTGATAACTGATTCCAAAGATTGAATTCATTAATATACTTGTTTTAAAAAGAAAAGTCATATCATTAAAGAATAGGAATATGTACATTAAACTATTATTTACCAAAAATACTGGCATTAAAAAAAAGCATATAAGTCAACAAGTTGCAGCTTTCATAAATGACATTATTATATTTTGATATACTTTCTAAGCTTTAATAGTACTCACAGTAACTGCATTATACACCTCCACTCGAAACATTTACCGGCAATCACAGAGCCACTGAAATCAACATTTCGTACGCACATGCACAGTTACAGCATGCAGCACGTGCTGACCCGTTTTGTCTCATCTGCACGTAGAGCATCTATTCGATACATTCGATACCTCTTTTGCAGTAAACAAATATCACAAAACAGTTACAATGAACAGGCTCTTTAAAACAAGATAATGCTTCATCTGCTTAATTTTCAATCTCACTCACTCTCTCCTACTGTAACTCTTTTCATGTTTACTACATAAGAGTACTTTGACCACAAAACCATTTACATGGACCTAATTCAGACCAACACAGCCAACTGTAGTTTTCAAATTTGTATCTAAACACAATTTTCTCCCTGAATTTTTTTCCATCAAATTGCCAAGGATTAAATAATAATAAAAAAGGTTAGATTTTTTCTGTAATCTGAAGCAAAAGCATGCCGACATCTATTGTCTCCCAAGACAAACTTTTTTACCGAAAAATTAGATAAAAAGACATACACAATGAATGAAGTTTAAATCTCTGTTGTTCTCTGTTCTCGTAAGAGTAACTCCCGGGGTGTAGCTGTGATGTTTGATGAAACATAGACTTAAAAGCTATTAATCAAGACCAAGATAAGTTCGGAAAATACTTAGCATTGAAAATAAAACTAACTGATGTGACATTAACACTCATAAACATTTATGGACCAAACACGGACTGTCCAAAGTTTTACCAAGTATTAGATCTACATCAATTCAACTATAACATGTAAACAACTCAAACCCAAGAGAGGTCATACTTGATTTTATTGAAGAAGAAAGCATAATAGACCCTTGATGTTATCAGAATCCTTTACAAAAAGGATACACATGAAAACAAACAAAACCACTGAAACAAGCTAGACTTGATTTTTTCTCCACATGCATAGACTCCGCTTATAAATCCGATCATTGTACACACTGGATAACTTTAAAATTAACTGAAATGAACGAGGACAATGTTTTTGGAAATTTAATATTTCATTACTGCAGGATAAACTGTTTGAGGAAGATGTTAAAGAAATAATGAAGAACACGAAAAAACAATATGAAACTGGATCCGACGAGTTGAATTAACCATTTTATATTTTTGACCACCAACTTTTATTCGAAACGATCATTCTAATGACCAGAGGACAAACAACAAAATATTCATCGGAGAAAAAGCGGAAAAGAGAAAAAGATGAGAAAGATTTAACAAAACAAATAAAAGAGCTTACTATCAAATTCAACGAAAACGACAATATAGATGATAAACAGGACATATTAGTACAACTAAAAACTGAGTCATAATTTTAATTTATATGATAAATTGTGAAGTTTGTTTTTATTTTAACCGATTTTTGTATTGAAGAGAATACATTATCAGTGTCTTCTGAAGATGATATCTACATCCTTTTTTATTTTTTTTAAAGATAACGTTTCAGCTTGATCAATGCTGTCTTGAATATATTTAATTGATTGTTAATAACATAAGTTCATGCAGCGTTAATGTAACATTGTGTAATATATTCTAAAAGTACGATCCAAATTTGAAAACACGATAAAGAAGCTGTATTTTTAGCTTTGTAAATATCGTATTAATAATCATTTAAATATATCTTTAATGCATTGTAAGTGTCACAGTGTTATGCAGCGTTTATTAATTTTTAAATTACTATCCTAATTTGAATACAAGATATATGATATCACATTGTCAGCGAAAATTAATTTTGAATTTTATCACTGGTTAGTCGCAAACGATGGAGTCCAAAGCAAAAGCAGTTCAACTCTTTCTCTTTGCTTATGCTTTATGTCATGAGGTGAGTAGTTTTTCCAGTATTCAGTTGTTTTTAGGTATAACATTCTTCACAAGTAAAATAACAACAATGATAACTGAAAACTTTAGAGAACAGTAAAAGTATCACTCACACTGAATTTCTCTTTCAGGGGATCACTTTAAGCATCATTGGTCCAACACTACCAGACTTGACCTGCATATTCAATGTTACGATTGGAGAAATTGCATCAAGTTTTCTGGTATTTGGCTTGTCAGTAACTGGATCTAGTTTGATTGCGCCATTTCTGATTAAAATGGTAAACATTTACATTCTGATGGCGAGTATGATGCTGATTTACAGCATTGGAATAGGAACCTTTGCTCTGACACCGTACATCTATGCGGCCTGGCTCGCCCTCTTTACAACAGGACTTGCCAATGGTATATATTTCGTGTGTAAGTAGCTTTCATTCTTATCTAACTTGGTAGAAGTTACATCGTTATGAGAGTTCTTAACGTTTAAGTTTTGATAGTAGATGTATGTTAATGATGTTAGAAGTTAAATATTTAAGGAGATACAGTTACGGTTTGTATATGAAGTAATGCCAATTGTCTTAATCCAAAAGAAATCAACAATCAAGAAACAATGGTTTACCCTCATGAGAGTAAATACGCAATTGCATGTGTTGATACATTGATGATTATCTGTATCACCTTTACAGGTAAAGATGTTAATAAAAACAGAGATAATGAATAAAAATGAAGCAATATAATATTTAAAAACTTCAAATTGTCCTTTGCTGTTTTCACACACTACAATTCTTACTCTTAACTTTGAACGATAATCTCATTAAAGTTTAATGGCACTGTCCACAGAACGTTAGTTTGCATTGTATACTATATTCCTCACTGGACAAAATTACATTCTATGTCAATATATCCTTGCTATCAATTTGAGATTTGACAATCTGAAATTACATCATTTACTATTGCACAAATGAGTGAAGGTGAATTATTTATTAATTCAGATAGGTATCTTAACTGTATTTATAAGTTTTTCTTTAAACGCACTGTAGCTTATTGCATATTATTACCTATGGGGACAATCATATCTGGGTTCATATTTTTCATACGATGCCCTAGGGCAAAATATCACTTTGTCATGGTGACGTGACGTCATAAACAATGCTATGACGTCACGTTTCGTCTATGACGTTGCGTTCTAGCCTATAGTTGAAAGTGGATTTTAGCGTGTGTTCATTAATTTAACGACTTCGGTAATAAACAGAATATTATATTCGTGTCTATGCCATACTATGTTTATGACACTCGTGCCTTAATATCGGTATATCCTTCGCTCTCGCTCGGGAAATACTAATATTCAGGCACTAGTGTCGTAAACATAGTATGACATAGACACTCATATACTATCCTCTATTTAATATGCCTTGCGGTAAGAAAAATAAGTACTTTATCAGACAATAAAGGTACAGTTTTTTTTTGATGATGTAACAATCGAATGATGTACCCGCTGCTCCACACCGCTTCTTCGTGATGGTTACATAACATATATTCGCCTCAGACGTCTGAACTCTTACATCGCAACCAATAAAGAATGTACTCCTTTCCATGGTGTGCAACATCTGCAGTCAGTCAAATTACCGGTGGGACAATAAACATTAACTTTTATGACAGCAGCAAACATTTGAATTAGACAAATTACATTCCGCCACCACACTTAGACTTGATCAAACTCAACCCACAATTTGGAATGTTAGGCACGTGATCTTAGTCTATCTTTTTTTAAATAATTTTTTATTTTTGGAACTTCATACATGACATATTACTTATGTACTTATTACAGGAAACAGTTCAATTTAACATGGATGTATAAATCGGTCTTGATGATGTACACAGGTATTCTTAGCAAGCATATATATATATATTTAGGGAGGACATTTTTTTTTATTCTGTTTGCAATTATTGACAATCCGATTTTATATGCAACATTAAGCAGAGAAAAGGGTCTCCAATTTTTTAGCAAATTTTTAGGTTTGCCTTTTTTTGGGAAGCAAGTTTTAACACCTTGTTTTGAGTTAGGGACAATTCTACTTTTTCATAGGCTTAGTCTATCTTGTGGGGTGAGTTTTATACATGGAATAGCCGTCCGTTGGCCCTGTTCATGGATTATTAATATAAAGAATGTAAACAATATTTTTATTTTCAAATTATTGGAAGCAGAATGTTAACTGTATCTGATCATTTGGCATCTTAGAAAAGAAACAAAGTTCATTGTACCACAAAGTGTTTTGTAAAAAAGCATAGTTTTGCCCTGAACTATTATTGTATCAGAGCACTCAGACGAACGTCCTGGTGCTTTAACTATAATAGTTCAGGGCAAAACTATACTTTATTACAAAACACATTGGGGCAGAGCGAACTTTATTTCTTAATTGCATATTATTTCTTCTCAAATTTGCCATTTATTACTATATATTATATATTATTACTTTAGAGGGTAAACGATTTATTACATGGCCTGATAATTGGTTATGGATATCCATAGAAAACAGTTATCCATATTGAAAGAAAATGGTGCGACATATAAAGCAACAATTCTGTGGAACTCCTCCGATGGTGAACCATTCCATCAATATTACCATATTTAAAACTCTACACTGAGTGTTTTATATATATTGTGAGACTACTTTCTTTCAGTAAGAAAGGCGTGCTCTTACAGCGGCTTTAAGTCTTATAGTAGTCTGCAGCATATTCCAAAAGGGGGAGACATATATGTGAAGACATTTCCTATGACCACCGATAATCGGGTCATCTAATGGGCTTAAGGAAAGATAAACTGCAAACACTTTTAGTATTAACTGTAAATATGAACATATTAAAATGACCAAAAAGTGCTACATTTACTTTAATGGAAGTAGTATGTATGTAAAAAATAGTACGTTTTTGGTTTAAACGTAATTATTTATACCTGTTGACTAGACTTACTATGCCTTGACTCCTCCAGACATTGGCTTAATTAACCAACCTTTAACAAAGACAAAACTTATAAAGAAGAAGAGTAGGGATTGGTAAAATCTCTACTCAATGGTGGTCACTCGGCGGTCTAATGGTGTCACTCTCATGAACCTCAGAACAGGCCCTGAAAAGGCAGTAAGCAGACTCAAGGGGGGAGGTTGGGCGGGACTAGAGCGTAGGTCAACAAGTAAGTATGAATAATTACGTTTAATCTAAACGTACTATTATTTAAATACCTATCTGTTGACTGGACCTACTATGCCTAGAATCCCAATGCACAGAGGCGGGTCAGAGTGCACATGGGAGAGACGAGACGAGCGCCTAGCCCTGAGTGTAAGCTAACCTACGAGTACTTCGAAACCCCTGGTGAGGACTATCTCTCCCGGTTAAGCAGATCGAAGAGACAACCCAGCCACTCAAGGTTATGATTAACACACATCCTGACCCATTCGAGGATGGGGAAGTCAAAACCAAAGCAATACAAAATAACACATCAAAACACATGATGCGATATATACACATCTCATAGATAATGGTTAGGGAAAACTTCTGAAGAACGTCACAAACACACCGCCATGACATCCGAGACAGCGTTGATGACTGCTGACCTCAGGTACACCCCTAGCACCTCCTGTGTGCTCCTCGGCGAGTGTGGCAAGAACAGTCGATGCCTGCCATCTTTCAGATTACAATGCACATACACCCTCAAGGCCCTAAACGGGCACAGAGAGAGAGAACTAGCTCTCCAGGGGCAGAGTCCAGTGCCGGAATGTAGAACGTACCTCCCGCCTGATCAGCTGCTTGTTTTTTACTAACTTAGCAAAGCTGACCCCCCAAAGCTGAAGTCCCATCCAGGTGGACGGAGTTTACACCTGCCGTCCGCCAAATGGAAGGTCTAAATGAGGCCATTGAGGACAGACTCATGCAAACATGGTGACCTCTTCCTGAGCATGGAGAGGATAGCCTACATATTGGTATTAATAGACAACGACTAAAGGTGCCTAGTATTGCGTAGGTATACCAAGTACGCCGCAACCTGAGGTATGGAGGCCTCAGCCAGGACGAACCCACGCTGGGCACAGAAGGAGGCGAAAGCTTACTATTTGAAGTCCTAAAGCGTTCTAGTTGTCTTCCTATGAGAGGTAGCTATAGTGTTGTTGACGCCCTTGGAGTAGCCACTACTTCTTAACCCTTTTTTAATACCAGCCAGAACACCTGAGGGTTCTGGTGTAACCTTCCGCTTTCCTGCTGAGGAGCAGATCCCTCTGAAACGGAAAATTAAAACTGCCAGAAGCGATTATAGTGTGAATATATCTTATTCATTTGAGGATTGAAATGAACCACCAAGCCATAACCACTTGTTTTAGAACTCGATTTCTGGTTGAGGAGGATTGTTTCTCAACCAGTAACATTTCGTTTCCATTTTGTGAGATCATGTTATTTCCATTAGTACAGGGGTAGGGAACATATGGTTTAGTTATTCCTGTATGATAAAATACACAGTTTTACATCTAACTAACGACATTGCTCATTAGATATAATAAATGTGATACGATATATCCTTGCCATCACTTTTGGATTTGATGATCTGAAATTACACAATTTACTATTGCAGAAATTAGTTGGAGAAATAATGGTGATATACTTCAGATAGTTATCTTAACAGTGTATATTGTTTTTCCTTTAGGTGCTATGGTAATATGCAGCATATTCCACAAGGGTGAGACATACATATGGCACATCCAAGCTACTGCTTTATCTCTTGGCAGCTGTCTGGGGCCTCTCATCGCAAAACCGTTTATTGGGATAACGAAGTCACTCTTATCCAATGAAAGTGCTTCATTACAAAATCTCAACGACAGCTTATCATCTAATTTGTCGAAGAACGTGTCACACTATTGTGAAATGACAGATTCGCATGTAAATGTGTTGTATTTCATAACTGGAGTTCTTGCTTTGCCGATGTCATGTGGTGTTTGCCTATTCTACCTAATGGTGAAACCTAAAGTTGATGACATGAATGTTCCAAACAAACAACTCTACCAGATTGACACCAACTGGATAACATTGACGAAGACTGTATACACGCTGGTTGTCTTCCTATCCCTCCCAATGGCATATGGATTAGCATTTACTTATGGGAGTTATCTGACAACCATCGGTCTTAATGATACTCTGCACTTTGGGGTTCAGAAAAGTGCGTTGATGACGTCAATATTTTGGTTCATGTTCTTGATTGGTAGACTAACGTCTACTGTATTAAGCAACCATATCGAACAACAAACAATCATGTACATATGTCTGATAAGTCAAATTGTATCCGCAGGTGTTTTGTGCATGTATGAAACCTTGGGTGAAATTGGATTTTGGATTGGATCGCTTGCTCTTGCTCTTATGTCAGGTCCAAATTATGCATGTTTGGTTGCTTGGAGCGGCAATTACATTACACTTACACCAACCATTTGGAGCATAAACAGTCTCATGGATTTTGCAGGAGTATCATTTCTACCCTACCTCTCTGGGGTTTTAATAAACATGTATGGGCAAAACGCTCATATATATTTTATTTTGCAGTCAGCTGGCTCGAAATGTTTCTGTTTCTAATTTCCCATTACCTTGGCACTAAGCTCTCGAAGGAAGTACAGGATGTTGATAGTTACATGACACAAATCATAAATAACAATGGCAATGCTTATGAGGCTCTTAATGACTATGCTCAACGTGAAAACAAATAAATATTTATACCATAATCTTTTAGATAGTCATATTAATATTAAGTTAATGTGTGAAGGTAAATAAATGGGTTATCAAAGCTTTTACAACTTCTTTATATTATATATGTGATGTTCTAACATATAGTGTAACGTCATTGTTATTATAACTATTATTATTATTATTAATATTATTCTTAATATTATTATTATTATTATTATTATTATTATTATTATTACTGATTAAAAGACAAATAGTCTTAATAGACAAATGATGGGATATATTTATGTTTGGAGTACTTGATCTGCTTTTTGTTGTTGAAACGTGCTCTGTTTGACAAATTTATTGTTGTATATATATATATATATATATATATATATATATATATATATATATATATTGACAAGTTTGTTATAACATAGAAATTAAACTGTTTTGGCAGAGCATTCCAGAGTGTAATGTATACTTCTTATCAAAATTCAGTCAGTAAAGCTTTAGGACTGTTGATATAGACATTTAAGACTTATACGAAACTCTATAGCACAATGGTTTGATCTATCATGGAATGGAGACACCAGCACAAGTTGAAAGTAAGACAAGGAATGGCGGCAACAAGCTACTAACATACTGTACCTTCAAACATCAATATGGCGCTGAGACATAATCTCACTTGTATTTTACATATACATTTGGTAAGATATAATTTCATATGATAAGTATATGTTCCAAACTGTCTAATGTTATCTGTAACTGTTTCATAACGATTTTGAATACCAACCACAAATATTTTTCATTATCTCAGTTCAAATACATCATACACACGAAAACTGAAACCGCAATGTCACAAAGACAACAGCGAGACATGCCGAAATGGCCCTGCAAGTTCTCTCAGGTCGTCTGTAACATCGCACGTTGAGCTAGAAGAAATTAAACAGCGTATTCTATCATCTGGGAGGAAAATCTTAATAAAACCTACAAAGTGACCGAACGACTACAGTTGGCCATTGACAACATCGGAGGTGATATGGCAACTCTAACGACTCGGGTTGATGGAATAGAAAATAGCTCTGAATTCAATAGTGACCAAATCAATGAATAGAACAGACGTTTAAAAGCAGGCATCGAACTCGAGATGGGCAATATTAAAAAGATGATGACATAATGAATGATCTATATGACAGAAAAATAAATCTCCTCTTGAATGGTATCGAGGAGACCAATGACGAGAATCCAGAAGAATGTCTGAGGGAAGTGGTGAAACTAGATTTACAGCTGTCAGAATTGAATATGGACAATATCCAATTAAAATTGGTACAAAGACTTGTAGAGTACAAAGACTACAGAGACTCTGACCTGGAAATATAGACAACAGACCCTCCTCAATTATAGCTTCTTTCGTGTCTATAGGGGACAGGGACAAATGCTTTAAAACATTCAGAGAGATCAAAGCATCACCTGTATAACACAGGTAAAACATGCAGAGAGATCTCCCCCACGTATGAAAACTATAAGGGCATTCCTCAACAAGCAAGGATATGAATTGAGGAAATAAACTGTAATTTACACCAGAGTAAGGATAAAAGGTATAGATCTAATCCTGGAAAGGAAGAGGCATGATGAGCCAAATACATCATGGAGGGTACACCCAGTTGCCATTCCTCAGGACTCAATGCAGTACTGACTCTGATACATCTGTCACAACAATCATTAACTTTGTCTTTGACATGGTATGAATATTAATTATGACAATTAATTTTCAGCAATGAGTAGTACAAGAACAGTACATGAACATACCACATGAGAAGAAATACTTCCTTTAAAGGCCAAACTAAGGAAACTAACACCTACCATTTTAGTTCCCTTAATATATACAGTATGTATCCCTCATAACATCAATTGGTTTACATTAGTGACTTTCACTTGAGTTAAAATATATTAGTGCTTGTTGTGCATGTTTGGGTGCCAGAGAGTGTCACTTTACACAAAAATGTTAAAAAATCACAAATATTAACAATAACTTATTATCATATTAACTATATATATCATATACATGCTTTGAGAACTTTGAATAGAAAAAAATAACTTCAAGTACTAACACAAACACAACTATGATAACAAATGTCAATTTCCACATTTGAAATTATTTTTGTACACGCATTCTACATATACTTATGGTAATAATGGTTCACATCCCCTTATAGTTATAGGAATGAAATGTTTTATAAACAGCGTAACATGTCAGGTTCGATTATGTATTTGATAAAACATGTTACTACTGGATGTCTTTTTGTGTCTTTGACCATTTCCTATTTTCCGTACTTGTACCTTAAAATAGCAAAGAAAGAGGAATATAAGAAAAATGAAAATTATTTAAAAGAATTCATTCATTGTGTCTTGAGATCTTGGCATTTGGTATATTGTTACAGTGTTTGAGTGTTCTCATTTTGGTTCTAATAAATAATGAAAAGTTGCATATGAAAAATAAATTCTACTGGACCCAAATATACACAAAACCATTTTTACCATGAGTATATTACTTCAAACTATATATGTTTTCTTTAAACATATAATGATTGCTACAGAAGAGTATTAGTGTCATGTGAAAAAACCAATTGTGATACTATCTCCTACGTAGGACTTAGTATCTCCTACGTAGGACTTCGTATCTCCTACGTAGGACTTAGTATCTCCTACGTAGGAGATAGTGTCTCCTACGTAGAACTTAGTATCTCCTACGTAGGACTTAGTATCTCCTACATAGGAGATAACTTCTATTATTTAAATACCTATCTGTTGACTAGACCTACTATGCCTACCTCCTCTATAGGTATGCTATTTCAACCTTAAGACAGACGGAACTTGAACAGTGGAGTAGGGGATGCGTAAAATCCCTATCCAAGGGCGGTAAGTCTGCATGGTCTCGTGACGTCACCACCGGAAACCTCACTCTCCTTTCAGTTGCAGGGCAAGACAGTCGTGTATGTTTTTGCTCTGAGACTGGGTATTTTTAGCGCTTTTGTTGCTAATTTGCTATCTACTTCTTATTAATTTAAGAGGTAGTATCAACGCCTAAATCTACGTTCATCGTTAACAGTTTGGTTTGACAGCCTGTTTTATGTAGGTGTTGAGTTACAAGGGGCCTTGTTGACATGTGCTAGGTGTGTGCTACCTGTCAGGTGGCTGCATGCTTTGCACGTGCAATTCGTGTCTTTTGTTATCTCTCGCCTTCGTCGGGTGACTGCTCGGTTCGCAAGGCCTTAGGTCGTACCTTCCGCCGATAGCTCGTCGTCTACTTCGGTATGCTTCACCTTCGACTCGTCAGTGACCTCACTTAAGCGTCTCGTGGTCTACGTTTTTGTGAGCTGTCACTCGTCGCTGGCATTTGACTCGCATCGTCTCGCCAGTGACTCGCTTCGCATGTCATTCACTTCGCCAGTCATTCGCCTTCGGTTTGAATCAACTTGACTCGCATCGTCTCGCCAGTGACTCGCTTCGCCAGTCATTCGCCTTAGGCTTGATTCTACTTGATTCGCATCGTCTCGCCAGTGACTCGCTTCGCCAGTCATTCGCCTTAGGCTTGATTCTACTTGATTCGCATCGTCTCGCCAGTGACTCGCTTCGCCAGTCGTTCGCCTTAGGCTCGATTCGACTTGAATTGCACCGTTTCGCCAGTGACTCGCTTCGCCTGTCATTTTCCTTCGCCAGTCATTCGTTTCGCCAGTCATTCGTTTCGCCAGTCATTCGCCTTCGGTTTGAATCTACTTGACTCGCATCATCTCGCCAGTGACTCGCTTTGGCCAGTCATTCGCTTCGTCAGTCATTCGCCTTAAGCTCGTTTCTACGTGATTCGTCTCGTCTCACCAGTGATTAGCTTCGTCAGTGTCTCGCCTCGTCAGTGTCTCGCCTCGCCAGTCACTCGCTTTCGCCTGTCACTCGCTAATCACTCGCCTTCGTTTGACTCATCTTGTCTCGTCTGTGATTAGCTTCGTCAGTGTCTCGCCTCGCCAGTGTCTCGCCTCGCCAGTCACTCGCTTTCGCCTGTCACTCGCTATTCACTCGCTTTTGGTTTTTGACTCGACTTCTTTACCTCGTCTCGTCTGTGACTCGCTTCGCCAGTGTCTCGCTTCGCCATAGTCACTCGCTTCGCCAGTCATTCCCTTGGCCAGTCAATCACATTGTCTGGCCAGTAGTTGATATTGACTTCGTTCCCTTCGGGTTCGGAGCCTCTGCCTTCAACACTCTCGATAGTCTCCCTCGTCTTGCCTTGCGTGTTACTCACTTAAGAGTCTCGTCGTCTACGTTTTTGTGAGTTTACACTCTTGGTGTTTTTGGAGTAATTAGCTATCGGAAGGGTTGATTTTGCTTAGTGTCAGAACTTAGTTCTTACACTACACTACTTAGGTTTTCGCGTCAGTGACTCAATTGTCATTCACCTCGTCTAAATTACGCAAGTTAGTGACTCGCCTGTCACTCGTCTGTTAAGTGTTTTGAGTATCACTCTCTTGTCACTCACCTCGTCTAGACTACACGCGTTAGTGGCTTGTCTGTCACTCGCCTGTTAAGTGACCCGACTGTCACTCACCTCGTCTAGATTACGCGCGTTAGTGACTCGCCTGTCACTCTCCTGTTAAGTGACTTGAGTGTTATTCACCTGTCAATCACCTCGTCTAGACTACACGCGTTAGTGGCTCGTCTGTCACTCACCTGCTAAGTGACTCGACTGTCACTCAACTCGTTTAGTTTACACGCGCCAGTGGCTCGCCTGTCACTCACCTGTTAAGTGATTGGAGTGTCACTCACCTGTCACTCACCTCGTCTAGATTACAAGCGTTAGTGGCTCGTCTGTCACTCACCTACTAAGGGACTCGACTGTCTCTCACCTGTCACTCACTTTGTCTAGCTTACTCGCGTCAGTGGCTCGTCTGTCACTCACCTCCCCTAGCTTACACGCGTCAGTGGCTCGTTTGTCAATCACCTCTTAGTGACTCGACGGTCTCTTCAGTGACTCGACTTTCACTCACCTCGTTACTCTACTACCTCCGTATTTGATTCACTATGGACTCTGCGTTTTGTACAAGTTGCGGAGGTAGGAAGTCTGCTAGGACTTGCTTTGCATGAAGTGCAAGGACCTGGGTAACGAGTGTGACCCTCTCGTCTTCAGACTTCCGGGAGTATGTTTCGGCCATTCGTAAGTCCGTTACTTTGTCTTTGAAGTGTTCAGCTCCGTCGGGTGACTCGGGTCAAGGTCGGGGTTTTTCTCCCGTTCGGCACCCCTCCCCCGGAGTGGCAACTGAACCCGGTAGTCTTAGGGGGTTGTGTCTCCAGTTCGGCACCCCTCTGAATCTTTGCAATTTTTCAGTTTGATCTTGAGCACTGGTTCATTGACCCATGTTTTGGATTTTGCATCAAAGTCTGGAACAGTTATAATGCGCTGTGTTCAGGTGTTCTGCCTTCACGCTTGGCTGGTATTAAGAGAGGGTTAAGGAGCAGTAGTTATTCAAGGTGCGTCGCCAATGCCATAGCTACCTCTCATAGGAAGACCACTAGGAAACTCTATGATTTTCAGTGGCAGGCTATCTATCTATCTATCTTCAGGCATCTTGAGGCGTCATCAATTAATACCAACATGTCTGCTATCCTCTCCGTTCTCAGGTAGAGGTCGCCAGGGTTAGATGTGTCGGTCCTCAAGGGCCTCATTAAAACCTTCTGTTCTGTACGTTTTGAGGTCAGGGAGGGTGGGGGGGGGGGGGGGGGGGGGGGGGTCAGTCTTACTTGGTTTAGCTCCCGACCTTGTCTGCAACCCAAACAGCTGATGAGGCTGGTCGTACCTTTCTCTATTCCGGCTCTGGGTTCTGACTCAAGGGAGATGGATCTCTCTCTGTGTCCGGTTAGGGTGTTGAGGGTGTATGTGCAGGCTGAGGGATGGCAGGCGTCGTATGTCTTGCCTCACTCGCCGAGGAGCACCAAGAGCTAGACAAGCGAGCGTTGGGGGTGTGCCTGAAGTCGGCAGTCATTGATGCGTACAAGGCCGCTGACCTGCCTCCTCCTTTCGCTTTCAAACCCGCATGAGATCCGAGCAGTCTCAGCCACGATGGCTTACCACTATAACATCGTGGTCTCCGACGTCATGGCGGGGTGGTTTTTCGCCAACCATTCCTTACGAGAGGTCTCCACAGCAGATCTCGAAGGCATCTCTAGGCTGGGTCCACAAGTGTTCGCTCAGGCGAAGGTGGTCCCCCCGACCAGACCGAGAAGGAGACAGTCCTCTTAGGAGTTTTGTTCCCGCAGGTATTATGATCCTCAGTGTAATAAACTTTGTTTGCATTGTTTGCTCCTTGTCTGTTGTTTTGTTCTTTAGCTTCGCTTTTAACACCCCCTCCCCGTTGTGGTCGGGGGCAGTGTGTTGATCAGAAGTTGAGTGGCTGGGTTGTCTCTTCGATCCGCTCAGCGGTAGAGATGGTATCTCCCGGGCTGTGCCTTGTCCTCACCTCAAGGTGGAGGACTCGTAGGTTAGCTTACACTCAGGGCTTGTTGCTGGTCTCGTCTCTACCACCATAACTACTGACCCGCCTCCTTGCAGTGGGATTCTAGGCATAGTAGGTCTAGTCAACAGATAGGTATTTAAATAATAGTACGTTTTTGATTAAACGTAATTATTTATAGTTACCTGTTGACTAGACCTACACGCTAGGCCCGCCCATACTCCCCGCTTAGTCTGTCTTGCCTTGTTGGGACTGTTCGGAGAGTGAGGTTTCCGGTGGTGACGTCACGAGACCATGCAGACTTACCGCCCTTGGATAGGGATTTTACGCATCCCCTACTCCACTGTTCAAGTTTCGTCTGTGTTAAGGTTGAAATAGCATACCTAGAGAGGAGGTAGGCATAGTAGGTCTAGTCAACAGGTAAGTATAAATAATTACGTTTAATCAAAAACGTACTATTATGCCTGGACCACTTTATCATATCTAGCGTTTTTCAAAATTGTATTTAACACATGTATACGCGTATAGTGTATGTAAACTCTTGTGTATATGAAGAATGAAGAACAATTTTATGGATACCCAACTTATTTATTCTATGTAGGCGACGTTTCGACATAGAATAAAGAAGTTGAGTATCCATCAAATTGTTTTTCATTCTTCATCACCCCATTTTATAGAATGCCCATAAACAATATTGTGTATATCATATGATGTATAAGTATATGATAGTTTATATGACCGTTAAAAAGCTTTGAAGACACTGTAGCTGTATTTTGTTTTCTCAAATTTGCCATATTCTTTACAGTTTAAACAATATATTGTTATGTTAGAGGGTAAGACATCGCGTTACACGATCCGATAAGCCTGCATCCATAGAAAAAGGTTATCCCTATTGTGATAAAATGGTGTGACGTATAAAGCGACAGTGGTGTGGAACTCTTCACTGTGAGAGGTAGATTTGTAGGTCATTTGAGAGTTCAGACAACAAGATAATTGACTATTCTATCATGGTCCCATATTCAAAACTCTACTTTGAGTGTTTAGGTATCGCTACAGCCGATGGCCACTCAAAGGGAAATGGACTCGCATGGCTCAACCGAAAAATGTACATTCGTTGTAGAACTCTTTTTATTGATTCGGGCGTATTATTTAGCCATTTGAAAGACTTATTTACCTTTTCGTGAGATCAATGTTTTCATTAAGAAAAACGAGCTAGAGCGCCTTTAAGTATTTTATATATTGGTATCTATAGAAGTAGAGTTGATTGAGTCATCATGTGTTATGCAATCCAGTATAGTTTTGCACTGAACGATTATATTTAATAAACTGATATTAATTCAAAAGTTCACGGTAGATCTCTACATTGATTGCGATTTCCCTATTTATGTTTTGGAATATCAGTTTTAAACTCCTTTAATAATTCAAGTACAGTCAATATTTCCGTGAAATGAAAATCCACGGTCATTACTAGCGACCTAATTACACTTTGAACCTGGTGTTGGACATTTTTTACATGACGTCACTCAAAACATTACTCAACAATTAAGGATCTCAGCTTCCATAATTAATTACCGTTAATGAATTTCTGTACTCTTGAATGTTATGAATGTACTGAAAAGAATAGTTAGCGATAAATGTAAATTTTGAATTTTTTTATATTGATTTATTTGCAAATTTACACACTGATTAAATATCAATAATAAACTTCCAATATACCTATTTTGACAAGTACATTTACCATATGGGTAAATTAACCATCTGAAGTGACGAATTTTAAAATCTACCTCAGTTGTTAAGTTTTTTTATTGTCATTTATAGCATGTCGTCATTAGAACGACAGTAGAACTACTGCTGATATGAGGTGTATACATCTAATTACATATAACTTATTTGAGTGGTATTTTGTAGGTTTGAAGTGAAATAGGGCAATTAATTTTTAATAAATGAGGTTGTTCTTATTTGACTTTCATTTAATTACATATAATTCGAATCAAATTTTTAATGAAGTGAAATGAAGTAAGACTTCTAAATAAGAACTTCGTAAATGTGAACGGGAATGGCGACTCGACTCGTAGTATGTGCTTACTTCTTTTTTCAGGTCTGAAATATATGCTTATTCGAGTTCAAAGCAAACTTTTTGTAAAACAATCTGAGACCGAGTACACAAGACAAATAAACATATCAAATAGATAAGAATGTGCCTCATTTAAGCAAAAAATAAAAATTTGTCATATGTTCAATCCTATACCAGGACCCCTTTCAATGCCTAACAAAGTTTTATGTTGTCAGTTGTCTCCAAACCCTAACCCTTTAAAGGCGTTGTAGCACGCTATGCCTAATGAATTGAAATAAAGTGTTCTCAAGGTTAATAAGTGTTACCAATGGCTAAATAACACCCCTGAATCAATAAAAAGAGTTCTAAAACGAATGTAATGGTTTGGTTAAGCCACTCGAGTCCATTTCCCTTCGAGCGGCCATTTTAAAGTGTTCACATGAAAATGGCCGCTCGTATGTGGTACAAGTGTTCTGACTGACGTAGCGAGAACCTTATCACATACGAACTTGAAAAGTGGAGTAAAGGATGTGTAAAATCCCTCTCCAAGGGCAGGTAAGTCTGCCTGGTCTCGTGACGTCACTACCGGAATAAACCACTCTCCGAAAGTCCCAAAAGGCAAGACAGACCAAGTGGGGAGGACGGGCCGGCCTAGCGCGTAGGTCTGGTCAACAGGTTAGTATAAATAATTACGTTTTATCAAAAACGTACTATTATTTAAGTACCTATCTGTTGACCAGACCTACTATGTCTAGAATCCCACCGCATGGAGGCGGGTGAGTATATATGTGGTAGAGACGAGACTAGCAAACAGCCCTGAGTGTAAGCTAACCTACGCGTAGTCCACCCTGTGGTGAGAACAAGGCACAGCCCGGGAGATACGATCTCTACCGTTGAGCGGATCGAAGAGACAACCCAGCCACTCACACACTACCCCCAACCCCAATAGGGAGGGGATGTTAAAGCGAAGTTAAAGAACAAACAACAGACAAGTAGCTAACAATGCAACCAAAGTTTATTTACAATGAGCATCTTAAGCTCCTAAGAAAGCTGACCCCTTCTTGGTCTGGTTGGGGGAACCACCCTCGCCTGAGCGAACACTTGTGGAGCCAGCCTAGAGATGCCTTCAAGATCTGCTGTGGAGACATCTCGTAGGTAATGGTTGGCGAAGACCTCTGAGGAGCGCCAAAAATTACCCCGCCATGACATCCGAAACCGCGATGTTGCAGTGGTAAGCCATCGTGGCTGAAACTGCCCGGATCTGATGAGGGTTGGCAAACAACCGAGACGCACCCTGATCAAGGACAGGCGGGAGGTGCTGAAATGGAGTCGTATACAAGGGCAAATGACGCCGGCGATTATCGGACACCACTAGTGGCGGAAGCAGACGGCCTGGCATCGCAGTTGAGACGACCTGCTCCATATCCTCCGATGCGTCCAGTAGGAGCTTATGGGGCGGAAGTGCGAGCCGCGCGGGAGCTGAGCCCCCTTCAGGACAAAAGGAAGCTTTCCTGGCTGCAGACGAACGAGGTCCCGACACGCTGACCTGACTGAGTGGCACCTCCGCGAACGAGGCCACCTCCGACAGCATGTCGACTGAGTCGATAACGGGCGGACCCTCCGGCAACCCCATATCCTCCGCATTCGATACTATATTGATGAACGGAGGATCTGAAACATCAACGAAGCGGACGTCCCATTCCACTGAGTCTGGCGAGGAATCCCGAGTGGGCGACACCAACGTGACACGACGCGTAGGGGTGTGAGAAGCACGCTAGGGGACAGCGGAACCGGAGGCCCTCACGGACTTGGGACACGATCCTTGAGGCACGCAGCCCGCATCGGGTTCATGATCTAGCGTAGTAGCGAAGGGTGGTGAGACTAGGCAAAGCCAGCGGACCCAACCGAGCATCCAGCAACGAAGAGACCATGTCCTTAACGGACGCTAGAAGGAAATCCGGATTGACCTTATCAAACCTATCCTTCTTGGACTTCTTCTTCTTGCTTTTGGGTGTGGAGGGACCGCCGACCTTAAGTCTCAACGGCGACAAACGCCTGTCTGGCGAAAGGGGGGGGCGACGAGAACGCGAACGCGAAGGGGGAGAGAGTGAATCCCTCAACCCCTAGCGGAGTCGGATAAAACCGGCGACTCCCGGTCGAACTCATCCGCGCGTTCCGTAAGAACAATGTCTGCCGCTTCCTGTGGAGACCGATGACGAATTGGCGACACCTCCCTACTTTTAGTCGTTGAAGCTGAACGTTTCTGAAATGCAGCCCTATCGGCCACGGACTTGCGAATGGCCGAGACATACGCTTGAAAGTCTGAAGCGGAGAGAGGTGCACACTCGGAGCAACGAAAGTCTTCTTCACATAGGTCCTTACACTTTCTTCACAACAAGTGCGGATACTTAATGGCAGACTTCCTACCTCCGCAATGTGTGCAAAAGGCGGAGTACATGACGACGTAGACGAATCACTAATACGCGTAACTTAGACGAAGGTGAGTGACAACCGGTTCACTTACGCAGGTGAACGAACGGCGAGACACTCGCACGCGTAACGTCAATAACGCGAAACACCTAAGTAGCGTTGCATAATAACAGCAACCCTTCTGATAGCTAATTACCAAAAACGTAATCTCACCAGGAACGTAGATGACGAGACGCCTAAGTGAGTATACGCAAGGCAACAAGCTGAAAGCAGAGGCTTCGAACTCGAAGAGAACGAAGTCAATATCAACTACCCCGTTTATTTAGACAAAGTAATTAACTGGCAAAACAAAGGCAAGACACTGACTAAGTCAAACACTACAACACGAGTACGTAACACGTATCAAGTAGATACTACCTGAAAGCGAACGACTGGCGAAAGGAATGACAGGCGAAGCGAATGACAGGCGAAGCGAGTCACTAGCCAGACGATGTGAGTCAAGTCGAATCGAGCCTACGCGAGCGTCGAGCCTAAGGCGATAGACTGGCGAAGCGAGGGTCCTTTGCAAGCCACTGGCGACTTAATGCCAGTACAGTAGAATCGAACCTAAGTGAAAAACTGGCGAAGCGAAAGCCTAGCGAAGCGAATGACAAGCGTAGCCTACGCGCGTAGAGTCGAAGGTGATAGGCTGGCGCAGCGAGTGACCTTTGCAAGCCACTGGCGATTAAATGCCAGTACAGTAGAATCGAACCTAAGGCGAATGACTTGCGAAGCGAGTCACCGGTGAACTAGTTACTAGCGAGACGATGCGAGCATAGTTGAATCCACCTAAGGCAATATACTGGCAAAGCGAGTGACCTTTGCAAGCCACTGGCGACGTAATGCCAGTACAGTAGAATCGAACCTAAGGCGAATGGCTGGCGAAGCAAGTAACTAGCGAAGCGAGTGAATGGCGGAGCGAATCACTGGTGAGACAACGCGAGTCAAATTGATACAAACCGAAAGCGAAAGACTGGCGGAGCGAATGACAGGCGAAGCGAGTCACAGGCGTAGACGATGCTAGTCAATTACTAACGGCGAACAAAGGCACTGGCGGAAGGTACGACTTACACCGTGCGAACCGAGCAGTTACCCGATGAAGGTGACAGAAAAACAAAAGGCACGAATTGCACTTGCAAAGCATGCAGCTACCCCGCCAGGCAGCACACAGCTAGCACATGTCAACAAGCCCCCTTGCAACTCAACACTTAATGAAAACAGATTGTCTAAACAACCTGCTAGCGATGAACGTAGAATAAGGCATTGAAAACTATCTCTTAAATAATAAAAGATAGCAATAGCAAGTTAGCAACAAAGCGCTAAAAAACCCAAATATCAGAACAAAACCCGTCTGTCTTGCTCTGCAACTTTTAGGAGAGTGATTTATTCCGGTAGTGACGTCACGAGACCAAGCAGACTTACCTGCCCTTGGAGAGGGATTTTACGCATCCTTTACTCCACTTTTCAAGTTCGTCTGTGATAAGGTTGAAATAGCATTACCTTGAGGAGGTAAGGGCATAGTAGGTCTGGTCAACAGATAGGTATTTAAATAATAAGGTTTATTATGAAAAAGACAAACGCAAGATGCTTAGGTGTCTCAACAACTCATGGATAAGTATGAAACGAAGTGATCATTGCTTTATCATGCTATATCCTACGTAGGAGATACTATCTCCTACGTAGGATATACTAAGTCCTACGTAGGAGATAACCCTACTATGTCCTACGTAGGAGATACTAACTCCTATGTAGGAGATACTATCATCTACGTAGGATATACTAAGTCCTATGTAGGAGATACTATCTCCTACGTAGAAGATAGGCTTATTATGTCCTGCGTAGGAGATACCAAGTCCTGCTTCGGAGATACTAAGTCCTACGTAGGTGATACTAAGTCCTACGCAGGAGATACTAAGTCCTATGTAGGATATACTAGCTCCTACGTAGTAGATACTATGTCCTACGTAAGAGATACTAAGTCCTACGTAGGAGATAACCCTACTATGTCCTACGTAGGAGATACGAACTCCTACGTAGGAGATACTAAGTCCTACGTAGGAGATACTATCATCTACGTAGGATATACTAAGTCCTACGTAGGAGATACTAAGTCCTACGTATACGTAGGAGATACTATCTCCTACGTTGGAGATACTACAGATACTACTACTGACAGACTCTATCTTAGAGCAAGCACGATAAGCACGTTTTTATTCAGAAAGATTGAGCACTAATACATTTCATTGCGTATAAAGACCGAATGGTTTTTAGAATGAATCAGTTAAAACAATGGCTGCATCATGGACAGTCCAAGGACAAGTACACTATTCCTTCAGAAAGGTAACTTTACTTTTTTACTCCTTACCTTTTAAAATATGTATTTAGAAGATTCAATACTAATTTTCATGAAATTGGTTTATTTAATAATAGTTTGTGTTTTTGTATTTCAACTATTTTTACTCTCATGTTAAGCTGTTTTTTAAAGCTATATTTATAAATTTATGAGTTGGTAATATGCTAATGTGCATCATATTTATATTGCATATAACTTATTTCAGGTTACTGCAGCAACGGAATTGTGCTCAAACTGTGTATGGGAAGGGATTTAGTACGTAACGTCGTACTGGACTTCGCACTAACGCTGAGTTACAATACAAGGTTTCGACGAGACGACCCTGCAGCATCTATCCTCTTAGATAGAAGACCAAGCGACCTTTTCCTTTCGGAAAGGGAACGCAGCAATTCAGTTGTCATTGTAATAGTGTTTAATTGTGTATTATCCACATAAATAAAACAATCAGTTGGCATTGTTTGTTTTTAATAAATGTCTGTGCACCAGTTTTATGAGCATGATACCCGAACGCAACCAGACAAGTGTACATCTATCGGGATATAATTGTACTCCGAGTGACCACAATACAATCATATGATTGGACGAAAGCATTTGACTGTGCTCTAATACATGGATATATAACTGTTAGTAAAGTCATAACTGAAGCTACAAACTATGCATACAGAAAATCTAAAGATGACATGTTACCATACTATCAGTAACAGTCAATTAATTGTAATGAAAAATATTGAATATGAGAATCATGCAATTCTTGAATCTTGTTAATATCAACTTTAAGATATTATGAAAAGTTGTGGCTACAAACACAACTGTAAAAAGGATACACAAAAGTAGTCTCCGTTACGACATCTCTATAAGACTTATGTACTGAAATTGTATATAGATATTCAGTTATAGTTATCCCCCGCCACAACGAAGTTGGCGGGGGATATAGAAATGAGCTCCGTCCGTCCGTCCGTCTGTCCGTCTGTGCGTCCGGGCTTTTCCATTCCGGCCTCAAACTTCAAAACTATAAGACATATCTCAACGAAACTCGGTGTGTGGAACAATCATCATGTGTAGATGTGCCTTTTGGGGTTTTCAACTTCTTCGAGTTATTTTTTTTTACCGTTTCCATGGAAACGGAACTTCGAATTTCGTTTCCGGAGCAGAACTCGAAAACTATAAGACATATCTCAACGAAACTTGGTGTGTGGAACAATCATCATGTGTAGATGTGCCTTGTGGGGTTTTCAACTTCTTCGAGTTATTTTTTTGGACCGTTTCCATGAAAAGGTAACTTAGAATTTTGTTTCCGGAGCAGAACTCGAAAACGATAAGACATATCTAAACGAAACTTGGTGTGTGGAACAATCATCAAGTGTACACGTGCCTTTTGGGGTTTTCAACTTCTTCGAGTTATTTTTTTTGTCGTTTCTATGGAAATGTAACTTAGAATTTCGTTTCCGGAGCAGAAATCGAAAACTATAAGACATATCTCAACGAAACTTGGTTTGTGGAACAATCATCATGTGTAGATGTGCCTTTTGGGATTTTCAACTTCTTCAAGTTATTTTTTTGGACCGTTTCCATGGAAATGTAACTAAGAATTTCGTTTCAGGAGCAGAATTCGAAAACTATAAGACATAGCTCAACGACATTTTGTGTGTGGAACAATCATCATGTGTAGATGTGCCTTTTGGGGTTTTCATCTTCTTCAAAAAATTTAATTTGTTTAATTTTTACCATTTCCATGGATACATAACTAAATAATTAACTCAAAAACTGCCTTGGATGTATTTTTAGCTCATCTGGCTAATGGCATGGCACGGTGTCCGGCGTCCGTCCGTCCATTCATCCGTCTGTCCGTCTGTAAACTTTTTGCATCTTTGTCTTCTTCTCCAGAACCACTTGGTCTAAGGAGATTAAATTATGTGTGCATACTCCTTGGCTTTGACACAACCTAAAAAAACTATCTTCTAACTATTTTCATCCTGATCATCAGCAAACGATAACCATCAGTTGCCATGAACCTTATATTGGGTAGGCTAAGATTGTTTTGATATGTTACAAACCTTACAGGGAGTGGCATCCCTGCCCTGCTGAGCCAACAAATCATCATCCATCCTGCTACATCAGGCTATAAGAAGGTTCATAGTCACTGTTATTCAACAACTATTCTTCAATAAATGTTCCCAAAGGCGGGGGATATGGCCGACTCTGTCTGCTTGTTATTCAGAAAATATTCCTATTCTTATGTATACCACTTCTAAATGCCCTTCAAAGAGCTAAGATATGTTGATATGTTTTAGCTACTAACATATTGCGGGAAAGACACAAGTGAATTGCTTATCGACACATGCTTGTGTGAAATATATTCTATTGGTCATTAACAAAATGCAGTGCTGAATTTTCAAAATACGATTATAGTTTTTGTTCATCATTTAACTTAACGTTGACGAAATACACTGAGGTTGATAACTAATTCAAAAGATTGAATGCATAAATATCATTTTTAAAAAGGAGAAAAGTCATATAATTTAGAATAGGAATATGTACATTAAATGACAATAACTGGATAACTTTAAAGTTTACTGAAATGGACGAGGACGAGGTTTTTGAAAATCTAATAATTCATTACTGCATGATAAACCGTTTGCGGCAGATGTTAAAGAAATAATTAAGAACACCATAAAACAATATAAAACTGGATCAGACAATATGAAAATGGATCAGACGAGTTTAGTGAACCATTGTATAGTATTGATGACCAACTTTGATTCGAAACTCATTGGAGAAAAAGCGGAAAAGAGAAAAAGATGAGAAAGATTTAACAAAACAAATATCATAACTTACTGTCAAATTCAACGAAATGTAGATGATTAATAGGACATATTAGAACAACTAACATCGGCAAATTGGAAATTAGAGAAGGGCAAAAGTTGAATGGAAGGAGAAGGATAAAACAAAATCCTATGGCTTGAAAATTGAAATAATACAAATAAAACTATAGCACAGTTACAATAACAAAAAAATGGAGAGAAAATAACAAAATTATTATGATTTTTTTCATCAGTTCAAATTCAGAGTACAATGTTATGATACTCAAATATTGTCTATTATAACTACATGTGGCTATAATTTTAATTAATATTATAAATTGTGAAGTTTTTTTTAATTCTGACTGATTATTGTATTATAGAAAATACATAATCACTGTCTTCTGGGGATGATATTTATATTTTTTAATTTTGTTTAAAGATAACGTTTAAGCTTGATAAATACTGTCTTGAATAGATTTAATTTATTGTTAATAAGTTCATGCAGCGTTAATGATACACTGTTTAATAGATCCTAACATTGGAATACACAATAAAGAACATTTATTTTTAGCTTTGAAAATATCGTTTTAATAGTTACTTAAACATATTTTTAATCCATTGTAAGTGTCACAATTTTATGCAGCGTTTATGAATTTTTAAAGGACTATCCTAATTGGAATACATGATATATGGTATCGCATTGTCAGCGAAAATTACTTTTGAATTTACTCACTGGTTAGTCGCAAGCGATGGAGTCCAAAGCAAAAGCAGTTCAACTCTTTCTCGTTGCTTATGCTTTATTTCATGAGGTGAGTTGTTTTTCAAGTATTCAATTGTTTAAGGGTTAATTTTTTTCACAAGTAAAATAACAACATTGATAACTGAAAACTTGAGAGAACAGTAAACGTATCACTCACACTGGATTTGTCTTTCAGGGAATCACTTTAAGTATCATTGGTCCAACACTACCGGACTTGACTTGCTTATTCAATGTTACGATTGGAGAAATCGCATCACTTTTTCTGGTATTTGGCTTGTCAGTAGCTGGATCAAGTTTTATTTCGCCATTCCTCATTAAAATGATCAACATTTACATTCTGATGGCGAATATGATGCTGATATACAGCATTGGAATAGGAACCTTTGCTCTGACACCTTACATCTATGCGGCCTGGCTCGCCCTCTTTACAACAGGACTTGCCAATGGTATATATTTCGTGTGTAAGTAGCTTTCATTCTTATCTAAATTGGTAGGAGTTTCATCGTTATGAGAGTTTAAATGTTGATAGTAGATGTATGTTAATGATGTTGGAAGACACAGTTACGGTTTGTACATGAAGTAATACCAATTGTCTTAATCAAATAGAAATCAACAATCAAGGAACACAGGTTTACCCTCATGAGAGTAAATATTTAATTGCATGCGTTTATAAATTGATGATTATGTTGATCACCTTCTAACTAACTATTAACGATAATCTCATTGCAGTTTAATGGCCCTGTACTTAGTTATTAATTAATTCAGATAGTTATCTGAACTATATTTATTAGTTTTTCTTTAAACGCACTGTAGCTTATTGCATATTGCATTTCTTCTCAAATTTGCCATTTATTATACAATTTTATACTATGTATTATTTCTTTAGAGGGTAAAAGATCTAGTTACACAGCCTGATAATGGATTATGGATATCCATAGAAACAAGTTATCTGTATTGGAAGAAATACGGATATGGTGCGATATATAAAGCAAAAATTTTGTGTGAGAGATATATTTGTTTGGCGCATTAGAATTTGAGAGTTCAGACAACAAGATGGTGAACCATTCCATCATTGTACCATATTTAAAACTTTACACTGAGTATTTAGGTATAACTAAATCAGTCAAATCAAGTCTAACTACATTTGAGTGGCCATTTTGACGTGTGCACTTGAAAATTATCACACGTAGGAAACTTAATTTGCATGGTTTAACCGAAACATGAACATTCATTTTTCGTTATTGATTCAGGAGTATTATTTAACTATTGGTAACACTTATTTACCTTTTTGTAAGACTACTTTATTTCAGTAAGAAAGGGTGCTCTTACAGCACCTTTAAGACTTTTAGTAGTTTGCAATTTATTTCAAAAGGGTGAGACACACACATGGTATCAAATTCAATTTAATTCAATAGGTAATATAATATAGTTGGATGAAAAACGGTCTCTTTTACCTTACAGGAAATAATTACAAGTATGTTTCCAACCCATTTATCAGAAAGAGTCAGTTAATGCTGATTAAAAGTTATATGTAGACGCGTTAGACGGGCTGTAGCACGTTTTCTAATGAAAAATATAGATATCTCAGGAAACAGAAAAGAAATGTTACCATTTCCCATCCTCAAATTATTAAATTGGGATCACACTAAATGGCCTCTGTCAGTTTTCATCTTATATGTGAAACCATTTCCTATGACCACCGATAATCGGGTCATCAAATGGGATTAAGGAAATATATACTGCATAAACTATTAGTATAAACTGTAAATATGAACATATAAAAATGACCAAAAAATGCTACATTTACTTTAAACCTTAATGAAAGATGTATGTATGTAAACTAGATTATATAATAGTGGTGAATTATTAAATTATTCAGATAGTTATATTAACAGTGTATATTTTTCCTTTAGGTGCTATGGTAATCTGTAGCATATTCTACAAGGGTGAGACGTATCCATGGCACATCCAAGCAACTGCTTTATCTCTTGGCAGCTGTCTGGGGCCTCTCATCGCAAAACCGTTTATTGGGATAACGGAGTCACTCTTATCCAATGAAAGTGCTTCATTACAAAATCTCAACGACAGCTTATCATCTAATTTGTCGAAGAACGTGTCACACTATTGTGAAAGGACAGATTCGCATGTAAATGTGTTGTATTTCATAACTGGAGTTCTTGCTTTGCCGATGTCATGTGGTGTTTGCCTATTCTATCTAATGGTGAAACCTAAAGTTGATGACATGAATGTTCCAAACAAAAAAACGTGCCAGATTGACACCAACGGGATAACAATGGCGAAGACTGCATACACGCTGGTTGTATTCCTATCCCTCCCAATGGCATATGGATTAGCATTTACTTACGGGAGTTATCTGACAACCATCGGTCTTAATGATACTCTGCAGTTTGGAGTTCAGAAAAGTGCTTTGATGACGTCCATATTTTGGTTAATGTTCCTGATTGGTAGAGTAACATCTACTGTATTAAGCAACCATATCGAACAAAATACAATCATGTACACATGTCTAATAAGTCAAATTATTTCCTCAGGTGTTTTGTGTGTGTATGAAACTTTGGGTGAAATTGCCTTTTGGATTGGATCGCTAGCTCTTGCTTTTATGTCAGGTCCAAATTATGCATGTTTGGTTGCTTGGAGTGGCGAGTACATCTCACTTACACCAACCATTTGGAGCATTTACAGTCTCATGGATTACACAGGAACATCATTTCTGCCATATGCCTCTGGGGTTTTAATTAGCATATATGGGCAAACTGCTCATATATATTTCACTTTTGCATTGTGTGTGCTTGAACTCTTTCTATTTCTAACTGCAAATTGCATTAGCACTAAGCTCTCGAGGGAAATGCAGGATGCTGATAGTGACATAACACATAAAATTAATAATGATGACAATGCTTATGAGGCTCTTAATGGCTATGTTCAATATGAAAACAAATAAATATTTATACCAAAACTTAGTTTATAATCATAATCATATAATATAATCATAAACTAAAGTACAAAATAATGTACACATCTCAGTTGGTTTTATCATATTATGATTTTTAATTACAAATAACGCATGTTTTCAACGTCGTACCCTAAAACTGAAAAGTGTGGGCATTTAGTCATCAGCCAAGGAATACTTGTACATGTTTTCTTTGAAAAAATTATATTTTTTCAAATAATATTTTGGATAAAACACAACTGTTCATTAACATCAAAAGCATCTTCTTCGTGAAAATCAGTAAATGTGCCTCCTTCTGCACACATTTACAACATCATAAAAATGGTAGGGGTCATATTGGTGTAAATTTCATTTCTTGCCCCTGTCTACATTAAACAAAGATATTCTAAGTGAAAATTAACAGGTCACCAATGTCATTCATTCACACTACTGCAGATATGTGTTATTGTATCATGCCATAACCAAATGCTTCTAAACAGATGTAATATTGAATTAATCGAACCAACTGAGGTTACGTGCGTACTTTATTTTGTACTTCAGTTTATTAGAAGTTGATGCGTGAAAGTAAAATTAATTGGCAACCAAAGCTTCTGGTGTTGGTATGAGTGAACATATTAAGGATATACAACTTCTTCAATTTGTGTATGTGGTATTTTGAAATAAATGCTTATGTTGCTTTGAGACAAGTTACTATCGCTTGCTTGACATTGGCCCATTTTTCTTCGACGTTACAACAACACAATGATTGTCACTGCTGTTCCATAGCTGTTACTGGCCTGGCTGTTTTAAACTCTGATATTTTAATCAAGTGTTTTTCTGTGATCCAATGCTTAAGTTTATTTACTTCTATTATTGAATTAAATTGATAGATGGTGAATTTTCTAATTGGATTATTATTATTATTATTATTATTATTATTATTATTATTATTATTATTATTATTAGTTGATCTGCTGTTTTGTAAAATTCCGGTTTGACAAATATACATTTTTTTTCACATCCTTCCAGAGTGAAATGTATACTTCTCTTCAACAGTTTAGACTCCGTCTGTTTAATACTTTGTAACAGATTATATGTAGTTTACATACACATTTGTTAAGATATACGTCCATGTGTTGAGTTTACATGTTTCCGAAGAATTTTACCTCATGATCACCGACACGATTAGGATAGGACTCCACGTTAAAACTATTAATATGCAAGGATTTTAAAGAAAAACTTAATATAAAACGCATGGTGTGGAACACATTGGCTGTATAGACGTTTTGTTACAGACATAAATTCATTTATGTGCAGATCAGAATATATCCCCGACAGAACTGCAACTGAACTGTGGCGAAAGTGAAAGTTCCAAACTTTTCCACCAATATCACAAACGGCTGTTGTTGACCCCTGATGTCGCTCAAGAGATGAGACCAAACTTTTAAACACAACTGTACATAACAATATGTTATTTTTGCTAAAAAAAATTCTGACTTTGATGGACTTAAAAATATCTTTGACATTACCTGGGTTACAATTCTTGCACAAACGTTCATGAATTTTCACGACACACGTACATGTAACTTATGTAAGCTTGAATATGACAGCATAGAACATCACTAGAGTTATTAATTTTGCTGAATGGTTAAAAGGGAAATATTATCCATTTCAAACAAAAACGTCCTCTGTGGGAAGTGTGGACTTTATTTTGAAGAATTGAATGTCATCTACATTATGTGACAATCACGTTTCTCCGTTGGTGAATAGTCTTGTTTGTGGATCATGACTTCGGGGCTGGTTACCGAGGCCGTTACAGCGGTGGACATATTTGCCCTCTGGTGCAGCGATAAGTATATACCATAGAAAGTAATGTACATTATGATAATTACATAACGACTTAATGATGATTGCTTACAGGATGACGTCACATATAGGAAACGCATCATATTGTAGCTAAAAGTATATACAGTTGGTTTTGATAAAAAGGTTATAAAATATGTTACATTATATCATATTATCCTTTCATACACTGTCTTACTTTATGAGTGATCAGTTATATTATGATTACTAACTTAAGATACTTATTTGATTATAATTAGATATTTAGCACAACGAATAGAGAAAGAATAGAAAGTGTGTACTTGTCGTCATAATCCACATAGTTTTTATCTGTATGTTCTGCAGTTCAAATGTTATTAATTTTTCTATCAAATCCACTTCCAACTTATTTGATATTACAGTAAAATAAGTTATTACTATGTAAAGAGTAAAATACATAAGTAAATGGCCATTACGAATTTCTATAAACAGAACTATCACTCTGAAATTAATAATCATTATTAGGTTCGAATCGTGGCAGACCAAAGTAAAAGTACCAAGCTAAAGGCGTGATAAATGGATGTTCTATATTAAATCAATGTCGTACACCAGCTTGTACCACTAAGGCACTTGCTAATGTTTATGTCCTACATAATTGAATATACCGTGACCTGTCTAAATCCATTTCAATGGATGTCAAATATATAGACTTTAGTAGGCGGTATCGTCCCAAAAAAGCTCTTGTTACATTGTTGAGGAAATAATTTGCACGAGGTATTACTTGAAAAGATTACATTCGACCTCGAATAGGTGCAATCATTACATAAAAACATGTTGAGAGGTTAGCCAACACTTCTTAACTGTTATACTGGTTTACTCAACATACTAATTAAGCAACCGTAGTAGATTAATGCTTGCAACTGAGTAGATCTATTAAAAAGGTTTATCAGCTAATTAAACCTAAATAGGGCACATCCATCATCACAATAGATGAGCGCTTGGTCTACCCCACTCTTCTCTCTGACAATTGGGGTGTCTGACAGTTGGGGTATCAACTTGCAGGCTATGCATACCTATAAAACTCATCAAACTCATAAAACGAAATTATTACCCACGTGCACGTGGTACTTCGTAAAAGGGTTTCATAACTGTTATGTGTCATAACACCTTCAAGTAATTTGATTGGCTAATCATGAACTTTGACACTGCCTGGACTACTTTATTCATTCATAAAACGAACGTGAATTCATTCATGAGTATTTTACAACAACACTTATAATTAAAATGTGTCTCATTCTTCAGTTGATTCAGGAACTCGTACTCACCGCAATGATTGATGTTAATGAATAATTAACATATAGACCATGACTAGAGCAGAGCTTATAAGCACAAAGTTTAGAATGGAGCAATAGTTTTTGCTCTCAATCTTACTGTTGGGAATGACATTGCATAAAACGCTCAGTGAAATTAATGTGTTCGTAATGGTGCACAGTGAATTTATACTCACAAGGCAATAATAACCGAAAGGAAAGCCATTTCAACAGTGATGTTCGTATAAAACTTACATTCAATGAGGTTGTTTTAGCTTGATTACACATTCCGACGACGAGAAAACATGCGAATGGCGGCCGCCATGACATGACGTCATTCAAAGGAAGGATAACTCGCATCTCATGTCTTCGAGAAGGGAGATGTTATATTGCGTACGCTTCCTTCAGCATGACTAGTGCAACTGGTTCAGCCATACCAAACATCACGGATTATAGAATGTTTTGGTTTTAAAAACGTGAATATTTAACGTCGCAATATTATGAACTTATAGATGCTCTGACAGGGTTGATATTACTTCGCTGTTCCGTTCCTTTATAGGGACAACAGAAATATATTTTAAAACACAATAAATCGTATGAAATACATGTTTGTAATAAATAGGAATAATACATAACTCGTTCCCCTGTCATATCAAGTTTATGTCCCTCGTGAAATAATTTTGGTTTGTCTCTCGCCAAGGCTCGAGACAAAGCAAAATTATTTCACTCGGGACATAAACTTGATATGAAAGGGTATCCTATACTTATCCAGTGCATTAGTGTGGAGGTTGAGTTATGTAACCATGAGCTTCTATCTAGATCTTCGTATGTTTTGAAAGACGTCTAGCGATGACATTAAATGAAAGAAAAAACAGACTGTGTTTTGGCATTCATAAAATACGTATCTTTATTTTTTTATAAACTCTTCATATCTTTATCTGTAACATATTTCGGTTTACACACTTTATCATAATGAAATTGGTACTTGCAAAGAAATCGTCACCACATAACATCCGAGGTATTTAAGAAATCATCGTTTTCGAATCTCCTTACCTTGACTAAATATGAATCAAAAAGAGCTGTTTGGCTTGTTTTAGAATGACTGCAGTAATGATGTGTCAACAATTTTAAGTCATTGAAGATTATCTTATTTATGTCGGCAAAATGAATAAATTAATAAAGTGTCTATATTTTATACCTTTTTAACTTGAATGTCAAACAATCTGGTCGACCAACTTTTTGAAGAATCGAAGTGATTTGTGCATCCAAAGTGAATTTGAACTAATGGTATAATCAAAGTATCATACTCTATCTATGTTGCGAGAACTTCTTTACTAAACTGGTGTCTATAAAATATATTCAAAATTGTTTTATACTCTCTTGAAAGTGTGGGGTAATTTTTTTACACTTACACGTGAGTATATATTTGAATATGGATGGACATACAGGTCACATGACTGAAGTGCACGACTGCTGACTTCAGTAATTCAGTCTGTTATTGTGACTTTTGTGATGCGTTTGTTTATGAACAAATACACATATTACATATTAACATCAGTTATGCACAGCCAATTGGTCTTGTGATATGTGCTTATTATGCGATAATATCTGAAAAAAATTAAGTCGGCTGAAATTCAACAACACTACATCATTTAAATAAAACATAACTGAAACCCTAAAGATACTATGTCAATACTGCAGAAGTGTAAAAAGTGTTTCACTTTTTTAAAAAGCAATATATATATATATATATATATATATATATATAAGTATATATATATATATATGAGCCTAACGAAGATAATACCGACTTCTACCAGAATACTATGGACATTGTTAAGAATTATGGCAGTTATGAACTTAGTTATGAACAAACAATTAGACACTTACAACTATAAACACATCATTACCCACAAACGAGAGAAAAGTCTTTGAAATGATGATAGCTTTGATGTACAAGAATGTCAGCGTGAACGTAATTACGAAGCTAGACGTTTTAACTGGCGTCAACCCATCCCTCTTTAACAAGCAATACTGGAAGTGTTCTTTATTACACATGGCCTTTTACTTTCGATCAATAACAGTGATTTATATAATACTGGGATTTATCAGTGAAAATAGTTTATATTTTTGTGACTGATATAATTTGACGTCATAAAACAAATGGTCTGACGCAGTGAATTGGCTCATGACGTCATAGTGTTACTGTGGTGACAGGCTGTTCCTAGCGGCCACTCGGTGTGAAAACGACCCTCTTTTTCGGACGTTATTACAAGGATAACTTCATATGATAAATAGAATATCTCGTGAGGTAGAAACGTTATTTAATTTCACTCGTGGCTGCGCCACTCGTAAAAATAAAACCTTTCTACCTCACTCGATGACATAAAGAGGGTATTAGTCAAGAAAAGACAGATATCCTCTATATTTTTCCGAGTATAAACTCTAACCAATCACTAATCTCCATGTATATCTAGTTGGAGGAAAGAGGTTTTGAAATATAATGATTCATACCTAGAAAAGAAACACACAAACGTAATAAAAGATACAAACAAATAAAGGCTAAAATATAATATTAAACCTTAGATACTGAACCAGGTCCATATTCGATTACTTATCAATTACATTGCTCCTCATGATCAGAGGTAAAACGTGTTTTTATTACACCATTAGAATTTTTTTTTTAAAAAGAGAAAACAGTTTAGAAACTAGGCTTGAAGAACTAGAAAAGGAACTATACCTATATGAGGATAACAACACGAAGCCCAAACTACTGAATGAAATAAATGTTTTCAAACATGACTTAGATGAAATTGGCAATAATAAAACGGCCGGTATACTAATAACATCTTAAGCATATTGGATCAAAATGGTGACTAAACCACGTACATTGTATCCTACGACTTTGCAATGTTTTACCATTTGCTTGTAATGGTCCGGTGTTGCATATCTTTAGAAATAAGTTTCAGTTAATTAAGTGAATTTATAAGTTTTTCCCCATGTTAATCGGAAGAATCACTTTCTGTTATTTGACTTGATTTGACATGTGATTTCATTATTGATTCATAAAGACAACATTCTTGTCTTACTCCAACATGTTTAAATTCGGTGTCTAGGCGTTACAGTTATCCCCACTGAAAGTCTGCACTTTGTGAAAAAGGTATTCCGAATTAGCAACTGCAAAGAGTACCATATAATATGAAATGCTTCAGCTGCATTATGATAAATTTGTTCATATGCCTGGCTCTACAAAAAATTCTACAGAGTGATTTAACTGAAAAAAAATGAAAATTTATAACGTTATTGCCTATAATTGTTCACGAAGCACAGACTTATAATGGTTGCAATACAGATATGTTCATAACATCCTCCCAATAAGACAAGTTCTCTATAGAAATTGATATACGCCTTCACCAATATGTCCATTCTGTGAAACGGAAATATAAACTATTAACCATAACATAAACCACGTTAGAGTTAAAACTGGAATTTAAAAATAAAATTATTAAATTGGGAATGAAAGAACAACAATCGTGTAACAATAACTATTTATCATTTTACTTGTCAAACAATATATCTATAGATTCATGGTGATTTTATACCAAGTTTACTTCATTTAAAAATTGAAATCATATGCTACTTCAATATGTCATTAATGTCAACATATGTGTTTCTGTAAACAGGAACATAGGAAATGTTTTTTTTCTTCAATATTGTTCAACATTACATTTATTACTTGGAAAGTAATCGTGATTATAACAGAAGTGAACCGAGCAGCCAGTTACGAAGTTATCTATGTATATACCTCATTTATGAAAAATAAGTATTTACTATGTGAATAAATATACTGCTTTTGTCATGAAATGTAACTATTCCATTATTTGCCTCTACAAAATATGTAGAATAAAAACCCGATATCAACGGAACATTAACAAGAGTTTGAAAAGTGTTCAAAGTGCCGTGATATTTACAACGCTTAAGAACAAAAGTAAATATAATATTTTCAAATCTTTACAAATTTTTACAAAGGGATTATTGTAGTTGGAACTTAATATTTTGTCTTTGTCTTGAGACAATGATATTAATTACCTTCATTAGATTATAAATATCTCATAAATACAATCGAAAATGTATTCCATTGTACATGTAGCAGAAATTCATGCAGCGCTAATGACACATGGATGCCTGTGCACAAACAATAAGGTTACCTTAAATCACACGTTAGCTTAATGCAATGTTAAATGATGGCACTAAGATTAGTGTTAGTGTTAAGGTTGTTTAATGCAACGACCCCATGGTATAATACATTCTTTAAGTACGATCTTAATTGGAACACGTGATTTATGATATCACATTGTCAAATAAAAATTACTTTGAAACTATCATCATTCCACGCAGCGTTAATGACGCATGGTATAATTAATTACAAAAGTGATATCCTAAATGGAATACATGATATATGATATTACACTGTCAACAAAATTAAAAACAACTTTTGAATTTACTCACAAGTTACCCATGAAAGATGGAATCCAAAGCAAAAGCAGTTCAACTCTTTCTCTTCGCTTCTGCTTTATGCCATGGGGTAGGTAATTAATCAATTCAAACTGAAAACATGTCCATAGATTCTATGGTTAATTATCTTTCAAGAACAATGACAACAATAATAATTGAAAACATAATTGATAAACTTTAACTAATTAATATTGCCATAAACGGATTGCTTATGCCGTGTTTGTCTTTCAGGGGATCTTTTTAAGTATCATTGGTCCAACACTACCGGACTTGCAATGCTTATTTAGTGTCAAGATTGGGGAGGTCGCATCGCTTTTTCTGGTACTTGGCTTGGCAAATGTTGGAGCTAGTTCGATTGCACCATTCCTCATTAAGATGATTAATATTTACAATCTGATGGCCAGTACGATACTGATATACAGCATTGGAATAGGAGTTGTTGCTCTGACACCTTACATCTATGTGGCCTGGGTCAGTCTTTTCACAACAGGATTTGCCAATGGTGTATATTTCGTGTGTAAGTAGCTTTTGTTGCTATTCTAGAAAGGTAGAAACAAGTGTCATCTTGTGAGAGTAAGTACTTAACGTTCAAGGTTTGATAGTGCATGTATGTCAATGATGTAAGAAGCTAGATATTTTACGAGATACATTTACAGTTTCTAAATGAAGAAATACAAATGATCTTATATCCACTGCCAATTAACAATCGAATAACAAGTTTCACCCTTCTGAGATACAATTTAAATAAATATAAATATAAATTAAAGAAAATATAAAATTGTAAGAAGGTAAAGATGTTATAGCATACAGTGATAATGTACATAAGTGAAGTAATATGTCTGATATAATCTTTTTCGAAATACTGAAAATTTTCCACTGCTGTCTGCACACTCAATAATAACTATGGATGCTATAAATGGTAATCCCAGTTTAATGCATATAAGCATACATTCGCTGACTCATTCTGATATAGGGTTGGGGAACATACATTGAAATCCTTCCTGTAAGGTGAAATAGATTTTTTTAAAATTTAACTTTGTTATGTAAGCATATTTTCCCAACGATCTGATTAGTCGAGAGGCAACCACATGACCGTCAACAGAAAAGCATATTGAATCCAACCAAAAGCCGTATTGACTTGGGTGACGTCACATGATTGTTGCATGACGTCATGCATATGCTATTGTTATCATGACGTCATGTGACAGATATCCAATCTTTTGACTGTATTTCATTGTTTTCCTTTCGTTTCTGTATTAAATGCATAATAAAACAATTATGGACTGGATAATTCGGTCAATACCTGTTTTAATGGATCCGATAAAACAATATTGATGCGGACTATTGTTTTCTCGGGTCAACAAAACCAGCTATTGACATCATCACCAGTCTGTAATTGTATAATATTTTCCATCGGACAATATGAATTTGATAACATATCACCTTGCCAGCCATTTGAGATTTGACGATCTTAAAAGAAATAAGAAATAATGGTGAATTATCTATGTATTCAAATTGTTAACAGGTATATTGCGTTTTTCTTCAGGTGCTATGGTAGTCAGCAGCATAATCTTCAAGGGTGAGACATACGCATGGCACATCCAAGCAACTGCTTTATCTCTTGGCAGCTGTCTGGGGCCTCTCATCGCAAAACCTTTTATTGGAATAACGGAGTCACTCATATCCAATGAAAGTGATTCATCACAAAATCTCAAAGATGGCTTATCATATAATTTGTCTGGGAATGTGTCCCCATATTGTGAGTTTACAGTGTCGCATGTAAATATCTTATATTTCATAACTGGAGTTATTGGGTTGCCTATGTCATTCGGTGTTTGTTTATTCTATCTATTGGTGAAACCTGAAGTACAGGACGGGAATATTCCAAACAAAAAACTGTGCCAGATTGAAACCAATGGGATAACAGCGACGAAGACTGCATACATGTTGATAGTCTTCCTTTCCTTCCCAATGGCATATGGGTTAGCATTTACTTACGGAAGTTATCTGACGACAATTGCTGTTGGTAGTACTCTGCAGTTTGGGGTTCAGAAAAGTGCTTTGATGACGTCCATATTTTGGTTAATGTTCTTGATTGGTAGAGTAGCGTCTACTGTTTTAAGCAACCATATCGAACAACAAACAATCATGTATATATGTCTGACAGGTCAATTTGTATCCTCAGGATTTTTGTGCTTGTATGAAACCTTGGGTGAAATTGGATTTTGGATTGGATCGCTTGCTCTTGCTTTTATGTCAGGTCCAAATTATGCATGTTTGGTTGCATGGAGTGGCGATTACATTACACTTACACCAACCATTTGGAGCATATACTCTATCATGGATTATGCAGGAACAACACTTCTGCCTTATTCCTCTGGCATTCTAATAAGCATGTATGGACAAAACGCTCATGTGTATTTTACTTTTGCCTTAAGTGTGCTTGAAGTCTGTCTGTATCTAACTGCACATTACCTTGGCACTAAAGGAAGTGAAAGATGATGATAGTGAAATGATGCATATCATTAAGAACAATGACAGTGCTTATGACGCTCCTAATGGATATTTTCAATATGAAAACAAATAAATATATTTACACAATAATCCTTTGTGATAGTCATATTAGATGAAGATAAATTAATGGATGATCAAAGCTTCTAGTGTTGGTAACATCTGGAGAATTAGGGAAAATATCATTGATATACAACTTTTTATTATGCATATGTGATGTTTTGAGATTTTAACGTCAATGTGAGACAAGCTGTGAACATTTTAAAATATGAAATATATCTCCGAAAAAAATGCATAAAAATGTCAAATTTAAAGCACTCAACGTTCCTACCAATATCCCCATGTGTTGTTGTTGATCACTCTTGTACCTTCATATAGTCTCTTCTAATTTGAAAAAAAAAATTTCAAGGTTAGGAACATACTGTATGGAGGTTGCAATTTACTTTTAGGACCACATTTCCAAACTTAAAGTTTGACGTGCATATGTGGAATTGGGAATGTGCTGTGAGAAACGCATTTTTATTTTGAATCAGAGAATGTTTGACTATTGTCAGCTTTCCTAGACGTGAGGCTTAATTTCAATCCCTTATCGAGCAGTGAGGTCATTAAGCTGATAAGCAATGAGATGAACAACAACGTTTTAAGATAAGATACGAAATCTTTATTCTTATACAACTGTTATTGAGATTAAAATTGCAAAGTTCTGAGTTGTTGTTAAAGTCTGGCTATCTTGCGAGTTCTTGTTTTACATTTCTTGTGTTATTTAAGCCATGAGTCCCACGTTTGTGGTCTGGGCATTGCCGCGTTTTGATTTGTGGTAATGGAGCTGGGATATGGTCTCCTGGGACGTTGTAGCTTTGAGGTTGCAGTGGTAATAGCGGTGGGGTAACCTTGGAGGAAGTTCTTTAACTCCCAGAATTTCTTGAAACAATTCTGGAGGTCTCAAAAGTTCCCATTTCTGATGTTGAGTGCTTGTCTCACGAGCACAAATAGTGGTACGAAGTCTACTGTCTGTAGCACTGTGGTGGTAGTGCTGGTGGGAATCTCCGCCTTGAGATTCAGGATAGATTCTGCTTAGCTCTTTCACTGGAAGATCTAGATATGTGAGCGGCTAATTCGGGTTTAGAGGTGGCCTGTGGTGAAGCGGTGATTACTATGTATTTTTCCGGCAGGAGGTCTGAAACCAGGCAACACTCTAAAAAGTCTATGTGGACTTGTGGTGGGTGCAACCGAATGAAAATGTAGGATGTACTTAGGTGGTGCTGCTTTTTATAATGTTAGTTAAAGTGTCAAGTGTTAAGTAAACGTTAATAGACATTTTATGGCAAGTTAGCATAGGTAAAGAAGGATATTGTATATCTGATTAGATAAAGAAGTTGATGCAAAGAATTGAATAAAGTTTCCGAATAAACTTGGAAAAACTGTTTGAGTTTATTTAAGTGCAGAGAGGTCCGTGGTTCTTAGAGACTCTTGGGCCTCTCCAAACGGTTTGGTAGGAGAGGAGAACAAGACGAGAGACTTGGTAAAAATGAACAGGTTATATTGATTATTGAAGAGACTACTGTGCCTATGATATGGAGGTACGGTTTTGTACATGGCGATTGTGACGGCGACACCATAGTTCATAAATCATAAATGTTCTTATGATATCAACATGAGTGAAACCCGGTCAGTTCTGTATGAGTGAATCTGTAAAGTGAGTAGAGATGTCATAAAGTGGTTGCAATTGTGACGCAGTTGTACGGGGTATACCTGTATAACACCGAGGGGTTAGTACCTGCAGAGTGGGAATCACAGTACAGTTGGTACGTGGTACCCAATTAGGGCTGGCAGCGATTTATTACGAATTTGTGCAGGTGGTAGGATGGGACTCCCGTCTCTCCCAGCTACTAGGCAGCTTGATTTTCTATCCTAGAGTCCGTGTGCCTGAGACAGATACCGGAAACAGATGTCCCTTTTTGTAAACAGTCTAAAGATGCTGTAAATTATGAAGTTAAAGGTACATCCATTGTGTTGTTGGGGGTCAAATATGCCAAACGTTAAAAATGGTGTTAGTTAATCGAGAAGTACCGACTGTTATCGAAAACTACCATTTTGATGATAGTAGACTTAGCATATTGACGATATGAAGGTAAAAGTAGTAATTTCTGATCGAAAACCGGACAATGCACAGCTTGTGGCGCGCGTCAAAGAGTCAAACGTAATTTTGGAATCTTATTTATAACCGACAAAAAGACAAATTTGAGTTGATAATGTTTAATAGGTCCCATAACTACCGTGCATGTAAATGGGACGTGCAGTTTCGGTTTCTGCACATGCATAATTATGTTACTCAATTTTAATTGGAAACTAGCAATTATGATATATTTGGCGATTGGGGATAAATATGCAAGCTGAGTGAATTAATTTGTATTGTACACAGCACATGTGGTGAGTTGGAACGTATTAAAGCCAAATAATATTTTATGAAACACAATTGATGTACCTTTAATGCGAGTGCAAGGGGTAAGCAAAAAAGACATCATGAAATCAATGCGATCCCGCGAATCTGTTTTCCTTATTAAAATGAGACACACTGATACTGATTGTAGATTGACGAATTAGCGTAATGAAACCTCTAAGTACAATAGTCATACATTAAGTATATTTGACCTCCCAGCTCCGACCTAATAGTTTGATGGTTCAAATGAATGATAACCGAGAGTCAAAGTCAAAGTCAAAAGTTCTTTATTGTATTCGAGGCCTCTGGCCCATATACATTTGAGTTACATGCATTATTAATCACCAGTTCAATAACAAATTAAATGGGTACAAAGGTGATTGATTTTAACTTATCATCTCGATGAGATATGGCATAGGTAACATATTTCAGAAGAAAGGATTTGTTTAAATGCTAAAGCAGGAGGCTTGGAAAGATAATAATCATGGATAAACTTTTTCCGTAAATCGTCGTAAGATTGACAAACAAATAGAAAATGGATTTCGTCTTCAACGGCTACTTTACACAATGGACATATTCTATTGCTTTTGTCGATCGATTTGTACCTACCTTCATTAATCATTAAATTTGACAGACCTAATCTGAATCGTATCAATGAATACCTTAACTTCTTGGATGTTAAATGTGAAAGATATCTTTCGGGTTGGAGTAGGCTTTTAAAGAGTCTATATGAATCATAACGTGAGCTATTATCTAATGTCGACTGCCAATCTTGATTAAACATATTTAATGCTGTTTCTCGAAATTGATACAAGAAAAGGTTTATATTACCAACAGTCTGGCTCAGCCAAACAAAACCATAACCATGAGAAAACAAAAGATTTCGAACGTGGGATGCCCATGTTACTTTCCCTAAATCATCTAAATGAACAAGCATGTTGTAAGCCTTCTTAGGTAGTCTATATTCATGCATACATATTATTTTTAACCAAAATTTCAAACATCTAACATAAGCATTAATGTATAACGGGTATCTCCCACATTCCCCATATACCATACATGTTGGAGTCGACTGACCGACACAAAGGAACTTTTTACACGCTAACAGATGTACCTTTTCGATGCATTCAAAACGTTGGAATCCCCATATTTCTGATCCATAAAGTAAAATTGGTTGTATTTGACAATCAAAAAGTTTAAAATATATTTTAGGCGTCAACACGCCAAAATTATGCATAATTGAAAGCAAATTTATTAAAGCTTTCCTTGCTCTTAATGCTAAATCTGCAAGAGATTTCTTTAAATTTACTGTTGTATTAAACAAAAATCCCATATATTTATACTCGTTACTTATAATCACGGGCTGATTATCATAAAACCATTTTTCTTTAGATGCTACCGCCCCACCTTTTCTGAAAATTACAATATTTGTTTTATCCAAATTAACAGTTAATCTATATGTTTTAGAGTAATGTTCTAAAATATTTAACTGGTTTTGTAGCCCAACTACTGTTTCTGAAATAAGGACAATATCATCGGCAAATAGAAGTATAAACATTTCTATCAGATCTGGGAACATTTGAACACCATGTTTCCCGTTCGTTATAACTTCATGGTATAAATCATTGATAAAGAAGGAAAAGAGAATTGGACTGAGAACACAACCCTGTCGCAAACCTATTGGACAATCAAAAAAGTCAGTCATATTTTCACCACAACGTACACAAGCTTTAAAGTTTTCATACATTGACTTCAACAATTTATACATTTTCCCTTTTAGACCAGAATTGCGTAAACAATACCAAAGTTTTGATCGATCAACCGAATCAAACGCTTTCTGGAAATCAACAAAAGCAACATATAGCTTACGCTTTCGTCGAGATAAGGATTTCTGAAGTAATGCAAACAGTGTAAATATATGATCTGATGTTGAATATTTTTTTCTGAAACCAGCTTGCGATTCTGGGATAATATGATTCATATTTGACCATCTTGAAAGTCTATTATTAAGAATTGTGTTGAAAACTTTCAGTCATATAACCCCCTTATCAGATAACTTCCACCTGTTATTGACAGGTATTGTTTTTATATGTCTATTCCTTATACTTAATTGTAGGAGAAAACATTTGAACTTAATGTGATTCTAACATGGATTCGATACCAATTTATATCATTCGGAGCTTAACTGCGGCAGCGTGAGGCTTCGAATGATAAAAAATGGTATTTAATCTGGGTTTATCTCCATTCTACCTAGATGAGATCTCAGAATATTTTTATTGTGTTTCTTTGACTGGGTGATATAGTATTTAACTGAGTGATGTAGTAATCGGTTGAATCCCCTTTTCATCAGTTATGACAGTGTCACATTCCGTTGTTTCGATGCTTTAGAAATGCAATAATTAGTGCAATTAACAGTTCATTTATATTTAAAAATGATAACTAAGTGACGACATACAGTTCAATCAAATAGAACCTATTGGCAGGGAGATGGAAATCTTGATATTTCCTCCACCACTTGTCGAACTGACATTCACGATAGTTTCTTGTGAAGTCGTATATATATCTGCTTGAGTTTATGATGTAATTGTATTCGAACCACAACTTATTCACTCTTGGCTAATCACAGTTGTGTAGTCAGTGTGCCACTTGAAATCAATATGTGATCTTTGACAGAAACATTCATAATAAGGATGTGATCAAATCACTTGAATTAGGCGAAGTATGTCGAAACAAGTAGGTCATCATAGTTTTAATTATCTAGTTGTGTGTAACTGTTTCGAAGCTACCTTCGAACGGCACACTACGTTGACTCCTGTTGTTATTGGCTACTGTATTTTAACTGTTCAAAATCTCGATTTACAGACCAAATTCTGGAGAAAGAAAACATGATTGAAACTGCAAAGTGATGATAACAGATGTACGCATGTTTATTTCAATGACATAGTTTGCCTTAGAATGTTTTGTCATCATGTATTCATACGCAGTAAATCCTCTATTACAAAAGTCCTGTTTGAGCACCCATTCTACTATAAAATTAACACAATAAAACAAGGATCTTAAAATGTCTTGGTAGAATTACACTATTAAAATCTAAAATCGATTGTTTGCAAGATGCTCCATTAGACCCAACCAACAAAATGGATCCCATAGCCAGAACATTTCAACTGTGCCTTTTATTATATGGTTGACATAAGAGATTGACAGATACATGTAGGTTGTTCACTAGCAATTTTATGGGACCTGAAAGGAAAGTTAAGGATACTTTGACATTGGACACTGTTCTTGGCTTCTACCTTTATACCATATCAACTCAGATTTTCCAGCATCTGAAATACTCGCTGTGTAGCTATTAGAATATTTGCCACGATATTGTTTCTCGTTAAACATCTGCATTGCTAAAATGTTTAAATGTGTATTTTAATCACTATATATTTAAAATATAGGGTTTGTCTACTTTCATTTGCTGGTTTCCTGTTGGGACTTAATCTTAGAACTGTTGAGTTAAAGGAGAATAATATAGAAAAACCTTAGTTTCAATATGTTCAACGGGATTGTTTAAGACATAGTCTATCATAAAAAATATTAAAATGACACATTTAATTTAGAAACGTTGAACAAATGTTTTCGGTACGAGCCATTTTCCGGAAAGACCCGAGAGGTAATCAGGCTGGCAGCAGTCACGTGATATGACGTCAAATATGCTCTCACCCAGGCTGAGGCAGAAGCAGCGATTGTTCTACGTTCGTAGTACTATTACGGTTTCCTCGGATAGCAATGGTAGTGTTGATTTTCAACCAACAGACTTAAACAACATCCGTCCTTATCAGTATGAACCTATTGTGAATCAAGATGTAGCTGAACACCAGGAATCTATGGAAGGGGATTTGTGCCACAAATGAAGACATGTTGACTTGTAACTTGTAAAGTGTAACATGTCTTTCTCAACCATACAAGTCTCGAAAAGACAAGTCCAACCATGCAAAACAAACATTTTAATTCTGTCAATCGTAACTTCGCAATCTCAACTTTATAAAGTTGAAATGTAATTCTAGAAATCGTCAAAGTCGAAAAGTCAACTTGTCATTTTAATTATTAAATCTAAATAACATGCACATTTTGTAATGTTACAAGTTACGTTTGACAAATGAAAAATGGAAAATGAGGAGTTGCAAAGTCAGCTTTGTAAAACGGACTTCAGCATTTCGAGACTGACATGACTTGTATAGTTGCGAATGCAATGTTTCAAATTACATCTCTACATGAATTCGCATTGACCATATTTGGAAGTTTCCCGAACATTGCCGATGTTTTCCGAGGACGAGAGGCATTTGCTAAAAAACGAGCCCTCCCTTGCCGCTGTCCCAGATGGGGAATCCCTTAGTCATATTTTGAGCCCAAAGCTGGACGAATTGACCACGCCCCCTGAAAATCAAGGGACGTAACTCTTGTTATGTCCTACAAACAAACGCACGTTGTCAGTTCACGGAGCGCTACTGTCACTTACATTCCGTTTGATAGTGTCGCTTAGTAATTAAATGCCAAACGAAAATACCAATTTAAAATTCATTCTTAGGTATTCTAATTATTATTTCAAAAAAAATTAAGGACATTTGACAAACAATTTTCTTTTGCAACGCAAAACGAATGCGGAAGTAATGTAAATGTGGGATGACACTGACAGACATAAAGGATCGCATGGCTTGATTGGCATTGATGCTATGATAAATGTATCCGATCCGTTATCATAAAACTTCTTTCACTTACATGTAAAACATCAGATTTACAAACCATATATAGACATCCTACACCCGAAAAAATTAATAACTTTCTGTGCGTTCATTTACACATTATCTTCTCTAAGTTCAATCACGTCAACATTCACTTTTTTATACTCCAATTTTACTTGTATTCAGTAAAGTCTTTTGCATTCAGAAATGAATATCCAATTTTTTATAAAGAATATCCAGATATTGAAAGCATATAAACGTTAGTGGGGAAGAAATTGAGAGAAATACATAAGCCAGGGTTGATAACTTTATTTTTAATTTTAAAATATGTTAAATTTACCACAAAGCAATGATCTAAATCAGGTAACTTCATATACTTGTTTTTAAAAAATGCATTGCACTTTAATTATAATTGGAAACTGTTCTGAGTGTCAATACGTCTTATTCTTACAGACAAATAATCAAGGGGAAATGTTCTTAGGCTGAGTTGAATTTATCTCTTTTTTAATTATTTTACAAACTTTTCTCAACTAGTTTAAATTATTTATTGGTTTTGAATATGTTAATTTATCTATTTTCATTTACTTATCAAGCAAACTATATTTTTTAGTATTTGAAGCAGTGAAAAGTGTATTGTTGTGGGACAGAAATATATTTGTCCATGATTCATATGTCCGTTAATTCTATATAAAGAATCACATTACTGAATTCAAGTATTAAATGTAAATCATAAGCCTAGATCAGTTGTTTCACACTTTAAACAATAAACATTCAACTTCTACATGCAATATTTTCAATATGAAAATAATTATGAATATAGAATGCAAAATGAAAATAGAATTGTATCACTGGTAATTTCAAAAATATAATTGCACTGTTGAATTAAAAAATTAAATAGACTGTAACATATACAGGATATAAAAATAATATAAATAAAACGTACAATTTCACTAAAATGGTCATTCATGAATACATTGACATGCGTATTGTTTTTAATAAATTAAATATGTGTTTTATTAACTCATATATGAAACGATGATAATTTTTATTTAGATAATTGTTCCTATAATTTATGTTTTACAACAATATGTCTCCCCTAAACATACGTCTTTGCCGTGTCTATTAACACTTTTATTTGTTAGTCTTTAATGTAACAAACTCATTGTAGTAGAAATATATATCAAATTATTAATTTAAAAGTTCAAAGAAAAGATATGATCATTCAATTGATGTGTTGTCAAGGAAAAACACAACACAATCCGACTAGAAGTTGCAGAATGGGCTTCTTTATACACATATTTCAAGGATTAGTGTGTTTGAAAAGTCCAGAAACTGTACTAAGAGTGTGACATTTTAGATGTTCAGTATATATTTATAAATAGAGCAATCTACACAAGAGAGCTGCTGAAAATGAAAATAAGTCATTCAAATATTTGTTCTTTCTGTAAATCTGAACCAGAAAGTTTGCAATATGTTTTCATAAATGTAATCACGTAAATGAATTTTGGGGAATCGAAAGTTCCATGAACAATCGTCTTTTATCAGCCAAAACTGGCTCCCTGCTTGTGTGAGATCATGCGATATCGACAAGCGATATCAACATTGTAGATAACGCTAAATCGCTCGGATATTAAAAACAACGCCTTTCTCAATTTTTTAATTTTTTAAAACAATATTTCCAGGCTTAAAAATTGTTTCTTAGCTCTGCACTTCCTTTATGTGTGTTTCACTTTTGTCTGTATACCTGCATTCTCTTCCCACAGAGGTTACTCCCTTTAGATCGGAAATCTGAAGGGAGTAACCTCTGTGGGAAGAGAATGGTATACCTGTGAAATGAACTTAATAAAACATTTGAAAATAATGTTTCATTGAGCTATACCTTACGGATTTTTAGTTCTGCCCCAGAAAGGAATCCAAGTTGCGTTTCCATTGAAACGGGGAAAAAATACCGAACTGTGACCAGTGTTGCGACTATCCCAAAGCTGAGACAGGAAAATGACATTAATTTTGTAGACCCAAATCAAAGCAGTCCGTGACACTGGCAGTAATTTATGTTTCGAAACCACTTGAAATTATGTAATGTTTATTTTGAAAAGTTACAAATATTTACCATCATGTATTTATTTTAAAAATGTCGATAAATTATCTAACAAAAATCGAATGTGAAAAAATTTCCCGACCAACTGTTTTTTTGTGTTATTAATTCTTTTTTTACAAAAGACTCAATGTTTTCTTTATACTCATTTGATACAGAGTGTTTTACTTATGAAGGCATTAAACATGTAGTTTTATATTATGCCAACTCTTTATACACGTATAGATATCATTATACCCGAGTGTAAACTGCAATCCTGTATACCATTTTACAATCAAATGCAAAAAAAAAAATAATCAACACCCTTCTGGGTCACAAGAAAGTGTACGATTTATTACTTGACTCACACAAGTAATTTATCATAAATCATAAATGGGAATACGTCACTGATTCAAAATAAACTGATCTGGATTGGGAGTGTTTTAGCTTATACATATACAACTGCATGTAGCAAGAAAGGATTTACTCCAACTATCTTGTATATTTAAAAAAATAAATAAATCATACATACATACAATAGGCCTACTATAATATCACAAAATACATATATATTAATCTTGACCAGGAAGCATATTTCTTAAAAGTGTGGTCTAGCTATTCCTATGTTATTTAGAACAAATGAATAGACAATTTACAACTTTTCTGTAAATGTGTTCAATTATTTATGTTGATTCTGCTTTCATTTTGAACTGTAAACTTATTTGTATGGTCATCCTGGAATGTAGATAAACAAATGTTTTATTTTCCTTTGTTGTGTTTGACCAGTACCTTCCTCCACGTGAAAATGTAAATTGACCCTCCACATATAACAAACACATTTGCTGAAGATCCGATGTCGTATATTTGGATTACTTTGATCAATCTGATGCAAAAATGTATTGATTATATCATAAACATATTTAATGAACAAACAGTGGCAAATCGGGGGGGGGGGGGGGGGGGGGGGGGGGGGGGGGGGGGTCATGATTACACAATGAGACATTTAATATGTGCCGACCATCGGGCTTGCAACAGAAATAACCGCGTCTCGAGCGTTCGGGCGGGCAGTTACTTCCTCCACAGTAAAATGCGATGGTCTCCTATAATGTTTTAGTCAATATGCTTTTGTCAACAGTATGCTAATGGTGGGAAAACTAGTATGCAACTTTCAAATATGTGTTAGTAGTTGCTGAGAGATGCTTGCCAAGGGAGAAGTCATTGTTGAACATTGTGTTTATCGGATCGGGATTATTCGTTCCTTTCCGCTAATGTCCGTAATATTCCAAATATGGTCAATGCGAAATCGTGTAGAGATGTGATTTGTAACATTGCAATCGTAACTATGTAAGTCGTGTCAGTCTGGAAATGCTAAAGTCCGTTTTACAAAGCTGACTTTGCAACTCCTCATTTTCCATTTTTCATTTGTCAAACGTAACTTGTAACATTACACAATGTGTATATTATTTAGATTTAATAATTAGAAATGACAAGTTGACTTTTCGACTTTGATGATTTCTAGAATTACATTTCAACTTTTCAAAGTTGAGAATGCGAAGTTACGATTGACAGGATTAAAATGTTAGTTTTGCATGGTTGGACTTGTCTTTTCGAGACTTGTATGGTTGTGAACGACATGTTACACTTTACAAGTTACAAGTCAACATGTCTTCATTTGTGACACAAATCCCCTTCCATAGGAATCAAGTGAGGACGAGCTGTCAGATGTCAACTCTGAGAGAGTTGGAAATACCGATAAGTACATTGGGACTGGAAAACTGTAACATTACAATTTGATCACAATTAGTAGTGGATTATGCCGTACATTGAATACTCAATGATTACATACAGCTAAAATTGGTGTATAACAACGTATATGATGATAATTTATTAAAATTCGTCCACACCACTGTTCAATAGTAATCAAAGAAAGAAAGATCTATAAATAAGCAAATGTGACATTGGGCAATCACGAAAAACTTACTACCATTATAGGGAACCCGTGATATTATAAGCCAGTAATTACGTAGTGTAGCTGGTAATCAAATATTTTCATAAAGATAGAACTATTAACCGAATGTATCCTAACCAGAATGTCCAATTTTATTTATTTGTTTTATACAGGCGTGACTTTTGTCACTGTGTTCCAATGACCACTGGTCCAGAAAGCAAGTGTTGGCAAGAAATTTAACAGGCAGAACGCATGTGTGATGGGGATTTGACATGAGCATTAGACGTTTATAATAGTCGGTCAAAGGATTCAAGTTCGCAAAATCCTAAGTGTCACAAATGTGGACAATGTACATATACAAACTCACAGGCAAAAGAAACGCTGGTTTGATAAACTTCATCATAATATGGATCCAAACCTGAAACGATGATTCGATTAGATATTAAAGGATTCTCACAAAGCATTTCAACCTTTTCAATTAAGATGCACCCGGAATATGTGTTAGAATCAAGTATAAATTATGCACAGAAACCTTCCTTAGCATAGCATCAAATTGAATTATATTTCACCAAATAGTATTCCACTTTTAGCGCCTGAGCAGCGAGAGAGAGAGAGAGAGTCATTGCAATGTTGCACGCCGGTACGACTCAGGGCAGAGTTGCTGAAATCATGAACTGCCACATAACCACAATCAAGAGATTGGTGAAACGTCTCAGGGATACTGGCCGGACATGAGACAGATCACGAAGCGGAAGACCAAGGGGAACTACGGCAAACGAAGACCGCTATGCGCTATGCTTCACCTACGTAATAGATTTATTACTGTGACGTCATCAGCAAGAACTGCTTTTCAATACACCGTCAGCAGAAAGACCGTAGCCAGACGTCTCCACCATTTCGGCATCAGAGCTTAAAGGTAGGGTTCTGTTGCCATCTTGGATATTTTGCATTACGTGAAATGAAAACACGCTATATTGTACCCAATTTGGCAACTTTTTGATAAATAAAGACATACACTGATAGAATATTTACATAGTAACACATAACATGTAATACAACTAATAAACAAGTTGCTGTTATGCTGTAGCGACGCTTTCCCGATGAATGGCTTCAGTTCTCATTGTTTTATTTTTCAACAAATGTGCGCTTGTGTTTATCAAGTTGTGAAATATAAAGTCATCAAAATGTTAACTTAATTTGTATCTTTAAATTTCACTGTATTTTAATCATGTATTAATAACATATATGTGTAAACAGGAATATCCTCCCGAATTTCGTTTCCATAAAAATACCCCGATAGAACCTTCGTGTTAACGACCCCTGAGAGGAATGACTTTGACCAGATAACATCATCTCAACAGAATAAAATGGGCAATACTGTAGAGCAATTACGACGAAATAATTGAGACAGAGTTCTCTTTACTGATGAGAGCAGGTTCCAGGTGTACAGTGTTGACGGCCGAACATGAGTGTACTGGCGTAGAGGGGAACGTACGTCATGCTGTTGCGTTCAAGAAGGGCAACCCCATGGCGGTGGCAGTGTCTGGAATGATTTTTGTGGTGACACCAAGACTGATCTTGTGATTATGAATGGTAACTTGAACGCTAACGGCTATATCAACAATGTCCTGACCTCAGTCGTAGTTCCATTCCTTCAGAACAACCCACGAAAGCTGCATCAACAGGACAATGCCACCGACTTACTCAAACAAACTATTTCGAAATAACAAGGTAATCACACCTCATCTATTTCATTTTTCATTAAAGTTCTCAAGGATCCTTCGGAGACACTGACGTTGCCTAAGTGTCTTGAAGGGTAAGGCGCAGGATACATATGCATCATTATCTGTTGCACAGTGTTCAGATTATGATTTCGTTTTAAGGATCCTTCTGAAAGATTTGGAGTTACCGCCCGAACGTTTATAACTAGAAGGTGTTTTTACTCATAAAAATTCAATTTCAGTTATTACCCTTTTAAAAGTCAAAGTCAAAATTATTGCCATGGAAACAGAACGAAATTAGATTTGGTGAGGATAGGTCACATCGTTTTAGAGATCTGCTCAGGATAAAAACTCACCCTTCTAAACGACAAAGTCCAAACTGTTACCATGGAAACTGACAAAATTCAATTTAAAAAAAGTTAATTCCTCAAAAGGCCTGAAAGACCCAATGGGCTTATGGCATGGCATGGTGTCCTGCGTCCATCCATCCATCTGTCTGTCCGTCCGTCTGTAAACCTTTCGCTCTTTCAACTTCTTCTCAAGAACCAATCACTCTAGAGCTGAAATTGTATGTGCAGAATCCTTGGCCTATAGGGGTTCTCAATTGTAGATTTCGTGACCCTGTGATGCCAAATAAGGTCACAAGGGAAAATGGGGATTCTAAATTGTAGAGCTTTTAACCTCATAACCACAAATAGGGTCACAGAGGTCACAACCTTAAAACCTATTTTCATCTTCTATTCCAGTACCAAAAGGTCTAGAGAGCTGAAATGTTGTGGGCATACTCCTTGGAAAATGGGGATTCTAAATTGTAGAGCTGTTGACCTCATGACCTTAAATAGGGTCACAGAGGTCACAACCTTAAAAACCTATTTTCATCTTCTTCTCCAGTACCAAAAGGTCTAGAGAGCTGAAATGTTGTGGGCAGACTCCTTGAAAACTGGGGATTCTAAATTGTAGCGCTGTTGACCTCATGACCACAAATAGGTTCACAGAGGTCACAACCTTTAAAACCTATGTTCATCTTCTCAAGTACCAAAAGGTCTAGAGAAGCTGAACTGGTGTGTTCAGATTCCTTTGCCAATGGAATTTAGATTTCGTGACCCCATGACCTCAAATAGGGTCACAAGGGTCACAACCTTAAAAACCTATTTCGACTTCTTTCCAGAACCAATAATTCTAGAGAGCTTAAATTGTTATGCAGACTCCTTGGCCAATGGTGATTCTAAAGTGTAGACTTCATGACCTTAAATAGGGTCACAGAGGTCACAACCTTTAAAATCTATTTTCATCTTCTCTAGTACCAAAAGGTCTAGAGAAGCTGAACTGGTGTGTTCAGATTCCTTTGCCAATGGGGATTCTAAATTTAGATTTCGTGACCCCATGACCTCAAATAGGGTCAAAAGGGTCACAACCTTAAAAACCTATTTCTCCTTTTTTTCTAGAACCAATAATAATAGAGAGCTGAAATTTATATGCAGACTCCTTGGCCAATGGTGATTCTAAATTGTAGATTTAGTGACTCCGTGACCCCAAATAGGGGCACAAGGGACACAACCTTAAAAACCTATTTTCATCTTCTTCTCAAGTATCTACAGGTCTAGAGAGCTGAAATGTTGTGTACAAACTCCTTAGGCAATGGGGATTCTAAATTGTAGAACCTATTTTTGACTTATTTCTAGTTCTAGAAAAGCTCTAGAACAAGCTGAGAACAATTGTTCGGTTTTGCAGACAATACCAATCCTGATGAGCTACAGAGTCCATGGCTCTATTTTTGTACCTATGGAGAAGGAAAATTCGTCTGATGGATGGTGTCGTTATATTTTTTAATATTTTTAAGCAGTTTGTTTTTAATGGAGGCGAGTGTTTCTTCTGATCTCAAGACATATTTGGATGAATGTAAGGTAGATGTTTTACATGATGCAGCAATTGGTTATTGTTTGAACCATTCAATTCAACTCTCAATATTTTCCCCATTTGCAAAATGCACAATCGAAGTACCATTATTTTAAATGCAACATTCAAAGGAGCTGTAACACGTCCCTGGTAACGTTCAGAACAAAACTTGCAACTGCTTGTATAACTTAAATATATGTAAATATATGTGTAAGCAGTGCAACAGCTTCGTTCATTCTGGTTACACGATTTGTCTTTGTTATTTCATCTTTGATCATTCTTATTCCCATCCTAAGAAATATACCCGATTACAATTTGACTTAACGTTGGGATTATACTATTTTAAATTATCTAAAGTTGATTCCAGCAGTTTATTCATGTTCAAAATAGTTTGAAAGCAGAAACGTATACTATGATTACATGTTTTTTTTGTTATTGCAGGAGTGCGATGTTTTAGTAGCTAGATGCTACTATGCTTGATACTAAGGAAACAACATTTTTTACCACAAATTGTGTCATGCTCGTTTCTGATTGGCTAAGTGCAAGAATACACCATACCGTACACAAACATCCTCGAAATAATAGGACTGGGACATGTTTTAAACCACCATTTGTTGTGATTAACATGGTATTTCGAACACGATCAAAACAAGAGTCATCAAAAGATGACATATCCAACCGGTTCCACAAAATTTGTAAAACACATCTTTTACAGATAATTGTGTATCTACTACCGTACTTCAGTTAGTGGGTATTACAGAGTTTCAGGAATGTTAAGGGTTTTAGACTTCTGCTCCAGAAGCAGTCAAAATCAACAACCACCAACATCCCTCTCATGTTTCTATGGAAACAGAAAAAATCTGATAATATCACAAGGCACCACTTCAGTCAATGGGTAATACACATGCAAAGTTTCAGGAAGATATGATGAACGGTTTTGGAGCTGTGCTCCGGAAACAAACCTGTCTCTGAACAAAGTCCAACTTCAACATGTTTCTATGGAAACGAAAAAAAATAAAATTTTCAGAAATCTGAAAATATCAAAAGGAACCACTTCAGTTAGTGGGTAATACACATGCAAAGTTTCAGGAAGATATGATGAACGGTTTTGGAGCTGTGCTCCGGAAACGAACCTGTCTCTGAACAAAGTCCAACTTCAACATGTTTCTATGAAAACGAAAAAAAATAAAATTTTCATAAATCTGAAAATATCAAAAGGCACCACTTCAGTTAGTGGGTAATACACATGCAAAGTTTCAGGAAGATATGATGAACGGTTTTGGAGCTGTGCTCCGGAAACGAACCTGTCTCTGAACAAAGTCCAACTTCAACATGTTTCTATGGAAACGAAAAAAAAAAAAAATTCATAAATCTGAAAATATCAAAAGGCACCACTTCAGTTGGTGGGTAATACACATGCAAAGTTTCAGAAAGATATCATGAATGGTTTTCGAGTTCTGCTCCGGAAACGAAATGATTACGGACGGACAGACGGACGGACAGACGGACAGGGCGATGACTATATCCCACGGTATTACATACCGGTGGGATAATAAAAGAGCATAAAATATATAATCCAACACGGTCAAAATACAGAAGAGTCCCACTTCATACTTTATTTACAATGTATATATCAAACGGAAAGTAACTTCTTTACTTAAACACTGTTCGGAGCTAACAGACCAAGAACGGGACTACCTCTGTAATTATGAAGCGAAAACAGCTTATTTTTATGGACTTCCTAAAATCCATAAGAGTAAAATTATCCAAAAAGAAATTAAAGAACAGAATGACATTGTGATTACAGCTGAAGATCCGGAAGACTTATCTTTCGTCCTATTGTCGGAGGCACGGAAACTCCAAAACAGCGTTTAAGTAATTTCATTGATATCATTCTGAAGCCTTTGTGTAGTAATGTTAAAAGTTATCTAAGAGATGATTTAGATTTATTATGCAAACTTCCGAAACAGGTGAAGCCAGGTACCAGTTTAGTTAGTTTTGATATTATTAACATGTATAATAACATTGATAAACAATATAGGTCTAGAAGCTATACAATACTGGTTAAACGAATATAGGTGTGATATTGATGATAGGTTTTCAGATAGATTTATTCTAGATTCTCTTGATCTTGTCATATCCAACAATGTGTTTTATTTTGATGGTGAATTTTACGCTCAAACTAAAGGCGTTGCTATGGGTACAAAAGTTGCACCCACCTATACTACCCTATACTACCCTGGATATCTTGAAACTTTCTTATAAGAGAAAGTAGGACAGTCACTCGGACAGAATATGCAGGAGCATATAGAACTGTATTGCAAAAGGTTTTTAGATGATTGCTGTATGTCATTTACAGGAACAAAGGAGGAACTGTGTACACTGCATGATATTCTGAACTCCCTAAATCCATCATTGAAATTCAATATGGAAACCAGTGACTCTGATTTAAGTTTTCTGGATGTGACGGTAATTGTGAAACAGGACGGCCGTGTAGAGACCGATTTGTACTACAAACCTACAGATACACACCAGTATCTGGATGTTCAATCTTGCCATCCGAGTCATACAAAGCGAAACATCCCATACTGCCTTGCGAGAAGAATATGTGCTTTTGTGACAGATGACACTCAAAAAAAGGAACGTTTAAATGAACTCAAAGAGATATTGTTGATACAAAATTACCCTGAAAATTTTGTTTTAGATGGTGCCGCTTCATTTGATCAATGTCGCCTAAGAGATCCTAAACCTAACAAAGATATCGTCCCGTTGGTTTCTACTTTCAATCCTAACCATCAGAGTGCTGTTTCTATCATTGAGAAAAACTTACCCATTTTACACCAATGTAAAGGTATGGAAAAGGTTTTAAGTAAATCTCGAATTGTAAACAGTCTTAAGCAACCTAAGAATCTTCGCAGGTTTTTAAGTTCTTCTAAGATTGATTCAAGTTATGTAGAACCAGTTGTATCTAGGTGCGGCGAGTCACGCTGTCTTACATGTAAAAATATTTTTGTCGGGTTTACTGTACAGATTACTGAAACTCAAGTGTTTTCTGTTCGTCAAAATCTCAACTGTAACAGCAAGAATGTTGTATATATCATCATATGTACTGGTTGTAATGAAAAATACATTGGGAAAACCGAACTTAAGTTGAAATTACGAATGAACTTACACAGATTCCATGTCCTTAGTAAAAGTAATGCCAAATTAGTTTCACAGATCGTGCCAGCATGAACTCCATGCAGTGATATGATGATAAAGCATAGCCGAGCCAATGAAAACATCTTAATGAGTTGTTGGTAATTGTCAACAGTCGGCAGCACTTCTTTAATGCTGTTTTCTCAAACTCAACACAAAGCCATTGACATTTGCCTGTGGTCATACTTTTGTTCGTAACGACTATTATATCAAAGGTATTTAGATTCTAATATCTTCATTTGAATTTCACCATTTGTAGCATATCGTCGCCCTAGAAACAGAAGGTTCTATCTCCACTTTTCCAAGTTATGAGTTATCGCTGTTTGAAAGTTTGGTTCCCAAACTTTCTTGTTTTATATGTGATATTGAACAGTTGTCAACCAATCATTCACAGAAATCATCTTTATTACAAGAAAGTCCTCTTGCATGATTTGTATCCTTACTTGTTATTTAGCTGTGTTTGTTAGAAAAGTAGGTCCACACCAAAAAACGCAAATTTTGATTTGGAACCAGAAGGTTCTATGTCCATTTAACTGCTAATTAACATAATCATACCTAATTATTTTAAATTATTCCCGTAATACTTTGTCTTTGTGATTGCTTATCATTTTTTAAATGGAATATTAAACAAATACTTAATATTAATTTGAAATTTTAAAATAACAAACATGACACAGTTAAAATTCCAATTTTTAATATGAACCTTTTTCGTCAACAGTGACAACAATTCGAAGTGTTTGGATGAATATTTCAATGTATTTCATCATCAAAAATTGATAAAGATACTTTAACATTTCATAAATAGGAAATGATTAGTGCATTACAAAGCACGAATCCAGGGGAAAATTCTACATAACATCCATCAACATAGGTTTCTTGCTTCCCTAAATGACTTAATTTGCAACGTTATCATATCAGGTCATATTGATAACCTCTAACCAGAGAACAATGAACAACAAATAATTTCAACTGTGAAAAGAACACTAATGGCAAACCAGCTTAAAAAACATTTTAATTTATGAATTAGACCAAAATGTTTTAAAAAGTTTGAATATTTCAATTTTGGTTAAAATTAATGTAAGTACTAGAACACCAGCCTCATCATCTTTACATAGTACCGGTAATTGAAATATCAAATAGTCAATCATCATGATAACGTTGATTAAAACTTTCAGGAACTAGCATTGCAACTTGTCAGTTTTTAACGTCAGGAATTACTTGAAAATGCTGTTCATATACTTTTGGTCCACTGGGGGCATGAATTTCAGCATAGCCTTAATGTCCTTGCACTTTTCAGCTGACAATTTGGGTGTATGTGTGACTTTCTTCAGCTTAGGCCAATCGATAGACCTTGGACTTGTTGGTGGAGAGGACAAGCGACGTTGAATTTCCCTTTGGAACAATGGAACCTGACGCATTTCTGTCATGAAATCAGATCTGTAGCCAATCATTGATACATCCTCAAGGGAATAAACCAGATGTTTGACTTTTGTGTAGGGCACTTGGGAGAAGTTGAAGCATTTAGAACATTCAAGGTACTTAGCGAAATGATCTTTTCTGAGCTGTATTATATGCAATGGGTTCTTTACCATGGCTGTTCTCATGCACTGGACCACTCCTATTGGGCTGTAAATCTCCTTTTGTTTCAAAGACTGCTCGATATGACTGTGGATGTTATCCACTTCCTGGATGCTACTATGCCCAGGATCACAGAACTTTTGCTCGATAGTCGAGATCGATGCCTTCTTCACCAAATCCAGAAGGGCAAATGACATTCCAGAATTGCGATTTTGTGGGACACAAGAATCTGACCACAGTGTCAGTTCTTCTGGTTTGTGTCTCTTGATAATTGCTTCGAGTATTGCGATGAGGGCACTGGCGATTTCATTTGCACCTCTCCCGGCAACTTTTTCTGTCCAAAGTGCACAGTATCCTGTCTTATCAAGTGAACAGTGAGCTGTGAGATTGTACATGGTAAGTTTTCGTCTGTAATAAAAGCTGGAAACGTTTGCCCTTGGAAGAGTCAAGACATTCTCAAGGTCGAAGCATACAACTGCTTTGGGTGATTTTCTGTCTCTGTCCCTTTCCTCTTTAACTTGAGCTTTCATGGCAAGGTGTTGGATATTTGATAATCTAAGTTCCTCATCTGCGAGTGCAAATTTTTCTTGCATGCGAAATTCCTCGCATTTGTCACAAGTGTCTTTCTTTGGCTTATTGAAAGCTATGTTAAAGTCTGTGTTGAATATATCACGGTAATAGCTTTCCTTGACAGGCTCTATTCCATCTGTGGAACATGCATCTGTGTAGAGGCGATACATTTTAGAAACCGAGAGATCCTGCTCTAAATATTGTCTGGTTGTTGAACTTCGACAGTAGTGTGATTCAACACGTGGGAATGAGTTGATGTGCCTCTTCACAGATTCCCTCGATGCATTTGTTATTTTGGAAGTAGTATATTTTCCACGGTTATCTCCAGAAATAGGAAGACCAGTTTTACAGTCATACTTCTTTGAAAAGAAGTGTTGGATTCTCTTTTGTGAAATATCCAATGTTGACAAGTAGAAATCTTTACATACCCGTACCTTTGACTCGTTGATTTCAAAGTTGTAGAAGAGGGACATTTGTTTTCTTGATTTGTCATTTTCTGTTCTTCTTCTTTTGATGTTGTTTCTATCTATTGTTTTTGCATAAAAATGATTCTTCTCATTATCTGATAACCCCCAAAAACTTTGGAAGATGCATTTTCTTTCGTTGATGTTTATGTTCCTTGCACACTTGAAGCAACATGTTCCATTGCAGTCTTTTTTGTTTTTGACTTCTTTTGCTTTTACTTCCTTTCTAGCTGTCGTTACATATTTTTCACCTGATTGCCTCTTTCTTTTTCTCATATTTTGTTTCCAGTTATCAGGATCACGTTTTCTTTTGCGACTTCTCTGAACTTCTAGATCACCTGAGTTATCCCCTTCAGTTGCTGCAATTTCGACTGTTTCTGCCACCTCTGTTTCCAGATCTTCCAATTCTGACAATTCATCCTCTTCAGTTGCTGCAATTTCGACTGTTTCTGCCACTGGTATTAATTCACTATGCTTGATTTCATTATTGTTCAGTTCAAACTCTTCCTCAGAGGATTCACTGACGTTATTATCAAGGTCAAAGTGAACCGTTGGGTCAGCTCTTTCTTCAGCTTCATTAGTTCCATCAAGCTCTGATTCATCGTTGTCATCAACTGCTGATACAATATCACTTTTGTCAGAAGGGAAGACAAATCCTTGCCCCTCATTCACAATAGGTATATGGATTTCTGGCAACACCTCCAATGTTTCATTTTCATCTATATCAGAAGCATCACTAGATGCAGAAATGGAATCTAGAAGCTTAATAGCTCTTTCTATATTAAACATGATTGCTTATCTGAAAAGAACATTTGGGATAATGAATTTCAACTAGAAGTTGGAACAAATCAAGACTATCTATATCGTCTAAAGTGAATAGCATAAAACGCAAGGTTGCATGTGATAAAAGCAAGAAATCCAAACAATCGTCAACTGAAAAAACTATTCCTGAAGCTTCCAAATGTGAACATTTACATGTGGAGGAAAATACTGTCATTAATGTATCTGGGGTGATAGATGTCTCACTGACGACAAGTTTTTCCATTTGCACACAAGCTTCTAGTAGGGTGAAGTCTTCATCTATCAAGTTGAGACAACCCTCTAGGTTCAACGATTTCAGGTTGGGAAGACTGACAAGGAAACCTAGAGTTGAGACGTTGGTGTAAGATATGTCAAAATATTTCAAGTTGTGTGCTTTCAACAAGCCTGTAACGAGGGTATAGTCTGTGACACCAGGACAGCACGTGAACACACATCTAGGGATGGAAAATGATCTAAAGAACTGAGATTTCTTCAGAAGGAAACACAACTCTAGGGGTGAAAGTTCAAGGGTGTTTTGAAAGTTTACGTCTTGCCATAACAATCCTGTATTTTTGATAATGTCATTGCACTTCTTGCAAGATAGTGTCAGTCTTTTCAGTATGTCAACCAATGGCAAAAACTTAAATATTTTTACAAGCACTTCAGTTGGTAGATAAAGAAGTTCACATCCATCCATTTACCTGAAACCAAGATTGAAATATATTAAAATTGTATCGAGAATATGATTATGTCGATTTTAACCTATCAATATTCCTAGCAGACTCTTTGGTCTGTAGCAGGGATCAAGTTAATTATTTTGTTACGAGAATGTAACCAGTTTTACATTGTATAACATTGTTGCATTCCATTAGTGGGTCACACACTTGTTTACATTATACATCTTTTAGTTCAGTCTAGAATATGCCATTGGTTATTGATTACTTGACAGGGGTCTACTGTTTTGAGGTCTTACTGGAAACTTTTTGAAGCTAATTTACCTATATAAGGGCCAGCTAAAGATCATTAGATTATTCTTGCCCCTTACATTCACTTTTCTATCATCTGCCATTGGGTACAAGTCGGATTCATCCATTAAATCTATATTCAAAACTCCATCAACTGAGTTTTCTATAATCAATTGCTGTATTTTCAAAGGACGTTGGTGACTATATTTCATTTGTGTGACCCATTTATATTGTAAAATTAATTAAAATTGTAAATTAAACGTTTTGGAATCATAGTGTTCTATCTCCATTTATTTTTTTAAAATGCTAGCTTATGCCTAATAAATACTTTAAGTTCATGAAAGAAACAAATTTGTAAATAAAAATGTTATATAAATGTTTAGGTAAGTTTCTGTTACTGTATTTCACTTGAATTTTGACAAAAATATCATTAAAATTACTCACCACTATGCCATGCTTCCTTTGGGATCTTCAGGATCATAAGGTTATATATCCATGTGACTAGGAACCATAGGGTTCTATCTCCAGGTCACATGATCTTGTTCAGTGCTGTGATTGGATGTGGACATAGAACCTTCTGGTTCTGAGGAACATTTTAGTTTTTGGACATAGAACCATATAAAAAATTTTAAAAAGTGCTTTAGGTTAAAGATATGGACTTGAAATTGTTATAAAATCATGCAGAAGGATGTATAAATAAGGAAAAAAGGAAAACCTCAATTTTCAAGAAAAGTGGACATAGAACCTTCTGTTTCTCGGGCGACGATATGCATTTCAAATATCACTAAATATACTCAACCAGTTTCAAGTATCGTCCGGAAATTGAGCATGGAAGACAGACGACAGATGAAGTGAAAACACACATTCACTGATGTTATGAATTCTAACAATGACTATTTAAGGGTTTTCCTTTAATTTTGTTAATATGCATAGTATTCATGTTTGAAGCAGCAACGTAGTTTACCGTTGCACCGGCTGCCACGCAGGTCTTCATTCTTTCTCTGGCCATATATGCTGATGAGTTGCATTTGTACACATTGTAGCTATAATACACCGATGCTGCGTGTACTATGAGAGCTATGGGAATATTAGAATACATTTTATGAAATTTGCTTCACTGCTTCATTGGTTGACTGATGTCGTTAGTTAGTTATACATAAACGATGGAGTCGAAAGCAAAAGCAGTTCAACTCTTTCTTCTTGCTTATGCTGCCTGCCATGAGGTGAGTAGTTTATCAAGGAACACACAGTATTTTTCTTTTTTTTGGGTTTATTCTCTTTAAAGTACAATGAAACTATAATTAAAATAAACTAAGATTGACTTCTGCTTTAGCATTACAATGACAATTTCTTCCCAAATTACACTTAAAACGAGTTCGCTATCGAAATGGCCAAATTTCTAATAATTTTTAATGTTTAATTATTACCAACAACTCTATTATGGTGAATAACTTCCGAAATGATAAAATTTATAGAGAATGTGGTAGCCCATGTATTAAAAAAACATCTGGTGAAATTATATCTTTTAGTTTTCGAGTTTTCGAGTAGTGTTTACGTATGATAATTTTATTTTAAAAAGAAAAGCATCAACATTTATATGATAATGTTCTTAAATGATTTTGTTAAGCTATTAATGGTTAACAGATTGCAGTATAAGTCCCTTTGAACATGAAACCTAAAAACAACGCTTTTAAAGAGATTAACGATATTCTAGGGCTGTTAAATACCTTTCTAAGAAGAAAATACAAATTCGAGCTTCTATAGCCAATTTGAAATTTAGTGGACTGTTATTATTGCTATCAAACAGAGATTAGCGTATATTATGTTTGCCGATAAATACCGTCAAAACTACGAAAGTTAAAACAAAATTGTGTTGTTGCCCACATTTTAAAAATAGTTTGTGTGAGATTATCTCTTTATATTTTCGAGATACACATGTATGGAGATTTAACAATTTAAGAGGGAGATAACGTAAGAACTAAATAGAAAATCCAAAACCCGGTTTCGTACAGGGTGAGATCAACTCAACTATTTTAGTTTATTCACAATGTAAGTACATTCAATGATACAAATAAAAACGATAGGTCTTCAAGATTTGTCCTGAAGACATAATACTTGAAAAACTTGGTTGAGATGACAATATGCTTACACTGATTTTGTCTTTCAGGGGATCACTCTTACTATCATTGGCCCAACACTACCGGACTTGCAATGCCTATTCAATGTTACGATTGGGGAAGGTGCATCAGTTTTTCTAGTATTTGGCTTGGCAATATCTGGATCTAGTTTGATTTCACCATTCCTCATTAAGATGGAAAACATTTACATTTTGATGGCGAGTGCGGTGCTGATCTACAGCATTGGAATAGGATTTATCGCTGTAACACCTTACATCTATGTGGCCTGGGTCGGTCTCTTTGCAACAGGCTTTGGCAATGGTATATATTATGTGTGTAAGTAGCTTTTTGAAACATGTAATTTTATATTTCAGCTAGTGTTACAAGAGTGCTCTGAGAGCCGTTTATCTAATTGATGCATAGGCCATCCTTTAAATAAGCAATTAAATGTTTGTGAAAGATCGGGTTTAGATCTGCATTTAGCATTAGAGGGTCTTTGATCAGCGTGAATAGGAATGTCAACGTCATAGCTCTGACAATATTAATTAAATTCGCCCCGAAATGAGCACATTCATTATTATTGTTGTATGTTTAAAGCATGTGTTAAGTTTCAAAACAATTAAATACATTATATAGAAGTAGATTTCAGAAAAGAGGTACTGTAGGTCTCAAATGGGAAAGCAAAATGCTATAAGTCTAAGCAATAAATCTGAAAATATTCATCCGATTCTCCACCAAAATTACACATTCGTATTGTTCGTATACATTATATATTGTTTATATACCTATCTGTTAACTAGATCTACTATGCCTTGCCTCCTCAGGAAGGGTGCTAATCCAACCTTAACACAGACGAAACTTCAAAGAAGAAGAGCAGGGATGATCTCTAATCTCTACTTTTAGGTTTTTAACGTTGTTATGGCTGCTATTCCTAGCCTTAGTGTTGGTTATAATAACAGATTATATGTCAGTCTTATCTATCTTGTTTGTGTGAGCAGTTAATCCTGAGTAGTCTGTTTATTGTGTTTGGTGTTTGTCGCCAACATGTGCTAGGCTTGATCCACACTGTTCGCTCTGCATGCTTTCTGCATGTGCAGCCTGGATCGCTGGGTTCACTCACCTTTCTCGTTGGGCTGAGTGGTTGGTGCGTTGTCGATGGTACATTCTGACAGTCACCATCTTTAGTGTTTGGCATTTTATTTACAATAAGTTTGTTGTTTACTTTCGGACGAATTTCACCTCAGTTCTTTATGCTGGTAGTCTGACCCAACATTTGTCGGACCCTCCGGTAGAAGGGCCTCTGATAGTCGTTGTCTTGTTCGAACGTTTCTCACTTAGCGTTTGTTTGTTGGGTTGTGTTCTCAAGTGAGTCACCTTCTATCTTCGCTATCGGAAAGAACTCTCTATGGCACGTGTACATCTTCTGTTAGTGTATGTCCAAGGCATTCGCTGTCGGACCTGTGTCACTATAACCAGTTGCGTGTGTCTCTCGTTGGTGAATCCTCTTGTCTCTCACCTTTGAGAAGCATTCCTTCTCTGTAGCTTCTGACTTTAGCTTACGGACGCCTCCCGCTTTTGCATTTCTACACCCTCCATTATAGTGAATTGTTGTATGACATTAACTATCGGTTTGCCTCTACCTTAGTGTGTTTGTTCATTTGTTCGGTGGTTTAGCCTCATCTTTCCCGACAAAGTCCTTTGCCTTTTGTCCTTGTTTCACAATGTTCTCAGGCATTTGCAGCCAACGTGGGGTCGGAAGTCAGCGCGGAAGGACCAGCATTTACTATGTAGGAAAAACAAGCACTTATGCGAGGAGGACATTCGCTGTGACGAGTGTGCCTCGATCAGTTTCAACTACTCCCTTCCTCGCCTGTGTATCTGTGAATCGTAAGTCCTGGGCTTACGTGGTGAAGAGTTTGCTTCAACTGGCGACTCGACTCATGCCCATGAGTACTCACCTATCAGGCATCCTTCTCGAGATGATCAGGTGGACGTTGTGCTCTTCGAGAGGACGATTAATTCGACCATGAGGTTTCTGATGAGTCGGGACATTCACAGGTTTCGAGGGACTCCGTCTCTCCACATGATTCGCCTTGCTCCCGCTTTTGGGTTCGCCCCTCTCGTTCTTCCCCCACCCTTCCTGGTTGAGGGAGAGGAGTTCGTCCACTCTTCGGTTCAAAGAACTCTATCCGTTCTCTCCGATGTATAACAAGAAAAAAAGAGGAAAGCCAAGTTCGAAGGGTTCAGGTCTGAGCTTCTTCTATCGTCCGTTTGTCATGTCATGGTCATCTCTTTGCTAGATGCACAGGGGCGTGTATCGCTTAGAAACAGCACCTGAAAGATGTATACCTATATAGACATACCCTATTACTATATAAAAGGAAAGGAATGTAACGAGGAAACCACCCCATGCTCATTAAAAGTCATATTTCGCATCAAAAATTTTTTTTACGGCACAGTCGATGACTATGATACGAAAGCTACCGACTATGATTTCCCTACAAAATGAGCTGAAAATGGTCACAATCGGATCATTATTTCAAAAGCTTTACGACAAGACAGTCCATATATCCCTACCTCCAAACTTTAATTTATTAATTCCAGCAATGTTGACAGCACCTATGAATCAGCAGATTCGAACCGCAGAGTGAAATTACAGATGTAAAACATATTACAATGCCTAAATATCATTTGGACTTGGCAGGCTTGCATATCAACGACCTCGAGTTGGATGCAAATCGCCTTGCGATTCAGCATTGTCAAGCCCACTTACAAAGTCAGTGCCTTCTAGTCCAGTGCCTTCTAGTTCAGCGGGGGCGGGGTAGCGCAATGGTTAGCGTGTTCGGCTTCTGATCAAGAGGTCCTGGTTGGAATCCCACCAGGGGCACGGCAACTTTGTACACACAGTAAGGTTTGGGTGCAATGCTACACTGAATTTCAGCGTAGTACCACCCATGGTTCGCTAGTTCCAGCTGCTGCTCGCAGGTTTCACCGCAGTGCATAGCCACATGGCGTTGCGGGCTTTCTCCCTGCCATAATACTAGCAACATATAAGTGAAATACTCTTGAAAGCGGCGTTAAACCCCAACTCATTCACTCACTCTAGTTCAGCAGCTGTTTGTTCGATCAACAAGCAGGGATCACCAGGGCCAAATCTCTCCTGCGAGTCTTGCTCCGACTTTTCGAGCTGGTGGATGATGCAGACCTGGCCATTTGTGCAGTTTACATTCCCGGCGACAAGAACGTCATCTTTCTAGTCGTCATGGCCTCAGCAGCCCGGATCTCGGAGATCCATGCACTGCAGCGAGACCTTATTCGTTTTGAGGTCAGGGACGAAGGGTCAGTTTGCTTGGTTTAACTCCCGATTTCGTCTGTAAGAACCAAGCAGCTGATGAGGCGGGACATACTTTCTCCGTTCTGGCGCTGGGGTCTGACAGGCGTCGACTAATCTTGCCACAGTCTCCGAGGATCATGAAGGAGTAAGACAAGTGGGTGCTGGGTGTGAACATCAGGTCAACAGGCATTGACGCTTACAAGGACGCTGACCTGCCGCTTACGTCTCACTCTAACCAGCATGAGATCAGAACACTCTCGGGCACGATGGCTTACCATTTTTACATCGAGGTATCGTATGTCATGGCCCAGTGCTATTCACTATCTTCAGAAGTTTGTGATAACCATTACCTGTGAGATGTGTCCATTTCAGATCTCGAAGGAATATCAAGACTGGGTCCGCAGGTCTTTGCTCATTTGAAGGTCGTATCCTCCTCCAGACACAGGAGGGGATAGTCCTCTTATGAGGATGGACTCGTTTTCTTTCGATGCTCTCCTTAATAAACCTTGGATTGCATCGTTCATCTTTTGTTGTGTTTTATTGCTTCAATTATGTCTTCCCCCTCCCCAAAGGGTTTGGTGGGTGTGTTATACCGAAGCGTGAGTGGCTGGGTTGTCTCTTCGATCCACTTAGCCAGTAGAGATAGTGTCTCTCGTCTTTACCTTGTCCTCATCAGATAGTTATTTACATAATAATACGTTTTTGAATAAACATAAGACCTTTACTCTAGTCTCGTCAAACCTCCCCACATTTGTCTGCATTTTGGGCCTGTTCTGAGAGTGAAGGTTCATGGGAGTGATGTCACCGAATGACTGCCCTTGAGTAGAGATTTTACCATTCCTGCTCTTCTTATTTCGAATGTTCATCTGTGTTAAGGTTAGATTAGCACCCTGCCTGAGGAGGCAAGGCATACTAGTTCCGAAATTGAAACACATTTAGAAAATTTGGCCATTCTTGGTTAAAAAAGGATTTATATTGGCACCAAGAGTTTGACTTCATGGAAGTTTTAAAGTAAATTATTCTCTGGAAAATCGTTAATTAAATAAATGGGTGCCTCATATAAAGGATTGGGTAAATTAATGGTGAATGATTTAATAATTCAGTTAATTGTCTTTACAATTGTTGTTTTATTTCTTCAGGTGTTATGGTATTCATCAGCATATTCCACAAGGGTGAGACATACGCATGGCACATCATAGCAACTGCTGTATCTCTAGGCAGCTTTCTGGGTCCTCTCATCGCAAAACCGTTTATTGGGATCACTGTTTCATCCACTGACATCTTTTCATTACAAAATCTCAACCATAGCTTATTAGCTAATTTGTCAAAGAATGTGCCCCCTTATTGTACATTGACAGTTTCGCATGTAAATGTGTTATATTTCATGACTGGAATTATTGCTTTGCCGATATCATTCGGTCTTTGCTTATTCTATCTATTGGTGAAACCTAAAATGGATAACATGAATGGTCCAAACAAAGACCTCTGCCAGATTGACACTAAAGGGACATCAGTTATAAAGACTGCATACACATTTGTTGTCTTCCTGTCCTTCCCAATGGCATATGGGTTAGCATTTACTTATGGGAGTTATCTGACGACAATTGGTGTTGATAGTTCTCTGAACTTTGGGGTTCAGAAAAGTGCTTTGATGACGTCCATATTTTGGTTAATGTTCTTGATTGGTCGAGTAACGTCCACTGTTTTAAGCAACCATATCGAACAACGAACAATCATGTATATATGTCTGTCTGGTCAAATTATTTCCTCAGGTGTTTTGTGTGTGTATGAAACCTTGGGTGAAATTGCCTTTTGGATTGGATCGCTAGCTCTTGCTTTTATGTCAGGTCCAAATTATGCAGGTTTGGTTGCTTGGAGTGGCGATTACATAACACATACACCAATAATTTGTAGCATATACAACCTCATGGACAATGTAGGAACATCATTTCTGCCATATATATCCGGTGTTTTAATCAGCATATATGGGGAAAACGCTCATGTATATTTCACATTTGCATTATGTGTGCTTGAACTCGTTCTGTTTCTAACTGCACATTGCCTTGGCACTAAGCTCCTGAAGGACATGCAGGATGCTGATAGCGACAAGAAACATATCATTAATGATGATGGCAAGGCTTACGAGGCTCTTAATGACAGTGCTGACCATAACCGAAACAAATAACTATTAATACCATAATTTCTTTGAAAGCCATATTAGAAGTTGAGATGGCATTTGTGAAAGTATATTATTGGGAATGTATAAGATGTAATCACACTTCCCGCTTTCAAAGGTAAATTGATCAATATTCCTCCTTTTGTAAATATAAGAATTGGACACAGATACATGTGACTACATGTTTATCTATGATACTATGTTATTATGGGTGTGGCAAGCATGCAGTTCAAGAGCTATGCATGCATCGTATAAGGCCAAAATATTATTTCATTTGGCTGTAATTGTGTCTAAAATCACAGACATCTGACATACGACCTCGTATGTATCATGGACGACGTCATAACAGCTACTGGGGTGACACAAGATGACGGATGTTTTAAGCAGTGGGAATAACAAATATGGGAATTACTGCCATGTATGTACAAAAATAAACTGATTTCAATTCTTACTCTAAGTGCATTTATTTATTCCTTCCTCAGACTTACGGTTGGGCAAGAAGCTCTTGGACTGTTCTATATATCATGTTATTGTTACACAGTAAATGGAACTAATTATTTTATGACTTGTGCAGTATAAGTGAGGATTGTCATTGTTCTAACATTCCTACTTGAAGACATTTATTCCAAGCAGCGTGAATCCCCACAAGAAGGCTATCAAGATTATAGATTTAGGAGATAAACCTACTGTGTTTTTAACTTTTTGTGAGTCTAACGTAGATTCGATACCGATTTTTATCATTCGGAGCCGAACGCGTTATCATTCGTCTTCGAATGATAAAAAAAAGGTATCGAATCTACGTTAGACTCACAAAAAGTTAAAAACACAGTAGGTTTATCTCCATTCTACCATGACGAGTTATCAGCATATTTTAAAAGTGTTTTTTTGACACTGCGGAAGTGATCTGAGTGATGCAGTAATCGGTTGAACCCATTTTTTTTTTTAAAATATGATAATTAAGTGATAACATAGATTTTAATCAAATAGAAGTTACAGGTTTGTAAATCTTAACGTTTCTCTGCCTTGAAAGCTTTCCTCCACTACTAGTGAAATTGACGCGACCATTCCTGTGACGTCATAACTGGTTGAGCTTATGACGTCATTCTATCCCAACCGAAACCGGTTTGTTCACGGCTTATCGCGGTCTTGATCGACTACTGTAGTTTCACTGGTTAAGACATCAGTCCAAATTTGAATAACTTTCCAAAACAGATACACAGATTAAATTGCGTAGAAGGAAAACATGATGGAAACCGTAAAGTGAAGATAACAGATTTACGCATGTTTATTTCGATGACATAGTTTGCCTAGAATCTTACGTCACCATGTATCCAAACGCGGTAAATCGCCGTTCACAAAAATCGTGTTCGAACCTCCGTTCGACCATAAAATAAACCAATCAAAATCAAGGATTTTAAAATGTCATGGTAGAATATATATTTATATATGAACAGTTTCGATTTTTTGCACATGTTTTCTCCTCACATAATCTATTTTTTTTCATCTGTATAGATTGAGCTATTAACACTACAGAAAGTATCACTTTCGATATTCCTTTAAAAATGTAGTTGTAAAGAGTATGCGTATTCTACGTCTGTTTTCTGTTGATCTGTCTATCCATCCCTTTTCTTCAGTGATGCATATTTAGAGTACTTTTTGTTAGAACAAATGTTGGTACTTGTTCCTCATTAGAAACTATGATGCTTAACTGTGTTTAAGTCAATAAATACATAATCTATAAAGGACTTCATTTTCTGGTCTCCTCGAGGACATAATCTTGTAATTTCATAATCATTACAAAATGAAATAGGGTAGAACTTGAGTGTTGATAAAGCACAAAATGAAATTAAGGAAACCGAACTGGAATATTTGCTATTTTTAGAAACATACGTTGGGTAAACGTTGTTTCTTGTACATCGCAATACTCGTCGTATAATATTTAAATCCATGAAAAATATATTATCATAAACATGCTAATTAAGAAAGAAGATCAAATGCGAGTCAAGAAGCTCTATTGGTTGACTGTTGAATTTATAACAGAGACATGTGTAGTTCATATGCAAATGAGAAATACCACCGTTCAAACAAAGTTAAAAGATTTGAATACAAATCGTCGGATTGAAAAGGAATAATTAAATTAGTATAACTTGCTTATTTGAAAATGGAACATTTATAAGAGTTAGTAAGAGTAAGGCAAAGTTTATCAAACAAGAAATCAAACCACAATGGCCACAGTTTTTTTATAACGTTATACAGCTTGTATTTTCGGTATGTAGATCAGTATTAAATAATTGAGAATATTTAATCGAAATACTGTGATGCCAAACGCGTTATTTGGTATTTTATAAAGACAAATATTGTGAAATCATCAATGATAGTTTCATTCAAACTCAACTCTTGATTTAGTCAATTTCGGAGTGGTTTTAATAAATTGATAATAACATGTGCTTGTTATTTTTCAGCTTATATCATTTTTAAAATTATGACTATATTGACTAAACAACTATATTAAATATGCAATATTGTGAACAAACAATACATGTAAGTGATAAAATGCGCAAAATCATACGCACAATTTATGAATGTATCCAGTTTGGCAGTCATCATAACAGTGCGTCCTCTCCATATGTGACAACTTAATCGCTTTTGAAGCTGTTCGCTTTGATGTTTTAATTACCAATTACAGGTTTATGAAAGCGAATTGTAATTATTTTATTCATCAATTAAAAGCTTTAAGGGGTACAAAAGACATAATACGTCCTTGACTGTCCAAAATACTTTCAAAAAGTGTTAAATGTTTGCGACCCAAAATAAGCTGAGAAATTGCACGAATTAGGAAAGGTGTTTTCCAGTCTAAATATAAATCAAGTCTATTACATTCAAGCGTAAAGCATTGCATGTGTGGTCTCGGACAATTTCATTATGATAGGATTTGTAGCACAGGATTTGAGACTGTTAACTAAATGCTTGAAACTATGTTTATTCTAAATCTGTTTTCGTTTAATAAGTCCATGTGGCAATGTATCGCTGCAAACGCGTTTGTTGTTGACATCGGAAGTTAATTTTGCAAGCTGTTTTCTGATTGGCCTATCCAATTAGCCTGCAATACGCTAAAATCTAAGCACAGAAAAGGCGACCCGTGAAGTCAAGGGCGGAAAGAGAACATTTGGAAATTGTTTCATTACGCCCGTGACGTTGTGAAGATGTGATTAACATGGCATCTAGATAATGATAAGACTTTAAGTTTAAGCGAAAAACAAGTCATCCAAAACGATAGAAATACTTCAAACTTTATTTACAACATCGATAGAATATTTTTGATGTCAAGTTTGAAAATGATGCAGGAGTTGTTAAGATTGTAGAGGCGGTCGTGAAATATCATAGTTCACAGAAAACAGTTAACACCCTTTAGGCAGTAGGAAATTGTCCCAGTTGTTTTCCAAGGCCTTATTAAAATAAACGCCATTCCAGATTACCAAATATCTCAGTATTATTGTCAGAACGTGGAATTCGTGCAGTGATATGATGACGAAGCAAAGCCGAGCAAATGAACACATCTTACTTAGTCGTTGGCAATTGTCAACACTCTGCAGAACCTTTTCCCATACACAAAACCTTGGTATGTTCCTGTGATCATGATTTTGTTAGTAACAACGGTTATATCACTGGTGATTTAAATCTTATATCTGCATATGGATTTCACCATCTGTTGCATTATTTCGAATATTATTAAATATACTCAACCACTTTCAAGTATGATGTGACGACAGATGAAAGGACAGCACTTATTCACTGATGTTATGAATTTTGATAATGACCATTTAAGAGCTTCCCTTGTAAATATATATATATTTATATTATATGTATCACACAGCAACCTATTCTACTGTTTCACCGGCTGCCACGCAGGTCTTCTTTCTTCATTTGTGCATATTGTATTAGCATTATTATAGCAATACTATAATACATTGATGTTGAGAGTTATGAGAGTGATAAAAGAAATTGTATGAAATCTGCTTCACTGTGAGATATATGTCAAAATGAAATAACCAGCAATCAACAGATAAAGAAGTAACTACAGTATGAACCGTTAATTTTAAGCCTATATCGACAATTAATGCTAGATGAAGTTGTATACTGAATTCTAATGGTACTCTCCCAATTGAAACATAATGATACATGATATCACATTATCGAGACAAATACAAAAATATGAATTTCGGTTGTCCTCATAAAAGTAATCCATAAACGATGGAGTCCAAAGCACAAGCAGTTCAACTCTTTCTCCTTGCTTATGTTGCCTGTCATTCGGTGAGTAGTTTATCAATGTAAGATAAGATAAGATAATTCTTTATTATCCCGAGGGAAATTTACATTACATCTAATACAGTTCTCCAGTATTAAAACATAAACAAGCCATATAAACAATATAAACGTTATATACACTTGTGTAAATTGATCATAAAAAATCATTCCAAATAACTTCCATTAAAGGCATATATACTATTCAGAACAAATGATTGACGAAACCTGTTTGTTCTATATCATACAAAGACTTTTTTTCTTAAAAGTGCAATAATAACATTACTTTTATAAAAAAAAAAAAAAACAAGATACGTCTTCAAGACTTCCGTTCTTTAAGACTTTCAGATACACATATTAAAATGAATACTTTATCGAATTGGCCAAATTTGATATTATGTGTTTAACCTCCCGTAGAAACCCAAGAGGGTCTATGTCGTTTATATCACAACTCGTCTGTCCGTCCTTGGTACCGAAAAGGGAACATGTACCTGTGTTCTGAAATCAACTCCGTGATCAATCATTAGAAAACTTAACACATGATTTGGATATACAACGTTGATACGTATGTGATTTTTCGGATTGATATGTATGGCCCTTGAGGTTTTCTTCTGATTTTCAAATGACAGTACCTGTGTTCTGAAATTCTCCCACAGTTTTTTATCCATCTTACTGAAAATTTACACATGCTTTCATTGTACATCAGTGATATGCATGTGTTTGTGTTTTGTTTTGGAGGGGATCGGGTAAATATTCCCTGAGTTATGGCTCTCTTCTATTACAGACTGTGGGTTAAACGTAAACAAGCTTTGTTCAAACTTTCCATTGATCAATGATAAGTCTTTGAAACTTGATATACGTGTTCCCTTTACATACGGTAATTGAAATAGTCCAATTCGTAACCTTTTAACTTTTATCTCGATGTCTGTAACAATATTCGGAACTTTACACTTCACCAAAACGTTTAATTCGTTAGCAGAGGCCTTTGAAAATGTTATGTTTTTGATGCCGCATACTGAGATCATAACATTTGACCTTGTCACCTTGACCATGGTGTAGAAAGTATTTTCTGAAAAACATTGTCATAATTCTGACACATGTAGGTGATATTTGACATGCTTATATATTGTTACTAGATCGTTCAAACTATGTGATACTTTTCAAGTTGATCAAATATCATCTCATGTAAAATGCAGATCTTAAGATCTAGATGATTAGATTAAATTTTTCATAAAATAGATTTACATTTAAACTGCTTATTTCGAGAATAGTTTCTGGGCCCATAGGACAAATCCCATTGGTTCTTGTGCCCTCAGGCCTATCCTTGTAAAGAATGCTGTGGTGTAAATGTAGAAGATAGTTTGGTGAAATTATCACTTTTAATTTTCGGGATTGAGGTATGAATAATTTAACAACATTTACATGATAATATTGAAATTGAGTTCGTAATGGTTAACATATTGTAGCAAGTAATTCGTTATAGAATTATGTCCCATGGAACATGAAACCTAAAAGTTACCTTGTTAGAATTGACCTTATTCAAGTCCTAAAATAAATTCACACTTCGGACTTCTTAAGCCTCTTCGAAATTAAATCATCTTGTATTTGAGATATCAAACAGAAATGTATTAGTCCGACAGCCAAACCACGATTTTCACCCTAGGTTTGAAAGTGCGTCCGTAGAAAATGTTTTTACAGATGTTGAATCTTGTGGGTATATACTATAGGAAACTGAATGATGACACTTTGTCATCATTGAGCATTTTGAATAATTAATGTTTTAATTAGGTAGGGTACACTCGTGATTTCAGTTATCCAGACACATCAAGTAATTATATTTTAGTGTTCACAAAAATGAAATAATATTTAGGTAGTTATTATACCCCCGCTACGACGTAGTCGGGGGTATATAGCGGTCAGCACGTCCGTGCGTCCGTGCGTCCGTGCATCCGTCCGTCTGTCCGTGCATCCGTCCGGAATGTTTTTGTTCCACTCATAACTCTGACACTAGTTCTTCATATTTTACGAAACTTGATATGTACAATCACCATGATGTGTACATCTGCCTTTCGTAGGTTTCATACCCTCATTTGCATAATTTATGCAAATTTTCTCTGTTTTCAGCTTCGACATTCGCACTTTTTCTTCCGCTCATAACTCTGACACTAGTTGTTTAAATTTTACGGAACTGGATATGTACAATCATGTACATACCAAAAAAAATAGTGATAAAGTTTCAGTTAGTATTTATATTTGTGTACTTTTGCCAAGTTCTGAAATAGGCCTTCGAGTAATCATGTCACTTCTTGTGGTTAGAAAATGGTGATTTTTGACGATTTTACGGTGTTTTTAAAAAAACACATTTTACCATTTTTATTCTGTATTGAATTTTGTTTTATTCACCAAGCAACACATTTATCACAAAAAGTTAATTTGCAAAAGACAAAAACACGAAATAAGATTCGAACATGAAGCCCGCACTAAAATTGGGCAATTTGGAGGTTAAGGTATCGGTTGATAAAAGTAGTCTCCCTAGAATAAAAAGCGAGAATGTTTCTTAAACGTTAAATGTATAACTGAAATGACCTGAAACGTGACATTTAACAGTGTTGGCGTGCACATATTCAAACCCTTATTTAGATAACACTAATGGTGTAGGCGAGACGTTGCAACACATTTTTTAATCAGGAACATCAAACACCTTGTTATTTCATAGGTCATGTGTATCTATTTATACATAAAACAAAACAGCAAAGATATGGATAATAGAGACAAAGAAAGAAACAAACAGCTGCTCGGCTTCGCCAAAGAAATTGCGGAGTTGTACGGAAAATAATGTGTTTCATTTTAAAAAACACTGTTTTTCTGTCGAATCAACGGAGCATTGAATGATTTACATTGGTGCAGATGCAAGATATCACGTTGATTGCAAGTATAAATTAATGTCCAAAGGGTCCATTTTTGCAGCACGGTTCGCACAAGATGGTGAGTCGATGATGTAGGACTTGGCTCACAGACACCATGGTCAGCTACGATGTTGTTGATTACTTGTTGGGTACATATAGAGGTTCTTTTCAGAATTTGCCAAAGTAAACAAATACTAACTGAACGTTATTACTATATCTTTTGGTTATGATTCAATAATCGTAATTCTAATCAAAAGTAAATTATTACACCATTAAATAAAATGTTACGGTAAGAAAACACATTATCAACATTTTGGCCTTTCATTTTTTTTTTTTTTTAAAAAGTGAAGTTATTTTCATGATACTAATAGACACGATTAACTGCCTTTATTTTGTTTCATTTCTGTGAACACTTACATATAATTACTTGCTGTGTCTGGATAATTGAAATTACGAGTGTACCCTATCTCATTAAAACAAGTGTCATCAGTCAATTTCCTCGAGTATATACACATAGGGTTCACCATGAACAAAAATAGTTTCTATGGACGCACTTTCCCGGTCACAGGGGCTGGCTGCAGGACTATACATTATGTATTGCCATTGGAAAGAAGACGTTTCGGGTGAAATGTTTTAAAAAACAGCGAAAGTTAAAGCAATATTCAGTTTAATCAAAATAATGGAAAAATTGTTTATCGATGGATATGTTGTTGATGTTGTCGCTTACATTTCAAAACAGACTGTGTTAAATTACTCTTATTATTTTCGAGATATTTAGGTTTAAAGATTCAATTTAATGTAGATAACTCTAGAAAAAGATCAAAAAAACACTTTCGGCCTTCATACAGAGCCAAATTGTCGTCATCTCTATCATTCCCAAAAGTTCATGAATGCCAGCAAGTTGTCAGGTCAGAATCCATCACACAATAAGTACAAACTATAGGTCTTTGAGATTTTATCTTAACATACTTAAAAATTAAGGTAGAGATGACCCAATGTTTACACTGATTTTGTTTTTCAGGGAATCACTTTAAGTATCATTGGTCCAACACTACCTGACTTGACCTGTTTATTCGATGTTATAATTGGAGAAATTGCATCGCTTTTCCTGGTATTTGGCTTAGCCGTGGCTGGATCTAGTTTGATTTCGCCGTTCCTCATTAAGATGGTAAACATATACATTCTGATGGCGAGTTCGGTGCTGATGTACAGCGTTGGAATAGGATTTATCTCTGTAACACCTTACATCTATGTGGCCTGGGTCAGTCTCATTGCAACAGGAGTTGGCAATGGTATATGCATCATATGTAAGTAGCTTTCATTAGCTTTCAACATTGTGTATACTTTACTTGGCTGTTAAAGTTTTACTTTCTATCCATAAACAATTGTTCATACTTGAGTCTCACATATATTACCCATCTTGTAGCAGTTTGAAACATGTAATTTTACATTTCATAATTTGTAACAAGAGTGCTCTGAAGTAACGACTGAAAGATCAACTCGAATAAGTGTCTTTGATTAGTTTGATTTGGAAAACAAAATTATCTCTGACAAGGATCAAAGGTTCATAACACTGTAAATATTCATCCGATTCTCCCCACAAAACCTCATGCGTTTAACAAAATGTACATACAAAGCATGTGTAAAGTGTCAGAACAATTGAACAGAAACTGGGGGAGGAGTTTATTTCTGACACAGGTACTGTCAGTCTGAATTTGGAAAGTCTTTAAGTCAAGGGCAATAGCTCTGAAACGATTGATGGATACGCCCCAAAAATGCACATCAACTATTTAGAACGATTACTCAAAAATTATTGGAGGAGTTGATTTTAGACTGCAGGTACCTCTCAGGTCGGACAGACGGACGGACAGCACCAAGACATAAACCCCTCTCATGTTCCCTGTGGGGGCAACAAATCCACATATCTTAAAGATTGCAAGTAATTTAGTTTGAATTGTGTTCTGGACATTATTGGTAAAATAATTACATATTGGGACCCTGGAGTTGTACTCCATGAACGGCACAAAGGTAACTCCCATATCAAATTGACAGTTTAAAAGTAATATAATTTAAAAATTCTCCAAAATATTGTTATTTAAAGCATTGAGTGAATTATATACATTATTGGGTAAAGTAATGATGAATAATTTGATACTTTATTTAGTTTTCTTTAATATTTATTGCTTTTTTCTTCAGGTGCTATGGTATTCATCAACATATTCCACAAGGCATATGCATTTCACATCTTTGGAACTGCTGTAGCTTTAGGCAGCTTTATTGGTCCTCTCATCGCAAAACCATTTATTGGGACAACTGATTCATCGTTTTCCACTGACATCGTTTCATTACAAAATCTCAACCATAGTTTACTAGTTAATTTGTCAACAAATGTGTCCTCTTATTGTGAATTAACAATTTCCCATGTAAATGTGTTATATGTCATCATTGGAGTTCTTGCTTTGCCGATATCATTCAGCTTTTGCTTATTCTATGTACTGGTGAAACCTAAAGTCGATGACGTGAACGTTCCAAACAAAGAACGCTGTCAGATTGATACCAATGGGATATCAGCTCCGAAGACTGCATACACGTTGATTGTCATCATATCCTTCCCAATGGCATATGGGTTAGCATTTACATATGGGAGTTATCTGACGACAATTGGTATCGACAGTACTCTGCAGCTTGGGGTTCAGAAAAGTGCTTTGATGACTTCAATATTTTGGTTAATGTTCTTGATTGGTAGAGTAACGTCTACTTTTTTAAGCAACCATATCGAACAAGAAACAATCATGTACATATGTCTGATTGGTCAAATTGTTTCCTCAGGTGTTTTGTGCATGTATGAAACGTTGGGCGAAATTGGTTTTTGGATTGGATCGCTTGCTCTGGCTTTTATGTCAGGTCCAAATTATGCATGTTTGGCTGCTTGGAGTCGTGGTTACATTACACAAACACCAACCATTTTGAGCATATTGAGTCTCATGGATTATGCAGGAACATCATTTCTGCCATATGCTTCTGGTGTTTTAATCAGCTTGTATGGACAAAACGCTCATGTATATTTCACTTTTGCATTATGTGTGCTGGAATTCGTCCTATTTGTAACCGCACACTGCCTTGGCAATACTTTCTTGAAGAAATTGCAGGATGGCGATGTTGAGATGACACGTGTCTTTAATAACAATGGCAAGGCTTATTAGTCTCTTAATGACAATGCTGACCTTGAACACAACAAATAAACATGTACACTACAAGGGGTGTCCCAAAACTTGTTGGCTTGAATATGAGTAAATATTCGAAACGTCACCATATTGTACATTCATAACGAATATTTCAATGGAATATAAATGACATCACGAGATGCATACACTTCAGTTGCAAGTAATAACCTATTCTTCAATGGTACCCAAGATTGTCTAGCAGAATGGACAGAACTGATGTAGAGCTATGATCAAGTATCTCCATCTAAAGAAATACAGTCCAAAGAAAATTCATGAAGATATGCCACAAATATAAGGTGACTCTGTGTCATCATATAGCTGCGTTGAACACTGGTGTGCTGAATTTACTAGGTTTAACTTTAGCAGAGAAGACGAGCCACGCCCTCCACCTCCATAGGTTGTCACCTCACAGGGAAACGTTAAAGATAATAAAACCTCTCTGTTTTGTTCGATGTTAATTCGTTTATTCATATAGACAATACTTTCAAGTAAACAAAACACTAAATATTATTTCGAAGCGTCACCTACTTAGCAAGATATCGCGGTTCAAAGTGAGTAAAATTGGCCTGCTAATTATCTCATTCTTGAAACAGTTTTCCGCGGTCACTCAGTGTAGCATAACCTTCGTTAGCGATGTGACGTCATACACAGGAGTTGTACAATTGAATACTTAGGCGATTTGTCGATTTTCGTCGATGATTCGTTTAAAACATAATAACAGCTTTTGACATTGTAAGTTTCCGATAGAATGGGTATTTGTGCATCTGTAGGGAGTAACTTCGGAAATTTTAAAGCATTTTTCGATATTCAATATCTGGTTTTAGTTTTGTTCCTTTCCCAATCGAGCGGAGCGTTAGGTTATTTCATAGGCTACAATATGTTTTGAAATGAATAACTGACAATTCAAATATAAAAACAATCATGCAATTTCATTATAAACGTCATTATTGTTTAATTGTTTGTTCTGCTTGATTTTCTGTTTCAAGACGCCTATATAGTTTGAGGTCTACTGAGTCAATATTTCTCATGGTAACTTTTTATTGATAATAGAATAATTGCATTATAACTTATAAGAAATCATACAATTTTCAACATTGTTACTGGTTTACAAGTTTTAGAAAGAAACACTTGGGCTTTCGTTAAATTTATAATCGTGTTCATTTACAATTACTTACATTCATGCAGTTATTTTATTCAGTCTAATACAACTGTAGAGAAATGTGACGGGTGTAGGCTTTCGCCTAAAATGATATATCTTTATTAATTTGAAATTAAGCATGATTCCTTATCATATAAGAGTGATAAGGAATCATGATTAATTTCAAATCGAAATGAAAAAGGGCGTTTTCTTTTTCGGTACACATTTTCTTTCAGATTCCGTTCTATCAAGATCATGTTATTTGGGTAAAATGTTAATGTAGAGTGCTGAAAATATAGTTTTGAATTTAATTCTATATTGTTGAGATGTTAGTCATGAAATCAACACTCACTAATTACGCTTAATGCACTAAAACCTTTGCTTTGATGCCAGATATCAGTCACAGGGCCGGTTCAATTATATAAGAGGTGGTGCGTCAGGATATTGTCAACGTCGTGTCATATGACGTAACTGGTGATACAAAACTGGTCATTAGTAAATTAAAGATTCACATGTAGGCGACATTCAGTCTGGACATAGTGAGCCAATGAAAGTTAGGAAATTAAGAATATGATGTTCTGTTGTTTCGTCGGTGATAGCAGCCGGTCATTATGATGCACACCAGTGTACATGGATTAGCAAACAGGTTCGTTTTTTAAATCAATAAGGACATCGTAAAGTGTTATTTACATGCGAACTAGTTAGAAAATCATCACAATGTAGTCCAACAATTGTTGATATGTATTTCTTTTAATTTGTAAAATGATATAGATATACGTCTCATAAGTCTCGTTTTTCGCTGAGTATGATTAGTGTGAATTCTTGGCTTGTTTGCCGATCCAATTCTTCATTCAAATCTTTGTAATCGCTTGACTTACGTTGTTCAAAGCGAGATCTCATTGCTAGAATAGAGTGACATAACGGAAATGGTCAGTGATGGACATACACGCAGTAACGCTATAGATCTGACAGTTCAAAATGACACAAAGAAACGACAACGGCGGTAAATTGACGCTGAAAGATCCACTCGTCATTATCGGAGACTAAACAATCTAAACACATGTGAACAATAACCAGTTAATTAACGACTGAACAGAATATGCCGACATTGTTTCTCATAGCTTTCATCACTTTTAGGCTGTTGGGTGTTCCATGCAATCTAGGAATCATCACAATCTGCAGATTGTTCGAACAATCTAGGAATGTTTCACCATTCCTAGATTGTTTAAAACATCTGCAGATTGTGATATACCCTAGATGGTTCGTAACATGGGCACTTGTGATCCCCATGATGCTATCTGAAGAAGTGTCATGTTTAGTCAGCAAACTCTTCACGAATACTCCGCAGATCCAAAATCATGTTTGGCCCGTGTCGTGAAAACCAGCCATAGCATGCAGTTGAAACACGGTACGCTACAGAGCCAGTTTAAAATCGAAGTGACAGCTCCTTAAGTCAGATACCATATTGAAGTGATAGCTCCTCAAGATAGATACCATAATGAAGTGATATATCCTTAACTTAGATCACGTATAATGCAGCATAAAGAAGAAAACTTTTTTCTTTTAAATTGTTGAGATAAGTTATTTCTAAGTTATTGCTCTTAGTCAATGCATAGTTGTTGTCAATTAGTCAAATTAAGGAAAGTTGTTTCGACCGTAATTAATTTTGAACAACAGGTCTATCTCCAGAGTCAAAATAAAAATCACTTGTAAACGAAATTTCTCGACTTGTGATATTTATATCATGTATCAATAATATTATGTTCAATTTGATAACATGTTCAAGCATACTTATGATATCATCTCGTATTGCTTTTAAAGGTTACATTTATCTCATAAGAAATTATACAGTCGTTAACTGTTTAAAATGTGATAATATTATAATTAGAAACAAGGTTCCAAGGTTCAAGTTTTTTTTAATTCTCAATACCCATCAACGGTGGTACGGTGGGTTTAATGAACATACATACAATGGGTCCGCCACTGTGGGCTAATACAGCCAATGGATCTACCTTTATTAAATTTACTGCTTGTTTCATATCACATCATTATATCGTAAGGTTTTCTGTCTTATTCAGCCTTCTAAAACATGTTTTGGGAAATGAATATTTAGTTCATGATACATATATGACATGTGTTTATCCATTGTTTATAACACGGGTCTAAAATGGGGCAATTTCATTTGATATTGACAATGCATGGGGCCCTTAGCTCAAAATTAATGTCTGATATGACATTCAGCTTGTTCACGGAGAGTAACTTTTAATCTTTGTTGAATTGAATTAAATAAACAATGTCATGAAAAAAAACTACCATCTGTTACTAGTTGGTATTGTATGGTTGAGTAGATGAGTAAACCAGCTTCTCATAAAACAACTAACCAACTATAATCGATTAATATATTCGATTGGTTACATGTGGCATTGTATAACAGTAGTTTCACAATGGAGCCCATAGCAAAGGCAATTCAACTCTCCATCTTGGTATATTTTAACATCCACAATGTAAGTACCTTAATTCATTACTAAAAAAATCAAAGGAACGATCGCTCTTGCTTGATAGATTCCAGAACAATGTTTTAACTGCTTAAATAAATTTGAAGTTATAATGTTATAACTTCTTTCATTTTGCTAGCTCATATACCCTGATAGCCCCCATGGGTTTATGGTATATCATCACACCCGGCATCCGTCCGTCTTTCCGTCCGTAAACTAAGAAAGCTGTAATGTTGTGTTCAAACTCTTTAGCCAATGAGGTCTGGAGTAGCACAGACTTTAGCACGTTCGACTTTCGGCAACTTGATCTGCAGTAGAGAACTGTTAATGTTCTATATGCAGTGAGGTTGTGGTTCAATGTTGCACTGAATTTCAGCGTAGTACCACCCATGGTTCGCTAGTCTCAGGCGATGATCCCATGATTCACCGCGAAACATAGCCACGATGGTGTTGCGGGCTTTCTCCTTGCAAAACTACTATCAGCCACGATATAAGTGAAATAATCTTGAAAGCGCCGTTCGAGCCTAGATCACCTCACCTCACCTTTAGCCAATGGAGATTATAAATTCCAGCTTTGGTTACTCTGTGACCCCAAATAAGGGCCTCACGGGCCATGATCTCCAGAACGAAAAGCCCAAGAAGGCTTACATGTCATGTACATACTATGTATCCAATACGGATTATTGTAGATTATTGTAAATGTTGTGAGCACAAAGAAGGGCTTCACGGCCCATGACCTATAGACTTATTTGTGTCTTCTTTTTCAAAACAAAAAGTCCAAGAAGTCTGACATATTGTGTACATACTCCTTTGCCAATGGGAATTATAGATTGTAGATTTGGTGACTCTGGCCCCTAAATTGTCTGGCCTCAAAAGCTTATTTTTGTCTTCTTTTTTAGTCTAGAAACTTAAATCTTAAATCTTAAATTTGTACAGACACACCGTGGCCTATGTGGGTTATAAATGGTAGATATGTTAACCTCTGACAACTAAAACCTGATGAGCTACAGAGCCAATATCTCTATTTCTATTTTACATTCGATTTTCAGCTGCCTTTATATTTGATAATAATTGGAAGCAAGATTGTATAGATAATAAAGATCCTTCAAACAACTACTGGCCATATTCTTAATGAAGACAATGTCTCTGTTGTTTTACCGTTGATGAGTCTTTTCATTGGACTAATTTTTGTTTATATGGGTTAAATCTGTAAACAAACTTCATGATTTTCCCTTGCAGTGTTATTTTGAAATCACATTAACTTCTGGCAATTTTGCATAACAAAGGTTGTTCTTAATTTCTCCTCGTTTAAAATGTAAAAACGCTGCATTTTCAGTACTTATAATATAATGAAAATGATAAATGTGTATAATGTTAGAACATGCATCCATTTTGCGAAGAATTTTTAGTCAGTTAACAATGTATGATTATGACTAAGCTTTCAAAACTCATTGAACCAAAAAGGCTTCACAGCTGTCTTTTATTTGTTAAACGAATATACATTATTCATTATCGTAAGTCATATTCGTTACCCCCAAAGTTATAATCGTTCATCTGGACCTTTTTATCACACAATAATACACAAAATATTTAAAACAACTACCCACAAAATTCCATTGTGTTATCTTAAAATGTGCACTTCCGAAATGCACATGTTGTTGTCATTTGGGAATTAGCATTTGACATGTTCAGACGCGAAGGTAATAAGGTAAGGTAAGGTAATAATTACTATGATTATAACGAACAACAACTCCTGATTATCATTCCATGAAACGTTCATATACATGATCTGCTTTAATCTATCTCACGCTGTCTGGATAGTTCAGCGAGAACATGGCCACTACACGTGTCTGTTACGAACCATCTAGGGTATATCACAATCTGCAGATTGTTCGAACAATCTGCAGATAGTGAGCTCACAGTCTAGGAATATTTCACCATTCCTAGATTGTTTAAACAATATGCAGATTGTTCGACCCTAACAATCTGAGAATGTTCAGAATCTAGGAATTTGTTTGTAAGGCTATCTAACAGACTGTACGAGTCGATTCCTACATTGTGAAGGGTTCTCAAACAGTTTTTTCTATCTTATCTACAGATTAAAAGGGTCGATTCCTAGATTGTGAGGAACTTCCATCTCGTTTCTCTATCTTATCTTCCGACTATAGGGGTCGACTCCTAGATTGTGAGGAGCTTTTAACTCTTTTCTCTATCTTATATACAGACTGTAGAAGTCAATTCCTAGATTTTGAAGGGTTCTCAAATAGTTTCTCTATCTTATCAACAGACTACATGGGTCGATTCCTATATTGTGAAGGGTTACAAGGTTTCATTTACAGACTATAGGGGTCGATACCTAAATTGTGAAGGCTTCTCAAATAGTTTTTCTATCGTGTCTACAGACTACAGGGGTCGATTCCTTGATTGTGAAGGGTTCTCAAATAGTTTGTCTATCTTATCAACAGACTATAGGGTCGATTCCTAGATTATGAAGGATTCTCAGATAGTTTTTATATCTTATCTACCGACTATAGGGTCGCCGAATTCCTAGATTGTGAAGGGTTATGATATTTCATCTGAAGACTACAGGAGTTTATTCCTAGATTGTGAAGGGTTATTATATAATTTCATCTAACGATCGGGACTACAGTGATCGATTCCTAGATTGTGAAGGGTTCTCAAATAGTTTCGCTGTCTTATCAACAGACAATATGGGTAGATTCCTAGATTGTGAACGGTTATGATATTTCATCTAACGACTACAGGGATCGATTCCAAGAATGTGAAGGGTTCTCACATAGTTTATTCTTCCTAGCCTTCACAATCTAGGAATCGAACCCTGTAGTCGGTAGATAAGATAGAGAAACGAGTTGAAAGCTCCTCACAATCTAGGACCCCTATAGTCTGTAGATTTTGTTCTACTTGAAAACCCTTCACAATGAAATATCAGAACCCTTCACAATCTATGAATCAACCAATACAGTCACAATCTACAACATATAACTGCAAGGAAACACGTTCCTAGATTGTGATCATTCTTAGATTGTTCAGGTCTCACAATCTGCAGATTGTTTAAACAATAGAGGAATGGTGAAACATTCCTAGATTGTTCGAACAATCTGCAGATTGTGAGCTCACAATCTGCAGATTGTGATGATTCCTAGATTGCATGGAACATGCCCATCTTTTCTAGGCTTACCCGTTGATCGTTGCTTGAATAATTAACATTCACTGAGCATCAAATAGATTTTGTGCGGACAGGACGCATTTTACATCAATGTAAAATAGCGAAATTATTTTTAAAACTGGGATTGAAATTGTGTAATCTCGTAATAAACACACACTGACTTCCATACGACAGAGAAAAAGAACCTTCACATGTTTTTGCTAGTTTAGTACAACTGCATTTGTGAGAAAAGAAGTTACTGACACCGGAGAAGAACCACCAGTGACCATCTAAATGTTAACATTTAATAATACTATAATACCTGATGACTTCCCCAAGCTGTTGAAACTCTACACACAAATGTGATTTAATAAAATGTTTATTTGTGTTGTGTTCTTTTAATACAATTATTTGTAATACAAACATGAGGGGGTTGATGCATGGGAATGGTATATTATAGGGGAGTGAATGTGTGAACGGTGAATAAACAATGGTATGTAGGCTTGTGTAGGCTAATACAAAATGATAAGACGAGGTAGGTCAATTGGCTTTATTGAAATTGTAACGAAACAATAATTACAGTTGATTGGAGGATAGGCCAGTGCCGGTGGCTTTGAAGTGGTTGGATCGTTATTGGAGCTGATATGTGTCGATTGATAGAGACTCCTGAATGGTAGGGTGAATGCTGGATTGATGTTCTCCTAGGATATTTCCTCCGATAGGAGGCAAACGTTCTAGATAAGTGAATCCCAAGCACATGGTAGGAAGATGCCTTGATCGCGGTTGAGTGCAGGCTCTTCCCTTCGGATGTCAATTGCTTCTTGGAGTTTCCTATGGCGCCAGTTGTTGTTGGTTGACAGAACTTTGGTAATTGATGACGTGATCCTTGATTTTTAGAGTACTATATCGGCCAAAAGAAACCCCAACCAGATATCATATCGGATTTCGTAAAAACTATAATGAACAGTTTAGCAATTTAATAGCATTATGAATTGCACCATTTCTGCATAATATATATAAATAAGTGGTCATGTCACAAAAGAATGGCGATTGTTAAATGAGACAACAGAATTGTTCAGTTAACGATTAGTGCGTGATCAGAAAACATTTGAAACTGGTTTTCATACAACCACGAGCAACTATACAGGCACGCATTCGCATTAAAGTGGTGATGACGCTACAGATGTACGTGGTTACGGTGCACAAGTGAATCAACCGGAAATAGCGGTCTTCATTGGGCGTGGTTTTCATTAATGTTATGCACTCGAATCACAGTTTTTTCAATGATTTCAATGGATTTCATATTAATCATTGTTTCAGCATGACGTGGAGACCACCATTGATTATATTTAAGAAATTACATCTTTCATTTTAAGGAAAATCAAGTAGGCGTTTCTTTTTGGAGACAGTGTATGCTCAGATAGGGCCGATTTCTGGTCAAGTTTGTTGACATAAGTTTGATGTTCCTTGTTCCTAGTGTTGATAGGTCGTAACGTTTCTCTAAAGTACTTTTGTCCACAATGTACGTCTCCAATCAACTGTAATTATTTATTGTTTACAATATTAATAAAGCCAATTGGCCATTGTTTACCATTCTTATTCATTAACCCCTCATGTTTGCAATACAAACCCCCCTTGTATACCATTCTCATGAATTTTAATCCCCCTGATTGAGTTTCCTCGCCATGGTTTTATTTGCTATATAAATGTATCACATCTTGTTTTATATCTAGGAGTGATGTATATGCTTCGAAACGTCGTGTATTTGCACATTAAATAAGTTATATGTTTAATGTTTAATGAAGTTATAGCAATAGCAGTTCAATGGAGTGAGAAACTCATCGGATTCATTCCCTTTCAAGTACACTTACATATATGATAAACCTTAAATTGAAATTGAGATGACTACAACATTAATTCTTAAATTGGATTTGTCTTTTAGGGGATCACGTATAGTGTCATTGGCCCAACACTTCCGGACTTGCAGTGCCTATTCCATGTTCAGATTGGGGAAGTTGCGTCGCTTTTTCTGGTATTTGGCTTGGCCATTGCTGGATCTTGTTTGATTTCAACATTCTTGATAAAGATGATAAACATGTACATTCTGATGGCGGGTATTATGCTGATCTACAGCACTGGAATAGGATTTGTCACTGTAACACCTTACATCTATGTGGCCTGGGTCGGCTTCTTTGCAACAGGACTTGCCCAAGGTGTATTTTTCGTGTGTAAGTTGGTTCCATTGCTATTCTAGAAAAGTTGATACAGTTGATACCCAATGAGATAAAATACGTAACTGTTAAACGTTATGAGTTTATAATGATCACGTAAGTGGTAAAGAGGTTATTTGATACAGTGATAATGTCTGTACTTGAAGCAATATTGCTGCTCCAGTTTTCATAGAAATACTGGAAATGTCTACTGATTTTAAGAGATGAGAGACGGGTCAAAAAGACTGTTTCACATCCAACTATATTACCTGTGAGATATAATAAACAATTTAACATCATAACAAAATGATATCAAATGTTATGAAAGAATTATGAATGATTTGATAAATATTTAATTGATAAAGGTTAAATATAATTATCTTAGCACTGTATGCTTTTCCCCCTTAGGTAGTCTGGTAATCTGCAGCATATTCCACAAGGGTGAGGCATATGCCTGGCACATCCAAGCAACTGGTGCAGCTCTTGGCAGCTTTCTGGGTCCTCTCATCGCAAAACCCTTTATTGGGACAACCGATCCATCCGTCTCCACTGACATCGTTTCATTAGGCAATCTCAACAATACATCATCAGCTAATTTGTCAAGGAATGTGTCCCTTTATTGTGAATCGACCATTTCCAATGTAGAAGTGTTATATCTCACCATTGGAATTCTTGCTTTGCCGATATCATTCAGCTTTTGCTTATTCTATCTAATGGTGAAACCTAAAGTTGATTTCGTTAATGTTCCAAGCACAAACCTCTGCCAGATTGATACCAGCGGCAAAACAATGACGAAGACAGCATACATGTTGGTTGTCTTCCTATCCTTCCCAATGTCATATGGATTAGCATTTACTTATGGGAGTTATTTGACAACAATTGGTGTTGAAAGTTCTCTGAAGTTTAATGTTCAGAAAAGTGCTTTGTTGACGTCCATATTTTGGTTAATGTTCGTGATCGGTAGAGTAACCGCCTCTGGTATAAGCAACCATATCGAACAACAAACAATAATGTATATATGTCTGACAGGTCAACTTGTATCTGCAGGAGTCTTGTGTATGTATGAAACGTTGGGCGAACTTGGATTTTGGATTGGATCGCTTGCTCTTGCTTTTATGTCAGGTCCAAATTATGCATGTTTGGTTGCTTGGAGTGGCGATTACATTACACAAACACCAACCATTTTGAGCATATACTGTATCATGGATTTTTCAGGATCATCATTTCTGCCATATACATCCGGTATTTTAATCAGCGTGTACGGGCAAAACGCTCATGTATATTTCGTTTTTGCATTATGTGTGCTTGAACTCTTCCTATTTGTAACTGCACATTGCCTTGGCACGAAGCTTGCAAGGGAAACAGAGGATGCTGATAGTGACACACGTGTCCTTGCTAACAATGAGAAAGAATATGGCTCTTTAAATGACAATGTTCAACATGATAATAAATAAACATTTACAATACATGTATATCTTATTAAGTGCCCAAGTTGAGATAAGTAGAATGAAGGCAGTTTAATGGATATACAATTGAATTCTGAGAGACCTTGAGTTTGGACCAACAAACGTAGACTCGTGTGATACATGCATGAGTTTACAATGCACTGCAATAAGCTTGACGTAGACACGTTGCCTTTCACATAATCCTTAATTTGTTTGTCCAAAACATTACTTACTCTATTATTTATGTTGCTTCAAACGTTAACGATTAAAAACAAAATTAGTTTAATCTCAAATATGTTTGCTTGATTTACTCTTTTTTCAGAAATTATATTTCAAATATGTGTTCATGTCTATGAATCAAAGTTAACTCTGTTTGTTTTGGGAATGACTAAATTCAGAAAATATTTTATTAGTTCTGAACAATAATAGAAATTGCTGTATTTTATTAATGAAATAATGACAATGTACCGAAGACATTTAATATAATATAATAATATTTGTGGCAACCAAAGGTTATAATTATGTATTCAAGCATTGTGGGAAATTCATGCCATACCTCTCTACCTGTAAGCATAGTTTATTCACGTTGTATACATTTCTTGCTCCAAGCACCGTTCATTTATGTCGTACACCATGCTTTCTCTAAGTATCGGTTATTTATGTTGTACATCGTGCTTCCTCTAAGCATCGGTTATTAATGTTGTACATCATGCCTCCTCTAAGTATCGGTTATTAATGTTGTACACCATGCATCCTCTAAGTATTGGTTATTAATGTTGTACATCGTGCTTCCTCTAAGTATCGGTTATTAATGTTGTACATCATGCATCCTCTAAGTATCGGTTATTAATGTTGTACATCATGCATACTCTAAGTATTGGTTATTAATGTTGTACATCGTGCTTCCTCTAAGTATCGGTTATTAATGTTGTACATCATGCATCCTCTAAGTATCGGTTATTAATGTTGTACATCATGCATACTCTAAGTATCGGTTATTAATGGTGTACATCATGCATCCTCTAAGTATCGGTTATTAATGTTGTACACCATGCTTCCTCTAAGCATCGGTTATTAATGTTGTACACCATGCTTCCTCTAAGTATCGGTTATTAATGTTGTACATCATGCTTCCTCTAAGTATCGGTTATTAATGTTGTACATCGTGCTTCCTCTAAGTATCGGTTATTAATGTTGTACATCATGCATCATCTTAGTATCGGTTATTAATGTTGTACACCATGCATCCTCTAAGTATCGGTTATTAATGTTGTACACCATGCTTCCTCTAAGTATCGGTTATTAATGTTGTACACAATGCTTCCTCTAAGTATCGGTTATTAATGTTGTACACCATGCTTCCTCTAAGTATCGGTTATTACTGTTGTACATCATGCATCCTCTAAGCATCGTTTATTAATGTCATACACCATGCTTCCTCTAAGCATCGGTTATTAATGTTGTACACCATGCTTCCTCTAAGCATCGGTTATTAATGTCATACACCATGCTTCCTCTAAGCATCGGTTATTAATGTTGTACACCATGCTTCCTCTAAGTATCGGTTATTAATGTTGTACACCATGCATCCTCTAAGTATCGGTTATTAATGTTGTACACCATGCTTCCTCTAAGTATCGGTTATTAATGTTGTACACAATGCTTCCTCTAAGTATCGGTTATTAATGTTGTACACCATGCTTCCTCTAAGTATCGGTTATTACTGTTGTACATCATGCATCCTCTAAGCATCGTTTATTAATGTCATACACCATGCTTCCTCTAAGCATCGGTTATTAATGTTGTACACCATGCTTCCTCTAAGCATCGGTTATTAATGTCATACACCATGCTTCCTCTAAGCATCGGTTATTAATGTTGTACACCATGCTTCCTCTAAGCATCGTTTATTAATGTCATACACCATGCTTCCTCTAAGCATCGGTTATTAATGTTGTACACCATGCTTCCTCTAAGTATGGGTTATTAATGTTGTACATCATGCATCCTCTAAGTATCGGTTATTAATGTTGTACATCATGCTTCCTCTAAGTATCGGTTATTAATGTTGTACACCATGCATCCTCTAAGTATCGGTTATTAATGTTGTACATCATGCATCCTCTAAGCATCGTTTATTAATGTCATACACCATGCTTCCTCTAAGTATCGGTTATTAATTTTGTACATCATGCATCCTCTAAGTATCGGTTATTAATGTTGTACATCATGCATCATCTAAGTATCAGTTATTAATGTTGTACATCATGCATCCTCTAAGTATCGGTTTTTAATGTTGTACATCATGCATACTCTAAGTATCGGTTATTAATGTTGTACATCATGCCTCCTCTAAGTATCGGTTATTAATGTTGTACATCATGCATCCTCTAAGTATCGGTTATTAATGTTGTACATCATACATCCTCTTAGTATCGGTTATTAATGTTGTACACCATGTTTCCTATAAGCATCGATTATTAATGTTGTACGTCATGCATCCTCTAAGCATCGTTTATTAATGTTGTACACCATGTTTCCTCTAAGTATCGTTTATTAATGTTGTACACCATGCTTCCTCTAAGTATCGGTTATTAATGTTGTACATCATGCTTCCTCTAAGTATCAGTTATTAATGTTGTACATCATGCATCATCTAAGTATCAGTTATTAATGTTGTACATCATGCATCCTCTAAGTATCGGTTTTTAATGTTGTACATCATGCATACTCTAAGTATCGGTTATTAATGTTGTACATCATGCCTCCTCTAAGTATCGGTTATTAATGTTGTACATCATGCATCCTCTAAGTATCGGTTATTAATGTTGTACATCATACATCCTCTTAGTATCGGTTATTAATGTTGTACACCATGTTTCCTATAAGCATCGATTATTAATGTTGTACGTCATGCATCCTCTAAGCATCGTTTATTAATGTTGTACACCATGTTTCCTCTAAGTATCGGTTATTAATGTTGTACACCATGCATCCTCTAAGTATCGGTTATTAATGTTGTACATCATGCTTCCTCTAAGTATCGGTTATTAATGTTGTACATCATGCATCATCTTAGTATCGGTTATTAATGTTGTACATCATGCATACTCTAAGTATCGGTTATTATTGTTGTATACCATGCATCCTCTAAGTATCGGTTATTAATGTTGTACATCATGCTTCCCCTAAGTATCGGTTATTAATGTTGTACATCATGCTTCCTCTAAGTATCGGTTATTAATGTCATACACCATGCTTCCTCTATGTATCGGTTATTAATGTTGTACATCATAATTTCCCTAAGTATCGGTTATTAATGTTGTACATCATGCTTCCCCTAAGTATCGGTTATTAATGTTGTACATCATGCATCCTCTAAGTATCGGTTATTAATGTTGTACATCATGCTTCCTCTAAGTATCGGTTATTAATGTTGTACATCATAATTCCCCTAAGTATCGGTTATTAATGTTGTACATCATGCTTCCCCTAAGTATCGGTTATTAATGTTGTACACCATGCATCCTCTAAGTATCGGTTATTAATGTTGTACATCATGCTTCCTCTAAGTATCGGTTATTAATGTTGTACATCATGCATCATCTTAGTATCGGTTATTAATGTTGTACATCATGCATACTCTAAGTATCGGTTATTATTGTTGTATACCATGCATCCTCTAAGTATCGGTTATTAATGTTGTACATCATGCTTCCCCTAAGTATCGGTTATTAATGTTGTACATCATGCCTCCTCTAAGTATCGGTTATTAATGTTGTACATCGTGCTTCCTCTAAGTATCGGTTATTAATGTTGTACATCATGCTTCCTCTAAGTATCGGTTATTAATGTTGTACATCATAATTCCCCTAAGTATCGGTTATTAATGTTGTACATCATGCTTCCCCTAAGTATCGGTTATTAATGTTGTACATCATGCATCCTCTAAGTATCGGTTATTAATGTTGTACATCATGCTTCCTCTAAGTATCGGTTATTAATGTTGTACATCATAATTCCCCTAAGTATCGGTTATTAATGTTGTACATCATGCTTCCCCTAAGTATCGGTTATTAATGTTGTACATCATGCATACTCTTAGTATCGGTTATTAATGTTGTACATCATGCTTCCTCTAAGTATCGGTTATTAATGTTGTACACCATGCTTCCTCTAAGTATCGGTTATTAATGTCATACACCATGCTTCCTCTAAGTATCAGTTATTAATGTTGTACATCATGCTTCCTCTAAGTATCGGTTATTAATGTCATACACCATGCTTCCTCTAAGTATCGGTTATTAATGTTGTACATCATGCTTCCTCTAAGTATCGGTTATTAATGTTGTACATCATGCTTCCTCTAAGTATCGGTTATTAATGTTGTACATCATGCTTCCTCTAAGTATCGGTTATTAATGTCATACACCATGCTTCCTCTAAGTATCGGTTATTAATGTTGTACATCATGCTTCCTCTAAGTATCGGTTATTAATGTTGTACATCATGCTTCCTCTTAGTATCGGTTATTAATGTTGTACATCATGCATCCTCTAAGGATCGGTTATTAATGTTGTATACCATGCTTCCTCTAAATATTGTATATTAATGTTGTATACATTTCTTTCTCTTAGCATCGATTATTAATGCTGTACACCATTCTCCCCCCCAAGTATAGTTTATTTATGTTGTACACTATGCTTCCTCAAACAACGTTTGTTAACGCTGTATACCATGCTCACTCTAAGGATCGTTTATCAATGTACACCTCGTTTCCAATAAGCATCGGTTGATAATGCTGTATACCATGCTCGCTCTAGGCATATCTTGTTTATGTTGTATACCTTTCTTACTCTAAGTAACTCATACGTTTTCATGATTGTGTTCGTCATTAGTGCATGTCTGCAGTTAGTGCACGTCAATTTACCTCTATCTATTTATACACATATTCATGTGTTACACTGATGCTCGGACAAACGATGTTTGGGTTTATTGATATTTATACGGTGTGGCTTTTGACAAATAGTGCAGGTATGGTTGTTTACACATTCTGTGTTTCAATAAAGCACACAGATGCAGTCAAATTGTAAGCAGAAATGCCGATTCCGATTCTGTCGACACATTTTCTAATAAACAATGATATTGTATGCCTCTTTCAACTTTTAGTTTTTTGTTATTTCTGTACAGGTATATGTAATTGATGCTTTTTACATCATTAAAACATCATTAATTTGTAGTAATTTTAAGTAAGGTAATACGTTGATATTTTATAATAGATGAAATGAGCAAATGAAGTTCTTGTTCCAAACAAAACTTATGTGATAAATAACATACACTGTGGACTCAAAATGTTTACGAACAAATATTTAATTAATTTATTTTTACTACAATCAGCTAAACATCAAAAGGGATAATTGAAAAACGTGTGTCTACAGATACTTAGTTAATCATATAACGTACACTAGTGCTCGAAAATCAATAAAAATAATTGAATATTCATAACTTCATTAGTGATAGCGACTTTGAATTATGACTACAATATGTAAATTAAGAAAAACATTATATAATTTATACAGAATGCCATAATGGCGTTTCTGTTTATTGCTTGTCTGTTAAAGGCGCTGTAGCATATTCTGCTTACTGAAATAAAGTGCTCTGAAAATAAATGTAAATAAATGTTACCAAAGACTAAATAAATCCCCCGAGTCAATAAAAAGATATATAAAATATACGGTTAAGTCATGCGAGTCCATTCCCATCAAGCGGCCATTTTAATGTGCTAACATTAATGGCGGCTCGGGGGTAGTTCAAGTGATCTGACTGATATACCTAAACACTCAAAATAGAGTTTTAAATATGATACAGTGATGGAATGACCAACTATCCTGCTGTCTCGACTCTCAAAATCGCATACCACCAACAAGAAATCAACCTCTTACAGTGACGGGGTTGTCGCTTTATGCTTCGCACCATTTTCTACCAATACCGATAATGGGTCGTATAATGAGATGTTTTACCCTCTAGTGTCACAATATATTGTATAAACTTTAATAAGAAATAAGAAATTTGGGAACAAATAACATGCAAAAAACGTGTTACAACGCCAGCGAAATTATTTCATGTTTATTGAGTCCCAAATAACGAGGCCACATCCCCGAGCTTAACTATTCCACACACCCACACCTGCCACACACTTTGTCAGTTATGAATATTAACAGTTACATACAAAAATTAAATAGCGAATTATGGAAAGCTACAATCTAAATAAATTTAGATAGAATGTTCTATGTTATATTAAATTAATAATATAATATATCATTATAAAAATAGGTCGATCCAAATGTAATTATGATTGGTAAAGCTACAACTATAAAGCAAACAAAAACCTAATGAATTGGTTAGGTGCACTTTATTAAATTTGCTTAATATCTTAATTCTGTCTATGCTAGTTTGTACTTGAAAGTATATTATTGAAATATAAAGAGCTTTTTGTCAACGTTACTGATCAACATTGAAGAAGTATTTTTTTATTCATTGCTACGTGATGATTTAATTTAAATGATACACCATCCATAGTTCACTATCTGCGGTTCGTGTTGGTTCCACTCCAAAACATAATCAAATTCACATGACTAGCATTCTCCCTTCAACGATACTGGTCAGCGTTATGTAAGTTTATGAACTATATAGAAAAAGGCACATTTTGCTGAACGAAGGTTGTTGAAATGAATTTAAACGATTTTATTTGATAAGAGCTCTGTGGCGGGACTATTTCATTCATCTTTCAAATTATGCCTGACTGGTAATACCCGTAGTTTGCATCAAATCAAAGTTTATTGATTTACTATATTTGTCATTTGATATTTTCTACATGTGACGACGGAGAAATATGTGACGAGTAGGTCTGAAATTGTGGAATTAGCTTTTTTATACTTTAATATAACCAGGTTAAGTTCACAAGGAATGCAACATATGTTCGAATGCAATGACGTCATAGACATGAACAGCTATAACGTCACAATACTAACGGGAACGTCACAAGATGTTTTGGATTGGACTGACATATATTTGTAAGATAAATAGTTGCGTTTGTAAAAGTTCCTGGGATTCATTATAATTCAACACCCGCAAATTTAGTTTAAAACCGAAAAACCTGAAAATATAATCTACCTCACTCGATGAGATAAACGTAGTATTAGTCAAGAAAAGACAGATATCGTCTATACAGCTAAACACAAGAACCATTATTACACCTGCTATTGAAACATGTTTAGCTTTCAAACATATTTCGAAACACGGTTTGCCAGATATAACTCCAGGTTTTTATATAAAACACTACTTTACATACTTTACATACATAAAACATAATTATAAGATAGAAAATCATGTTCAATTTCTGTTTTACGAGACCGTATTTATAGTACTGAAGTATTGCAAGACGAAGCGTCATGTAAGAGTGACCGACTGCACTGATGTGACGTCATGACTTTGTGACGTCATTAATCATGACTTCATTTAGTTACGTATTAATGCTCCAATCTTGCATTGCAACTGAGCGATTGTTAATTCACGTTTTACTATTTTATCTCATTGTTTACAATATAAACGAGTTGTTTATTATGTCAGACGTTTTGGTAATAATGTTCAAAAGTTACAGAATGCTTCTGATAAAATAGAGGGCAAGTATCGAACTATTTAGGTGCGAGCATCTTTTAGATGTAAGAGAGTTTATGAATGATGTATGGGTATAATTTGTATTTTACAGTCTAATCAAAGATCGTGCAATCGCGTCTTTTTTCCGAATTTTAGTCATTAAACTGATCTTTGGTATGAACAACAATTATTAACTCGGTGCTCGGAATAACGAATTATCTGTCCCTCATGAATTATCATGTCAAATTCCTCACTAAAGTTCGGAGTTTATCACAATAATTTACTTGGGACAGATAATTCCACGCAACTCTTTGATTATTCTTTTAAAATACATACATAATATAGTATTTTGGTATCTAAGCGTTTTTGTACAAAGTTAATTATATCAAGTTACCTGTATTTGTTCTCATTATAATGACCATCAAATTGAAATGGATAAAAACAACAATAGAATGGTTGTAAAATGAAAAGATTATTGATAATATAATTTATCTTTTCTTACAGTGAAATACTCGTTTTTGATTGGCTAACGGTCGCTACGTTTTTTCTTATGTACTCCGTCAGTCTCACGGTGTACAAATGGTATGTACCCCGCTGTCATAGTACAGGTCCTAGCTAAGAGTAGGTGTCGCATCATGGTCAGATGACGTTATAAAATGACGCACGCGGTGTACGGAGTTTTGAACAGTTCGATCAGTTGTTTACCAGTCTATTAATTACAAATTCATTTTCGTCTTATTTGCTGCTTGGTTTGGAAACAAATCTTATTTTGCAATGCTTGCACACTCAATTAAACTAATACTAACTCGTTTGAAGGCATATAAAAGCTTGACGCCATTTTGTTTACGTTTAGGGTTAAGGTCATTCAAGCGATATCAGCTGATCAGTCACTCGCACTCAAAACGCAATATCTATAACACTACTATTTTATTGACATGACGCACAGATAAATACCTTGTATACTTCTCCCTCGGGTAATACGGTCTCATGTACCATCTTTGTACCAGTGTCATCCCTCGCCTGAAGGCTGGTACAAAGATGGTACATGAGACCATATTACCCTCGTGAGAAGCATACAACTTATAATATAATTGCAATATTGATATTCACATGATATCCATAAGATTATAATAAACTGAACTGCGTACTGTAATCAAACTACATGTACATCATGTTCTGATGGCATCTATTATCTTTTCAAACTTTGACCACTACTTTGCTTCTCTCTAATAATTTGCGTTGGGTTTGTTTTCCCCAAATTGCTTATTCAAGAGTTTGAATGTTGGCTTTTTTTTTTATCTAATTCCTCGGAATCCTCATAATAAATATAGGCATTGTTTTTTTACAAATTGTTTTCACATTTCTTAAACTGTCCTAACTATTAGAACTACATGAACACACTTATATACGTTTGTTGGCATTTATACACGAACATGTACATATTATAATTACTGACTGAGGATTCGTTCTTGAAAGCACATACATGACAACAAATATCATTTGTAGAAAGTACTCACTTCAAATTCCATTCTTATGGATTTGCATTTTCCATATATGTAAGACCATTTTGATTTAGTACTAGTGTTCGGGTCCGAATTCGGTAGGACACACTATGGTCGCTTCACGCTATCACAAGGAATTCCACGAATTGTCACGAAAAGATAAATGTCAAGATTCGTAAGGATTTGTCACATGTTGCACGTTTATTAGTTCAAGCATGCCTCTCCACGATTGAGTTACGATACAAGAACGACTGAGAATGCTGGAATCGTTCAGTTTATGTCAAAAATTCAGTACGACTTACAATAAAAAATATTGCGAAAGCTACACGATCGTCAAAAAGAAGCTATGAACGCCAGGTTACTAAGAACGCCAAAATCATGTACGAATCAGGTAAGACCTAGAATGAATTCGTGCGTTTTCTTGACAGTAATGTGATTTTCCTATTCGTAGGATTCGTAACAGATTCGTACCCAATTCGCGGTCAAGCCACGAATTCCCGGTTTCCGAATGAGCTAAGAATACCCATTAATGCCTATTAATCGATCAAGATTCAGTTACGATGCCTTCGAATTGATTCGAAAAGATTCATTGAGGATTCCATTTGAAGGAACTACGAGTTTGTTACGAACTATATATACGATATTTTCAATCGGGTGTTCGTGGTCCAAACTTTGAACACGTCAGTTACGAATTCCCGACTGTTTAAGAAGTGCAAATGCGAATAATTTAACAACTCCAAGATCTAAATACGATTCAAATACGAATCCGCAAATTAACAAATTCGTGTCCGCTAATCACCCGGATCGACTCCCGGGGGCGTCATACCGCTTCCTTGCTTTGTGCTCAGCATTATCAGGAGAGAACAACGCTGCGGACAATAAAGTGTTGTTATTATTATACATGGTTCGGTTAAACCATGCTTGTCCACTTCCCATCAACCGACCATATTTACATTAAAATGACCATCGAAGTAGTTCAAGTGATCTGACTGTTGTAGCGTTCTTTAAACGCTCATTGTTTTAAATATGGCACCATGATTGTCAACAATCTTGCTGTCTGAACTCTCAAAATCAAATGAGACCTAAAAATCTACTTCTCACACTACAGAGTTTCCCAAATTGTCGCATTATACGCCGCACCATTTTATTTTCATTTACTAGATCATTGTACAATGTAGCTTGGAACAACCGTGTTTCCATTAAGCTATGCATTGATTGCAATAAGCTTTTACTTTTATTCCACTGGAATAAATTCCTACCGTAAAAAGTATCTTAATTTGACTGTACATATTCTTCAAATATTTGACAAAATGTAAAGTTCGGTGAATATTAAGTATGTATATATGCAATATCGATGGACCATGTTCTGACATTACTTTAGAGGAGTGGTTTCAGGAATATGGCAGTTAATCAATGTGGCAATTAAACGAGTCAGGTTCGTATTAACCTAGTTACTAACTACATCCTAAATCATAATAGGATGACATTTACGATTCGTGTTTCAAAATTGAAACTTATAAATCTATCGAGAGAAACAAAATTGTAAATTGTAAACTTGTGAAAAGTGTCAAAGCCTTAGTTATTCAAACTTCTTCATAATTGTTTGACAGTTTAAAGGGACAGTTTTTCGCTCACACAAGTCAATGAATTGTTTTTGAAAAAATAATGTTATCAATAGTAAAAACAACTTCTGTCTTCTGAAAGTCAAATTAAAATGAGTGTACATGGTTCTGTAAATCCATGGGAATCGTTTTTTTTTTTTTTTTTGTATTTCGAAATAATAAAAGGTGTTCACATTAACACTGTTGTTACCACTACAGATAATTGGTTTATGTTATAAGATGTTACCCTCTAAAGTAAATAAAAATGACATAAACTATCATTATAAATGGGACATTTGAAAAAGTAAATTTTGCAAAAAACGTGTTACAGTCCCTTTAAAGCTGAATAAGTTCTAAGGGATTCGACATTTTGTTTTTATGCATGACATGACGTGTCTTGTTATGCTATAGCAAGGCTTTTCCAAATCACCTCATTTTTTTTTTATTATAGATATATATATATCTTTAAATGTTCATGTGCTCCCTAATATGGCACAAATAGGCCACACTCTGCAGTCCTGATTTTCTTACAGCTGAAACTCCTATAAAGTTGAAAAGTTGTGTACTGACTCATTTAATCTGGTTCAAACTTTTCGTATTTTAATACGTCCCGTAAGTCTGTCGTTAAATATAGGCTTTTACTAATTAAGGTTATATTCAGTTGACCTCTGACCGAAATATAAAATGATAGAAAGGAATTGTAGTTTATTTTCGTTTTCTTCTCGACCAAACTGATTCCAATAAAAATGTTGAAATATTCAGACAATTTTAATGTACAAATGACTTCAACTATTCCGGTTAGAAATGTACAAAGAATTAACAAGCAATCGTCACTAAAGTGACATGATCCCTCGCCTCAAATTAATATTTTAAAATAAAAATAATGTCACGGTCACCAAAATCGACTGGGCCCCGAATCTTCCAAAGAAGAACATTGGTGTAAGATCAGATGAGAATCCATTGAGCGGTTTATGAGATATCCCGTTGACAAGATTAACATACAAGGTCACTTACAGAAACAAATTCAAAGTTCCCCTGTGACCTTGAGAATAACTAATAACGTAACGAATAACGAGACGCCTTGTGTAAGATATGATGAGAACCCCTACCAGTCAACGGTTCTTGAGATATGCCACTGACAGGGGCTAAATGGTAACGTTACTTTCACTATGGTGCACCTTTACTTTAAAAATATGAAACTCATCCAATTAATAGCTGTAGCACTTCGCGCTAAACGAGCAGCGGGGAAAATATGTTTGTAGTTTGGTCGCTTAGAAGATAAATATACCGGGGGCCTAATAATCAATACGTGGAAGTAATATGAAATCTTAATGAAAGGTATCGAATTTAACTATTCACGATACATATAAATAGACAATACTACACTCGTTCTCATTATACGAGGGGCGTTCAATAGAAATTTCCCCTCACCAACTTCCCTTTACCGGAAGAAGTAGAAATGTCACATGTGATATGTAGCATGTCGTCATAGGTCAAGTGATATCTCATACTCATATCTCATAAAATATTCATTTTTTCTATCAGCACATGTCTTAGAGTAAAGTAGGGTGTAAAGTACAGAGTACAGAGTACAGAGCGTTTACCAGGTTTTTATTCTTGAAGGGTCGTACACCAAAGGAGACTTTTGATGAGATGAAAGAAACTTTTGGAGAGGGTGCCAAATCGTATGACGTTAGCAAACGCTGATATCGTCAGTTCAAATGTGGTCAGACCTCCGTGGAAACAGCTTCAATTCCAGGTCGACCCAAGTCAGCCATTGATGATGACTCTATCAGGCAAGTGTAAGCTGTAATTTTGAAAGATCGCCGAATTACTGTCCGTCAACTTGTCCAAGATGTCAAGATAAGTGTGGGGTCTGTGGAGACAATCCTTCATGACCATTTGCACATGCAGAGGCTGTCAGCTCGGTTGATACCCCGACTGCTCACACCTTTCCAAACACAGGAACGAGTCGACTGCCCAAAAGCTCTTTTAGCAATGTGCCAAGAAAAACAGGATAACATTTTCGACAGACTTATCACACAGGATGATACATGTGTCCATCATTATGACCCTGAAAGTAAAATCCAGTCAAAGCAGTGGAAGCATCTTCAGTCACCACCCCCTAAAAAGACACGGTTTCAGCCCTCGACAGGCAAGGTTATGCTCACCGTATTTTCGGATCAGCATGGTTTAATCACAATGGATTTTTTTGAAAGGGGTACCACAATTACTGGGGTATACAATGCTAGTTCGCTGCAAAAATGCGTAAAGCTCTCAAAACCGAGAGACGCGGTATGCTCACTAAAGGTGTCCGCCTGCTTCAGGACAATGCTCCAACCACATCCCACGTGTAGCTGAGACAGAGGCGCAGACCTGCGGCTATGAAATACTTCCTCACCCACCGTATTTTCCTGACCTTGCACCATCTGATTTCTTCCTCTTCCAAAACACGAAGGCATTTTTGAAAGGCACTCGTTTCCTTGATGATGAAACCCTCATTAATGAGGTCAAATCCTCCATTTTGACAAGATCTGATGCCTTTTACAAGAAAAGCCTAGAAGGCTGCATCAAGCGATGGGAGAAATGTGTCACACTGTGTGGTGCCTATGTAGAGAAAGACTGTCTCAAATTTCGTTTCTTTCAGTAAAGTAGAAGTCTATCAGGGGAAATCATTATTTGACGCCCCTCATAAGACAGAAGTTTAGTATCATTCGTATGATAAGACCGAGTGTAGTATTTGTTTATTGCACGCTAATTGCCATACGTGGATAAGGGAAACAATTCTTCAAAACCGAAGCCGGTTTCAACAACCGAGTGCGTAATAATTGACGTAAACTGGCCCGAATGCTTGTTTTCACTACCTATTGTGTATTCCTGCGTAGAAATAATGAAGCTACTGATATTCAGTTGAATAATTCAAAAAATAAATGTCTATGCAAATTACCTACATTTGTTATGTTATGCTGTTCAATGTTTTTTTTTACATGTAGAAAAGTATATCTTGCCTCGATCGGCCGAGAAGAGGTACCACTTAAGCGTATTTGCTATCAATGCGATAAAGTGATATAGCGAAATATTCGGGCGACGAAGCCATATGACTGCCCGATAAAGCGATATTGTCAGATGACAAAGTGATATAGCCAAACGACAAAGTGATATGGATACACGATAAAGTCATATGGCCGAAAGACAAAGTGATATTGTCACACGACAAAACGATATTGCCACACGGCAAAGTGAGAAAGCTTCACGACAAAGCGATATATCCACACGGCAAAGTGATATAGCCGCATGACAAAGCGAAATGGTCGCACGGCAAAGTGATATAGCCGCACGACAAAGCGATATATCCACACAGTAAAATGATATGGCCAAAAAACAAGGTGATATAGCCACACGATAAAGTGATATGGCCGAAAGACAAAGTGATAGAGCCGCACAATAAAGCGAAATGGTCACACGACAAAGTGATATAGCCGCACGACAAAGCGATATATCCACACTGTAAAGTGATATGGCCAAAAGACAAGTTTATAAAGCCACACGATAAAGTCATATGGCAAAAAAGACAAGGTGATATAGCCGCACGACAAAGCGATATAGCCACACGATAAAGTGATATGGCCGAAAGACAAGGTTATATAGCCACACGATAAAGTGATATGGCCGAAAGACAAGGTGATATAGCCGCAAATGTTAAGTGATACCAAGAGTTGTGTATGTTAAATTTTGTGTGTGTGATCATAGTTATAGATCATGAGACAAGTTTTCCTTTCTTTGTTTTACAAAATGCACAATTCTCGTCATTTAATAACATCGATCATACATTTAACTCCTTCTTGGTATAAACTATATGCGATGTCATTTCACATTCTTTGAACAGTCCTTGTTTACTCTAGATGCCCGTCACTAATTTCAAACTGATAGAAAACATACCTTGAGTAGTCAGGTAGCAGTAGTTTCAGGCTCGTAGCAAGTCATTTGTTTGTGTAAGTCCGATATGTTTTAAAAGGGAATGTTTTCTAACGGAAATAAAGAGATCTCACGAAATGGAAAAGAAAGGTTCCATTTGAAAAACGATCCTCCTCAATCGACAAATACATTTTTAAAATGATCCATTTACCGTCCTCGAATTATAATTAAAATGTGTTCACACTAAAATGGCCGCTAGCAGTTTTTGTTTTAACGTGACACCGTTATCTACGATTACGAATAATCGAGTCGTGTAATTGGCTGTTTTGTTCTTTCCTTTGATTTGCTAGTGAATGGCTAAATGATATAACATACATTTCAAACTTGTACGTTAATTATTCGCAATGAATATTGATCAGAAGTAATCAGTTGCCGATATTTGCAGAATGTGTCGATTTATTTAAACTTTGCTTTGCACTTCAAATTTATTATACTCAACTAATGTATGCCTATTAAGGAAGAATTTATGACAGGTTTAGACACGCCATGTCAAATCGACTAATTTGCAGATGTCTATTTTTAAGTGACATGGACTTTTCGATTATTCAAATTCTAAATAAAAATATATGAATAAAATATATTTGTAATAATTGAATGTATAAAAAAGTTACCTTTAGGGATTTGAAGTGGAATCACCCATCAAAAACATTCTTATGTTATGTGAATCTAAATCCCCAGTTAAAAACAACATTGAATGAAACTAATATTCTACATGTACTGTTATGATACATGTATTTCAAACTGAGAAAGGTTCCACTTGGTATGTGTCTGCCTAGATAACAAATATGTTGTCAGCAGAACAGTAACTTTTCGTTTTACTCAAAACGTTAAATATGAAGTTGCGACTTATCAATTCTGCGGCGGCGACTTTAAAATCGCGCTTTCAATTCAGTATCACTTATCTATGTCTCATCTGTAAAACTGTAAATTATGCAATTAAAGATCCTTCGTTCCGGATACTGATAAAATATAATTCATTACCGTCAGAACACAGATATTCGCCATCCTTATTGAGTTTTAAAAATTTACTGTTGAAATAGATCGACACATACAGGCGTTTTGACCTGAAAAACCGCACCAGATTTTGTCAGATTATACATTCTCGCCTTAAATTTGACATAGGTATGAATGATTCATATCCCAATAACCTACTTATATTATCCCAGTGGCTATCATTATGAAGACCAAATTCACTATTTCTTGCCATGTCCCCTTTACAGTGTTATAAGACAAACCTTGTTTTCTACAACCGAGGATTTGACTTGAAATCGAGGTTGTTTGGAAATCCAAACTTTTCCTCTACTAAAATCACGAACTTTTAACTTCATAGTACAAGTTTATAGATTTAACGGGCAGATTTGATTAATAACTCATTTGATTTATGTATTATTTATTATGATTGGTATTTGTGGCATTTGTTGACGTGTTTTTTTTAGCATATTCGCACTTACCGTTATTAATCTCTTATAATGGCATATACATGTATGAGTGTTGTCTTTTGTAAATCGTTCATGTGTAAATTCCTCATGACTTGTATTGATATTCTGATAAACTTTAGCTTGTTTACCTATCCAGTTCTGCAAAAGAAATAAATAATTATGTTTCAGCCACTTATCCCTCATAAAATGACAGTGTAAATCTGCACTTAAATCACAAACTAAAATGTTTATTCTGTGCTTCTATGGTCGGACATGTAGTGTTTATCGATGTACACATTTATATATAGAGAGAGAGCGAGTTACATATGGAAACTAATTATAAATGTTTGAGTGAGTATAAACATAACAAACATTTAATTTCACATCACAAAAAAGACAGGATGTCACCATGAACCAATTGTATTTTTCGCAATTAAACCATAAGAGTCGGGATCGAAATATAATAAAACTGTTTGTATGGTAAATGAAACTACTTTTACGTTGAGCATAGATTATTGTTTTGGTAAATTAATTTAAAATCACAACATCTCATTACAAAGACCTCTTTAAATTCTGTCTCGTAAAGTTGAGAATAGCTTTTACAAATGAGTATGGATAAGTTTAAAACCGCGATGAACGTGTCAAACTGTTTGCTATGGCATCGTTCTTAAATATGAATACAAATTGATAATCCTCACTTTGGTAAAATTCGGCGTTGAATGGATGCAATATGGAAGCCAGAGTGAAAGCTGGCCAGCTCTTCTTAATGGCTTACTATAACTTCCTGTCTGTGAGTATACCTTGTTGCTTTGTTGCATTTTGTATTGTTCTTTCGAATTTATGATAGTTCAATTGACCACAGTTGGATATACGGCATTGCCTTCAAACCACCCGATCGAGTGCCCGTGAAATTGCATTTGAGACTTCCTAGTTATTATCCAAGCTTAGAATAAGGGTTAAGTCCTTTGAAAATACCCTTTATTCGTCAGTTCCATTTGCAACAAAGTCGAGGTGTTCTGTTTTATACAGTACGGTATATACCCTCTGCTACGAAGATGACAAACGTCAAATATGCTGCCAAATCTCCGATATTTGTAATTTGTTAAGCTCAATGTGATTAATATAACACCAGAAAACAATGGAATATACTTTATACGTTAACACCACATTTCTTTTATGTCAAAGGGGGCTATATTCAGCGTTATTGGGACATCTCTTCCTGATCTACGATGTCTGTTCCACGTACAACTTGATGAAGTGGCCTCTCTGTTCCTAGCTCTTGGTCTGACAGCTGGTATTTCTGGTCTCCTTGCGGTTTTTCTAATAAAGAAGATCAACACTTACATTTTGATGACGATTCTAATGATAATGTACACAGTCGGAACTGCCATCGTAGCCCTAACACATTCCATTTATGTTGCGTGGATTGGCCTTCTGGTTGCAGGCTTTTCGGATGGCGCCGTTATAAGTTGTAAGTATGAACTCCATCTCTAAGTATGTTCCATCAGTGTATTTGTATTCGTTACCCGACCACAACACCTAGATTTCCTTAGCTCATTCACTCGCGTATGGTTATAAATAACCAACCAATCGAAACAACTTACATTCGACCCGTATTGGCAGCACCTGGATGAGAGGACCGATGAGCTATCATCGACGATTAAATCACGACATTATTGTAGCTGAAACAAATTACATTTAGGTATTTGTAGGTATTTTATTAAGTATTTAGCAACGAATAACATCCCTACAACAAAACTGGGCTCAGGGAATCATGATATTATAGTAGGATTTCGGATGCAAATATACACTGATATAGAAGGCTGGAAATATGTTTGATACAACATATTATGATGCCAGATTGAAATTAAACCTGTTAAGTTATCTTTTATGATAGCCAAGAAGTACTACTAACTGCGATCAATTATACATCGTCCAGCTACATTTTCTGTTGCCAGGTTGTTTGGTTCTATGTAACCTTCTCTTCAAGACGGAGTCCTACACCTTTCACGTCCTATCAACCTCGGTATCTGCAGGTGCTTTCCTGGGTCCTATTATCTCCAAACCCTTCCTTGGAAAGGAAATACCAGACTTCGGAAACAGCTCTCTTTCGCAAGCATCGTTAACAAACAATTCAAATAATTCTGCATTCGACAATTTGTACTGTGCGATGAATTCTTCCCAGATTAATGTGCTTTACCTTGTTATGGCATCACTTGGATTGCCCTTGGCCTTTGGATTATGTATATCCTATCATACAATAAAACCAGAGGTAATCAAGGACGGTAGTACTTCTAAAGAGACAAGGAATACAGACCACGGGGTGTATAAAATCGCATTCACTTTTCTTATTGCTTTGCTACTACCCATGGCATATGGACTTTCGTTTGCTTATGGGAGTTACCTCACGACTATGGGGGTCGACGGACAACTGCAAATTGGTATTGAGGCGAGTGCTACACTGACATCCATATTCTGGCTGATGTTTGGAGTCGGAAGATTAACGTCTACGGCAGTGAGTATCTTCATAAGGCAACAGGTAGTTCTATTCGTCTGCCTCCTTGGACAAATTGTATCTGCAGGGTTTCTCAGCTGGACATACATGTATACGTGGAGTGAAGAGGCGCTGTGGGTGGGAACATTGTCTCTTGCTTTTTTCTCAGGGCCGGGATATGCTGGACTGATAACATGGAGTCGCGATTATATTACTCTGACACCAACTATTCTCTGTATCTACAACCTCATGGACTCAGTTGGAGCTTCACTCCTCCCTTTCCTTTGTGGTATTTTGATAAACGCCTGTGGGGAGGGCGCACATCTGTTCTTCATATTGGCATTGTGTCTTCTTGAAATGCTGTTCTACCTGATTGCATATTACCTTGGAAGAAAGATAAAATCGGAAGAAGGCAAGACTGTTGACGGTTGTGTACTAACAAATATAAGTGTTATAACTAGTTGAAATACTGGGATTGTAAAGTGATGTGGATGTGTTTTTGATAACAGGTCTTGTTCTAATCATTTGCTTAACATATCAATAATGTTCGTATTCGATAATATGTAAGATGAAACTTAAAATTTAAAATTTAAATCTCCAGGTGAATTATTTTTTTAAGATTTTGTGTTTACTTATTTAAGTTTGGTTGAAATACTTGTTTAAGCTTTCAATTTCAATTTAATTAATTCAATTGAAGGAATATTGCGGGAAACAGGTTTCATTTATGTATGGATAAATACAAATTTGTAACAGTTCAAACATTTTAAAATCATCTATTAAACGAGTCCTTATTGATCAATTTTTTCAAATGTGGACTGCTTCTAAAATTGAATCATCAAAAGTTAAATACTACAAAATCTACAAAGTTAAACCCCATATCGACTCATATATTCTAGAACTTCCTACCAATCTAAGAATTTGGCTTACCCGCTTCAAAACTTCAAACCATAGGTTACCTATTGAAACTGGTCGGTGGAGTAAAATTGATAAGGACCAAAGAATTTGTAATCTATGTAATGCCTCCACCGGTAACGAATTTCATTTCCTTTTGGCCTGCCCCTCTCTATCATCTATATATCTATACTTTCCATCATATTATTGTAAGTATCCTTCAATTGAAAAGTATATATCCCTTATGAAAACCACTTATAAACCACTTTTATTAAACTTGGCAAAATTCGTTAAAGAAGGTCTGTGTAAGTTTTAATCTATATGAAACCACAGACAACACATAATTATGTATACGGCACATTATTCCAAATTGTAAATATATGTATATATATATATATATATGTGTGTATATAATGTATTTGACTGTTCTCTATGTCACTAATGTGAATTATGAGAAATAAAATTCTGTTCTGTTCTGTTCTGTCGAAGACTAGCGATTGAAAGCATATGAAGTCGACGATCCAGCCCCATATACTATTAAAAAAAGGATTGAGCGAGGTCAATACTCCATGTCCGTTTGAAATTATATTTCAGAATGTTGTCATCACATTATCATTCACTATTATATACCACGTCAAGGCCACTACAATTTTCTTTAAAACAAACCATCAAACATAAAAATCGATATTAGGGTATGCTTTTTCAAAGCCTTAAATTTAAGCAAATTACTCATCTGAACCGTTTGGGTGGCCACCAAATTCATCAAATAATCGCTTGAAAAATATTATAAAAACGCTTATAATATCATGTCAGCTAACGGTGAATCATTTACAAAGCCTAGTATTTGGTGCATCAGACTGCGCAAGATTTGATATGAGGGACACTTCTTCCTTTGGTCTGTAATATCCCTCTTCATTATATTTTCAGTGATGAAATACGGCATGTATCGGTTAAAATAAAAGCCGTATTTTCACTGAGTGTAATAACATGTTATTCTACTGTGTGAAAGAACACTTTCGATCGTATGACGTCATCATAACCATAGGATGAGGAACTAAGAAGACCGTGTTAAAGCAAGGGGAGCATGGATGCTCCTTTCATTGTAATAACGTCCTTTTCGAACTATAAATAACTGGTTAAATCTAATAAATAGAACATTTGACATTTCTCGTCGAATACCAAGTATATCTCATATCGTGAAGTAGAAATAGTATATTTACACTCGTGGCTGCGCCACTCGTGAAAATATGCTTTTCGTCTTCACTCGATGAGATATACATGGTATTCGACGAGAAATGTCAGATATCCTCTATATATCCTGATATAGTTCTTGATCTGTAACGACTGTGACAGCACAGTCCAATACTTTCATTCTTTGATATGAAATTCAATATCTATGTTTAATAAACAACGGAACCTGTACGGTTTCTGTATAATACCATAATTGAACATCACTATTGTAATGACATTTCCATTGATTATTATTGATTTATGACCAAGCAATTACTGAACCAAATGCAAATTACGTTCTATTACACAGATGTTTCATAGATTTTTATTTGAAAGTGTGGGTAGACACTGTGTTGTATACGTTGTTAGAGTTGTAGCAGAGTACAAGCCGTTTCATAACATACCGAAATTCTGTCTGAGAGAAACATACAATGGAAACCAAAGAGAAAATTACACAGCTCGTCCTAATGTCTTACTGCGAGTTCTTAATGGTGAGTGTCTTCATCTTGTACCTTTCAGCGGAAAACAATTATTTTTCATTGTCAGGGATCCACCATCAATGTGTCATATACCAGCGTCCACGTCATTCCAAAGACCTTTCCTTGCGGTGCTTTGTCTGTGTTTTAGGATATGATGTCTACAATTCCAAAACATGTATGAAAGTATGAATGAACGGAGCAAAATGCCATGATTGAATGTTACTGATAGAATTATCGTGATTGGACGTCTTGAAGCTTTGAGCAGCCCAAATTGCATATTGTAATAACGTGCTATAAACATGCCTGTTGGTTTTATATTTTATGATCTTGCAATGTATGCAATTTATTTGGTTCTGTGAACGTCCGTGTCCACATAGAAGATACCGTATTTCTGTGAACACAATAACGTCGAGCTACGGCATTCTGTGACATCTCAGTCTCTAACATACCAACGCCACATAAACGATCATCTTGATATCATCTTTATCGTTTTAACTTTTCTGATCAGAAGGGCCAACATTTCAACACATAAAATGAATAAATACGTTGACACCATATCTCCATGTCTGTAACCTCTTGATATCTTGAAAAGGAATATCCAAATTTACCATAACACATGATTCTATGTCATGAAGGATAATTGAAATCCAAGATCCAAATTTGAAAAAGGTCCTCCATACATAATCAACCACCAGAGGGAGCATAGCAGACCTCATATTACCTTGTTGGTATGTAACTTTCAACATCTTTAAAGTTTAACGCCTTTAATTATATCTTGTAATATCGTGCCATATACATGCCTGTTGGTTTGATATTTTATGATCTTGCAATGTATGCAATTTATTCGGTTCTGTGAACGTCACTTGTGTTTGTTTGTTTGTTTGTTGTGTTTGCAGTTTGTAGCGAGAGGCATTTATATAAGCATTGTTTTGCTTGTTTGCCGATTCCGTCACTTTTTCATTGAATAAATACGTTTTAACCATGGGAGACCTCATATTGCACACTGATCTACCTAGCCTAATATAACATCAGTATAATTCCATGGCCCTCCCGATCACCTAAATTAACCTTTAAAGGGGCAGTAGCACGTTTTTTGCAAAATTTATTTTTCTCAAATCTCCCATTTATAATGATAGTTTATGTCATTTGAATTAACTTAAGAGGGTAAAACATCATATTACACAAACCAATTATCTGTAGTGGTAAAAACTATGTTGCGTATAAAGCAAAAATTGCATGGCGACCATTTTATTGTGAACACAATTTATTATTTTGTATTACAAAAACGATTCCCATGGCTTTACTGAAACACGTACCCTCATATTAAACTTTATTTTCCATAGAGAGAAGGGTGTTTTACTATTGGTTAAATTATTTTTCAAATACATTTTATCAACTTATTTGAGCGAAAAAAAACGTGCTACTGCCCCTTTAAGAACACCTGTGGGGTTCACGTTATGTACACGTTTTCATGGACGTCAATTTCAACCGCAGACGCTTTCCGAGTGGACCATGCCTTTCAGTAAGAATGGCGACGATTCCAAAAAGCCAAGATTCAGCGATGTAACCTGTCTTTTTCGAGTTGTCAGTGTTAAAAGCACAGGGTGACAATACCAGTACTAAATTCAACAACCTCTTGTTGACACGGACAACACGTGTCTTGACATTTGCCATGCTGAATTGATGCGCACTACATCAGACTATGCCCATTCTAAATTACATTTGTCTACTGCTGTTTTACTTTGATTTAGATGCTCTTGCTTCGAATGGTAATATCACATAGTTTTGGTATTATCAGGTATCGGTTCATCAGTTACATTAGTACACGTTGCAATCTATTCATTGTTGTTCAAAAACATATTTTAATTGGTCCTGTCAATATTGCGAAACTTGATCTTTCATGTATCCATAAACAAATACGAGTCTGTATGATTGGGTGTACTTTGGTTTTGTAAATTATCAGCCCTTCCAAAATAAACCCTCCTTATTTTTTTCTTAAATTAAACGCAACATATTAGTCCAACTGCCAAAAATATTCGAAAATAACAGTCCCAAGAATTATTCATATATGTTTGAAGCCTAACCGAACATACTGTAAATTAAAATATGTTCATATTTTTAAAATAATTTATTGATGAAATTGTATTTTTCATTTAATACCCACATTGGTTTATAATTATTTTTTTTTAAATATATTTTCTCTTAGGTTAAACTCTCAAAATGAGTTTTAAAAAAAGCAAAAAACTTTCTTCTTCATTAGCGTTAGACACTTAGCGTGTGGTCAACAAATCACTGTGGGAAATACTGCTTGTTTTATAAGGACCTAATCTAACAAATTGTACACTGTTGCATCATTCGCATTGGGAAATGCAGCATGTGACAATGTTGGAAAATCAGATCAAGCAAGATCTAGAATACCCCTTGAATATACATGTATATGCTATCTAACCAAGAAGCCTGATATCCATGTACAACATAATACCTATGTTCGACTGAATAAATGTTATTTATCAAAATGCATTTATTTCTCTCATATCCTTTTAGCAAAAGGGTGTCTTGCTCTCAGAGTGTACATTCACAGTTGTGAGGTATGAAGGTATAATTTAGCAACCATAATGAATCTTCGTCATATTGTTCCCTGAATAGTCATAGATCTTCATTTGCCTATTTTATTAAAGAAATGTTAAAACTCGTGTAAGATTTCTCTCGAATCCTGTAGTCATTGTCGCTTTGTCAATGAAACTGGTGTTTCATTCAAACGCTTGTAGAACGCTGAAAATTAATTATTTTGATTTACAGGCCTATGTAACACCTGGTGGTGATGTTTTGACAGTCTTTGCTGGTAATCTACTTTGTACCAAAATTCTCAGTAAATTGTCCAAACGCTATAATGTTGATATTGTTTTGCGTTGTTGAGAATAATTGAATCCATATATACTCTTATAATTATAATATCCAGTGTTTATCGAATTGTTTGATTCATATTTCCTGTTATTGAATTTAGTACCAGAAAAAATATATGCAACTGTATTTTCCGTAAATAACGGAATCATATCGTTATTTGAAGATCGTACTAGGGTATCAACCCTTACAACCCTTCCGCTCACGACGTTAGTCGAGCTACAAGCTTCATGTAATACCTTGCTAAAGAAAAACGTGTCTTTTAGATAATACACAAATGTGACATTATACAATGCACTTGAGATTAGACTATCTGCTATAGTAAAAATGGCAACTATCGCAAGCACTGACCGCACCAACAGCTTAGCACACGACAGGTGTGGTAAGCTGTTGGTACGGTCTGTGCTGCCGACTACCATATCAGGTTAGTGAAAAAAAGGCTTGTGGATCTCATTCTAAATGTCAACCTAGCTTTGCCTCAGGTCGTTCAATGTCACAGGCTGACGTTGATGTCTTCTCAATCTTCTCTCCATCTCATCCCAAACATGCTCAATTAGGTTGAGATCTGGAGAAACGGCAGACCATGGGATAGTTCTGATGTTCTACTACACAAAGAAGTCGTTTACAACACGCGCAACATTCGGCCTTGCATTACCATGCTGGTATTCCATCTGAACCCCATGTCTTTGAAGAAAGGGTAACACAAGAGCCAGTCACTACTGATGAAAACGAGACTCATCTGAGAACAGAACATTATCCATGTACCTCCTTCAGTAAGTACTGCAGTTTGGAACCGATTTCTGGGATGTTTGAGTCTGAAGGCGTGACGTAACGCATGGCCTACCTGCACGTGGGCGATCTCGGGTACTGCTAGTGTGTTGGTTCGGGTTCCACATAGAAGACACCGTATTTCTGTGAACACCATAACGTCGAGCTACGGCATTCTGTGACATCTCAGTCTCTAACATGCCAACGCCACGTAAACGATCATCTTGAGATCATCTTTATCGTTTTAAAATGTTTTTCTTTCAGAAGGGCCAACATTTCAACACTTAAACTGAATAAATACGTTGACACCATATCTCCATGTCTGTAACCTCTTGATATCTTGAAAAGGAATATCCAAATTTACCATAACACATGATTCTATGTCATGAAGGAGAATTGAAATCCATATTTGTAAACAGGATCCAAACTTCAAAAGGGTCGAAATACATTCATTTTGAATTTAATATCCACTGGATCGAATGCCTTCTAAACAGGCCTTGGACTTGGAATGTTCTAGTGTAGTCCATGTTATCATGGATAAGTCTAGATATTTCTACTGTTAATCTACGTTACAAAACGGCCAGGATTTGAAACACAAATTGTTTTTACTTGTAATCTGGTAAATGTTTTATTTATCTTTTTGAATTACAAATAAAGAACTGTGAACACATGCATAAGTTAAAGACTTAAAGAGCCATCACGGATGTTAGTGTTTCAATTTTTTGGAAAATATACTTATAACGTCATTCGCCAGAGAAATCTTTTATCTACAACATGGCATATGTTAAATAATTTTCATATCACGACTATGTTGTGCAATTTGGTTTCAAAGAGAAGTATCACCTCGACTAGCGCGCGCTACAGGTATCTGACGTATATAAACAGAGTCCCCTTTTTTGCGTAATACGTACTACACGAACAGTTAGCGCTTCCGAAGCGTGAAGGCTCGTCTCTAGCGCAAGTCGCCATAACAACCCATGTGATGCACGTGCTGCACGTGTGTATCTCTTGCAAATTACCCTTGTCACACATTACTGAATGTGACGATTGCTTTACAAACAATGTTTCTAAATGTCCCGAGAATATACAAATTATTTCCTGTTTAATGTTCTTTTTATTGAGATAAGACCAACAAATTATGACAATTTTTTACTCTCATTAATTATAAAATTCAAGCAAAATACCTAGTTGGGTAAAACAATTATTCCAATATCTGTAGCAAATACATTATTAAATGAAATGGTAAATAAATAACCATGATTTTTTTTTATATATTTCGATTTCTTTCATTGCTCATATTTTTTGTTATTCTTTCGTGTCTTTGTTTACTGTGTGTGAGCTAGACCATAATGCTTTGCGCTTGAAAATAATAGACTGGATCTATATTTAGACTGGAAAACACCTTTACTAATTAATGCAATTTCTCGGCTTATTTTAAGTTGGAAAAATTAGGGAAAAATTAAGTGTATTTATTTCACGGAGATAGATTTTTGGAAAAATTTTGATATTTTCATCAACATCCGTGATGGCTCTTTAATGAAATATTTATTGAAATCAATCCAGCATCTATGTCAGAGGCTTGGAAATTCTCCTTTGAATTTAATCAAATGATTAATGAAGTGACCTTTACTTTAATGTTTATACTTTATTTTCAAGTAGCTACCTTTCATTAATATTAATTGAAAATGACTGCTGTCTCAAATAATATATTTATCATCCAAAACTGTGTTCCACAGGAGATATCGCTTGTGTGAGATCAAGCAAGATATTGTTTTGACAGTAGATTTTTCACAATGCTCTGTCACCTCCAATGACATGACATCACCCTGAGTTGACATCATCGAGTACAAATGTAACAATTTTATGACGTCATAAACATGACATCACAATGATATCACATCATCGTGGAAGTGAAAGTAAAACGGCAGTTCTGTGCTCAGACATGTACACTTTTTACTGAAACTTATTGAAGAGTGATTCTGGATGGTAAATAGAACCTCAACCTCGTGTCTTCATATATCACTTGTAAAAAGAAATCCTCTGAAAACCTTGGATATTTGTAACTTTTATCAACTTGACATGTGTTGATATATTTGATATCGGAAGACACTTGGGTCAGCTTCTCTATTCCCAACAAAAGTTTTGAAACAATATTTGTGTCTTCAACTTGCATTATGTAGAGGGTAATGTCCGAGTAACTCTCCATTCCTTAAGAATAATGGAGCCGAGGCGCCGGAGAATTACGAGGATATTACCGTATTTAAATTACACTCAACGTATTGCTCTTATATCAAAATTGCTTTAAAAAGTTGAAGAAATTAAATTTCTACTTCAAAAATATGATGTGATGTGTAACTCTCCATTACTGAAAAATAATGGAGTGAAAGAACAATAGGATGACGTCATAAGTGTTATTTAATGTCATTTAAAGTAAATATCAAGCTTTTTGTTAGTTTTGCTTTTATGTTGAAGAGTTTTTGTTTAATTGTCAATGTTTTTATTATTATGTGGCTATGAATATATTTTAACCTTTTGATTGGACTATTCTGATTATATTGTATGATTGATGTATGTTTTGAAGAAAATCTTACATTATTTACTTACACAGGGAGCCATACCTAGCGTTATTGGGACATCTCTTCCTGATCTACGATGTCTGTTCCACGTACAACTTGATGCAGTGGCCTCTCTGTTCCTAGCTCTTGGCTTGACAGGTTCAGCGTCGGGTCTTCTCGCTGTCTTTTTCATCAGGAAGTTCAACATGTATATCTTGATGATAATGCTAATGTTAATATATATGGCCGGGACTGCAGTTGTAGCTGTGACAGAACACATACATATTGCCTGGGTCGGTCTTCTCGCATCTGGCTTTTCCTTGGGTGCTATTGGGAGTTGTAAGTAAAAACAACACATTTATTCACGTTTATGCACTCATTACGGACCAATATATACTCTTATATATGTCCAAACTACTTGTTACGGTTTCACTGCATTTAAAACATCACCTGCTTTTATAGGAATAATATTAATTTTCATTTATATGTGGCATAAACATTAGTTTGTTACGTTTCATATTTGTTATGCTTAATCTACATTTTTAAATGTAACAAAATGTTGTTAAGGTATCCCTAAAAAAGAAAATCCCCACAAATATTGTCAAAAAGCAATAAGTAATGCCAAAGAAGAAAATGTTTGATATTTTGAGCGGTAATCAATAAATTAATCATCATAATGTGAATTTTTTCATTGATGGCGTAAATAAATTAACATTAATTTAATGTTTTAATTAGGAATGTATCTATTTAAAAAGTAATTTAAAAACTCAAACACTCTCTATTACACACAAGAATGTCTGAACATTTTACAGGAAAAGCCTTCGAGGTTAATACAAACAAGATTAAGATTAAAGAAAAATCTAATGTAATGAATATGAATAACTTTATGAAAGTACATGTATGCATCGTATTAGCAATGACAAAGAATGCTGTAGTAGAATGATTTTAGACCATTTATATGAATGATTTCCTTTCCAGGTTGTATGGTAGTGTGCAATGTTCTCTTCAAGACTGAATCCTATGCGTTTCATGTCCTCTCGACATCAGTTTCGATAGGCGCATTCCTTGGTCCAATTATTGCTGAACCATTTCTTGGGCATGAAATTGAAAATTTTGAAGATGTCTTGACCAACAGAACATTACGACGAGTTAATGCACGTGTATCGATTAGTTTGAACATCGATGACTTTCCGTATTGCGAGGAGACAATATCGATGACAAATGTGTTGTACGTAGTTATGGCATTAATTGGACTGCCAGCAATGATTGGATCCTGTGTTTCTTATTTCAAAATGGAACTAGATGTTAGGGAAGTGAACGCTTCAAGTAATGGTGAACCTCAATTGGAACAGGTTTCAAAGTGGTATAAGTCATCATTTACCTATTTGGTTATCCTATCTCTCCCCCTGCCTTATGGACTCGCATTTGCTTATGGGAGTTATATAACAACTTTAGGAGTTGAAGGCACACTTGAGCTCGGAATGGAGAAGAGTGCATTGGTCACATCCATGTTCTGGCTGACGTTTCTGATCGGAAGATTGGTGTCAACAACTGTAAGTTTCTTTATTAAACAACAACACATCTTATACGTATGTCTTATAGGACAAATTGCGTCCTCTGGATTCCTGGTGTGGACATCAACAATGGGTGAAGAGACATTATGGATAGGAACGTTGACCCTTGCCTTTTTCTCTGGTCCAAACTTTGCTGGGTTGATAGCTTGGAGTCGGGGCTACATAACTTTGACGCCAAATATTCTATGTATGTTCAATTTCATGGACAACATAGGAGCAGCCGTTCTCCCATTCTTCTGTGGACTTCTGATAAATACATATGGGCAGACTGCTTACTTGTATTTCATTCTAACATTGTGCCTCTTTGAAATGTTACTTTTTCTAATCGCACATTATCTAGGAACAAAGATACATGCGCGTTTGGAATATGACAATGGATATGAAATGATGAAAAATGCTGAATTTGAAAAATGTTATGAAACAACAAACGGTCATTTTCATTAATTAAGAGAACAAACATGGTATCAGCGTGCTTTAACAACATTGATGACAAAACCAAATCAGATAATTTTCAGAAGTGTTCCTTCAAATCCAATACACTAATTCATGTCCTCTTTCATTCTCTTCCCACAGAGGTTACTCTCTTCAGTTTTCCGATCCTAACCTCTGTTCTATATCGCTTGAATTTAAGAGCAGAAGCACAATCCCCTGGCGGAGCAAAGCGGAATCTCATAATGTATCCCTGCTTCTTAACCAATAAAAACTGATCTTTTAGTGGCAATGTCAACCGAGAGACTTAAAAGATCTAGGCATTTTACTCTTAAGGGTCTTGCTCATTAGTATATGTCCTTCGAATATGTCTGATGTAAATAACACAAATTGTTTTGGGTATTTGTCTCTGATTTGATTTTCTTTATTTGTAAGAATGTTTATGATCAATATTTTTCACCAAATCAAATAGCATATTGAGAGGGGAGACACATTAAACGAGAAAACGTTTGTCTTACGTTTATAGATATATACGATATAGAAACTAAACTTGTAAATATTATATTGTTGACACTTATTTTTAACATAGTATGTATTTCATTAAAATGTATCGATAGTTATGAACTACACTTCCAAATTAAATGTGTGTTTTGGTTAAGCTATTTTAGAGTTTGTAATAAAAATATTATAAAAATTATTACACAGCTTATACATTATGCTATAATTCAACAGTTGACGAGACTTATTTCATGTTGTATTATTCAAAAAAAAATAATATAAGAATTGTATTTCCGAAAAATCGTTTATTGAATTTTTTTATGCTATAGATTATGTATGTCTTATGTATATTGTAGTTTTGTTGCTCTATACTTGATCTACACATATAGCGCTCTAATGTCATCCTTCTATGAAGGAATGGTCTAAGTATAGTATATTGTAACGGTGTATTCTCGGGACGTGGACATCCTGTGTCGTGTAAAAACAAAGTCCTGAAATAAGTGTCCACATCATGCGAATGTGTCATTGAGCTATTTAACGCCAGACAATAGAGTGAGTTTGTGATTACAGGACTTCGGGTAATTCTAAAATCTGAACATATAGGAAACGAAAGACTTTTTTCATATTTTAAAAAGTGGGAAACAGTGTCGGCAAACTGAATGGTGGTGATGTCATCACGGTTGGAAGATGCTGGCCAGCTTCATATTGCACCAGGTTACATTCTGTCTTTACTTTACTTCTGCCAGGAAGATCAATTCGACTTTCATATTCACCTTGATTTAAATATAAAACATAAAATGGATTCAATGACAACCAAGGACCGGTCACATGCATGCATGTGTAGAAGCCGACAATTATGGCTCTAGCTCACGTATGTACTCGTAATAAGACCTATTAAACGCTATAAAAGCAATTCTGCCTTCATATCCACTTTATTAGTGTTTCCAAAATTACGTTTGACTTAATGCCTGCAATAAGTCAAGGTCCATTGTCCGGTTTTCCATCATGACCACGACTTTAAATGGTTGTGTTTTCGTTATACTGAACAGATTGACCGTAGACTGGTTATATTCGGTTAAAGTTTATAATGCACTGACTTCATTTCGTCAGAAATATACAGCGAAATATTGAGTGAAGGTACTCACTTACCAGTGCATTTTATTAAATCAATCAACACTGACAGCAATGTATGTTCAATCTCACTGTTAAACTAGGCTCACCACATTGAACGGAGTTCACGAATAAATTAGCACAGAAAGATTGTTTGTTAGAGTATCACATCAAAATACAATACAACACATATTCAAAAAAGAAATGAAAGTTAAGCCACCCCTATAAGAGATTATATTTTGTAAAATATACACAAAGATGAATAGTATGACATAGAATTAAAAACACATGTGATACATTTACACAATCAAAACATATTTGTATATGCATATATATAAATAATATAAATACCATATACATTAGCATAAGAATTGCTTTTTGAAAGAACAAAATGGCAGGTTTTGCTAACAATAAAACATACATTTGGAGTTTGGAGATAAATGTACTTTCGTTGTAATTTAAGTTTATAAAACTAGCCCATTCATCATTACATTTGTTTACTATAATATACCTCTCACACGCATATAACCGACATCTAGATAAAACACTCATCTTCCACCTCCATCCTTAAACAATAAACAAAATGGTGCCATCATACGTGAGCAACTACATATCTAAAATAAAATAAGGCACTTCTGTGATACCTTGGGTCGAGACGTTCAACCTATTCTTGCACAAACTGGTCTTTGTCTCATCTATTCGTACATGTTGTATATCGCTCTAATGTCATCCTACAATGCAAGAGCCGGTCTATGTATCATCTCCACAAATAACTCTCTAATGTCATCATGCAATGTAAGAGCCGGTCTATGTATCATCTCCACAAATAACTCTCTAATGTCATCCTACAATGCAAGAGCTGGTCTATGTATCATCTCCACAAATAACTCTCTAATGTCACCCTACAATGCAAGAGCTGGTCTATGTATCATCTCCACAAATAACTCTCTAATGTCACCCTACAATGCAAGAGCTGGTCTATGTATCATCTCCACAAATAACTCTCTAATGTCATCATGCAATGTAAGAGCCGGTCTATGTATCATCTCCACAAATAACTCTCTAATGTCATCCTACAATGCAAGAGCTGGTCTATGTATCATCTCCACAAATAACTCTCTAATGTCACCCTACAATGCAAGAGCTGGTCTATGTATCATCTCCACAAATAACTCTCTAATGTCATCCTACAATGTAAGAGCCGGTCTATGTATCATCTACACAATAATTAGCTCTCTAATGTCATTATATAATGTAAGAGATGGTCTATGTATGATATACACAAATAACTCTCTAATGTCATCCTACAATGTAAGAGATGGTCTATGTATCATCTACACAATTAGCTCTCTAATGTCATCCTACAATGTAAGAGATGGTATATGTATGATATACACAAATAGCTCTCTGATGTCATTCTACAATGCACAAACTGGTCTTTGTATGATATACACAAATAACTCTCTAATGTCATCCTACAATGTAAGAGATGGTCTATGTATCATCTACACAAATATATCTCTAATGTCACCCTACAATGTAAGAGATGGTATATGTATGATATACACAAATAACTCTCTAATGTCATCATGGAATGTAAGAGATGGTCTATGTATCATCTACACAATTAGCTCTCTAATGTCATCCTACAATGTAAGAGATGGCCTATGCATGATATACACAAATAGCTCTCTAACGTCATGTTTGTGATCTTCATGATACTTTCTTAAAATACAAATCAACAACCATAATAGATTGTGATATTAGCCTTCTGTCTTTGTACGACTTTGTATCGCTCCAAATAAGTATATGTTCTATTTGAGGAATTAAGTGCAAGAAATAATAGATATTATCTGTAGAAGATTATGAAATTTGCTTAAGTTTTGGTATCAATTCTTCACCAACAATTAACAAATAGTATTGGTCTATCCAAATCTAGATGCAAATAATGACATTATTTCCTTATTATGAAGCAGAGGCTCGTTTTATATAGTTAATACAATGGTGATTTTTTTCAGAAACTTTTAGTTTTAGAGTTGGACTTAAGAAAATACATTGCCTTAGTATCTAAATATTATCGTCACTTAACTGTGAAAAGACGATCAACAGTGGAGCGTAATACCAATTCTGTCGTCGTTTTAAATTTGATAGCCAAACTACCTAAACAAATAAAACTTAAGGGAGGCAAAATAAAACCATGCCCTTAACAAGAGAGATAGTATTGATAGATAAACAATGAAATAAAATTTCGAATCCAGGGTTTTCGTTTAGAGAGGGGACACCTTTTCTGGTGAAGCAGTACGAATCTCGCATCGGTCCATGTCTTTCTTCGAATCAGAATGAGGAAGATTGTTATGGCGTTGATAAACTTTAGTTATGAATGGTGTTACATTAGTTAAATATTTATGTTTATAGTGAAAACTATTTATTACACCATAATCATGAATATGTTAAAACCATGCTGTTTGAAACTGGTGCCACAAAATTTATCGTTATAACGCTGCTATTCCATATTGTCCCAGATTCACTTCACCTGTAAATAAACCAGCAGCTGTTATAATAATGATAATAATATTTTTTTAATTATTTTTTAATTAATAATGTATATTTAATGCAATTTCTATATAATGATACATGCTATCGTAGTCAAGAAATAAGTCTTGAGGTTGGACTTGAAGGTATCAACTGAGTTAGTTTTTGATTTCCATGTGTAGAGAGTTCCAAAGGACAGCGGCGGCATATTGACAGTGCATATTAGCATGGCAGTTGGAATGTAGGCACTTTGAGCAGGCACTGATTTGGGGATCTTACAGCTCTAGAAGGGACCTAAGTTAAATAAATTATGTGAGATACTCAGGCGTTATTGAACTTGTGTACACAAAGCATAGAATCTTGAAGTCTATCCGATATTTGATGAACATCCAATGAAGGTATTTTAGTGATGGGGTTATCAAATTTAGATGTTCAAGCACATTTCATCAAATTTTGAATGGGATGGGAAAAAGTGAAACATTTACGGATGCCAAAAGACGGACATATGAAGATACATTTGTACATGTCATAACCAACTTATCTTACATTCCCGATGAGCTGAAACATAAATTTTTCAACATAAACATGATCACACTTGGAACTAGTCCCCAAGGCAACCTCTCAGCAACACTATGAATGGTCCTAGGGAGAAATCTTGGAACAGTAAAGTTTAGTAGGAAGACTTTCACCTGAATTAGAACAATTAGCAATTAGCACCTTATTGAACATTCTCTTCCCACAGAGGTTAGTCCCTACAGTTTTCCGGTTCTACCCTCTGTTACATTACGCTCGATAATGTGTGCAGGAAGGTAGTGTTCTGATTGGTTGCAATTGAATCTAGTTGTGCAATCAACGACGCCGTTGTAAAAGTGACATTTGCCAATGACACGTCATAAACGTAAGGCAAACGTTTTCTCGTTTTACTGTGTTTTCTGTGTTTTCCTCGAATTATGCTTTTTGATTTTTGTGAAAACTCTCGATCATAAACATAATTATAAAGAAAGAAAACCAAATCAGAGACAAATACCCAAAACAGTTCATTTGCTTTATTTACATCAGACATATTCGAATGACATATGCTAATGAGCAAGACCCTTCAGAGTAAAATGCGTCGATTTATGAAGTTACCCTTTCGACATGTCAAATTGAACATGAGTTCTCATTGGTTAAGAAGCAATGATAGGTTAAGAGATTGCTCTTTCCACCGCCAGGGGACTTTGGTTCTGTTCTCTATTTCAAGCGTAATGTAACAGAGGGTAGAACCGGAAAACTGTAGGGACTAACCTCTGTGGGAAGAGAATGTTTGTCAAGTGTCAGAGACACAACTTGCCAACATCAAGTGGTCAGTTACCAGCGTCCATGTCCTTCTAAAAACCTCTTAGCCATGTCCTTGCACATCCTCGGTTACCCAGGGTTTTATATATGCTCCGTTACTCTCCTCTATACCACCCCTGGGAAACTCTATCAGAGAAATCTGTACTAAAATTACCCGCCCTTGGCCGGTTGAGTCAATAATTATGGTATGAGTACCTCCTTCAAGATGCTGATACTTTAAAAATCTTTGATTAGGTAAAAATTTCAAAGATGACGTTCCTAAAGGCAAATCAACGACTACAACAGATTGTGATTACTGAATACATGTAATAACCTCCTGACTTTGTACGAACTTTATGTCGTTGCTAATATTTGTTCATGGTGTTCATCTTTTCTTAACACAATAATTTAAGTATGGTTATCCCAGTATTCAATTTCATCTTTCTGCTTAAAAACAGCCCACTCTATTTTGATATATACTGATAATGCTAAACAAACATGGCGCTCCGAAGTTGAAAATTAAAAAGTGTATACTTTAGTCTGTCTTGAAACTGCAATTTGAATTAGAACATTACTTAATGGCCCTTCCCCAAAGTAAAGCCATCCCACAAGTTGTATTTCGTACATCATGCCATTATTTACCGATTGAAAAGATGGAATAGAATACCTGTATCTGAAAGACATTGTAACTTGTATATTGATGATGATGAAGATTAATTCCATTATATTTTTGATTAAGAAATAGGTGTGTACATAACACCTGCGTTGCCAAAAAGACTCCGACATGCTTCATTTTAGAAACTGTTTGTATTAAAAAGAATATCTGTATTAAAACGACTTAGTAAATTTTGTCAAATTATAAAAAAATTATTGTAAAATCTTCCGGATAATCACTTATCCGTTATCATTATGTATTATACTGTAATGTTGTACTCTCATGCCGATGATCTCTGACTGAATGCAATAAAGTTCTGCTTTGTTCTGTTCTGTTGCGTTGACCAACTCTCTTTCTATCACAGGCGCTATACCCTAAATATACATATACGTATAGAGGTATATAGGTAGGTAGGTATACGCATATGTCTATTTAGGGCCTGCGCCTGGGCCGAAGTCAAGTCTAGATTTTTTTCCGAAGAAACTGAAATTACCATTTCTCTGAAGCTTTTTCAGTTATTTTATTTATATCCTGTATACATAAATCATAATTTCTTCACTGATTAAGTGTCAGATGTATGTTACTATCATTCGAACATAGTTCAATCTATGCAAATGTGACTATTGTACATGTATGTTGTTCAAATCAACATACATGTATGTCACTCGTATTATTCATCATTTGTTTCATTCCGTACAGTCACCATCCTACCCAATCAGGGTATTATATCCACAAGGCTACTCCAAATCCTTTGATTGTCTACGGGTTCGCCTCGAATGGCTACATATAACCACATAATGAGATGACTTAAAATCCAGCAGTATTTGCCGTGCCTAGATGAGAAGATTAATGAGCTATCGACTTTCAGATCACGATATTTCATTGGCTGACAAAATACATGTTATATATAGCGACGAGTAACCAACTAGAAGCGTTACGGGGCAAATGTGCAGAAGACAATCGGGGGATTTGGAATAGCCTTGCGGATAGACTACCCTAATCACGGACTGTAATTTAAGTCCGTGCCCTAAAGGAACAGGGTAAACAGCGACAGTAATGAGGCCATATGCTGAGCCCCATTAAAGTAGTATATTTAACTGTTAAGTATTAACATATGGAATCATGTAAAGTTTAAACATGAGTGAGTATCTCTTAAATCTATGTCTGCTTCATCGCTTTACATTTTGCAATTATTTTATTTTAGTAGAATGATTTATTGTGTATATATGACATTAATGACAACGTTTTAAAGTAACAGTTATCCAATTACACTGGCATAATTGTGTTTGTTATATTAGAATATGTTAAAGAACATAGCAATTGTATAGTTTAAAGAATATATGAAAGCATGTTATAGAATACATAATAATGATAATGATATATATAATATATAATATATATATATCTATGTCTGCTTCATCGCTTTGCATTTTGCAATTATTTTATTTTAGTAGAATGATTTATTGTGTATATATGACATTAATGACAACGTTTTAAAGTAACAGTTATCCAATTACACTGGCATAATTGTGTTTGTTATATTAGAATATGTTAAAGAACATAGCAATTGTATAGTTTAAAGAATATATGAAAGCATGTTATAGAATACATAATAATGATAATGATATATATAATATATAATATATATATATCTATGTCTGCTTCATCGCTTTACATTTTGCAATTATTTTATTTTAGTAGAATGATTTATTGTGTATATATGACATTAATGACAACGTTTTAAAGTAACAGTTATCCAATTACACTGGCATAATTGTGTTTGTTATATTAGAATATGTTAAAGAACATAGCAATTGTATAGTTTAAAGAATATATGAAAGCATGTTATAGAATACATAATAATGATAATGATATATATAATATATAATATATATATATCTATGTCTGCTTCATCGCTTTACATTTTGCAATTATTTTATTTTAGTAGAATGATTTATTGTGTATATATGACATTAATGACAACGTTTTAAAGTAACAGTTATCCAATTACACTGGCATAATTGTGTTTGTTATATTAGAATATGTTAAAGAACATAGCAATTGTATAGTTTAAAGAATATATGAAAGTATGTTATAGAATACATAATAATGATAATGATATATATAATTTATAATATATATATATATATATATATATATATATATATATATATATATATATATATATATATATATATATATATATATATATATATGTCTGCTTCATCGCTTTACATTTTGCAATTATTTTATTTTAGTAGAATGATTTATTGTGTATATATGGCATTAATGACAACGTTTTAAAGTAACAGTTATCCAATTACACTGGCATAATTGTGTTTGTTATATTAAAATATGTTAAAGAACATAGCAATCGTATGGTTTAAAGAATATATGAAAGTATGTTATAGAATACATAATAATGATAATGATATATAATATATATATATATATGTATATGTATATAATATATATATATATATATATATCCTCATTTCCAGAAAAGTATAGAAGGAAGCGTACATAAAATCACTTACAACAAGCAGTACCAGATAAAAACCTTTTCATCTCGTGGCTGATAATTATCTGCCATAATTCGTTATTACTTATCTTTGTCACTGAAACTGCGCAGTTTTTCACAAAACATTTAGCGACATCGCACCGCTAACATTTTACTTTCATTTGAAGACGTTTTGTCACTGCATTAGGACTTTTCCGAATATTATTAAAAAGAACTTTTAAATAGTAAGGGAAAATGTGTAGAGCCTGTATAATGTATTTACATTGGATATCAATCACATGACGATTTAGTGTATATTTGTAAAAGAACTAACGTACAAATAGTTCAACATTTACGTGTAATTATGGCAGTGATAAATTGGTAGTTGACAAGATGATGTTAAACACATATGATGTTGTGGTTGTTTTAAATGCTCTTTTTTTCTTTAAAATTATGGATTACTAATTTTCGTTGATAATTGATATATTTCAGTTCATCATTAGGTAAAGAGTGCCAATGCTAACAGAAAGACACTGATATGATCGTCGATTCTGCTAACAAAAAGAAATTATAATCTATTATCAATTGAGTTCAACCGAAATGCGGGTCCTAAACGAATTTTCCTTTTACACAATTGCTATGAGACGAGCTAAATCAAATGTTACACTATTTTTTGCGAGTTGAATTAAATTATATTTCAGGGAAATAAGTTACTGGATTTTCCTGGGAAAAAGAAACGTCACCAAATTAAAACTTAATTGAAATTTAAACTCGAGGAACTGCTAATTGAACGTCTTTGATAAGCAAATATCTTGTAAAAATGTATACACATTTTTATTCTTCAAGGTAAAATTATTTTAATCTATATGTCCTTTCAAACACACTTGACTTTGCTATTTTAACAATGGTTTTTTGCAGAATGGTTGGCAAATAGCTTAAAAAATGATAAAATTTGGAGATTAAATTAACAAAAGATGTTGTCGACAAACAGCGTCATGTACCTTTATGGACTTTATGGACTTTATATCCACAAATAAAATTTGACACTGCAGGTTTAGTTGTCGTATGCATCATATATCAAGGGAAGGATGCATTATTTAACGAGAAGCAGGTACTGGGGACAGCTCATAGATCTTTTATATACAGGAAATAGCCTAGACTATATTGTGTGGTCAACTTGTTTCACAAGCTATGGAACAGGTTCTGTTTGAGATTGTTTATATATTGGTTTTGTGTATACCTTGACACATATTTTGTCAGGATTTATGACACGTAGGATATCATTAACAAACTCAGTTATGTTTGTTCCTAATTTGTGCAGTAGATATGAGACGTTACGCAGGGCAAATATCTACTTCTATTTTTGGTGTACATAATATTTAAAAGGCTAATCATTGAAAAACGCTTGAAATGCCAAAACCAAGAGTATGATAGTTCGCTGGACATTATTTAGTAGTTCAATAACATTTGACTACATGATAGAGTCTCACTACATGTATGTTAAACATATACATAATGTTCTACTATACATGTTTTACTTAGTCAGGTAAACCAGAAAAAAATAAAACTCATTTAAGTTTATCAAAATAATTTGTGCATATTTGCTGCTGTGACAGGAGGGGTATGTTCATGTTCAAAAACTATCACACATCATGAAAACACAATCAGTCAAATGTTTATTGACATCATTTTTCCATCAATTTTGGCATAAATGTTGAAGATCATTAATGACATTTCCTTTCATCATCACGATTGATCAATGGAGCGTTTTTTTTTGTCTACAAAAGGTTACCCTAAATATTCATAGTTTTGGATGACAAAGTACAAAAAGTTCTCAAGAATTATCAAAACTGCAAAGACTAAATTTGAAAGTGAAACGTCAGTTAAGATCTCTTTCAGACAAAGTTCATTTAGGCTTCCTCTCCTCCTTCTTCTTCCTCATCAAACTCTCCCTCCTCCTCGGCTGTGGCGTCCTGGTACTGCTGGTATTCAGACACCAAGTCATTCATGTTGGACTCGGCCTCAGTGAACTCCATCTCGTCCATACCCTCACCAGTGTACCAATGGAGGAAAGCCTTTCTCCTGAACATAGCTGTGAACTGCTCAGAGACACGCTTGAACAGCTCCTGGATGGCTGTGCTGTTACCGATGAAAGTGGAAGCCATTTTGAGACCACGTGGTGGGATATCACAGACGGCGGTCTTGACGTTGTTGGGGATCCATTCAACGAAGTAGCTGCTGTTCTTGTTCTGGACATTCAGCATCTGCTCATCAACCTCCTTCATGGACATACGTCCACGGAACATGCAGGCAACGGTCAAGTAACGTCCGTGACGGGGGTCACAGGCAGCCATCATGTTCTTAGCATCGAACATCTGCTGGGTGAGTTCTGGGACGGTGAGGGCACGGTACTGCTGGCTGCCTCTGGAGGTAAGTGGGGCAAAGCCGGGGATGAAGAAGTGGAGACGGGGGAAGGGCACCATGTTGACAGCCAGTTTTCGCAGATCTGCGTTCAGCTGACCAGGGAACCTCAGACAGGTGGTCACGCCGGACATTGTGGCGGACACCAGATGGTTGAGATCACCGTAGGTGGGTGTGGTCAGCTTTAGGGTTCTGAAGCAGATGTCGTACAGAGCCTCGTTGTCGATACAGTAGGTCTCGTCTGTGTTCTCAACCAATTGATGGACCGACAGGGTGGCGTTGTAAGGTTCGACAACGGTGTCAGATACCTGCAATTAGTCAAATGTCAGTTCCTGCTAATATGATACCGAGATGAGTTATTTCTGAAGAGCGTGATATTGATATTTGAAGCATTTATAACAGTTTTAGTCGAAACCAACTCACCTTTGGTGAAGGGACAACAGAGAAAGTGTTCATGATTCTGTCGGGGTACTCCTCTCTGATCTTGCTGATGGCAAGGGTTCCCATACCAGAGCCGGTACCACCACCCAGAGAGTGGGTCAACTGGAAGCCCTGAAGACAGTCACAGCTCTCAGCCTCTTTGCGGACGACATCCAAGACGGAGTCCACGAGCTCAGCGCCCTCTGTGTAGTGACCCTTGGCCCAATTGTTTCCAGCACCGCTCTGTCCGAAGACGAAGTTGTCTGGACGGAAGATTTGACCAAAAGGTCCGGAGCGGACAGAGTCCATGGTTCCGGGCTCAAGGTCGACAAGGACAGCTCGGGGCACATATTTGCCTCCTGTATAACAAAACGAGAGTGTCACCAGTTAATATAAGGATATCCACGGATGGTATATATTGAGTAGAAGTCTGTGTTCGTGCGGGAACGACGCATGTTTATGCAAATGCGTATTTCGGTATGAATTTCATTCCAAAAACCAAATTATATATTTCAAATCATACATACATCATAAATTTTTCAGATATCAGCTTAAGTGTTCGATTTTCGAATAGCAGTTGATGAAATTTCAAAATGATCTAATGGAAACTTTACACATAAAGCCCCTATGCCGTTAGGATAATGGTTCACATCAAGAACAAGAATTTTTTTAATTTCATAACTGCAGTGCGATGTCAGTTTTTCATCACCGTGAACCAATCGATGAGAGGACTGCGACACATGACGTCACTACTACATTTAACTATTTCCGTTGCAGGGTGACAGTGAAACAATGGTATGTCACCACTTTTTCAAATGGGTCAACGTTTCAACATTAAACTTTACCGGGATTAGAGTTGATATCTAACTCCGGACTGCGCTATTGATGAAGATACCGGCTTTACGCCTTTCTTTCGTTTAAAGAGTATTATTACAGTGAATGGACAAGATATAAGATATATATAGTTATATGCCTTAAAATAATTGCACACCTGTAGCCTCGTTGTAGTAGACGTTGATTCTCTCCAGCTGAAGATCAGAGTCACCGTGGTAGGTACCGGTGGGGTCGATACCGTGCTCGTCAGAGATCACCTCCCAGAACTGTAAGGGAATGATGGCAAAGACTTGTCATGTGCTTACTTTAAATAATCACATAATCCAGCATGACATGACACGTTGTAACTTGGATTCATTTGGCTGCATAAAACAAGGGCGACAGGGCTTTCTTTTTATTTTTTGTTGGAAAAAAGTATTGACGAGGGAGGATTACATTATATTTTTCCCCATCAAAATATAGCTTGGAAGTAGTAGAAGTATACAAAACGGTAGCACAGCCGTTCCTGCCGACCCATGTATTTGGTGCACAAATTGATTTTGGGGTTAGGCAAAAATGATGCGGCAAGTTTTTTGTAATTTAACTGACAATAAAAGCTGTCACGCGCAGAATAAAATGATGCGTCGATGCCCAAGAAACATGTCAGTGTTTATATTTAGCCTTATAAACGCAGTGGTTAAAACATGAAATGAGTAATGTATAGCCTAAGATGATGTGTCATATATGAAGATAATAAATATCAATCTTTATTTTCATACTGAAAGGCCTCAGGCCTGTAGTACATATTTCATTTATTCATTTGTTGGTAGCAACACAGTTTGTCTAAGAGTAAAAGCGTTATGGATGTAGATGGACAATACATAAATTTATGGATAATAAATAAAAACAGCACCTACACGTTTAATCATATCAATAATGTTAAACATTATGCTAAACATGTGATCTAACGTCAGTATTTATATGTAACAAGTTGATTATAATTGTCCCACGGTGACGGTTCGACTACAAATGCTCACTCCCTTATAGACAAAAAGACGAGGAAATTATTGTACGGTCCAAATATCACTATCGATAACGTTATAAAGAAAGAGTTGGCAATTTCATTTTAAAATTCTCTTGCTTTCTTACCTTGGCACCGATTTGGTTGCCGCACTGGCCGGCTTGAATGTGGACGATTTCCCTCATATTTGCTGGATCACTTAAACACGTCTGTACTTAAAATTCACGGGACTGTCCTGTTGGGGCTGTTGCTAGCTATATATTGCAAGGGTTGTTGTTAGCAACGGACCGGATATCAGTCGGCCCTGGTCGGTAGCCAGGCTTATATAGCTGTTGATAAAATGTTATTATTTCACCCGGCCGTGTGCTATTCAAATCGAATATGACATGTGACGAAGCGGAGTACATAGGGCGTCTGGGTGAAGCTATTGGCATGATCTTTAGAAAATATTTGAAAGGGTCAACCTCGTTTTGGATATGTCAAACTTGTGAGATTTATTTACAGTGGTTATCAGTTTTAGAAAACTACAACACGTATGTTTATAGCCTCTAAGTATATATGTCATGCAGAGTAAATAACGGGGTCAATGATATAGACATGAACAATTTGGTCATGCCTAGTTTGTTTTAATGAAAATATTGTTGGTTTTATGCTTTATGTTGGATTGTAAAATCCCCTTGGCTTTCTAGAGTTGAGGTAATGAAGAATGAGACCACATTATGAAAAAAAACTCCTTTATTTGCAATAGACAGAGATTTAATTTGTAGTTGTTATGACTTGCTTGACAACGCCATTATGATATGCTTGTAATCGTAATCGGCAAAATAAAAAGGTTGTATATCCCTTACAGTTTCCTTAAAGTAATATATCTACTGGTCACTTTCATTGTTATAACTATGCCGCCTTTCGTTTAGAACTAAATATTCTGCATTCCAGCTTACAGTAAATGTTATTTATATATGAGAAAAACACAACCCAATAAAGCACATTTCTGATATAAAAGTTATGTTGAGTATTTGTGCTAAGAGTTAGGTGGTTGTTAGGTAGATATTTGTATGACAATTTAACTGTCTTTTATACCATATTTTAAAAACCGCACAGAAAACCTGAATATACGAATTCATGCAAACACAGTCGTTCAACCTCCCAAGCACATGTTAGACAACGGCATTTTCTTCTTACTTCATTGTGTGTACATTTGTAATTACATCTAATTGAATCTCTAAACTCCTGTTCATAATGAAAACAAGGCAATGATTATATATATACCCCAGGGACAGGGGTTAACCCAGGGACAGGAGTTAACCCAGGGACAGGCGTTAAACCAGGGACAGGAGTTGAAGCAGGGACAGGGGTTAAATCAGGGACAGGGGTTAAATCAGGGACAGGAGTTAACCCAGGGACAGGGGTTAAATCAGGGACAGGAGTAAACCCAGGGACGTGAGTTTACCCAGGGACAGGAGTTAACCCGGGGACATGAGTTAACCCGGGGACATGAGTAAACCCAGGGACGTGAGTTTACCCAGGGACAGGAGTTAACCCGGGGACAGAGGTTAAATCAGGGACATGAGTAAACCAGGGACGTGAGTTTACCCAGGGACAGGAGTTAACCCAGGGACAGAGGTTAAATCAGGGACAGGGGTTAAATCTGGGACAGGGGTTAAATCAGGGACAGGCGTTAACCCAGGGACAGGAGTTAACCCGGGGACATGAGTAAACCCAGGGACAGACGTTAAACGAGGGACGTGAGTTAGACCAGGGACAGGAGTTAACCCAGGGACAGAGGTTAAATCAGGGACAGGGGTTAAATCAGGGACAGGAGTTAACCCGGGGACATGAGTTAACCCGGGGACATGAGTAAACCCAGGGACGTGAGTTTACCCAGGGACAGGAGTTAACCCGGGGACAGAGGTTAAATCAGGGACATGAGTAAACCAGGGACGTGAGTTTACCCAGGGACAGGAGTTAACCCAGGGACAGAGGTTAAATCAGGGACAGGGGTTAAATCTGGGACAGGGGTTAAATCAGGGACAGGCGTTAACCCAGGGACAGGAGTTAACCCGGGGACATGAGTAAACCCAGGGACAGACGTTAAACGAGGGACGTGAGTTAGACCAGGGACAGGAGTTAACCCACGGACAGAGGTTAAATCAGGGACAGGGGTTAAATCAGGGACAGGAGTTAACCCAGGGACAGGAGTTAACCCGGGGACATGAGTAAACCCAGGGACAGACGTTAAACCAGGGACGTGAGTTAACCCGGGGACAGGAGTTAACCCAGGGACAGAGGTTAAATCAGGGACAGGGGTTAAATCAGGGACAGGAGTTAACCTAGGGACAGGGGTTAAATCAGGGACAGGGGTTAAATCAGGGACAGGAGTTAACCCAGGGACAGGAGTTAATCGGGGACATGAGTAAACCCAGGGACAGGAGTTAAACCAGGGATGTGAGTTAACCCAGGGACAGGAGTTAACCCAGGGACAGAGGTTAAATCAGGGACATGGGTTAAATCAGGGACAGGGGTTAAACAGGGACAGGAGTTAACCCGGGTACAGGAGTTAACCCGGGGACATGAGTAAACCCAGGGACGTGAGTTAACCCAGGGACAGAGGTTAAATCAGGGACAGGGGTTAAATCAGGGACAGGAGTTAACCAAGGGACAGGAGTTAACCTGGGGACATGAGTAAACCCAGGGACAGACGTTAAACCAGGGACGTGAGTTAACCCAGGGACAGGAGTTAACCCAGGGACAGAGGTTAAATCAGGGACAGGGGTTAAATCAGGGACAGGAGTTAACCTAGGGACAGGGGTTAAATCAGGGACAAGGGTTAAATCAGGGACATGAGTAAACCCAGGGACAGACGTTAAACCAGGGACGTGAGTTAACCCAGGGACAGGAGTTAACCCAGGGACAGAGGTTAAATCAGGGACAGGGGTTAAATCAGGGACAGGAGTTAACCTAGGGACAGGGGTTAAATCAGGGACAGGGGTTAAATCAGGGACAGAAGTTAACCCGGGGACATGAGTAAACCCAGGGACAGACGTTAAACCAGGGACGTGAGTTAACCCATTGACAGGAGTTAACCCAGGGACAGAGGTTAAATCAGGGACAGTGGTTAAATCAGGGACAGGAGTTAGCCTAGGGACAGGGGTTAAATCAGGGACAGGGGTTAAATCAGGGACAGGAGTTAACCCGGGGACATGATTAAACCCAGGGACAGGAGTTAAACCAGGGACAGACGTTAAACCAGGGACGTGAGTTTAACCAGGGACAGACGTTAAACCAGGGACGTGAGTTTAACCAGGGACGTGAGTTAACCCAGGGACAGGAGTTACCCCAGGAACAGGAGTTAACCAAGGGACAGGAGTTAACCCAGGAACAGGAGTTACCCCAGGGACAGGCGTTAACCCTAGGACATGAGTTACCCCAGGGACAGGCGTTAAGCCAGGGACATGAGTTACCCCAGGGACAGGCGTTAACCCAGTGACATGAGTTTGCCAAGGGACAAACGTTAAAACAGGGACGGTAGTTAACCCAGGGACAGTTAACCCGGGGACAGGAGTTAACCCAGGGACGGTAGTTAACCCAGGGACAGGAGTTAACCCAGGGACAGGAGTTAAAACAGGGACGGTAGTTAACCCAGGGACAGTTAATCCAGGGACAGTTAACCCAGGGACAGTTAACCCAGGGACAGTTAACCCAGGGACAGTTAACCCGGGGACAGGAGTTAACCCAGGGACGGTAGTTAACCCAGGGACGGTAGTTAACCCAGGGACAGGAGTTAACCCAGGGACAGGAGTTAACCCAGGGACAGAGGTTAAACCAGGTACGCGAGTTACCCCAGGGCCGGTAGTCAACCCAGGGACAGGGGTTAAAGCAGAGACAGGAGTTAACCCAGGGACACGAGTTAGCAAAAGGACGTCGTCAGAAACAAAACAAAAACAGAGAAAAATAAAGCAGCACTATCATTTAAATTTGTTTGGTATTAATTGCCTATGGGTGTTTATCTTAATATTAAAAGCGCTAAGAAACGGTGCCCAATGTAATGGAACATGCCCCTTTTAATAAAACTTCAATGAAGGCATTTTAATCCATGGTCACTGGGGCGTAAAGTCGTGTGTGTTACATTGTAGCTATTTGTCCCCGTAGGCTTTGGTATCCTCAAACCATCTATGATCTGATAATTGATTTGAGGACATTATGGACTTGTTCCTCACACAGGACAGGAAATTGAATGGAGACACGGTTAAATGAAGTTTGCTTCTGTAATATTTCGTGTCTGTCTCTGTTTATATTCGACTGTGTACTGATGTTGACTATGTCAAGGTTCGTCCACGCTCATGCTTTAATACATGTTAGTTTGATTGTATTTTCACATGAAACTATGTCTGTAACATGTGTATTTTAAAGGGACAGTAGCACGTTTTTTTTCTCAAATAAGTCGATGAAATGTATTTTTATAATATTGTCACTAACAGTAAAACATCCTTCTTTCTTCCGAAAATCAAGTTGAAAATGAGTGTATATGGTTCCGTGAAGCCATGGGAATCGTTTTTGTCATTTGAAGTAACAAAATGTGTTCACAATAAAATGGCCGCCATGCAATTTGTGCTTTATACGCAACACAGTTAGTACCACTACTGATTAGTGGTTTGTGTAATAAGATGTTATACCTCTAAAGTAAATATAAATGACATAAACTATCATTATAAATGGGAAATTTGAAAAAATAAAATTTGCAAAAAACGTGCTACTGCCCCTTTAATATGTATAAGAATTCTTGATATATCTCACTGAGTATTCTCATGAAGTTTGATTTTGTTCAGAAAATCGATCTGTCATGAACATAGACATATTTGTATTTGAAGAGCATATGAAGGCAAGAGCGCATGCTAGTGAAACTCAAGAGTGGTTTTCTGAGGAAAAAAAATTGATTACAAATACATGGATTGACATAGTCACGTATACTTGATTTGATGGACACTCCAGAACTTGTGGTGATGTAAAATGAAAATAATGTTATAAATATACAACTTCTATACTGAGCAAAAAGGTTAGGAACATTTGATTATTTCTTTAATTCAACCTTATTTTTCGAAGTTGGAATTATGCAATTTTAGCCCATTCTACGACCACTGCTACAAGGTCGCATTTCAAAATGTCCTCCGTCCCCAACAACCCTAAATGAGCTCGCTAACGCCCTTGTTGGTGTATGGCATCAGATTCCATATAAACTGTTTCAGACCTCTCCTTAGGTTTTCAAGACGTTATTAAGCCGTAATTAATGCACGAAGTGGGCATACACGCCAGTGAAGGTGATTTCAGTCCAGTTTCAGATGATTGAAAAATGCGATTGCGAGGTAATATGGACGTAACTATAAAAACGTGTGTATGTTTCTGATTAAAAACATTAGAATGCTAATTTTTGGTTGATTATTTTTTTTATCGCAATTACGTTCATCAGAATATTATTCATAATCTTGTTTTCATGACACACATTTCAAAATATGGGGGAAATCCAATGGCCCTTAACTTTTTTTAACCTGACTGTTTGATTGTCATTCTATAAGTTGTAATGCCAATAAAAGTACTTTTTTTTTTATATCAAACTTATTTATTTCAGACTTTGAAAAGGGTTAAGGATATATACCGAAACATCGCAGCCTGCGAATAAATAAGTCTAATATCTGTCAAATATTGTACTTTATTCCATATTCTCTAGAAGAAATTAGAAGTTTATATCCATAAAATCATAGTTTAGTCGTAATGTATTATGAGAATAATCATCGAGTTGCGAGGAATTACGGATTATTTGTCCCGAGTTAATTATAAACAGCGATAAGTTTGACATAATAATTCATGAGGGACAGATAAAAGCACCGAGTTGGTTATTCTTTTTCTTACCCTAAATCATTTTATTGCGTGAAAATTGAAAAACAAGACGCGAATTCACGATCTTTGATTATACTGTAAAATACGAATTGTACTCATACGCCATTCATAAACGCTCTCACACCTTCAAGATGCGCACATCTAAATAGTTTGAAACTCGCACCCTTTTTTCAGAAAGTAACCGTTGAATTTTATTCCCAAACTGGTTCACTTACGTAGTAAACAACTTATTAATATTGTAAACAATGTCGCAGAATGAGAGAAAATTAGTTACAACGTGAACTGATAATCGCTCAGTTGGAATGCAAGATAGGAGTGTAAAGATTTTACGTCACCAAATGACGTCATGGGTTATGACGTCACAAAGCCATGGCGTCACGGCAGTGCAGCCTACCAATCTTGCATGCTTCTTCGCCTTGCAAGTTTAGTCCTGTAAATTCGGTCTCGGAAACATAGATTGAACATGATTTTCCATTTTATATGTTTTACTGACGTGTGACTTGAAATTTGTATGCTCGAAATTTTTCATCTATGTGATTTATAACATGGTTATATTTGGATTAACACTACCTTGAATAGTACAGATTCTTGTACTTTTAATCCAAATATAACCATGTTATATTTCCTCACTATCTAAATGGAAAGTATTTCCTATGTGATTTAGTTAAAATAATACAGCTTAACAATTCATGAATGGGCGTGAAGTAGTTCCATCAACCAATCAAACGCTAGTTATATAAAAGTTATATTTAGAAAAACTGTAATTCCCATGACCATTATGAAAACTTTAATACCCGGCATATCTTTGCTGGCTTGGGTAAGAAATATGCATAAGTATTTAATGTATATATTTGCAATAAGACAATTGTTTATGTTCATGTTCAAATACTTTAAAACTATCAATTCTATGTATACAGAGGATAAAAAGTCGTCAGTCAAATGTTTATTGACATCATTTTCCCATCAATATTGGTATCAATGTTGAAAATCATTAAATACATTTTCCTTTCATCATGAAGTTTTAATTGGTGGAATGTTTTTTTTCTCTTTAAGATATTATCATAGGTCGCTGGTATTGAGTAAACTAAACTTTAATAGAAGTAAGACTATCTGAAAAAGTCACATTAAATAAAGAGGTATATTAAACATAAAGCTCACATAAAGCTCTTCTATCCAAGCACGTTTCATTTAGTCGTGTATACCATCAAATACATAGAGGACTCATTTTATTTTAGCGAAGAAATATGTAAATGGTTGCCAGAACAGGTGGAAATGTTCATTTCAAACACTTTAAATTTGCAAAACATGAAAATGACATCATCAAATGTGTTATTGACATCAATATTGCATGAATTATGGCATCAATTTTGAAAATCATTAATGATATTTCCTTTCATCATCAAGGGTGATCAATGGAGCGCATTTTGTCTTTAATATGTCACCCTCTGTTTTAAAAATTTATGACGAAAAAGTCAAAAACGTTTTCAAGAAGAATCAAAACTGCAACGACTGGAAATAAAACTTAAAATGAATTTGAAAGTGAAACGTCAGTTAAGATCTCATTCAGACAAAGTTCATTTAGGCTTCCTCTCCTTCTTGTTCTTCCTCATCAAACTCTCCCTCCTCCTCGGCTGTGGCGTCCTGGTACTGCTGGTATTCAGACACCAAGTCATTCATGTTGGACTCGGCCTCAGTGAACTCCATCTCGTCCATACCCTCGCCAGTGTACCAATGGAGGAAAGCCTTTCTCCTGAACATAGCTGTGAACTGCTCAGAGACACGCTTGAACAGCTCCTGGATGGCTGTGCTGTTACCGATGAAAGTGGAAGCCATCTTGAGACCACGTGGTGGGATGTCGCAGACGGCGGTTTTGACGTTGTTGGGGATCCATTCAACGAAGTAGCTGCTGTTCTTGTTTTGGACGTTCAACATCTGCTCATCAACCTCCTTCATGGACATACGTCCACGGAACATGCAGGCAACGGTCAAGTACCGTCCGTGACGGGGGTCACAGGCAGCCATCATGTTCTTAGCATCGAACATCTGCTGGGTGAGTTCTGGGACGGTGAGGGCACGGTACTGCTGGGCGCCCCTGGAGGTGAGTGGGGCAAAGCCGGGCATGAAGAAGTGGAGACGGGGGAAGGGCACCATGTTGACGGCCAGTTTTCGCAGATCCGCGTTCAGCTGACCAGGGAACCTCAGACAGGTGGTCACGCCGGACATGGTGGCGGACACCAGATGGTTGAGATCACCGTAGGTGGGTGTGGTCAGCTTTAGGGTTCTGAAGCAGATGTCGTACAGAGCCTCGTTGTCGATACAGTAGGTCTCGTCTGTGTTCTCAACCAATTGATGGACCGACAGGGTGGCGTTGTAAGGTTCGACAACGGTGTCAGATACCTGCAATTAGTCAAATGTCAGTTCCGGCTAATATGATACCGAGATGAGTTATTTCTGAAGATCGTGATATTGACATTTAAACCATTCATAACAGTTTTAGTCGAAACCAACTCACCTTTGGTGAAGGGACGACAGAGAAAGTGTTCATGATTCTGTCGGGGTACTCCTCTCTGATCTTGCTTATGAGGAGGGTGCCCATACCGGACCCGGTACCACCACCCAGAGAGTGGGTCAACTGGAAGCCCTGAATACAGTCACAGCTCTCAGCCTCTTTACGGGTGACATCCAGGACGGAGTCCACGAGCTCAGCGCCCTCTGTGTAGTGACCCTTGGCCCAGTTGTTTCCAGCACCACTCTGTCCGAAGACGAAGTTGTCTGGACGGAAGATTTGACCAAAAGGTCCGGAGCGGACAGAGTCCATGGTTCCGGGCTCAAGGTCGACAAGGACAGCTCGGGGCACATATTTGCCTCCTGTATAACAAAACAAATTAAACATACACAACGTCACAATGAAATGATATGCTTACATGTTTAAGTTTGATGTGCATGTGTTACGATTAGACGTATTTATGTTCGTGTTGGGGCGAATTATTGTACATGTATTTGTTTGTTTGGACTGTTGTAATATAGTGAAGGAAAGAAAGCATTAAGGACGTTCTCATGAGAAAATGTAGTTTCCTTTCATAATTACTACATCTTTGGTTTCATTTATGATTTTAAAATGTTCAATGGCCGTAAAAGGATGGAATTATCCATTTCTTTCGAAGACATTTATCAAAACGTATTTTTTTCTTTCTTTTATTATTATTCTTTTTTTCATTTTGTTATGCTTTAACAATAAACCTTTTCAAATTCAGTTCGTATTATGTGAGTGAGATCATTAATCGAAAATGTTTAATATTACACATATATTTTTCGTTTCAAACGACACAGGTTTACAATTCTATGGTATGAGGACATTTATCGATTAATGTTATAATCAACTGCATACCTGTGGCCTCGTTGTAGTAGACGTTGATTCTCTCCAGCTGAAGATCAGAGTCACCGTGGTAGGTACCGGTGGGGTCGATACCGTGCTCGTCAGAGATCACCTCCCAGAACTGTAAGGTAAGGATGGCAAAGACAATTGTACACATGACTAACTTAAGAAATTTCAGTGACAACAAATAGTTAAGGCCTTGACCTTATCTAATTGCATAAGAACAATAGCTGACCTTGGGAAAAAATAGTTTATTGTTTAACAATTAGTGGCCTAGAACAAACATTGCCTTACGAACGAACATCGCCCTAATATTCACTGGCATGGAATTCATAATCAGAATACTATAATGGAATTTTGGTAAACAATCAAAGCAAATTGAATCTTTTTTAAACATTCCGTCGATTTAATTATTATTAATTTGACACATATATGTATGTTAGCATAGGATGTTCAGTGTTCAAGAGGCATATTTACTTTACTATGACAATAACAACATTTATTATATAATTTAGAATGAGATACTCAATTCTATCAGTGAAATAAACCCTCTATCACGCTACAGTGGCGATAACCTATATCACCACTGTACTGAGTGTCGATAAACTTTATCGCCACTCGCGTGACGTCATCGGGACAATGTTATGACGTCATATAGTCAGCTTGTGAAGGCTGTTTGTAAACCGTTGAAATGTCTACCTCAATCGATGAGATAAACATGGTTTTGTCAAGAAAAGACAGATATCCTCTATATATTCAGTCTATATAGATAAAATAGGAAAAATCATTTTACCTTTCCACCGATCTGGTTGCCGCACTGGCCGGCCTGGAGATGAACAATTTCCCTCATATTTGCTGGATCGCTTACACACGTCTGTACTTCTCGTCAATAACCACGGGACTGTCTTTCAACAATCAGTGCCGTGATTATTAAAATAAATTTATGTTGTTGGCAACTGATTGGATACATTAACCGGTTCTATGTGGTCAGCAGTGAATATAAATGCACATTAAATTGCATTTGCATTCATGAACATGGTATTCAAAGCTGTTTATAACGTTTTATCCTTCATAAAGCAGCCTCTCAAAGAAGCCTTCATAAAGCAGAATATGCATAGTTTGATTGGTGCACACGGAGAGATAACCTTCATTTGTTAAAATTTGGGTGTATGAAAAGTGCATGTTTCTTTACATGTAAAGTGTCTCTTTGCAAAACCCGACCATAAGTCGTGGACGATTATTAGTTACACAGGACTGCACAGTGTGAAAGTGACAATGTGTGTATGCATTACCCATACATCCACCTCCACGAATCAATGCGTCTACTCCTAATCGCTACTTCTTAGGATTTCAGATAGTCATTCGGTCCCGGTTTGACAATTGTAAGCTTGTTGCTGCCTGCACTGTTCAAGGAATGTCAAACCTGACTTTAACACATTATATATGGTTGCTATTTGTGTTGTTACTCTGTACAAACATCGATAAACAGATTAAGAAGAATCCTATTGGGCGGAGATAGGGTTATAGTCGTAGTTGATTTGGATTTGAAATTGGAATATTATTTAAGCTATCTTTATTAATAGGATTACTTTCTTTAATAGGATTATAAAATAGAGTAATCTATTGAACATTTCATTCATTTTCCATCTTGGTCCGACAATTATTCGAATAGTCGATGTTGCATTTGTAAAATGATCATGAGCCTTACATGTTCTAGACATTATAATCTCAATAATAAAATGTTATAGATCTATATTCAAGAAATAGTGGTTGTTTTAACATTGGTATTATGCGAACGGATATGAAAATCAATACACAGTTCAGAATAATTATGTATGGGGTATCAAGTATAGGGTATGAAGTGTGAGGTATGGGATAGGAGGTAAGGGATATGAGGTATATATTATTGTGTTTGAGTATGCGTTATGAATTATAGGGTATTGGCACTGAGGCGTGAGGTAAGGGATATGAGGTATAAAGTATGGGGTATGGGTATGAGGTATGAATTATGGGCATTGGCAAGGAGGCATGAAGTATGGGATATGAGGTATAAAATATGAGGTATAAAGTTTATGGTATTCGTATAAACTATGAGTTGAAGGAAATGAGGCATGAGGAATGAGATGTTGGACGTGATGAATTGGATATAGGATAGAATTGTTTTAGCAAGGCTGATATGTTGAAGCTTATGAAAATCAATGCATGGATGTATTGGGTATAAAGTGTAGGTGGGATGGGCTGTGACACATAAGCTATCGGATATGAACTATTTGGGTATGAGATATGTGTATAAGGTTTTGGGTATGAGGTATTGGTATGAAGCATAGGTATAAGGTAGTTGGTATGAGGTATGGATATGAGGTATGGGTATGAGTTTTGGGTATGAAGTATTAGGTATGATGTATGGGTTTATAGGTATGAGGTTTGGCTATGAGTTATTAGGTATGATGTATGAATATATTGGTATGAGGTATGGGTATAAGGTAATGGATGTGGGTATGGGTATTAGATATGGGTTGTGATGTTTTTTGTAGTACATAACGACCCGGTGCCGAACGGTTATGACATATAAACTCGCGAGGGCGTTAGCCCGAGCATATTCATTGCCATAACACGAGGCAATCGGGTCATTATTTGCCTTAAACTCCCGCGAACCACTCTATTTACAAAATATTGGTATATATGAATTTTAAAGGGGTATTGATGATCAGAAATATATGAGGTGAGGGTGTGGTGTATAGGGTATGAGATATGGAGTGTATAGGGTATGAGGTGTAAATGTGGTGTAGAGGGTATGAGATATTGGGTGTGGTGTATAAGGTATGAGATATGGAGTGTAATGTATAGGGTAAGAGGTATGTGGTGTGGTGTAAAGGATACGAGATGTGGGGTGCGGTGAATAGGGTATGATCTATGGGGTGTAATGTATAGGGTATGAGGTGAGGGTGTGGTGTAGTGGCTATAAGATGAGGGTGTGTTTTAAAAGGTATGAGATATGAGGTGTAGTGTATATGGTATGAGGTGAGGGTGTGATGTATAGGGTATGAGATATAAGGTGTAGTGTATAGGGTATGAGGTGAGGGTGTGATGTATAGGGTATGAGATATGTGGTGTAGTGCATAGGGTATGAGGTGACGGTGTGATGTAAAGGGTATGAGATATGAGGTGTAGTGTATAGGGTATGAGGTGAGGGTGTGATGTATAGGGTATGAGATATGAGGTGTAGTGTATAGGGTATGAGGTGAGGATGTGATGTATAGGGTATGAGATATGAGGTGTAGTGTATAGGGTATGAGGTGAGGGTGTGATGTATAGGGTATGAGATATGAGGTGTAGTGTATATGGTATGAGGTGAGGGTGTGATGTATGGGGTATGAGATATGAGATGTAGTGTATAGGGTATGAGGTGAGGGTGTGATGTATAGGGTATGAGATATGAGGTGTAGTGTATAGGGTATGAGGTGAGGGTGTGATATATAGGGTACAATATGGGGTGTAATGTATAGGGTATGAGGTGAGGGTGTGATGTATAGGGTATGAGATATGAGGTGTAATGTATAGGGTATGAGGTGAGGGTGTGATGTATTGGGTATGAGATATGAGGTGTAGTGTATATGGTATGAGGTGAGGGTGTGATGTATAGGGTATGAGATATGAGGTGTAATGTATAGGGTATGAGGTGAGGGTGTGATGAATAGGGTATGAGATATGAGGTGTAGTGTATAGGGTATGAGGTGAGGGTGTGATGTATAGGGTATGAGATATGAGGTGTAGTGTATAGGTTATGAGGTGAGGGTGTGATGTATAGGGTATGAGATTTGAGGTGTAGTGTATAGGGTATGAGGTGAGGGTGTGATGTATAGGGTATGAGATATGAGGTGTAGTGTATAGGGTATGAAGTGAGGGTGTGATGTATAGGGTATGAGATATGAGGTGTAGTGTATAGGGTATGAAGTGAGGGTGTGATGTATAGGGTATGAGATATGAGGTGTAGTGTATATGGTATGAGGTGTGAGTGTGGTATATAGGGTATGAGATATGAGGTGTAGTGTATATGGTATGAGGTGTGAGTGTGGTATATAGGGTATGAGGTGAGGGTGTGATATTAGGGTACAATATGGGGTGTAATGTATAGGGTATGGGGTGAGAGCGTGGTGTATAGGGTATGAGATATGGAGTGTGATATATAGTGTACGATATATGGGGTCTAATGTATAGGGTATGAGATAAGGGGTCTAGTGTATAGGGTATGAGATATGGAGTCTAATGTATAGGGCATGAGATATAGGGTGTGATGTGTAGGATACATTTTATGATATATGGGGTGGGGTGTAAAGGATATGAGATATGGGGGTCAATGCTTAGGGTATGAGATATGGGGTCTAATGTATAGGGTATGAAATATGGGACGTAATGGTTAGGGTATGAGATATGGGGTCCAATGTATAGGGTATGAAATATGGGATGTAATGGTTAGGGTATAAGATATTGAGTGTGATGTAGGGCGTAGGTTATGATATATGGGTTGTAGTGAATACGGTATAAGATATGAGACCTATTCAGTTTCTGAATAAAGATTGATTGAATATCAATAAATATCGCATGATTCAATCTGACAACACCGGTCATAGCAGGCGAATCCTGGATCTATCGTGGGACACTTGCAAGCAATGGCCTCTACTGGCCATTCATGTATATACAACTTTCCATACGGCTGGGTCACAGACCTTTGTCGAGGTTTGCCTGCATAACAATACAATAGCGTGAGTGAACCAGCGACTAGCTTCTACTATTGATTAACCATAGAATGTACGGTACAACGGATTCTTTGCAGTGGAGAAAGTCATACCTGGCAAGGTGTTGTAATTGCGAATATCTACTACTGCGATCGTCGTAACCCAAAACGACATGATAAAAAGAGTTCTTCAAAAGTTACACCGAATATATTCAGTCTTCACTAAGGGGAAAACTAGCCCCAACACTGTATTTTCATAACGAGTCTTTAATGTCGCGAAATTTAGACGTCGTATCATAAAAATTAATGGCTCCTCTCGCCAAATGAGATTATAAAAAAGTGTATGATAAGCAGTGTTGACGGGTTGAATACTCCAGATAAAGTGGTCATAAAGTCACTGTAAGGAGTACATGTACATTGTACATTATGCTAAAGTGCACTAAGTGTCGGAGATAGGCCGCGTATCTACTGGTTGTGGTTTGATCAGTATAGAAAAATTGAAAATTGAATGTATAAATTTTAAATTATCTAAGGTTTGGGAGAAATTTATGGAAAGAGAGCTGAGTAGAGGAAATACACCCATTCTATGTTCTAAATTGTGGGTTTACTTGAATGATTACATAGCATATGTGAATATATATCTGCATGATATATTTACGTTGTCTTTTTGAAGTACCGATCATTTAGATTTATGTAATCTCAATGTGCGTTGAGATTTAGAATTTGCTTAGTGTGGTCTGAGAGTGAAACTCGTAGTGACAGACTTATCAATGTAATCGTTTGCGACAGTCCTGACAACTGAAAACTTAATGTTGCAAGGAGACTGGCGCGAGTTATCACTTGCTGTTTGAAGCTGCAGTTTTCGGGGAAGAGACATGCGCAGGATATTGCTAAGCTCCTATGGGCAAAGTCATACAAACATACTTGTAAATTTAATAGCAAAAATTGTATTAAAATCTCACTAAATTAATAAAAATATTACTACTTAAAGGAGTTGTAACACGTTCTGCTTACTGAAATAAACTGCTCTCACAAAAAGACAAATAAATTTGATCAATGACTGAATCAATAACAAGATTTCTAAAACGAATGTACATCGTTCAGTTAAGCCATGCGAGTCCATTTTCCATCGAGCGGCCATTTAAATGTGTTCAAGTGATCTGATATGGTACAATAATGGAATGGTTATTACCACCTTACTCTCAAAATCGTATACGACCACGCACGAGTGTAATAATTTCCTTTATTACCCATATGGTTGAAAATAACCGAGTTAATATGATTGATATGAGCACATGTGCACATATCACATATGCCGAGCAACCATTGTTTCACCGCGACTTCCCGTATTTTGTCTTCTGTGACGTCATAAAACGATTGTTCGTGACGTCACTGAAACTTGCCGTCGCAAGAGAAGTGGGCGGTTTTCTGACTATTTATACGGGAATAAAATGAGTAATAAAGAAATTATTACACTCGAAATTGTGCCATATGACTTTTACGAAACTCGTGCAAATTTAAGTATAACCCTCGCTCTCGCTCGGGAAATACAAAAATTCACACTCGTTTCGTAAAAGTCATACGACACACTTCCTCGGGTAATAAATAGAGGATATTAGTATATTGTTAAAAATTATTATATTGAATATTAGTATTTTCCGAGCGAGAGAGAGGGATATACCGATATTCAGGCAGTGTCGTAAACATAGTTTTAGCTGCCTCAAGTATGAAAAAACAAAATGGAAAATATAAATAGGGGAATACATGTAAATGGTTTGATGCCGAATGCGATCGTTTGGAAAAAGAAATTTGTCGATATTTAAATCACTTTAGGAAAAATGAAACGATTGAGAACCTTCGTCAATACCATATAGCTAGAAACAAGTATAATGAAACTTGCAAACGAAAGCAATGGAAATATTTAAATGGTAGACAACATGATTTAGAGAAAAGCATTAATAATTCTAAACAATTCTGGTCCGAACTTAGAAGTCTGGGCAACCAACGTAATTCAAACGAGATTGATATCAGTGACTGGCATGATTACTTCAAAGATCTATTCTCCTCTTCTATAGATATTAGGAATGATACTCTATTTGATACAGACGTTCATGGCAGTCAAGCTTCATTACAAACAGACTCTGAATTACAGTTTGCTAATGATATTTTAGATTCACCTATTAGCAGAGAAGAAATTCTCGATAGTATTCGCCATCTGAAATGTAATAAAGCTCCGGGAATAGACAGTACACTGCCGGAATTCTTAAAAAAAACTCGACAGATATTTTGCTTCCGTATTTAGAATTACTATTTAATGTGATATTAGAAAATGGAAAATTTCCTGAATCATGGTCTCTTGGAGTTATGGTCCCGATACATAAACAAGGTAGTAAACAAGACATGAATAATTACAGGGGTATCACTCTTTTAAGCATCCTCGGCAAGGTATTCACCTATATAATTAACAAGAGACTAGTTTTCTGGGCATATACCCTGGATAAAATAAGCGAAGAGCAAGCAGGATTTAGAGAGGGATATTCAACAATCGATAATATATTCACTTTACAAACTCTCATAGAAAGATATTTAAATGCTAAAGGGGGGAAATTTTATATATTTTTTGTTGATTTTGCCAAAGCATTTGACTCAGTTGAAAGAAACAAATTATGGAACTTATTAAAATCACACAGTTTGAGTATGAAAATGAGCAAATTATTATGCAACATTTACGAGAATGTCAAAGTATGTGTTCGGAACAACAAAGATATATCCGATATTTTCAATAGCCATTTGAGAGTTAGACAGGGTTGCGTTTTGAGCCCGTTTTTATTCACCATTTTCATTAATGAATTAGCCATTCGAATTAGAAAAAACTGTGCCCATGGTATACAGCTACACCCAGACATTATTGAGTTGTTTTTGCTCTTATTTGCGGATGACATTGTCTTATTTTCGTCAACTATTATTGGCTTACAAAGACAAATCAATGAATTAGAGAAGTATTCGGATGAATGGAATCTAAAAGTGAACAGATCTAAATCGAAAATTATTGTATTAAAAAATGGCGGGAAACTAGCAAAAGCAGAACAATGGTATTTTAAAAAGGAAATACTGGAGACAACGTCATTTTATAAATATTTGGGTGTATATTTTAGCAGAAACTTCTCGTGGCACAGACATTTCAATCAGGCAGCAACCCAAGCTAAAAAAGTGTTCATCGGTATCTGGAGGCAGACACGTATCTTAGGCGATCTCACGCACCAGACCTTTTTCAAAATCTTTGATGCAAAAATAAAACCAATATTATTGTATGGCTCAGAAGTATGGGGTTTGCAAAATACGGAGGTAATTGAAAAGGTTCACTTATACGCATGTAAGAAATTTCTAGGAGTAAAACCAACCACACCAAATGTTATGGTCTATGGGAACTTGGGAGGTTTCCACTTTATTTTTCCACCACCGTAAATGCAGTTAAATATTGGTTAAGACTTCTAGCTATGCCTTCTACTAGAATACCGAAAAAATGTTATAATATGATGCTTTTGTACGATAATAATGGTCAAAGAAATTGGGCATCCCGTGTCAGAAGCCTACTGTTCTCCATCGGCTTCGGGAATGCTTGGAATTCACAATATGTAGAATCTCATAAGTTATTCATCCATTCGCTAACGACAAGGCTAAAAGATATATATTTTCAAACATGGTGTGATAAAATTACTCTGTCGAAAAAATGTTTCTAATATGCAATATTTAAAGAGGATCATGTGTTGATATAAAAAAGTACAGACGATCATTAGCAAGATTTAGATGTTCATCCCATGATTTATTTATTGAAAATGGCAGGTATAGACATATTACGATCCACCGTCGACGGATTTAGAACGTCATAGTATTGTTTATAACGTCACGTCACCATGACAAACTGATATTTTGCCCTAGGGCATCGTATGAAAAATATGAACCCCGATATGATTGCCCTCGTAGGTGATAATCTCTATTTCCGTCCACATGTGCACATATCACGCTTGCCTAGCAACCATTGTTCAGCTTCCCGTAATGTGTCCTCTGTAACGTCAGTAAACAATTGTTCGTGACGTCACTGTAATTGGCGTCGCAAGAGAGGAGGGCCCTATCCTGGCTATTTTTAGCCAATTTAAAATGGAGTATAATGGGTAATAAAGAAAGTATTACACTCGGAAATGTGCAATATGACTTTTTGCGAAAGTTGTGCAAATTAAATGTATGTATAATCCTCAGACAATACACATCTACACTGACAGATCAAAATACCTTAACGCTTGCATTTTCCGTAACATTGCCAGTTTTTAAAATGTTTTTGTTCAAATCGTTTAGTCTTGCAAATTAATTTCTGTGTAGACATTATAATATTTTAGTTTGATTGCTGGTGGTGGCCTTATTGCACGTAGTCTTACTGTGAAACAGTTTACTTGGAATACATATTGGACCTTGTTGCACGTAGTCTTACTGTGAAACAGTTTACTTGGAATACATATTGGACCTTGTTGCACGTAGTCTTACTGTGAAACAGTTTACTTGGAATACATATTGGACCTTGTTGCACGTAGTCTTACTGTGAAACAGTTTACTTGGAATACATATTGGACCTTGTTGCACGTAGTCTTACTGTGAAACAGTTTACTTGGAATACATATTGGACCTTACTACAGTTTTAAATCTGATCATCACAGCGTTCATGTACATATAAGTATGATTAAATCTACGGCTGACGTCATATGCTGTGTACTTCTGTGGTAAGTTAACACTGTCTTCACTAAAAAGGCAAGCATATAACTAATGCACGTACTAGTAAACAATGTCACAAACTGTATGTTGACGCTACACATGGTATTTTCGGCTGTTGGCTAGTGGTGAAGCTATACCATTATACATTCACCAAATGTACAGGATCTTTTCACGACACCAAGCGCATACATATTCCTCTTCTATTATAGAATGTATAGAATCATTTCAAATGTTCTGTGCTCGCCAATCCTAACCCATTCAGTGACTACAATGGGTTTGAATGAATTAGTGAAGCGTATAACGGCTTAAACCAAACCATTTACATATGGTCATATCCACGTGGGGTAAATGCATTGAAAACACTTTGAACATAAATTCATTTCAGAAAGGTACGGTTAGGTTATAGATTCAAGTAAATTGTTGTTGTTGGGAATGTTCTAAGATAGATTCAATAAAAGAATATATTAAAACTCTAACATACATGACGAAAATAATAATATTGCGGATTTGAGTATGCTTAGGTTATCGTCCACAGTGTACATGATATAACAAATATATTCATGAAATAAATGTGTTGTGTTGTAACACTAAATTGGTTACTAAACACCAGAAAACTTAAATGAAGACCATTCTAAAGTACAAAGTAATGTTTAAACCATATGAAGACGATCAAGTTTGATTAAATAATCCTGAATATATTTCAATAGAATTAGTTTTCACGGATATTTCAGCAACTACGTGTCTTTTACAAATAGAATTAAATCAAATACAACATGTTCTAATTGAAAACTTATTACATTTGGAACGAAACATGAATCCGACTTTCCAGACTTGTGAATTGAAATATATTGTAAATTTTTATACATTCAGGTAACACCTGGTCAAACACATGTTTTATTTGAATTATTCATTAAAACAAATATTGTCCCCAAATTGAATATTCCATGTAATACATCGCACTTGATTTTACAATACCTGATTTTACTACAGCACACCGGCATTAAAATATCGCCCTGTTAATTATTAATCAGCTAAACAAGTGACGCATACAGCTATAGTTATCTCTACGGAAAGCATAAAGCGTGTGGTATCTGTGCATGGATACGATGAGTTCCCGGTGACACCTGGCACAGACCCCTGCAGGTACAATCTGCTAATTAGAGACATGTGACACTCCAGGTTTTCCAAGCCTAAAGCTTTAACGATATACGGTATGTACGATGCCAATCGCTCTATGCCGACCTGATAATTAGCGCACCTGACATTGACCACTCCAGGTGTCACTATACGCCTTCTCACTCGCCACGGTCAACAATGACCACTCAATACGCTATATATGCTTTACCAGCATTGAGGAAGACAATTCACTCTGCGCATTGCATTGTTCGAATCTCCTCGTTGACCAGCATTCTACAGACAGTCTGTATGCTTATATATTAACGGGATCAAGTTGATCATCTTGGTTTAGGTTATTGTTTTGATCTAGCTGCTTAAAGGACAATTCCTCTTCCCTTCGGAGCAGACGGTGTACAGGCGCAATCTACTATGGCTAATCAAGACAGAGCGGACCTGTATAGGACGTTATACGAAACTGAGAAGAAATTTCGTCACGCATGCGTAATCATTACTCATATCGAATTTCGACTGCGCGATCTTCAGGCACGTTATCAGAGAGCAGTCAAACTTGAACAGAAAAGTACCCGGATGTTGTACAGAATGCGCATGTCCACACTAGAAGGTGTAAAGAACGCATACCACGAATACGCATGTCAGAAAGCAGCGGTGATGTGCAGACTGAATGCAGCCATAAGAAGTTTCCACACTGTCCCCTAAATATTCGCCTCCACCGGACCCACCTCCCTGTACTTGAAGATCAACGTCTGAACTTCGACTTCCATTGCGAAGCAAACAAAGGCACTTTTCAGAGCCAACATATACCTCGAAAGAAACACTTTCAATGCTGACCATCTACTTATGATCAATAAAGCATAATGTTTTATTTTGTGAATCCATTGTCATCTCCTTTGCGTGTAAATTGTAGTGTAGTCTTTTTAAACCCTATCTTGTTATCCTCTTATTATAAACGTGTTCTGTTTATTATTCTGTAAATTATCAAATTGCAAATTTAAATTTACCGTCCATTTACATAAGTGTTTACGCTGACGTGATTTTGGCGGTTTTTTTTTTCATGGGGTCTATCTTGGTGACATTAGAGTAAAACGGCACCTGTAATATTTTGTTACGCTAACATTTACAGTATAATATAGATACATGAATGTGTATGTAAATGACAGATATTTTATTCAGTATGGAGGCCAAAGGCCCAAAATACAATTACATTACACATTTGACACAAGCGCACATAAAAGATAACATTGTATGAATTTAAATGATTTAATTGTAAATGGTTGTGTATAGAAGTGTCCTTGTGATGACGGAACCCGCTGACGGTAATTTTACAAACCGTATGACGTAACTGTAATTTTTTTCCCGCCGTAAATATGTTAATTAATCCACTTTATATATTAAGTATATTTATTAATCGGACTCAACTTTACATACTGAGAATGTAAGTGTCTTCTTTAACTGTATATTAGAGACCATAACACATTAGCCAGTTCATGGATAATAAATGCATTTATATTAGAAAGTTCAGCATAATGTCCGGCTATCCCAAATTGTTATTTCAGAATATGTTTTATTCGACTTCATTCTGTATTGCATTTCAGATTACGTTTCGCCGAAACCGAGTTGAATATGGTAATACCATAATAAATTTATCGTTTTTCCTGAAATTATGATTCATATGTACTCAATAATAGACTAGTCAACCTGAAGCAGTGAGAGAGCTATCAAAAGGGGTTAACTTGGAAATATGGCGGGTTTTTTTTAATAACCAAAAAATACTTGACATGTGATTAAATTATATGATATTAATACAACAAGCATTTTTAAATTTCTTTCAATATCATAGGATCATACCATTTCGATGTGCATATATATTATACTTTCATGTATACATATACATGTACAATAACTTATATTTCCGTATATTTTGCATAAATTTAAAAACCAGAATTAAAATTTAAATGTTTTAAATTAGAATGCATTTGTTAATTTCATGATTGATATTCACATAATATATGCTTTATAATTTCGCACTGTCAAATATGTCAAAGTTAGCTCTTTGAATTAATTCCCATGCGAACGATAGAAATTTTAAATAATGAAATAAGGTATTGGCATTGGTACAAGTTCTCTTTTGAGAAATATGTTGGCTCTGAAAAGAGCCGTTTATAAGTTCATCTTCTTAGAAGTCAACTCTCCATGTTCGGATCAGCCTCGACTTGACTTCCTTCAGCCGCTAGCGCATGTTTGTACGCATTTTCCGCTTCCGTGACGCTATAGCGAAGTCCGACAAGCTCTGTACTGCGACGTTCGAGATATTCCATGTAGACGCCGAGGATACCCTCCAGAGTTACTTTACGCAGTCGTAAGTGAAGCACGAAAGATCGTTGGTTGTTAACCCTCGCCCGTTCGTATCTTTTGTTGAGTTCCTTAAGTCGTTGACTCAAAAGAATAACTTGTTGGCGTGCTCGGATGAATTTTTCCTCACAGTTATCAAGTTCGTTTTCAAGAATGCCCAAATTAAGACCATACAGTGCTGCCATGTCCAGTTAGTGATCAACTGACGGATTTGTCAAATTAACCATGAAGTATCCGTCGGTTCACCCCCTGGTATAGAAGTCCTTTAAATAATGAACCTTGTGAATGGCCGATATGATCGTAAATGGGGTTGTGTCTTCTGTCAAACGATATCGCCTAATGAACGAAAGGGGATACCAGTAGTTCTATTTATCGTGCAGTAAGATCAGTCCGTCTTTATACCATTAAAACTTTACCTTTGTTTACTTAATTACGTTAGTATGCCAGAGGGCAACGTTGACCCCATTCATCTCATCTTTTGACGTTAATTGTTACAAAACTGGTAATTGTCCTATGCAGGAAGAGAGTCATAAGCTTCTAATTGGCACAGTGACCTCCAGTCAATTAGCGTAAATGCCAATGTATTGTTTTTAATTAATACCGAACGGTGTCGCTACCGTTGACGATGTCCGTATTGTTTAGAGGATTATAACAGTAAGATGTTAAATGCATGGGGGTCACCTCAATGACGGAATTAAGACTTTTCTTTATTGGTGTTTGTTTAACTAATTAGCTTATGCCTCTGAAGGATGCTAATGCGTGGCGATTTCAACACATTTTTACTGCACATTTCTTTAATCAGATTATTTATTTGATATATCATCGTGACTCTAGGTTAATGACACCAGACTATTTTTGTGGGAAAACACGATACCCTCCCCCTCACGACATAGAATTTGTTTCTTACTTAAACCACCCCCAAATAATAATACTGTTACTTTATCTTATAATTTTTCATTTATTATATCATTATTTATTTCTTATTTATATCTACCCATTATTCAAAATTCAAAATTTTACTTTACTTTATCCATTGGCTATAATCTCCAAATTTTTACCTATTAGAAATTCTACTTAAATTTAATATTGTTTTGGGCTGTCCTTAATTTTATTCCAAATTTTACAACCCCATATTTCTATAATTAAAATTAAGGCACCCGCGTCGACGAAATCACTCAACGTTTGGACAGACAGACAGACAGATAATTTATTAAAGTCTCACCTGGAAGCAGACGTTAAACCTAATTAAAAAACAACAAGAAGAAGATATATCTTGGTGACTCTAGGCTAATGACACCAGAATATTTTTGTGGGAAATACACGATTCACTGACGACATAGAATTTGTTTCATACTTTAATCTCCTTTCACGATCGGATCATCACATATCTTATGTTATTCTGTATCTCTGTATAATGTAAATTGTATACTGTATTAGAGAAAATGCATACTTTTATGTAAATGTCAACAGCCATTTCATTACATTTCTTCAGTCAATGAACAACTACATCAAGATTTGCAATAGTTATTGGTCGTCATTTTGAGTTTATTTCTCTTTCTTTAACATATCCATGAATGAAAACGACTTCAAAGAGGTTATTTGAAAGCTTTTGCAATATGAAAAAAAACTATCCAATAAATAAATGTGTTATATTTACTAATAAAGTTCCAGCTCATATTCATGAGTGAGCATATGTTTATATCGTATTTGGTTGTGTTTATATATTTATGTGACGACATTTCCACGCACGACGATCTCACAACCAGAGTATACACACCTTGTTAGTACTTCAGTGAGTCGGGTGAACCGTCTTGTTTGCATGGTCCTGTTTACATAGGCGTTACTACAGGACCACCCAGCTACGCCTGACAACACAGACATATTTATCATAAACAGTCACACTTTGTAGTCTCACACATGAGTCATTTTGCAGTGCAGTGTATGCGGTTCCTTATTATAACAGCCACGTAACTCATCAACATTTCTTTTGAATATTGATATTGCAAGCATTTATAAAAAATAAACTGATTTACAAGTATTATACCTCTCTTAATCCAAATGTGAAACAATGTGATTTTTCGTTCAACCATCATAGAAAATACCATATCTTATAAAAAGGTGAAAATACATTAATTCTGAAACTGTTATTACAGAAGCAGCCACTTGTGTACCCTATAATGAAGTCATGGGTGACTTTTTTTACAATTATTTTTTTTATGACAACCTTTAGTTATACATTCCACATGTCCAAATATATGTTATTGTTGAACATCACTATAATATAGCCTTTGTCATTGATGTGAATTCTAAATCGTTTGACCAGGTTTTACAATGTTATTTGGTAGATATATATACAGCTTTAAAGAATAATATTTCACCAGTAAAAACGGATCGACAAACAACCTGAAAGGCTTATCGCGTTCTTTATTTGAGATACATTTCATAACAAAACAGTTTACAATTTCAAAGTTTACTTACAAAGTATAATATGTTGGCAGCAAGGAGGGTTAAACAATTATACTAACGCTTCTCTGAAATATTTCTATAATTTATACCTACGATTAGACGTGTATTAACAGTTTTCTTTACTTATTAGTTATTATGTTGACAATCTTTTTTCGTTCCTTTTTAATATATGAATTTTAAAACGATCTAAGCCGTGATGTTGTTAAGAGTGTATTTCCATATCATGCAAATAATGATTGACGAGTGAGCATAGAAAGAAGAGATATGTGCGCGAACACGTTGAGAGATTTACGCGGTAAAGATGGGTCACAGTTCAACGAGGTTTTAAGTTGTTAGAAGAGCTCGTAAAAGTCTTACATTTCCCCTCGTTGACTGACATATCGACTCCTATCTAACATGCATTGTCCTCTCCAACTGTACCTGCTCATATTTACAACACCTAGAAGCCTGTCGTATTTAAAAAATATCGCTAATATAATGTTAATTTCAGCTAGTTTTTTTTCTTAAAAAAATCACCTGAAAGAGATTTACTGTTTTGTATGGCTTTTGACCTTTTACGTACACTATAAGCAGACAACTCGGCGTTTTCATAATGCTTTAATATGGATATAAAACACTCCAAGCGAGATAAATACAACGACAATTTAATTGTATATTTATAGACTTTAGCTGCTTACATCTGGTTTTATCAAACGTTATAATGATTAAGGAGTATCAAATTTCATATCTACATTGTAAATGACAAAATAATTTTCACATAACGATATGCCAATGACCAGTAGCAATTTACAGATATTAAATCAATTAATCTAAAATTTCGCCATCTCGTTGTGAATTTTGTATTCGAATTCTGTGGTGATACTGAAAGGATTACCTATGAGCACCAAGCCGCCGACAAAGTAAATGCAGAAGAAGAGAAGAGGTAGATACCAACTAAAACACTTTGAAGTTGTAACATCCTCGAACTAACCAGGGACTCTGTAAACATAAAATAATCAGAAAGTCCCTGAACAAACATAATTAAGTTGCATTGTTAAAGATCTCTTCTGTTTATTTGGTGGCCCTGAAAAGGGCCGGGGGATAATTCAAAATCCGCTTTCAATCTGATCCAATCTCGATCCCTTGGTTAGATATCTGAATGTGAAGGTAGTTGACGTATCGCGTTTTCTTTCTTAGGTACGTATAGTAGGTATACAGTAGCCCTTCTAACGTCCTCAATCTCAGGTAAAGGTGATACCTGAACTCAGGTGCATTCTGGGACCGTGCCTTGTTGTAACGCGTCGTCACTTCGTTGTACCGCGCATTGAGCAGAACGATTTGTTCGTAAGCTCGATTAACACGTCTTGTGCATTCTGCAAGTTCTAGCTGAAGTCTTAGATTATCCATGCTGAAGTGTTCAAGTGTGCCACTACATCGTGACCGTGACTTAAGTAGTTGTAGATAGTGGCATTATCTGAAGTGAGCACTTGAAGTCAGATTAAAGAAGTAAAGATTACAATATTTCATTTTGACGTGAGCAGTAGCTGTCAATGCAAAACTTTTTTACTGGTGAATGTGTTAGTGGCGGTAGGAAAGGAAAGTCAGATCGAATCAACAAAGGAAAAAAAAATAAAAAAATATATCTTTATATATATTTTATATATAGTTTATATATATATATAATTATATATATAGTTTATAATTTATTTATATATAGTTTATATATATATATGTGTGTGTGTGTGTGTGTGTGTGTGTGCGTGTGTGTGTGTGTGTGTGTGTGTGTGTGGTTTATGACGTGAGTATTTGCAGTCAGATGTCATAATGACGTTTTAGAACTTTAGTCACTCAAATAAACTGTTTCTTGAAAATTGATGAATGAAATCATACTTCTGTTATGAGCAATGGACAAATCGGATGTATATAGAAAAACAGTTGATGAATCCTTTCAAATGTGAGTCATGTACGCTTGTGTCGTAATGCTAGTGTTATCGCTTCCCATTAGTTTACAGTAGTCGAGCAATGTTTCTGATTTTTTATTTGTCCCTTAAATGTTTGAACCTTTTGGGGGTTACTCTTTTAATAAGTGAATAAATAAGTATTAAGCTGCGTGTACTTTATTTTCAGATATAAACAGTGCTGTATATTCTTATAATATATAATAACGAGCCACGCTCCATTGTATGTAAGGAATTTTGAGTTATTCATACAATGACCTATGCGTCATATCAATCAGAAACAAGATTTGAAGAACATCATCTGGTTGTTTATAACATATTTCCTTCATGGTACATGGTCATTTTGAGTAATTGAGTTGTGCAAAGATTAAACTATAATAAGACGACACTGAATGTAACAAAACATGTGCGGGTTAGGGATGTAGTGTTGAGCTCTTGCCGTCAGATGAAACGTTTACAGATCGGTTACAAGTCTTAGTTCATGATGTTGTTGCGAATATGAAATATGATCTTTTTCAAACGATGAGTCTGAGATTATGTAACATATTGACACATGACCGACACAGCGAGATAATTTACTGAATGTAAATACACCGATTACTGTCATAGTGTAGCAATGGTTGTAAACTATCTGACTGTTTACAATAGATCATCTAGCCTCTAGGCGTCTGGTTGATTCAAACATGTCAAGTGAGAGGAATTTTCCGATTCCAGAAGTCAAACCTTGTAAAAGAAATAACTGTTTAAATACCTGTCTTTCAACTTATTTACGCCTCACCTTAAATGGTATACAAGTTTATTTACAACGTTAAAACAAGCCTCTCCTTCTGAATTTTGAGAGACGAAGCATATTACAATACCCATATGACATCATATTTTGTAAATGATTATTATGCTCATATTTATTGATTTCATTGATCCAAATAATTATCTCAATGAATTATAAGAGATATCACGCTACATATTTCATTATAGTATCAAATATCGCGTCGCTTTGAGACAAAGGCATTGTAGCATGTTATGTGTATGTTTTGTCAAAATTTATTATTTATGACAACTGTTTATGCACTATTTATTTACATTAGAGGGTAAAACATCCCATTACATGACATAATTAGCCGGAGTCAAAGAAAACGTTGTCACATTAAAAGGAAACGCTGCTGGCGGCCATGTTATAGTGTGAACACCTTAAAATAATTCGATGTAGGAAACTGGATTCGCGTGCCTCACACAGAACCATGTACATGCTTTTAAGAACTCTATTTATTGATTGAGGAGGATTGTTCTGCAATTTATAACATTTTAAAAAAAATATTTGTGAGATCTCGCTTTCCTCATTAGAATACGTGCTACAGCCCCTTTAAATCTTATATTGGAGAATCTACAGAAGGTGTTCTTGTAGACAATGAGTGAGAGGATTTGCTGACAGGGTCATCTGTTTTAAAGCGACAGTAGCACGGTTTTTGTAAATTTTAAATAACGGGCTACTTTAATACCCATTTGCCTCACGATAAAACCCCGTTTAATGTCAAAATATTCATGTCCTGACATTCAAGTGGCTATCCATTAATCTTTGAATAACTTTTATCTGAGAAATGTATGGTATTATTCCAGTAAGACTTCTTTCAGTGTCATTTAGAAGTTGGTTAGATGAAGGAGAATTTCAATAGTTCTATCATTCTATTTCTATGGATTTACAACTTATTTATTGGAGGAGTGCGACGCTTCGACGTATGCACAGTGTACTGTAACAACAATTACCTTGTACGTCAATATCATTGCCTGTATAAACTTATCATATCCATAAGCACATCAACCTTTTCAATTGTACAAACCTGTTCTCCATTTTTCTATGTATATCCATCATGTAATCATGCCCAGTATCATTTGCCTGATAACTGTTTTAGCATGTAAACCGAACGTCGCACTCCTTCAATAAAGCAGTTGTACATGTGTATATCCATAGAACTTGTTCTCCTTCTTCCTCCGGTAAGTTTGGACGGAACTTGGACATGAAGGGATGTTGGTCGCGTAATGAATATTTAGAGGATATTTGTCTTTTCTTGACTAATACCATGTTTATCTCATCGAGTGAGGTAGAAAGGTTATATTTTCACGAGTGGCGCAGCCACGAGTGGAAATATATAACTTTTCTACCTCACGAGATCAGATAAACATGGTATTTGTCAAGAAAAGACAAATTTTCTATTTATTATATGACCAAATCTTTGCATATTCACCGAAATAGACTTGCATTTCTCCAGAATGAGCCTGTCGCCTAAGCAACAATGTGACGTTATGAACGTGTCATGACGTCGGAGCATTGTTTTATGACGTCAGGTTATTGTTATATCAGTCACTAGTGACTGATAACACGTTCCATTGTTATTTTCACTAGTGACTGATAACACGGTTTATTTTCATTGATAGATCCCGGTATTTCACCTGCAATCATATAATAAAACATTAAGATCAACAGAGGTTACTAAACGATGTTCTATTTAATTCCATTTTATTAAACGGGTCAATGATTTTGTATTGAACGAGCGAAACATGGTATTAAATAGAAGGAAAGTTTGGTATTCTATTTATTACTCGCCCATCTATAAACCAGCGAAAAAGCGGACATAGCTCTGAAACAATGATTCCCGCAAGTCCGATATCATTGTGACGACAGTACTCCCACTGTGACGTCATACTCGCAAACTCTTGGTTTAATATTGCCGTATAAATATTAGACTGCAGTATCGTACACAGGCGAGTAATACATATATATATTATTACCAGAGGAAGTGTGTCATATGACCTTTACGAAACGAGTGTGAATTTTTTTATTGCCCGAGAGCGAGGGTTATACATAAATATGCACGAGTTTCGTAAAAGTCATATGGCACCCTTTCGAGTGTAATAATTTCTTTATTACCCATTCTGATCCATGTGCTTCGCGTTAAATTAGCCTGAAAAAGGCCCACTTCTCTTGCGGCGACAACCTACAGTGACGTCATGAAGAATCGTTTTATGCAGCTGTATTAGTTATGAAGTCACATACGGCGAGATACGGGAAGTCGCGGTGAAACAATGGTTGCTAGGCAAACGTGATATGTGCACATGTGCTCATATCAATAATATTAACTAAGTTATTTTCAACTATATGGGTCATAATCCTTTTAATTAATATAGATTTTATAGAACTTGTATATCAAACTGTATTTCCAATTCAACACTACACCTGCACATGTACATTGTATATGAATAGTGCTACCTAAGAGAAGTTGCGGATATGTAGCAGAGCAAATACTAACCATATGTTCGAAAATAGTCGAGCACATGTCCACACTTTACGTTTGCCTAGCAACCATTGTTTCAGCGAGAGTTCCCTTATTCGGTCGCAAGTGACTTCATAAATAATACAGCTGCATACCGAAAGTTTATTAACCTAAATGTGTATCTTAGGGCAACTTTCAAATGACGTTCATCGTAACGTCTATAACATTACATACAATGACAATGAATCATCTATACCCATGAGTAAAATACTCATACTCAAACGTATCCTGTGCACGTGCTGCATGTTTATAAAAATTCAAATTTCATTAATTTTGGAAAGTAAATATTTATTATTTACTGAACAATTTGAACACATACATTGATTGAGTATAAGAGGAAATATATGCCGGGTGTATGTTTGACCCAATTGATTACTTAATGAATATTTCACAGAAGAAAATAAAAAAGGTAGTTTTGAAAAGATTGACTCCTGTTCACTTCAAAGAGCTTCCAAACCTGTAATTGTTTACTATGAGGCATCAATTCAAATTATGTTATGGAAGACACAACTGTATTCTTATAATGCAAACACGCAAAGTGATCGGTCTAGTTTTCCCATTGATAAGATGTTTCAAAGACATGTCAAATTGCATGATATTTGCACTGAAATACACAAGTTGGTGAACAAACTTTCGGCATGCAGCTATAGGCCTACTTCGTGACGTCATGGATGACCGTCGCATGTAGAATAGAATTGGAAGACATTCAATGTGACTTTTAGTCAATTGTGTATAATTGGCTGTTCCTATAGTCTGCGCCATCTTTACTATAATAAGTACATGTAAATGATTTTGGAGATTGACCTTTTGGAGAAGAAGAATTAGTTTTACAAGCATGAAGCTACTTTATTATGCTCTAAGAATGTTTCACGAGAATGATACACTGTATTTCACATCGTACATGTATGCTTGTGCTAAAAGGAAAGTGTAGTAATATAATTGTACAATTTGGCATTTCTCATATACTGACTTTGTGTTAACTTACGAGCGTTTGTTTTTAAAAAAAGAAACTTTCATAAACGTTTATTTGGCTTTAATACGTGCCAACATACCTTATGAGTTGAATTCAGTTCAAATAACACCCAACTTGCATATTCATCCTCTATCGCCAAATACACCATAACTACTAGTAGTTTCTAATGGAAATCGAGCAACTTCATTATACACGTGCAGAAACCGAAACGTAACGTCCCATTTACATGCACAGTAGCTATATGACCTTTTAAACATTATCAACCCAAATTGGGCTTTTTCGTCTGTTGCAAATAAATTTCCAAAATTAAGTTTGACTGATTGACGCGCGTCAATCGCGGTGCTTTGTTACGGTTTTCGGTCAGAATTCACCTGTTGTATCTTTATATCGTCACTATACTGAGTCGACTATCATCAAAATGGTATTTTCGACTATAATCAAAATGGTATTTTCCGGCAATAGTCAGTACTTCTGGATTAAATAGCACCATTCATAAAGTTTGGCATATGTGAACCCCAATAACACAATAGATGTACCTTCAAGATAGATCCTTATTGCTGGTACAATACAACATTGTTAAAAACACTTGTTTACATATCAATTGATGATTATTATATTGCCAGTGATGAAATTCATTAATATTGTAATTTTACACTTTGTAAAGCCCTGAAGACTATATTGGACTATTTGTTTTACTGATAGTCCAATGGCTGCTGGATCCATTAATGTGTGGATAGATGAGTTAGGGCCTCCTAGACCAAACAAATGGCCAATTGTGTCAGATGTTGCATGTATCAAATACATGACGAACAAGTCAAGTATGTTTAACATACGACAAACCGTCAGAAGTCTTCGTCACCAAAATAAGCCACTGAGGCGATCTTAGTTCTTCAATTCACTCATGCAAAATAAACAACAAAATGTCCCATTGGGAAGCTTTTATGAAATCTTTAATTACAAGAGCTCTTAATTAACCACTGGTGCTAGAGGGTATTAAAGACTCAACACGCAATAACACACCGCCCTGGTAGCGTTGTCAGTCCCCGAAGGGAACTTGACTTAAAGTCAAAATTCAAATCGAAATTTCACAATTGGTATCCAGTCACAATGGCCAAGGATATTTTCGAAACTAGCTGGAACCGGATTCGGTGTGCTTTTTAGTTTTACTTTAACAACCAGTTTTGGATTTTCGATTTACTTAATTTTAAATACAATGCATTTGTGATTTCTTGCGTGTTGGGAAGAATGACAGTATAGATGTTACGTTATAAGAATCACTGCATTTCGGTTGAGTAGTTCAAAATGAGAATATAATTGATTTTTAAATATCAAATATGTACAATGATTGATAAAATAAATCGGGGCAAACGTCGGTGGCAGTGTGGAGCGTCAATCCAGTTTAAGAATCCAATTCTGGTTTACTACATACATTTTATTGCACCAGATTTAATCCACCTTTTTCGATTTCAGTATTTCAATAATGGTGCTTTCCTTCCATTGTTTCACCAAGCTTTTACAAATCGAACGCAAGTAACAAGCAATTGCCTGACCGGAGCCTTTATATGTATTTGCAAATAAATAACAAACAGAATATTCCTTTATATCAACTTTGAGAAATACACATATACAGCCAACAGAATGTCTTTTCGTTCTTTTCAGCGTCAAAACACCAAAATGAGCACAGAATGATATTAAACACTGTAGTCATGAAGCATACGTGAAAACTTGGGATAGTTAATATATCTTTACCGTAACTGGAAGAACAAGCTTTTCTAATCGAAACAAAATGTACAAAATCTCCATCCGTAGTGTTTGATAGCAACTCAGTAGAGAACCCGGATGCGAGACCGTCGGGCAGATGCTAGACTTTATCTAGGTGTACTTCTTCCTCCTCTGAAACACAAGATAGAAACACGTGTCGTCATTCTATTGGTCAGAATTATGGATACATCCACGGGTAACCTACCAGTTTCTCATATTTTCGTTAAAAGAGCGTATTCATTACTAGTTAAGTATATCATTAATGGTTGCAGTAACACGAAGACATACCGCAGTTCTATGTGTGATGGTATTTCAAGATTTTGAATCATATTTTTATACTATCAGCCGTGAACATATTGACCTATTCCAATATACGGTATGTTATAGTATTCTTACCTCATTGGTTACAAGAGATAAGTACTGTTATCATACTCTCTTTTTAAAGATCACACATTCTTCAGATTTATGAATTTTACTGTAATTGTATCATAGTCATGAGGTAAACTCTTATAATTCCACGGTCCTTTTTGAAAATCACTCATTATCATTGAAACAAAACAAATCTGCAACTTAAAACATATTACTCAACATCAAGAATTACGTTAAAACATGTACTACTTATGGAATTGTATACAGAGAGAAAACGATCTTACGAAAAATTAACTGAATCATGGCGTTATCGGTACATATCTTTCAACTATGCAGTAAAATTCAACATTAACAACATGCAGGGAAAGGGAAAGTTGTGAAAGGGTTACCAGCATCAACTGCGGTGAGGAGGCGACATTAAACAACATGGAGGTAAGGAAACGGAAACTGCATGAGACTTCCAGTAGCAGTATGTCAACAAAGTTAAAGTTGCAGCAACAAAACACATGCTGTAGTAGGTCAACTGTCTCTTCGTCACATTTTATTGTACATTTGTACGTGATAATCGTTGTATCGCCGTCTTGGTATGAAAACCGACTAATTATCACCTTGCTACTGACGGAAACAGGGACAAGATTACAGATGGTCAAAGGTAATATGACTAAGTTGCAATAAAGGATCATACGACGGGGGGAAATCAGATATGGCGTTAGCCATTCTAACTGTTCTTTTTATTTTTATTTGAGTGGGGGAGAAGAGGTGGTGGGGGATTAATGGATCAAAGGGCATTACTATTATATTGAACCCTTGGGTTCATATGCTAATGGTTCATATACATGATATATAGGGTATACAGGGTGTGGAGTGGAGAAGATACGATACACTGTGCAGGGTTGCAAGTTCCACTCTGGGAGGGGTATATTGGCTATTGGCAGCACTTCACGCCACGCCCACCCGTTGTCATGGATACCTACCCTCCCGAGAGGGGAAATCACGTGATGCACGTGCATTTACAGCTCCCGGTCCCTGTAATAGTTGGGGTCACCCCTGCTCTTACATACAGTTCTTCTTAACCTCCTTCTCAGTTCGGAAACTTGTTGTTTAGGTGGCCCACCGGATGAGCTCTGCCAAGGTATAGTACAATGATGACGAGTCATCGCCATGTGGTCCAGAAGCTTGTCGTCATTCAGAATAGGAACTAGAGTTTTAAGAGAGGCACTGTTTATTTCTAAAAGTAATGTAAAGCCGTTTTTTGACAGACTTGTCGTCTCCACCGAAGGGCGAATGCAGATTTCAATAATAAAAAGTTTTGCAAGAAAGTTATACAATTTATAAATGGTCGACGAACTAAATACGGAGATATCATTGCAATAATTAAAATGAAAATGAAAGTTTAAGAAATATACATATTGGACGTTGAGACCTGAAAGAGTGTTCTATGGATATTCAACCAAGTTTATTTTATGTTGACGTTGATTCGCATTAATACTAACCGATATTAAATAGTCATAATGGTGCCAAACTATATTCTGAAAGTACCTCTGGTCTCAAAACTCTGTTTCTGTTGAATACGACGAAAACCTCTGGAACCATTTAAATTGTCCTATGACCTGTCCAATACCTTAGTTAAGTTAGTATAAAAACATTGTAAAATAAATAAGCAACTGAATTTATTTTATTTTACTAACTATATATCCAACAAATATGTGTTATAAAACAGAAGATCGTTAACGAAATAAAGCTTAAGACGAACCATTTAAAACCAATTGCTCACATGCAATTATTTACATGAATTGTCTATATTTCCGTAAAAGCAATGAATTAGTTCAGCTTTTTTAAAAATGTTTTAAAGAATTGTATGTATATACGTTTTACAGAAATTATATTTTAATTAATTAAGTTCTAGACACCCCACAGCACAAATTACACTCGTTCACAAGAAATCTTATCAATAGTTTAAAGAATACGACACGTGATGCAGACATAATGCGGCTGTCGTTCTGACCGTCTAGTTCACAGGTAAAGTCAACCCTGTAGTATAAAACTATACCGAGTGTATAGTATTTAGGACTCATTAGAAAATTGAATATTGCTTTGTAACATCAGGCCATAATAGAGTAAAATGTGGTTGTGAAAATGCATAATTCAAAAGCAGTCCATACGAGCTAAGAAGGAAATGTAAACAAAAAGTACGAATTAGAAAAGTCTTCATAGAGAGACAAATATACAGGCCACAATTAGATCAACATCAAGTGCGGTATTGACATAAAAAAATGAATTAATTACTTCAACTGCAAACGAGGTATGGGGAAGGGTATTTGGCAGTTTGGATGGAGAAACCACTACATATTTTAGGTATACTTATTAATCATCTGGGGATAGTAGCAATGTTTGTTATTTCTCCAGTAGATGGTGTTCAAACAGTACATTTTATTGAATTAATGTATATGGAAACTTTATTCTAGTGTGTACTTACATGTAACTCTGATGGAAATGTTACTGAACAACATCGATTCACAACACAGATTAAAGAATTGTGGAAAATCACACAACCTCTGCAAGCATGCCCGTAGTGAAAAAGAACCAATTAAAAAAAACTTTACATAGATTTGGTTTTCAGTTAAATGATATTCACTGAAACACTTATTTCAAATGTGTGACTGAGAAGTGGTGACATTTTGAAGAAAGTTTTGCACATTTTAATGGAATCATTTGGATAAATTACAAAAATTTCAAAACTTAATGAAAAGTACTACAAAGACTTTAATAATTTGGATAAAGTACCTAAATGTAAAAAATTTAAAGAAGAATACTCAAAAGAAATGAACGAATGTTTTAAATATGTCGTTTTAAAAATAAGCGATACTTACAAGCGTGTGTTTACTATAGTATCAGCACATTGGGTTAGTAAAAGCGCAGACTTACAGTCGTCACACAGGGAGGGGACCAGTTACCATCGTACGTTCTCTGGGTAAACTCACCGGGCTTCTGAAAGAACTTTAAAGTCAGAAAAAATTTATAACATTTGAAGATCAAGATGCACTTAGGCCATATAACCAACCACTGTGTGTGTGCCCGCAGCTGTCGTTAAACGACATGTTAATCAAAAAGCCAACATTGAAATTCAAACGGCACAAAAGCAGAAAACGGCATATTAAATTTCAGAATGTTGTTATTGCTGTAAAATTCTATTTTGGCAAATTCTTAAAGCGTTGAGCTTGTTAATTTACAATAACTGTTAATGTTGCTTGCGCATTTGATTGCATTTAACATATTTTATAAACGTGATTATGACATTGATGAAGCATGAGGCAAAAACATTATGAAAGCATATGTACCCTCTAATGCGCTTCACAAATACAATGACAATATGTAAATTGTATTAAAGAAAACAATACGTTGTCAAACTAAATGTATAAATGTGAGTTATTAATCAAACGGAATTGGTTATGAGAAAACAAAAGAAGCTATTAAGAAGAGGGTTCTATATAAGGAATACTATTAAGTGGACAGTGCCTCCTATGAATTTGTTTGGACCGATACTCGAAGATACCCTTAGTGGCATACCGTAGAATTTGGTTTCTAGAAAATACCTTTGTAGTGCTGTCCCTTTAAGGAAATGTTTAATAAGAAGGAGAAAAGTATGTGCAGGAAAGATATTTTGATGTTTGGAATAATTTATATTAATATTGTGATGAAAGATGGGGAAAGAAATAAAGATTGAAATAGAAATTATAATATAGTTTCACTACCGATACAGAAAAAAGTGTTAGTTTGTCCAAATCCATGCTAACCAAACAAAATGAACTACAAGGAATGAGTAAATAAAACAATGATATTGTTGAGTGATTGCATATCCATTATAAAGAAGCTGTTCTAAATAGCAATCGTTCTTTTCTTATGTATTCTACTTCCAAATGTGTATAAGAACTTTTATGGGTTTTTTTAAAAAAATCAATATATCTGACCACTCAACAATTCGCTTGACAACATATTGACAATGTAATAAGATAGTTAGCTCCCTTATCAACACTGTCGAAATTTGCCGATTTTCACCAATGATAGCAATATTATGTTTCAAAACATTTATAACGAGTCAATCTGCAACCACATAACTGTTCACGATTTTTTTTTCATTTCTGAGTTTCAAAAGTCTTGAACAAAAAGGGAGATAACTAGCAACATATTTCACTAGACTGGTACCCTGCGCGAAGCCAGGGATTCAGTCTTTAAAGCGGAAGTGTCGTAATACATACGGGTCACGTCGCTCCATCTCCTCCATTTTGCGCTGAACGCTGCCCTGCACGTTGTAGGCCGGATTTCCGTCGGTCATGTAGCGGTCAAGCAGTTGACGGTGGCGGTCTAGCTTGTCATGCGCATCACGAACCTGTGCGCGCATGCGCGTGAACGATCCGGGTTTGTACATGATATCAGTTGGGTCCTGTCGGGCCTCCATGCGATACTGCGAACGAAGCGATGAACTGATTATTGTCATGTTCCAGAAAAGAGTCTATGGTTGTATGTGGATTATTATATTAACCTAAATCAATTTGGAAATAAAAGAATATGTTTCGATTTAATGTAACTGATGTACATCTCAAATTTAGATGATGTCATTGAAATGTCATTGAAATGTTTAACTTTGATAGAATACTCATATGAAGGTTATGCCATTAGATAACGTTAAGGATTAAGGATTAAAATACACTTGTTTTTATTGCCATTATCAAATTGTATCCATTTTTGTTCCAGGACGATGCTGCAAGAAATCGTAACAGAACAAACTAAAAGCATAACGCAACTGCATGCTAGAACAGAACATATCCTGAGAAAGGAACAAGTTAGAAGAGTTAGCTTCAACATAATACTGAATTGATCCAGTGTCTCAGGTGAAAACAGAAGGACAAGAGTTAAGATAAATGCATACATGAAACTATATAAACCTATCTATATTAGACAAAGGCGGAAAGACAATCTGCCATATCAAATGGACCCGTTCTAACTGAAATTGAGTAGCATGGGTATTATAGAGCGTAATTGAGCCAATACACTATTTCCGGTCACAACATAATTTAAGATGGCGGACTGTTTCCCTTCTTTGATATTATATAGATAGTTGTATATTCTAAAAGGTAACTTCAAGGTCAGTCTCCTGTGGATGAAAACATGTTTTCACAAGGAAACGTATGTAAAGTATACATAACAAACACGTCTTCAAAGGCCTTCTTGCATCCCAAAGGCTCAATGGAACATACATTCAACATGACAATAACATTGCTTTCATGCCAACGAAGTGCAAGAATGAGAGTGATAATCGCAAGGCGTTGTTAAATTTCAAACTTAGATTAGATGTTACTGACAATGTGAATAAAGATTAAGATAAATGAAAAAGCGTCTAGATGTTAATGAGCGTAGCGCGTTCGAGGTAAATGAGCGCGGTATTAACTGGTAGTTATGGGTGACTGGTTCATCGTATGTTTTAGGATAGTGTAAGGAATTATAGCAGATCTATGTTAATTTTACTTGATTTAGCAACAAAACATAGTTATGTCAAATAATATTTTTCAATTTCTGGAGCAAACGAAAAAAATGGTTCTATATTTTTAGCCTTTTCGTGTTTTAACAAATGCATTATTTTTATGTTGAATGTACATTAAATGCTTCCAGTTTACTCTGAGGAAATGGAGAAACTGAACGTTTGCATACAGCTTAATTGTTTATTAATTGTTTCCTTTAACTGCACATTTTACGTTGGACCTTTTTAAATTTGAATCTCTATGCCGAAACGAATACTCGTTGGTTTTCTAAAACCTCGATATCAAGATTCTCAAAAAAACTCTTTCAAAAAACGTGATGAAGTCATCGAATGTGCTGAAAACACTATTGAAAGAAAATAAAAAAAAGACACCAAAGAAAGGTAAAAACAGAAAATAATAACATACATTCTCCTCATTGGCCAAATATAGTCATTCGTAAGAGCTCGGACATTTCCGTATATTCTACGGAAAGTTACGAGATGATCCGAATGAAGCCCCATTTACACAGAGTTGACTAGAGGCCATGCACACTCCGAGCGATTTTGAGCAACCAGTGACGTCATACCACGTGACGTCACGACACGCACCTGCCATGAGAGGAGATTCCTAGGTTTGGTGAAGCCGTCAACATCCCGGATGGCCTTGCGTTCGGAGGGGAGGGGCTGAGGGGGTAGGAGGAGAGAGAATTATACCCCGTTATGTCTTACGTCGTGTAAGTTAGTATGTGTCGTTATTGTGTGCACAAAAATGTGGTGCTTTCAAATCAATATATATATATGTGCGTAAAAAACATCTGATAATTATACTAAAAGTGTCTTTTTTGATAAAAACACTTTTATTTTTTAAAAAAGAACATATTTCAAAAGTACAAAAACCAAACGTGTGTGTATTTGAACACTTGAATTTGGATTATTTGAATAATTGCATTATATGAGAATTCATTTTCAGGTTTAATAAAATGTTCTTTTTTTAAATATCTTAAATTAAAATTTTAATTAAAACTCATACAGGTGGACGTGACATTTGAGTATACTTAGCCTCCTGTGTAAACCTCTGTCAACATTACTTAATTATAAAGATGTTATGTGGTTAGAAAGATATAAGGTTTAAAGGAAAATGACACAAGGAAAGGGGTCTTACTCGTTTTGAGGTGATCGCTTAACTTGATGACATGGCACAGTGTAAACTTTAGTCCTATCTTATAATCTCGTCCTCAGACAAGTCAGAATTAGTTCATGGGTTGTTCAAGCAAACGCAAATCATCGTGACATTCACTTCATGAAGTAGAAGGGATTGAGAGGGCTGCTTGCCACTGTACTGCTTTGTACTAAGCAACGTGATGTGCTTAACGAAACGCGACTTTCCGTTTTCATTTGATTTACCACATTGTCATCTCTGTATACAGTTACCCTCATTTTTAACATTAGAATCAACAACGAAAGCGCGTAATTTGAGCGTTGCTAAGCGACATACATTATCAAAACAATATCAGTAGAAAGACAGGATAACGAGATAATAACCCAGCAGCAGGTCGCTAGGGAATGCCCAAAATGCACGTGTTGTCAATATGAAAAAATTGGTAGAAGGAGACATTAACAGGAAATTGACAATTTTGATGCTACTGTAGCAGATTCTAAATTAATGTTGATATCCCTATGGTCAGACATAGCTCATTTTAGTTTACCCTGTATAACGTGCATTTTGAGCATCAATTTGAACCAAGATGCGGATTCTGTGCTTGAACGCGTCCAGGTCTGCCATATACCTACCATAGCCCTTGAGCGCTGAAACAAATAGCCCAAACAAAATGCAAACCAGTGAACCGATTAGCTTCCATCACCAGAATATGGTCACACCTCAAAACACGTGGTACGTGGGGTCGGGGGGTTGGCAAGACTAATTAAGTCCAGAATATAAATCGATAGTGGAACTGGAAAATAAGGGATGCAGAGTTTTAAAGTGTTCTGGACCCACTTGCGACAATGGCCACTTTCAGCCCATAGTGATACCGTTGAGTGAGGGACTCTCCATACTCTTCGCATACGAGTTACTTCACTCAGATACGCCTCTGCAGCATATTGAGCACATTCTGAGCTAGAAATAAAGAATCCTGTTTGCTTGGCCGTGTAATAAATCAGCGACGCTGTTACAAACTGTGCATACCGTTACTGTTGAAAATACTGGAGTTGCTTAATCTGTGCGATACGCACATATTATTAAAAATAGAGCAAGGGCTCTGTAGCTCATCAGGATTTCATTGATTTACTATCTAAAGTTGAATATTTAAGTTATTTAAGTTATTGTTTACAAACAAAAGATAGGATCATGACCACTGTGACCCCATTTGGGGTCACGGGGTCACACGATCTACAATTTAGAATCCCATTGGCCAAGGAGTCTGCACACAACTTTTCAGCTCTCTAGACCTTTTAGAACTGGAGAAGAAGATGAAAATGGGATTTTAAGGATGTGACCCCTGTGACCCCATTTGGGGTCATGGGGTCACGAAATCTACAATTTAGAATTCCCATTGGCCAAGGAGTCTGCACACAAAATTTCAGCTCTGCGGAGTCATTGGTTCTGGAGAAGAAGTCGAACAAGCGAAAAGTTTACGGACGGATGGACGGACGGACGAGCTAAAAATGACTGATGTCAGATTAAAACGATGTTTGATTGACGGACGTTATATAATTACCAACGTTCACCGCCCTGGGATTTTGCGAGCCTCGTGAAATATGCTCTGTATGTATCAGAAGTTAGGACGGAAGAAATGAGTGAAGTAACCTCAATGGGAAGAGAATTGGGTATCCCTCGTATTTCTCTTTTCGTGCAAGAGGGTTTCCGGTGAAGTTCCATTGGGCAATCAGAGCCAGATGGCCTACCGTAGCCAGTATTAAATGTTAAGCCAGAATAAAGTCGATCCATGGGCAAAGATTGCTTCTGAAACTACACAGCGAGCTATTAAAAAGGAGGGGCCTTTCATAGCATGTAAATAAAAGTGTTCATTGGGGTGTGAAATCCAGAAAGTTTGACACTTTAGTAGGTAGGACGTTGAATGGTAAGAGCGTTAATACGTGGTCAAATTGGAAAGGATGGACATGAAATTTGTTATCGTGAAAATTGGCAGGAGGTCTTCATTGTGGCGACAAGATTGAAATGTCCGGGGAGTGGTTGATTTACAAATTGTGACATTTGAGTCCAGGATAGTTTGTCAAATTGCCTGCATTCTACAGATACAAGACACTGAGGAACAGAAAGACATTCGCTCACCATATAATCGTCATCGTATCCCTGAAAATGGGCCACGTTATTAGGAACATGCACATATGGCCAGTAGTATATCTACCTTAGACTCGATTTATGTAAATTTATTACCTGTTGTTGTAAAGTGTTAATAGTATACACTCATGTACCAATCAAAACGCCGTCTCAAAAATAAACTGTGTTTTATCATCAGAAAACTGTGATTGATGAAAACTCGGCGGTGCTTAAAATGTCTGGTTGTATTAATAATGAAAAAGCAAATAAACAAATAAAATCATTCATGACACGGTTTAGTACACCATGTATATCAACTAAAACGAAACAAACAAAAGATGTGGATGGTTTACTGTGAACTAAAATTATAAAGTAACTTAAAGATCGACCTATAGATAAATACTTAAGTTTGAGGTTTCGGTTACATTTTGTGTGTGCTGTAAATACCTTAAATGTATCTTAGATATTGAATATCTGATAAAACGTGATAATCAAACACAAATGTACGCGCATATATTTGTGAAGGGAGGTAACAAGGCATGCAATCCGCACTAACGATACAGGATATGGAATGAGCAGTGAAAGTATAGTGTCTATGCATATAAAACCGTAGCGCAGTCCTTAGGAAAATGACCACCTGAAAAAGTCATGGATCCAATGGTGCTAGATTCCAATAGCCATGTGCTTGTTTAATGGTTGTCGATTAATGATTAAAGAAAAATGTGAATAACCTACCAGAGGGGGTCTTGAGGCATGGAGGGTAGAAGTGTAGGCATCTTGTCCCACGCTCTCCTGTAAAAAGAGTCACAGAAGGTGCGTATATGATGTTTTCGGGAACGTTTACAAGAACAGGGGATTTGAAAGGGAAGGAGACGTTGGTTGAAAAAAAGAGAACTGCTTGGGAGTATTGTAGTTGACATTTGCTTTATATAAAAATCAACAACTTTTATCGTTTATACTGATATTACCATACTCCAGGAAGAACGTAGTTATTTGGGATATATGTTAGGGATTGGTTCATGACTGTTAACGACATGACGACAGGAATTGGTAAGGCGAGAGGAACCAATGTCTCAAAGGGTTCGTGTTTACACTGGGTGTATTGAGCACCGTATTGTTCCACATTAATTACCACTGAGTTCTTGCAGGACCAATGGGCACGTGTAATTAAATCAAGGATACGTTTATCGTATTACATGCATGTCTGTATCTGAGAATGAAAATTTCTTCAAGGTGTGGGTCATACACCTACATATAGGAAAGCTGGAGTATGGCCATATCATCAAACATACTTCGTATATATTGAACACTGAATTTGAAAATGTCGAAAGAATGAAAGAAAGGGGATGGAAGTCAGCATTGTTTAAAATGGTTTGAAACCAAAGATAACCGTGAGACTATAAGATGAGTTATTCATTTTGTCACGATTATGCTTGGCTTCAGTGTTATCAGAAACTAGTGCATCGGGTGAATTGAGTCGGTTTAAAAATCGTGTGAGCTACAATGCTGACAAAACCTTTGACACGTTTAGAAAAAAACTATGAAATTGAAGTTAGGAATCGCAACAGGATGAAACAGATTATTTAAATATTTAATTAATAATGGACCCCAAAGCAGTTCTCTCAACCAATCATATGACAGACATGCATCACGTGACTTGAAGGTTCCACCAATCGTCTGCGTTCTGTACGGTCAGACTTACAAACGGACTGGTTTTTACCTCGCCCGGGACTCGGGTAGCCCGCAATTTTTCTGCGGCGAACTTAGAGCGTGGCCTCTTCCTCCTTGGTTCAAGTTCAACTTTGCTTGCAACAATTGCCGCCTGTATGGAAAGCAGAGGTTTTAAAATCAAAGGATTAATTTTGTCCCAGCAGAAAAGAAAACCTTTCAAAGACAGCAAGTTGGTATTTATATTTACTTTCCAATGAACACATTTGTTCAAAGTATAATGGATACAAAGTATATCAATGAGTGGTTTACATTAAAAGTGTTGCTATTATTTATTTTCACTATATATTTTACATGAGGTTTTCTTCTCAAACTGTGACAGACATCTATAAAGAATTGCCTCACCCGAATGACAATAATAATTGCAAATAATAAATATCACATTTTCTACATAAACTTTTACAAGATTAATTATATTGAAAAAATGAATAACACACAAATCATTCTGAGCAAACCAATGAATGTTTGTATTTAAATTGCGTTGTATAAATAAAATTTCATCGAATAGTAAAATTACCAAAACATAATACTAAAACTTAAGAAACATTCTTTCACAATGCAAACCATTTAACAATTATGATGAATAACATTCAGAAGCATTCTGTTTTAACATCCAATGTGTTAGTATATTTAGCGGGTGAGGCAACCCAGTAACTACTGATAAAGCTATTCTAGAATTATGTTTTGTATGAAAAAAATCAAACTGAACACCATGCAACAAACCACCATCCCAAGGACGTAATCATGCAAAATGTCAAGTTAATAGTCAAAAACATACTATTGAAAAAAATACTCATTTATTATAATTGATGATTTTGGTTTTCAGACATCTATTTCTTGGGTGCGTGATTATGTTGCATTACGTTCATGCATTTAATTGACTGCTCTGAACATGCGTCAGTAGGAACAATGGCGGCCATCTTGTGAATGGCATGCTGGTCTAGCAACAACAATGCTGAAAACAAACAACTTGAATTGGATCAAGCATAAACAAAACGAATGCCTTGAACATTAAGAACATGAAGGACATTAACATTGTAGCCAATCAGTGAAAGTCACGTGAGCCCGTGAACTTGGATTCTCTGAACTTCTGCTCTATCTAAGAACAGGCAGTTGCAGGCGAGAAAGTGCCAGGCGAATGAAACCACGGTGTTATTGGAACTGTACTGAGATTAATAATAACAAAAGCCAGAGCATTTTAATGTTGCAAGTCAGAAAGCTGAGCAGTTGTAAAAAGAGCAAGGGTTCTGACATGATTTTACTCGGGTTTTGACGTTCGTAGGAATTCTAAAGAAACCATGGATAGCAAAACTCAAATATGCTTGCCAAAAATACACGAATAGCCAACGAGTGAACAAATGAACAACCAAACGATACGAATCTACTCATCACCTTTGCTCTTCTTGGTGTTCTATAAGTGACATAGCCAGACTGCGGATAGCGGAACCGGAAGTAGCGAGGAGGAGCTTGCGCGCGGTATTGTCGTGTGTAATATTTGGCAGGATAGATGAAAGGTCGTCCCCTATACACAGAGCGCTCAACTTCCAGTGGCACACTCTGGGAGCGTCGTGCCCTTTCCTCAAAGTGCGACGGGGCACGTGCCCTTTCCTCAAAGTATGACGGGGCACGTGCCCTCTCCTCGAAGTATGACGGGGCACGTGCCCTCTCCTCATAGTATGACGGGGCACGTGCCCTCTCCTCATAGTATGACGGGGCACGGACCCGAGGTCCAATGGGGACGACAAACACCCCCTGCCAGGGAGACTTAGCTCCTACTACAAGGACAGATCTAGGTCTAGGAGCATAGTAGGAGTAGACAGGTGCTTCTGTAGAAGGGGGTCTAACTACCTCTCTCCTGTAAACAATGGGTCTCTGGGGTGCAGGCGGTTTTCGTGCAACTCTCCGGACGGCGGCCGAGGCCCGGGGTGAGGCAGTGTGGGGCTCACTGGAGACCTGCAGGAAGGACGGCACATTTCATGGCAGGAGTGGAAACAAAACAACAGCTGCAAAATGAAAACTCTACCTATGCTACAAACCTAGTCAAGCTTGGGACTTTGGAGTTGTTTCGGAATTTTTGTTTTGTTGCTGATGAAACGGTGATTTGAATGGTGTTCCTTCATGTTCTTAACTTGAATCTGTTATCTAGTTAGCATTCAGGCAACCCACCGTCATTTAGTGCCAGACCAGACCACTAGCAGTTATGTGGAGGTGAGTAAGGAGAGGTCATCCTAGTTAGTTGGTTTATTTAGTCCTATTAGCAACACGCCTATGTGATGGGAGATGGAAGACGCGCAGTGCTCCTCTAGGCTAGGAGTTAAAACAGAAAATCCACCGAGCGGGTATATATGTACAAGACCTAGTGTGTGAGACAGAGTCGGAGTAGCCACTACAATAGATGAAGCCGGGGCAAGGAGCAGGGTGAGCAGATCCACAGGCTGCACTAGACTACAGGCAGAACACATTACCTTGATTTTGATCTTATCAAGAACAGTAAGCTTATAGGGAGTGTCACGCTTCCTGTCATGCTCAGACGTCGAGTCAGGAAAGGTCAAGGACAGCGATTGGGTCGGCAACACTCGCTCGCTGACCGGAAGCTCAATGACATCAACCCTTTGTGTTGTTCCCCCTAGAAGGCGTTTTCTATAGGAAGTATAGGGGAGAAAACTGTCTGATGGCTTGCTAGGTGTGTATGTCCCTATCTCCGTATAAGGAGACCTTAACGGAGTCGTGAGTGCCTTACTCTCAAGAGAGTTGCGGACCCCTGCCCTCAGATCACGTAACCTGTCCATGTAGTTCCCAAAGAAGGAATCCACTGCTGTTGATGGAGATGGCAGGCTTAACAGGCTATCACCAAGGCCCCTGCCAACGAGTGGGACTGGTGGGTGGTAATACTTGAATCCATATCTACCCCCTGTCGTTGGGGACACAACATCTCCCTCCACACTCAACACTAAGCTCGCATTGTCATATCCGTGCAAACCATTATTTTTAAAGGCAGTCCTGGCACGAGATGCTGATGAAGACACGAGGGAATTAAAGTATAAGTCATTTGCTTTGGAGGAACCACTTAGGTTAGAGCTCACACTCGGCACATAGGGAACTCTGGTTGTTAAAGGCAGGTCCGGCTCTACTTGGGTTGAATCGTATGGGGACAAGTCTAGCACCCCAGGGGACTCAAGTCGTCGTCTTGGTTTAAAAGGGACATACTCAGCTGGCTCTTGCATGTACTTTTCATTAAAGCAATCTCCATAATCCTCATAGTCATCATACGTGTCCCTATACGTATCCACAGACCCCCCTACTGCACCCTCATCGTCCCAGTGTGTTACCCCACTGTCATAGTAGTCTGTAAGAGACTCTGTATCACTAATCACATCTCCAGCCTCTGAGTTGATATCCTCTACGTTAATGTACGGCCAATACTTGGAGCTGCCCTGTTTGCCTGCCCTCTTCCGTCTCAGTCTGTCAACATAGTTGCCAACCCGTCCTTTGGTCCCCAAGACTCTTGGCCTACTTCTACTTACATACGATGCCTCCGGATACACTGGGTCATTGATGATGTAGCTGTCTGTGTTCGTAGCCCCAACTGTGTACGTGGTGGGTGTGTGGGAGCCGCTTGCATATGACGACACTGTTGGAGAGTACGCCGACACAAGCCTTGAAGGCAGGTAACCTCCCTTGAGAGAAGATCCATCTAGCTTGGACCTGACGCATCGCCCGACTGGTGAAAGTGTTCCGCTGTTGAAGGGTGAGACACTTGGTCTGTAAGTGCGTTTCGGGGGGATGTAACCTCCTAGTAACGAGGTTGACTGCTGGTATAACGGGCTCGATGTGCCGTTGTGATATGAGGTTTTATGGTAAGGACTGTACGCACTGGAATAGGTCGACCGGACCACAGGCGAGGACGTCCCACTGCCGTAGGGAGATCCAGAGCTGAAGAGACTCTTAGGAACATATCCGCCCAATAGTCGGGAAGACCGTGCAGGCAACACACTAGACAAACCATCATCATCATAGGTAGTTTTCAACGAACTAATCCTACTGGCAGTTTTACCTATACTGGGTGTCTTAGAGTATTTGTAGACAGAAGGGGTTACATTAGGTCTGGGCGGAGCACTGGCTGAGAGATGGGCGGTGGCGAGGGAGGTGCCAGAGGATTTAGGAGTGTCAAGAAGAGAGTCATCAAATTCAGGGATGTAGGGACGGGGAGGGTTGGATAGAAAACGCCTTCCAGGAAGGGAGGAAGCTGTCCGGCTAGACGTGGCCATCTGCGACGACGGGGGCTGCATGAATAGTGAAGGGCGAACACCTTAGACAATGTACTCTGGCCAAAATGAGTTTTCGTGTATATGCTCTTGGGTTCTAGGGAGGGACTCGGGTAACACAATCACTACAAAATCTAGAGAAACTAAAACTGAAGCAATGGGATGATTTATAAATGAATTGGTTATGGATTTTGCAACTTAATATGGATTGAGACTATTCTACAGGAGAGTTGTGCGCAGTAAGCTACGCAGTCTGACGACTGATATAAATATGTTGACAGATGAAAGATTTTACGCAGCCTGCTTCTTTCATAGAAATATCTCGTCGTTGTTTTGCAAAATGTCAACAGAGTTAATAACAAAAGGCAAAAAAGCATTTAAAATCATAAATTGTTACATCTTTCCTGGCAAAGGTGATTTGAAGTAGGAAACCGATAAATGTAGTCTTTTAAATTCCATCTTTTGGAACACTGTCATTTTTAATTCCGGATTTAATTTTCCTTTGTATCCATTCTTAATTCAAAACGATTACTTGTCATTATGAAATAATAAGGTGATGACTGTGTTGAGAAAATCATATGATTTATGGACATACAACCTTTGCTGTAAAGATGAACAATGAGAAGACTGAAGAATATTCCCATGAAAGAGCAGTTGGTACCGTTCACCATACACATGCAAGCCGCCTAGGATCTTTACAAGTAAGAATACGATGGAATAGCCAGCCGGTGCATTTCATATAGGAATGTGCGTCTAAATTCAGTTGAAACATAATCAGTAATATATCACATCATTAAATAATTACACACTTCAAAGACATATCATAAAAATAATTGTTCTTGGGGTAGAAAGGGTTTTAATTAGAAACAGATATTATTGAGTCCGAAATGAAAGTTAAGTCATTGTGAACGGGGTCACACGTGAAAATGATAGAACATAAATAAATTTCTATGTTAAAGATCTACTAGTGTACACCCATCCTGGTCTATGAGGGATAAGTTACCTTCCTCGTACTTCTCTAACATCCAGATGGGTGTCAGTTTGACGTTTAGATAATAAAAACAATAGACATATTAATTGAAGTAATAAATAGAAAATGAATTATAAATATCATGATGGTATATAAAATTAACATTTAACTTTGATGCAATGTTTGTTTTATTAAAATGTTTGAGTGTCGTAAAACTTGATGATTCATTTTCTCTTTTCAACATAAGAAATAATAGGTAGCTAATGTACATTTATAAATTGTAATTATACATCGCATAATGACCTGTCACCTCTAATCTGGAATAAGTCACAGGGTAAAGCCAAATCAATATCAGTATTACAACGATGTACAGCTGCATCCAAAAAGTGTGTTCATCTACTTGTATATTTAGTCCAAATATCAATGTTTGATGTCTTGGAAGCATCATATCAACGCGAAAACTTGAACATTTTGAATTTTGGTTTAATCTGTAGACAGTTGAATGTACAACAACATGATTGTATACCTCATAGTAAACAGTATCAGTTTGGGCAGCTCTTTGAAGTGACATGGGAAATACAGTTTTTATTTTATTCTTTGAAATATCCAATAAGTGATTAACTGGATCAAACATTTATCAAGTATTTCCTCTTATAGTCGTTCGATGTATTTTTGATGCATTTGTCTCATTTAATCGATATGAAAACCTGTTTTAGAAAATTAATGACATGTCAGTTTTGTCTACTTCATTAAGCCAAAGTTCGAAAAACTATATTGACGTTGCAATTACATGATAGTTGCGCTAAGATACGCCACGAGGTGAAAAGACTTTCAGGGTGCAGCTGTATATAATTTCGTAAATGGCCTCAAAATAGAATATGTAAGAACAATTTGTTTAATAGTAAAAAGTAAATATATTAGAAAAACAAGTTCATTAAACACTGAGTTCCATTAATTTATTGAAACTAATCTCTAGAATCCCAAAGTGTGTGACTTAATAAACATAGCAATAGCCGATAGCCAACATAAAGACAATCAACGTTAATCTTTTTAAATATATTGCTATCAGGGAGCTTAACTCCTAGACAAGAAATCCCCAAGAATAAGCATTATAACGCTATCTGTGGATATGGTTCGAGGCCAAAATGATAAATTAAACGATGAAGAGCAGAAAGGGAGATAACTCACGATGGCAGCAGTAGCGTCTGAAAGGAGTCTCTGGTCGCGGCCGCGTGACCTGTTGACTGTATCGAAGCTGTCGTACAGAGAGGCGTCAGAGAACGATGTAGCGTTTGTTACGGCGCTGTTGAGAGCGTACTCCTCATGTGAAGTATCTGAAAAATAATGAACAGATAAATATTTTTTTTATTAGTTTACTGACTGTAACAGGAATGGTAAAGTGTTTAACGCTTCAGGGACAGTACGACCTGGGGAAGTTCGTAGAAATGAACTTCAAAGGGGTGTTTCTATTTTTTTCAAGTAAAGCATAATATAAATCAGAATCCATGTGAAACAATCAGAAACATATTGCTCCAGTCCAGTTATGATTGCCCCAGTTCTAAGATATTATAGAGCATCGACCGGGATATATCGGGTGTTCTGATGCTAGTTCACTTAGCCACCAACGAGGTTTTTAAAAACGGCTTACGTACCAGGTCTTTGAAGGGCATTTAGAAGGAAGATTTTCTGGATAAAAACTTCTTTAATGTGAAAATACACGACGTTTCGGAGTACATACTCACTCCTTCATCAGGTGGAATGTGAATGCTTACGTACATTAAGCCAAGGACTAGTAACTGCCGAACAAGGCATGACTCGTGCTAGTCTTTAGCACTGGCTAATTTAAGCCTTGCTACAATTCGTCGTCTTTCTGATTTTATGTTTGTAATCAAGTTATACTCTCTGGATACGTTATTGTCACCTATGACTGTCTCCGGTAGCAATAAAGTCTGTGAAAATAAATTAATACAGAGGGGATACACGAACAGACAGTAGATGACTTACCGAATATCTTGCGGGGCACGTACTCTGGTGCGTATAAGTCCCCGGACCTCCTGGGAGCGAAACCGTACGTACCTCTGGGCAGTACGGAATGACCCCGTGTGCTCTGCAGAGTGATAAACATAATGTTATTTATAATGTTGAGTATTATAATTAGTAGCAAGGTTACCTGTAAATCTTATATCAGGTGGAAGACGTAACGTTCTCACTTACCTCGAACATAGAAAGAGAAGAAACGGTAATAAGGAAATAATCAAATGACGTTATTGAATTAATATTATTTACAATAAAAACCATTCGTGTTTGCTCTTAAAGTGTTTTTTGTAAGTGTAAATCTTGATACTTCTTGTTTTTCAAAGGGTGACAATAGTCTCAGAGATTAAGTTTCTTTACATAAAATAGAGGTAAAACAGAAGTTACCCGTCTGGGACGTTTCCTGTTCAAGTTAGTCACGACATCAACACATTCAGAGTTATGTTAAAGGCATGTTATTGTGTTATTGTGTAATACTTATATATACGATGAACAGTGCAATGTATATTTGTGTAGTCATAGTCTATATAATTCATACTGATATCTTATTTTGATTAAATGTCTTGGTGTTGCATGTATTGGTAAATATGTATATGTATATGTTTCCCAAATATTACCGCCTTTCCGTTGTCCAAACAATTATTTTAACAAACTACACAAACATATCAAACAAGGCTATTACTTGCTGCATATATCTAGGGTCTGTATATTTCCTTAAAGAACTGCTTTAATATGTTTTCTCGAAAATAAAAATCAGCTTGTTTTATTTTCCCTATGGCGAGTAATCAATTTCTTGAATAGAAGAGGATAGAACCCGATTCCAAATTAGCTGTTTTTTAGTCTAAAGTTACGTATTCCGAAATATTTGTCAATGCATTGCAAGAATATTAAATTGTGCAATGAATTCGGGAATGGCAGTAAACTTGGTTTTAAGAATGGTCACACCGGTTCCGTAATATCTGTCAATGCAGTGCCAGTGGAGGATCCCTGGTTGCAGAATTGTAACAAGAGTTGAGTTCGAAATTGTAACACCCATTCGAGAATATCCTAGTCAACACACGGTTTGCGCTTGGCGCACCGATTCCAGAACGTGGGTCTATGGTGTACTGAAATGGGGAAACTGATATCACCATACACGCGCCAAATACCTTTCTGTAACATAACCCACGCGCGAGCAAAGTCTACGGGCCAAATTTAGCAGAAACATCAAAACGGTGGCATTGGTAAGTGGGAGCGAGGTTGTCATGGTAACGAGTAGGTATAGTCGGGAGACCTACCGGAGATAAGCAAGTTCGCTACGTAATCCTAAGGTTCACTGCTTTGTTTGAAAGTAAGCGAAAACGTTGGCAAATTATTTAACAAACATTTGGTTCCAATTTCACATTAAAATGTCATGAAATCGAGAACTCTTAGGAAAAGCAAGTAAGACAGAAAGAGATAATCTATAAAAAGAGAAAGAATAATACTGAAAAGAGGAAAGAGGGATGAATATGATAACAGGTAATACTTGATACAGTTTACACAGCATACAGTTCTAGTGTTTCACTAAATCTATCGGTTACAGAAACGTTCCATCAGCTCAGTTGTTTAGTATGTTCCCAAAGCTATTCAGAAGCAACTATAAAGCTAAGTTTGATTATAGTTTCTAGTCATTCTATCTCAAGTAAATGGTGAAGTATGTAGTTAAATGTCGTTAAACCTAATGCACCAACTTATGTACAAGTTGTCTCTGCAAATTTATGTTTCCGTAACCCATTTACTAAGGTCCTTCTTAATCTGCCAGGAGAAAGACAACACATTTCCTCAACTCAATGTTTCGAAACTTAGAAATAACAGAGACGATTCCTCACATCATGTGCAATATGTCCTAGTCAAGTTGTTTATAAAAGCAATACTATTTGTATGCCCCTTGTAATTGCTTCTGTAGTACATTCCCAACATAATATTATTTATGAACACATGTACAATATGTCGTTGTCAATGTATGTTTATAAGCAATGACACATGTTCCTCATGTCATATACAATTGAAAGTAACACGAGTTTTAAATAGAATCCTTCCCTCATATGTTTCATCATCAATCTATGTTTAGAAATATCACAAGATATTTCCTGAACTCATGTATTACGGCAATTTCGTTAGATGAACATGAATGTATCATTCGATTCGTGTACAACGTCCCGTCGTCAATATATATTCATAAAAAAATGTTTGCTTAACTCATTAACAATAGTAATTTCTTAAGATTCAACAACACGAATTTATTTTTCGACTCATGTCAAATTATATTTTTCTGTCAATCAATATTTAGAAGTAACACAAAATGTTTCCTAAACTCATGAACAATGTTCTTTCTTAAAAAGACACTCAAATTTATACCTCGATTCGTGTACAACGTTTCTTTGCCAATCGAAGTTTAGAAGTGACATACAATGTTTCCTTCATGCATGAACAATGGTCTTTCTTAAGACGAAACACAAATTTATTCCTTGACTCATGTATAATGATTCTTCGTCAATCAATGTTTAGAGGTAACACAAAATGCTTCCTTAACTCATGAACAACTGGGAATGGTCCTGTCTCAATTAGAAATACGAATGTATTCCTCGACTCGTGTACAATGTTTCTTTGCTAATCAATGTTTAGAAATAACAGAAAATGTTAGCTCGTCTCATGTTCAATGTTTCCTTGTCACTCTATGTTTAGAAGCCATTACGCTATCATCAAAGGCAGCTGCTCTCCATCATCAGGTACCAATTACTCCTGCAATGAGGCGAGAGAAAGACGGGCACTTGCCAAGAAATCATCCGCTGATGACGTCACAAGTCTTAGTATCGAGGTCTTAGATCTCATGTCTGTAGACCATGTGTACAAGGACTGAGCTCATTTCATTCTTCATACAGATAGGTCACGCTTTTATAGTCCTGTTTTTACAACAGACTCATCGGGATAGAGTATCCGGACAACCTTTAACACGAAGTTCCTTTTCGTTTTGACTGTATTGGCTTCTTTCTGTTACTGTTGTAAATGTTACTGAATTGCGTTTTGAAGAAGGTATGTTAATATCTTACATTTTATTAAATTGAAAATTATTCTTGAATCATTTGACGAGAAACAATGATATACCATCTACATCACCTATTCCGGTTTGAATATAACTATGCTAAGTACAACCGGTGCAACGTACATATGCCCAATGTACAGCGCAATTGCACACACATACATACATATTGATATAAATATAACTTCAGAAGAGTCTCACTGCTCAAAGGCGCCAATCTAAATCACTGGATGCTCCGCATCAACACTTCATTTTCAATTTTAGCAAAAGTTAGTTTGAATAAAATAAAATATACCAATAACAATACGAGTTTAAAGTATTTTCAAGGATTAAAATTGCAATAATTATGAAAGCATTATGTACATAGGAACATCCACTTAGGGAAAAATCGCTAATTTGACAACACAAAGTATGTTTTGAATATTCAATTTGTACAAAATTAATGAACATCGATGTTGCCTTAATCAAAGTATTTCACCCCTTGACACCTCCACATACATTAAACCTACACGATGCATCCTATCCGTGTGAACTAAGGTATCAATACTGAAAGATGTATGGAAGGACTCAACATACCAAAGTCTGAAAACCTCATATCAATTCAGTGTCATAATCTGTAAAGATATTGATATCATGTTTACTTCAACAAATCAAACCAAAACCTCTATATTGTTCCATTGTCCTTTGATATTTTACACTTCCTCCATTTGCAATCTTTCAAAATAACATTATTCAAAATATATTTGTTATGGACGTCATGTTTCCACATTGGAAAACCTCCAATAATAGGCAATGAAAGTGCATTGTATCAAATGAAAATCATCTGAAATCAAAGCATGTATATATCATGATAGTTACCACGTCCACCGGTACTTTGTCTCGGAGCCGGAGTAAAGACTTCCAACTTCAGGTAGACCAGGATCCTTTGTGCTCGGACTGCCACAACGCAAAATGATGGGTTTGGACCAAAACCGAGCTCGACAGGAAGAGACGGACTTGGTTCCCAGTGGATACACGTTTAGTTTATAATATCCCTATAACCTGCAGCGACTGACATTATCTGCTGCAGACTGGCAGAATCCCAAGATCACTTCGCACCAAGCAGACCAATCACACGAGTCCAGCTCGGAGATGGGATACGTCTCCCTTCGAGCTCATGTCATAGGTCTTCTGGGAAAAGTGCCATATCTTGAAAGACACCTGTCCAATCTGACGATACCCTGGGAGCTATGGCGTCATAGAAATGCAACAATAATTGCAGTGTGTGAAATAATACCTGTCTTGTAAAGAAGAGACAGTTAAATATGCATTTTCAAAATATCACTTTCATTCTGCCATGGAAGCTCGCTCAACAATTACGGAAATTCAAGAATGATTGTAGTCTGTGAAACAAGTCATTCCCGAAAACATGCAGATTACAAAATCACTATCAGCTATATCGAATCTCAGGGAACAGGTTGTCATGGCAACAGGCACATCACTTTAAACAGAATACAACTCTGATTGCAGTGAGTGTAATAAAACTCCCCTCCATTTCATAAATGCAAAACAAAAAAGAGTTACCAATATCAACTTTCTGAGAACAGGCCTTATGGAATCAGGTGCGTCTTCTTAAAGGTCATCTGATCTTTGACCTTGCTAAACCTTGACCGCTCTTCCAATATCATAATGGGATCAGTGGGAATACCTTGGCAGCAATACGTCACGTCCTATCTGTCTGACATATAGGAGACGGGCAGCACAATATCAACATGGAACCGTATCGCCAGAGCAGGTACATGTGTTCGCCAAGACTATTTCTCCAAGACCATCGGGGATTTCATGGTCAGGCCATCTTTCCAGATTATGAACACTTCCTATTGTACACTATTTGAACTTTAATGCAATACATGCAACTCGTGATATTAATAAGTATATCAAATTTTACGAAATGAAGATAAGAGGATTCAAGACATAAATAAGACCAATTTTGAAAATGAATGTAAACACCCATGGTCATGTACGAAAGTATACACAAAGGTTGGAAACCTAAGGTCGTGTAATATGACAGTATGGTATTAAACTTCGCCATCTGGTCACAATCGTAAGTTCAAACAAAGGTATTCGATAGAACAGTAATATTGTTTACAATTTCAAGACAGAAATGTAACAGAGGAGGACTTTCTATTTTATATCAGTACTTTATTCATTATTCTTGAACAGATATGGAACACAGTACATGTGATTCAGACTCCAGGTTGTGTTTATACACCGGGAAAGAAAAGACCATTCGAAAGTGTTTACGTCAGAAAATGTAAACGGACCCAATTCCAGATATTGATGTGATAGTCCGATGAGATAGGAGCTAACCAAACTATATACATCCTCTTGTGAAAGTCAGCTTGTGTAAACACCGAGGTGAGGGGACTGACTTCGGATTTATCGCTGCTTTCAAGAGTATTTTGACTACTAGTATTTTAGCAGGGGGAAAGCCCGCAACACCATGGTCGCTATGACTGGCGGTGAAACTGCGAGCAGACTGGAACTAGCGTAATATGAGTGGTACTTGCGTTGAAATTCAGTGTAGCATTACACCCAAATCTTACTTCATGTAAAATATTTCTCTACAGCAGACAGATTTGCCGAGCCTCTGATAGATTCATTTGAATAGAACGACCTAAAGATACATGTATATAATGGATTTATATTAGAATGAATTAAATGTTTTACAACTGTGGATATAACAACCTTGTAAGATTAAATGTCAATATACCTTGAATTGCGGAATACCTGGAATTGTTAGTTTTAGGATTTATTTCTGGTTTGCTGATTGCATTTATTTCATAACTATAGAAATTGTTCTTCCATTTTCTATAAACGTAAACTCTAAGCTATATCTATATACCTGGCACATGGAATATTCTCATCGTTATGATCGTTAAATCATATTTGTACTCGAGTGTTAGCTGAGTTGAGCGATAAACTACGCTTAAAAAGAAAATTCACCATCAGAAAAAGTAATACGGTAGTTTTATCATTCCCTTCTGCATAACGTCAAAGAACCTTCTCGAAGTATGTTCTTCAGAGATACGAGGAACATGATGAGCAGTAAGTGTTTACATATACTTAAGGACGTCATAATTCATTTCATTTCGATGTTTTGCGGTAAAGAGAAATTCATGTTGGCATATTTCTATTGGCATATCATCAACTGTGGCACTAGAGGAAACGAGGAATCTTATTTGTATATATTCTGTACATATTGAGAATAATTTCAGTGCAGCGTCTGTGCAGTTTACCTTAAACTTTACAGTGATACTTATTCTTTTTAATATTAATTATTACTCGCCCGTGGAAGACCTGCAATGCCATACGGCAATATTAAACTGGTGTGATATCACTGAACGTATGACGTCACACTAGTTTGTAGTCGTGACATCACAGTGTAAGTTAATGTTGGCACATAATAAACATAATATTCAAGCTCCTCCCATGCAGTGGCTATCATTTTGTATTAAACTTTTGTCAGTTTGATACAAACTGTTTAATATAAAATGGTAGGTCATGGAAGCGCGTTTGGTATCATCTATTTGATTACATTTCAATAATACGAAATTGACTTTTGGTAATACATTTTACTAAAACTAAAGAATGGCATGCCTTAGTGTCAAATGCGTTCATTGCAAACGCCCTTTTGATAATCCTAATGGATAGTTGTGGGTTATTTATAATGACAGTGACGGTGACGGGTTTATATGGAGAGAAAACGAGATTCGTAATTTGCAGTTCGTTTGAACCACGTAGAGTCTCAAACTTCTGAGTTATATTTCGTGCATAGGGAACACGTAAGCGAGATGATTTTCTCATAAGGGTTGAGTTGGTGCTCAGAATGCTTAGGGTCATTTCAAGTTTAACGAGATGAACTTCTCCTACTCATCCTCAAGGTATGTCAGACTCTACTCCGATCCCGTAATCTAGAAGCGTATTTAGTCGCAGATCCCTCGAGATATTCTTTAGTTGGATTATGGCCAATTTTATAATTAAATCTAAACAAATTTGTTTCCAACTGAACTTTGCTAAAACAAATTTTGTTATATTTATATTCATGGCAGTCAATGTCATATACTCATTTCCGGTAAATGTATAATCAAATCTAAACAAATTTGTTTCAAGTTGCAATATTTGCTGTTCTTTTTTATATGGTATATTTATACTAATTGCAGCTAATGTTTGTACTAATTTCTAAACTCTGAATTATGAAATACTTTATAGAATAGTTCTGGCTATAAACAAGTAAATACTGACTGGTTTCATTCAGCTCACAGGTAATCATAATCATAAGCATGGATCCAAAGACTAGATAAAAATTAGGATTAAACGAATCCTACCGTACCGAGGTATATGACAAATTTACATTCAATCCCCTGTAATATCGTTTTTGAACATTAATGCATCAGCTATAAAACGATGCCAATGAATCATCAGAGTATGTTGGTATTTACCCCCATCTCTTTTCAAGTATATGTTGTACAAGAATAACATATATCCATCCAGAAAGTTATACAGAACTGTAAATAATACTATCAATCGTTGATTTACCCTTTTACCGAACATTCCAGACAGGAAGCAACAACCTTCTCCAACCCTCTTATCTGGGTTCGAACCACGAACTCCCATTCCTCAGACAGGTATTCTCACGACCCTGGCGGATGTATAGACTTGCATAACTTTGGCTTTTGCCTTCCAAGTATTGCACCTCTGTGTAACCTTATAAAGTAATGGTATCGTGGATTTGTTTTGCTAGCAATGGGTTCACTGTCTTACCTGCAGGAAAATCGACAAGGAGCAAAGTGTAATATCAGAAGATTGACATGTCAGTGTCAGAAGATGCCAAGAGTGGAACGTACTAAGGAACGTATTCTGAAGGTTAATTAAGGTATACTTTTTTCATTCCAACTTCAATCGTGTGTTACCTGACCATAATGTACAAAATACTTTCTTTCAAGAGATCCGAGAAGATGCAAATAGTGACATGATTTACTAGCAGATTTGAAAAAGGGTTGGATATTCATTTGCTCAAAGAACACGATCTGGAAGTTGTTATCCCATATACCGTCCGTATTCTAAATAATACGCAGCAAAAACTCAAGCATTCACGACAAATTAACCACACATGTTGTTGGCCAACAGCTAGTCTCCACTGATGTTATACACACTGATTACCCACACTTGAAATCTTACAGGGAGCATACTCTCTCGTAAAGTTAGATATTCACGAACACATGGATTACATGTGATCAAGAGTAAACTCTAAAGTGGTAGTAATTTTATTCCATTAGTAAAGACTATATAACGCCCAAAGAAATAAAGAGATAAACTATTCATAAACCCAAGTGATGAACACCAAGTTCTCTAAACAAAGTTAAATGTTTACGTCTGTAATATCATCTTTCAGTTGACTGTGTAAATATAAATATAAACTGAGACATGTCATCAGTGTACAATGGTATGATGACACTATTAAATCGACACAACGCCGTCATCCGCTGCTAGGAGACAGTGCACAGATGTTATGTTGTCGCCTGAAATAGTTAAAGTTGGGCGTATCCGTATACATTAGTCATAGTCATCATCATCATAAGTATTACTTATCGCTCATCTCGTTATTTTCATATTGTATCCATGTTATAACTGAGTAAATCTCTTTTATCTGAACACTGTACATAACGATATCTGAAAATAGTTTTACTGAACTCGAGCAAATTATACTGCACACAGTGTTGGAAGACGAAGTTTTGCGTTATAGGCTTGCAAATGGTTAGATGAGTCTGGTTGCTGTTACACATACACGCTATCTGGGAGCAGTTCACAGGGCTGGAAGACACAGATACAGAACCCTGCCAGGCAGCCATCTTGCTTCACAGGTGCGTCGTACATGTGAGAAACGATATCTGTACATTGGCATATTGATTGACAAAGGGAACTAATTAAAAGTAATTAACGGCTGGCTGCAACACTTTGTTATTTGTTTCAATTGGAATATTATAGTTGTTTCAAATGTAATATTTAAACATAACAATGTCAGGTGTTATTTCTATAATAATCCATTTCAAAATAAGCATTTGCTTATTTCTTATACTTTCAGTCAAGTAGAAAGAAAAGTAATTTCCATTGAATGAATTTTCAATTTCATTTCAGAAATGTATTGTCCTCATAAAGATGCTTCAATAATTTTTTTTAAAAAACATGTGGAGTTTAGGAAAATGACAAAATACAGACATTACATCGGTGGAAATAAAGTGTAGAACAAATTCCTCTGACAAATGATCCTGTTTTTACTGAGAACCAAATCGGTTGGCCACCACGGACTAATTGCAGGTAATCCTGAAAGTGGTTGATTAATGCATGACAGCTGTTTAGTGATGGTCTATTCCACAAAGGAAAGTCGGCGCGATTCCTTGTTTGATGTTCTAAACTCAATTAGAATGTCAATGAAACGTTAAACCTACGAATTAAGGATAGACCGAAAGTTTTCCAACAATTTAGCATAGTCCCAAATAGAATCTGGTCCAGGTCTACGGATTGGGGAATTACAAGAAAATCACCAATTGGGTATAATGTCTACAGGGGATGTTCACAGGTTTAAAACACATTTAATGCCTTCAAAGATTTGACATCAATGGCGTTAGGCTTTGCGTCGTTGGACTAGATCATTTCTCATCAAACTTTAAAACTTTTATAAAGATTAAACTCCAGTCCTGTCGTATGAATGTGTATAAATTAAGAGCTTTTAATTAAGTCTAGGTCATCATTCAGCAAATCTAGACTATGGTACTGAACGTTTAAAGAAATATAATCACATGGATTAATGTACAGCAATTATAAGATTTCATTGATTAATGTTTAGTCCAGCAAAACTCGATGTAAGGCCAAAACTGCTCATCTGCTCAAACTGGAAATCTTGTTATGGCCAACTACGTTTCACTGTCCTAGTAGAAACGACTCCAGATGTATTTCAGAGTAGGCACTAAGGTCCAACTATTACAGAAGAAATCGTTTCTTGAATCATATCGGTAAGATGTAATAGAATATTCTGAGTGACAAATGAAACTGTTGAACAGAAAAGGACTCCATCCATTCTGAATGATGTAATCTTAAAAGTTCTCAAAAATTTTCACAGCTCCAATATATGATATATAATATATGGTCATGACACACCCCAGATCTTAGTAACAGGTTTCATTGACTTTCTCAAGAAACGACATATTACTGTAATGACCTCTGTTACATGTGGAACGTATTCTAGGCTAGAAATGGAGAATACTGGTTGCAAAGAAATGCGGAGGGTATCTGCTAAAACCGAGAAAAATAACCCACTTGCAATGGAGGACAGGTAGAAAGAAATCACTTGAGTAACATATGTGTGGACGGAATGTGTACTGGCCATATCATTATATTGTTGAATATATTGAAAATTGTTGAGGAAAACCTCCATACCCAAAGTGATAAATGACTAAGTCATTACAGCCCAGGTACTAATGACAGCTAACGAGATAATTACACCCATGTTGTGGCGGCAAGTGATAAGAACGTATTGCTGTCCAGACCAGAAGCGATAAGAACGAGGAACAGATCTGAGACAGTACTGCAGTATCATTATCAGATAACATCTTATATGGAGGGCTGCTGTTTTCGTTGACGCGGCTCCAGGAGTTATCCCCCTTGCATCGTGTTCCGCTTAAACCACATAAGCCATGACTATCAAATGTTTGTTGGGTATAAGCAGGTTATTCTCGTACCAAATAAATTATATGGATAAACGTATGTCATATTTGTAAGGGAAAATATTGGTGGCAGTTCTTACTTATGTTTTACAGGTTGCTAGACACACCCACGGGATGATTCATGTGTATAGCTTATCAAGTATTGCACTCTCTTATCTAAGGGGAAGTGAACTCTGGTTTACATGTAACATTCCTTGTCTGTTATAAAAGTTTCATTTAAAATTATGTTAAAAATAGTCCTATTAATATTAGTCTGCTTTTCCTTGGGTATCGTTTGCCCGTACTAGTATGTCTCATTGAAATCTGTACAAAATAGTTTTTCATTTAAGTAATGTTTGCTTCTAGCATATTCTTCTCAAATCAATCAACTTAAACTGCAGCAGCTGACGAAATGCGAAAGTCTACCAACAAACAACGCTCGTGTTACCTTGAACCTACATGTATGTATCGCGTTGTTTTTGGATGAAAGAGTTTGACAATAATAACAATATATATGAAATAATCGAGAGCAGGAAATAACTTTAAACTATCGTGATAATGAAATTGATTGAGATTCATAGTAAAAAACAACAACATCAACAAAACCAATCTGGTTACCTTGTACCTAGCATCATATATCACCATCGTGGATAAGTTGGCTAGAAGCCAGTAAGCCGTCAACTATCTCATCATCTAATATGGCTGCAGAACAACCGTCTCCTGACACATTAACTATGTTTTAATTACTGGCATATCACAGCAAACATACAGTAGACATATAGGTCAAGAAACTTCCTCATGGCTTGATTCCCAATTACAAAAACATGACAGGGCGCATACATCATATCTGCCTTTCATCCAGAACAAGGGCTACAGACTCGAATTCCTCATTGTACAATTGTCGGTGCTGCATGTTATGTTACCTAATGTTTAGATTCAGCATCTAGTCTTTATCAGGGACTACAGTTATACCAATTCAAACGTATTTACTTAGACGAAGAAAGGATTTTGAAAAAACCTTAGGGAATCTTCTAGCATACTACTATATTAGTTTAATCTATTGAACAGTAGTCATAAACATAAACGTCTAGTATATAGTTTTGCAAATTTGGTGTCTGTGAGAATATCAAATGAGAATATCCCAGAGTACAGTTTACATATAAGAACTTACTTTCATTGAGGAATTCATTATCGAAAGTGCTAAGTGTGTCTTTTTAATTGCACCATGTTCGCTCACCTTGCAGGATAATAACCAGTTATCACGAGGCCACGTGATCCGCTATTCAAAAGAACATGTAATACTTGATCTTAAGTTATTGCTCACCTTACAGTTCAAACGTTGGATTTCAGACAGTTATACAATTCTTTCTAACATGCATACTAGTTTCAAAAGATGTACCATAATGTACCATAACGAAAATCTCTCCAGGTAAATCCAATTATTCAAGGCAACGAATAGGAACCATTGTCGATATATGATGTCTTAATTACATCAATCTAAAAGCATTAGTTAACATTAATCCAAATTGTTTCAAACTATTTGACAAAACAACGTACCATGATGTCGACCCCTCCTGGTAAAATCCACGTTCAAGTTATCCCCTCGCTGTGAGTTTAGCTATATTGAAGAACTGCAGAAACCTCTTGGGCTTTATCAGACTCTTGGAATGTTAACAATCTTTCTAAATATGCACCTGGTTCGAGATTGTTACACTCCCACAAAGGTAATTAGAAAAGCTGGGCTGTCTTTACTGATCGCGTAAGAAATATATATATAAATTCAATAAAGGAAAGAATAATGCATCGCTGATGTGTTACATACCTGGAACTGGGAAACGTTTAGCTATCATGAATGTATTATAAACATTTACATAGAATGTACATGTGGTTTAATATTGGAATGTTGTGAACATGAACTTGGACATAAATGTTTCAAGAACGATATGAATAGCTACATTAAATTAAAATATGGAATTATGTAACTTAATTAACCGTGGTGCTTACATGTAAAGTAAATAGTCTTGAAAATAAATCTTTTGGATAGGAATGGCAGACAGCTGTGACCATATAATTTAATAAACGAGTGCATATTATGTAGATATGCTGAGAGTACGGGTGGTCGGGTTTAGATTTAACTTGGCCCATATCCAAAATATTAACTTATCAAACAAAGAATTAATTTATTAAACAATAAGGCACCAGTGGTAAATCAATTTCGTTCTTAGATGATTACTCATATAAATGAAGAAATGTACTCCTACACAATCTGTAAGGAACCGGGGAACATTTTCTCCCGGAATTCTGGTTTTAGCTATAGTTGTGAGTTCCTCGTGCTGACTTCAGCATTCTGAGTCAGGGCCGGGAGCGTTCTTTGCCAGGTAGATATATATAGACATAGGTACAGCACACACAAGGTATGCCTGCCAGACCTCTTATCACGGAAACATCACTGCATCTGCACTGTAAATAACACAAGGAGCATTTGCTGAAACAGTCTTTCTCTCCTGCAGAGTCCCAGTGTGAAGAGTTTAAAACCATAATCACTGTATCGTCACAGAAACACGGATTTACATATTCTCTCTTCCAAGCAGAGTAAGGATATATGCACAGGGGTCAATAAAGTCTAGAACTATGGCAATTATATCATACATATGTTAATATACAATATACTTTTAGCTTGATTGTCAACCAAAACAGGGGACTTAAGTATATTGGTATACGTGAAACAGGAATTATATCAAAAAGTTCAAAAAATTTAGTATCCTACTAAAATCGAGGAATTTACAGTATTGACTCCATATAGTAGTCAATCTAAGATACAGCATATATAGCATGATATAACACATGATTGTGGAGTACGTTATAGAGTGGTGCATGGTGTTGTAGGTTCTGTGGGATAACAGAGATACCCACCTTCCACTAGTCTTTCAAACTACAATCGATAACAAGGGAAATGTTTACACTGATTACTCTATGACTAAGTTAAGATTTCGTATAAATGTAAACCCACAATAAGCTTCAGAGTGTTTAAGCCCATCAAATAGGGAAGGGGACAACAGTTCAATCTACTGTCGGGTCAATATTCACCAATCAACATGGAATCCTCTTCCCTTTCCACCAATCAGCTGACGATATACTAAATTACAAAAACACAATCTAAATAAATTCAGATCGACATATTTATAATGTTGTATTAATATAATATAGAAAAAGTCGATCTAAATTTATTTAGATTGATAAAAACAATACCTCGACTAATTACATTTCCGCATGGTTCTGCTGTGTTGTACATGTATGTTATACACATTCAATATTGAATAAGCGCCAAACCAAACACTGTGTTATCGTTTGCAATAGAGCATAACCTTATGTACTTTAGTTTCAGTATCAGTTATTGAAAATATGTTCAATGATAATAACACCACTGACGTTATATGATAAAACTAAAAACAGATTAATACCATCATGAAGTGCGACTGCACAGGACTGATATAATGCTTCATCAGTTTTAGAGGCCATTAGCGATATGTGTATATAAGTAATGTTGTTTATCATAAGTAATGTTGGAAACATCATCTCTTATATAGAAAACACTTCCAACGCAGGGAAACCTCTAGTGTAAATGATAAACATTGACATATATGGAACATTGCTTATGATATAACCGTTATCATTGATATAGAGAAGAATGTTCTTACTGGAACCGTTACCGCTAAGAACCATATCTATATTGGAAACGTTATGATGATATTGAAAACAATGTTTTCATTGGAAATGTTATGATTGTTATGGAAAATAATGTATTCATTGGAAATGTTTTGCTTGACATATAAAATAATGTGTTCATTTGAAATATCATGATTAATATGGGGAACACTTTATATTGGGAACGCTCTTTTCATTTTGATAAATTAATTATGTTGTCCTATAAGAATTAACAAGGTAGATATTATATTTGAAAGCGAACTTACTCAAGTGTGAAGCGAAACTGGTACATATAAATGATATCTGATCTTAACATTGTATTGAAGACATTATGGAATGAAACCCATCAGAGATACCTGACCAAGCTAATAAAGGGACCAGTGTTTAATGATAATAACCATAATGAGAAAACCATCGCAGTTATCTGACAACTGGTAAAGCAATCAGAAATGCAAAGTTGTTACATAATTGATATAGGAGCCATGTTGATATTGGCGAAAACGCTGTTCCATAATGAGAAATCCGGCAGGGTTCTGCTTACAAGTAATCCAATCAGTGGTAGAATAGCACCAGACCGGTATGATAACAGAAACCACTATGATAGCATTATGGAATGCGAACATACATAAGACTGGTATTATAGAATGATCATATAGAAAGGTTTGGTAGTACAATGTACCTGCATAAAATATATCATATGAAAAATAACCAGGAACAACTTGCTTCGTCAGTATAAGGACTATATAGCGGTTATCAACAACTTTGCTCTCTAATGAGAAAGACACCAGTGAACGATAACACGGTAACCCATCAGATAACACAGTGGAATGCGGAAATGTTATTGGTTGACTTCTTTTGTACAGAGCGCCTATATGTCCGTGGTACTGTTCCATCATTGGTATACGTTTCCATGGTAACGGTGTAACCCCCAATGGTATGTATTTCTCTGAAACTTGGCAGGGGGTTCACAAAGTTGGGCGGAGACGATAATGAGATGTTAAGCTGTTTAACCCGGAAAGGTTATTATGTTAAATATATTTTTCTTATATTTTCATACAATATATATTCTTGAACCGTGCTTCTTTATCGCGATGTTATCTGCATATTGGTTAAGAATTAACATATGTATGTTGTTAGATTTACCATGTAAAATGTTGTTGTTCATCGCTGCAATTAAATCTCATTAATTTACTCTTTTGTCTGCAATACCCACATAGGATTGACATTTACTGCTTTATGACTACTGAGAATTGAGTTTGTTACAGATGATGTAGGTTGTGTATGGCTATTAGCGTGCGGTGGATCGTACCCGAATGTGAGCATGTTGTGAGTGCGTTGTGCATATGGAAATTTAATGATAAAATAATATTAAAAAACATAACGTAATAAAATAATTAAACTTGAGGCTGAAACAAAATCATTTTTAGCATGCTTTTAAAAACACAATTTAAAAAAGGAAAGGACAAAAACAACACAAAAACATCAACAAAAACAAACGAAATTTACAGAGGAAGAGCATGCTTGATCAGAGATGTATTTGCAACCTTATTTGCAAAATATTTATCTGGTTTATCTTGTTTATTACCAAACAATCGAAAAAGGTAAAGTCCTAGCACATTAAAGTTTGAAGTGCAATATGGTTTGCAAACGGTCATGAGGACAGACAGTATTCGGGAAAATGGAAACACTGTATGTTGTCGAAATGCTGAACTATAATTCAAAGTCATTGTTTTCTAAAAAAATCGAAAGCTGTCCGTATATTACATGTAGCTGTGTATAAGTTGCATCTTGACAAGGGTATAGGATATCATTGACCACAGTGTTAGAACATAAACCAAAGGTTAGAGTCTAGCAATGTATGGACAGGAGCGACGATCAAAGGATCGTCTTTCCAAAATATCATTGACGACATAAAAAAAAAACGTCCGTCTGATTCTGTAAACAAACGTTACAACCGTTCCTTTCCACATCCCAAATATTTTCCAAACTTGCATTTTGATATTTTAATTGAATTTATTATGAAACCTATAATTGTGAATTGACGGAAAACATTTTAAATACGAATCCTTTTTATTTTCAGTGTACTTATGAGTCCATTTTAAAGACATATTATCATATTGATATGTTTTCGATGTTCCTTATGTGGAAGAATGGTAACAGTAACCATTTGTTATACAGATCCAATATGGCCACCAACGATCGTCTGCCAGTCCAAGATGGCGGCTGAAATCTTACCACTGAGTAGCCAGGGGCACGGAACCTCCTCTTAGTCATAGCTACCCGCCGAGCGTCACCTGTTCCGGGGCAAAATAGGGGTTAAAGTTCAATCTACTAGGGGTCAATTCGTACGGATGTACTGGCAGATATTGGCAACTCGAAAGCACCGTATCTTTAGCTTTGACAAATCACGTTTATTTAACTTGCTCCCTTGCTTCAGATATACCCATGTAACACTATACCAAGTCAATGTGCTAAAAGGTAATCATGTTTTAAAATATTGATTTTGGTTTGTTGTTCAAAAACAATCTAAACAATTATGTTGTAAAACGTTAAATTACATGACCCATGTTGTATTCTGGTTAGATCAGAATAGGTCCTAATGTCCTTTCGTCGAAATTAAATAAAATGTTTTTGAAAGACCAATACTAAGTAAACTTTAAAACTTAAAATATTTTTAAGATATAGACATTGAACGCATACGATCATCAGAAAAAAAGCCTAAAAAAGATCATCGGTTTTCGCAGTTCTCGAGGGGGATGGGCTGGAAGCAACCGTGAATGCTTCTGACATTAGACGGAGAATAACAACAACTCTTAGAGTGACAGAGAAGGGTTGGAAATCCTCCAAGAATGTGTATCGTCAGCACAAGCATTGCCAAGCTCAGCAAGCAAAATATTTTGCTTATTTGGAGAAATAACCCAATGGGGAATATAACCAAACATCATCTTATTCATTTTAATTTCATATTTGACGATGAGACATTTACGAAATCGACAACAGATTATCTGTTTACCCATTTTGATAATTATAATGTGATATTAATGATCATCGTGTTTTTCTTCAGAGATCATTGCTAAATGAAGGTACCGTGCTTTACGAGACTGCATATAGCTGTCAACCGTATCCATAACATGTCACCAAGAAGAAAATTGGTACATATCTAGTGTGGTATAACAAAGTTGCATATTTGGGATATACTGACCTATTTTCCAAAGGATATTATTCAACAATCGGGACCGAAATAAATTTGATATATATCGACGTTATTTACAGAATAGCATTCATTTTTATGTTCCATTAAATGTCGTGGATATTAGTAATTTTCGGGATATACAAAATAGAATCATATATTCAATACACCAAATAGAAGGAAATATTGGAGTAAGATGAGAATGTGGGGGTATCATATCACAATTATGCAACTTTGTATCACATTCAAAATGGCGGATTGAGGAATGACACTGTTCGGAGACACTACCTACCCTATCATACGCTTCCTCAAGGGCGTTTTCGATGGCAATTTTCTGATAGGTTTGTTGGTTCTTCAGGTAGGCATAATTCTGCCACACGGGAGAGAGCTGCATTTTGGAATATTTTTCCTAAAAGCACTGTCGTGACTCTAACCGAAATAATTCTCTACACTATCTGTGCTTCCTTCACGACAGGTAGATGGAGCACCTATAAAGCCCGCTAAGCGATTTTCCCCTATCGGTTCATCCCCTGCCCCTTGGTCTTACGTACATGTGCTTGGATTGATCTGAAGAGCGGGTTCATATTTCAGCCACATCTGCCTAAACAGATCCTAAATATCACGACCTTTCTCAGGTAACCGGCTCCAGCCCAGGTAACGCCTTACCTGAACGCGGCAGGTGAACCACCATGCAGGTAATATTGATATTACTTATAACACTTCCTCATTTGCATATAACTCATAACAAATTACCTCGACAAAATAAGTGGTAATAAGTTTTGAATATTGTTAGAATATATGGAAATTAGTAAACATAAAGGGTTTTACTTACTTTTCTAGGTCGCCTATTCGAAATAATCGAAAATCCACGACCAAAGTTTTGGCTTATGAGGACTGGAGGAATCTTGCAGGCAGTGAGTATGTTGTTGACTAGAGAGGGGATACCGTCATGACGGTTCGACCTATTGCAGGGGGAAACAAGAAGGGGGTGTCAAATTTCTGCCAAGTTGCGAAAAATCATTTGCCTCATTTTCTAGCACAAATTAACCCAAATCTTATTTTTTCACATCAATATATTTCATTTACATATTACGAGAAACGCATATTTTGCAATTTGAAATCACAGTTGGGTGAAACCCAACACCCCCCGATGCCATAATGGAATGGGCCAGCAGATTCTTGAAGTGTGCAGCTCACCTGCCTATAAATGGCGAAGCGCGCTACCGTCAAGGTCGGATATTTCCGGAGGGGAGTGGGCTGTGATAGCACCGGTGTACTCTCTATGTTCCTATATACTGAAAACAAACCTCTTGGAGCGAATATAAGATAGCGGTGAGCGGGCCTTACCATTTTCGTGGCTATGAGACATAACTACTGCTTCACTTGGAATCGTCTTGGAAATGTATTCGGTCGTTTTCTTGTTTAAAGTTGATAAAATTCAGTTCATAAATCAGTTTGTATTGTGTATAATTTGGAGATGCAATATAAAAACGTATTCTTCGTTTTGGAAACTGAATGCTTGAAGTTGCACGAAACATATTTATTGAAAATGCTCACCCATATAATATACTGTACAAACTGTATTTAAATTCCCAAGTCGGCACCATTATTGTAAAGTATTAGGAACCTTTTAAACAGTCTGTAATCATCATATAATAAGTCTATAGCTCTCTGCATGAATAGACAATGTAATAACAAGCTCACGATCAAGGAAATGAAATTAAGAAATATTTCATCATTCAAAGTATAACAGTATATTCATTCTATAAAGTTTGTCTTATCATTTCTTAAAACAAAAACATCGCTATTTTGGTTTAATTTTGAAGGTGATTAGTATCGGAATTCATGTATATTGTTTTATTACAATTGCAAATGTTATGTATTTTATATGGTAGTTTGAGAATATCATGCACAGAAGCTGACTCTTGTCATGGAAGGTAAATTACATAATGAAATGAACAGAAGCCATTAAAATGTTATATTATCAGAATGATAAAGTTTCATTAAAATCATAATGGTATAGATAATAATTTACGATATATTCAGGTGTTTATATATATATACTCTATATACCGAATGATGTCCTTGTAAAGGCGGGTGTATGGAATAAACAGTCGAATGTAATCATAACACGGTACAGAAATACATCGCCGTCAAAGAGATTTCCGGCTGTGATAGTTTTCCACTGGATTTAAAAAGGCAAATCGCGTGTAAAAAGTGAATGAATCACTGGCTGTAAGTAATAAGAAAGGTACATAAGCTGTCGTATAATACCGCTAACCATAGATACAAAGATATAAAATTGATGCTGGTATTTGGTATCGCCTATAAATACTTAACAGATTTGGAATATAGGATGTTTTAAAGATTGATATTTTATCGGTGTGTTAGTGAATGCATGGATCTGTATGTATAATTTAAACATTTACCCATCCCCTTTACCATTTGTGTCCAGTATATAATCAAAATGGTCTATAAGTTGGACTAGCCGAACGAACTGGATTGCTTTACAATGCATGTGTTCACTCAAACACGTCGCTTGTTTAAGACTATAAACCAGTTTAAATGTGACATTTTAACATAAGATAAAACACTAATCAAAATCAAAATGGTCCCTGAATTCTTAAGTTAATGCTTATTGCTTATACTCTCGCCAAACATTCCAGACTTGATCAGGTGTCTCGAAATATTGGGCTGAAGTATACATGTGGCCCATAACCCGACTTGACACATCATTGCTATTTCTGGATGATGCAGCAGAATTTTGTTGTTAAAAGATGTGAAAAATAAAACGAATGTAAGCCTGAATCTTTATATTCATGTTAATCATTATTTTGAAGAAAAATATGACTTGACATAAAAGTACAATTAAGGCACATCAATGAAGTAATATGGATATATAATGCAACATTATATTGCGAGTATTCAAGATTGGAGCACAACCAACTCTATCCGGCCCTGAAGGAGACGCAATTGCCAGTAAAAGGCTGTTTTAAAGAACATTTGATTTTCTTGTTTTTATAACACTTTTAAGTGTCCTTTTAGAATTTAGAATTATCAACACAATAAATGGTATAATTGAGATAAATTTATCCTTATTATTGGGAGTCAAATATAGGAAATGATAACGTCTATTTATCTCGATGATAAATTGATTCAATTGTTATTGGAGAGAATAGTGAAATCGGTTAAATTATAAAAGTGGATAAAATACCCGACATGATCCAAATGAAAAGATGGTTTGCTAACGTAAGATGAGTGGACTGTATCAACGTGATATCAGAATCGGCGATTTAAATGTATAGGTTTGTTCTGTATCAAACATCTTATGAGGGATAAAATAAATTATATGATATAATTTTAAATATTCAATTTTGATGTGTAAATTAGATTTAATTATTGATAAAATAAATGACAAATAATGACGAATGTATTTCTAATTGGTGGCTAAAAAGACTGGTATAATAAAGTAAAGATTTGATCTTATTATGCGAATGTGACCATTTTTTTTAATGTCATAAATGGTATAATGTCTGCTTCGTCTAATTTTGGGATCAATTTAAGGTTTTGAATGAGATTATAATGTTTGACAACGTACATATGTATGTCAATATCTTCAAATTGAAATAACTTGAGAACTATAGTGACTGGGTTCTTTCCATGTTGCAATATATATGGTTCACCACGGTGAAAGTTTACAATTCGAGTTTAGTGATCTTCACCTTACAAAGAGAAGGTTAATTGTAAGCGAGATATTTCAAGAAAAGGCTACTTGATTCCTTTCATGTTTTACATCAAGCTTCTATAAGGAAAGACGCGCTTGGGTCGGAGACTGAGGGTTTATCTTGACAGTGTTTCCACAGCGAACCATTGACTTATTCGCATGCTAACTAGACAGTACCGTTTATTTGGTATCCTGCTCTATTGTGACATTCGTATCCGCTAGGCTACTTCAATCCTCTGATTCCATAAGCATTATCCTCACGTATCGCCTATAAATAACCAGCCTATACAATTACTTGAACACGACCAATGGTGTCAGTCCGTGTGAAGTTCAACTGCCCTGGTGGAGCAGGTTGTGTATCTGGATGTTTACCGGATTCTCTTCATGTTTTACACAAAGTTTCTTCAGTTTTCAGTGGCGACCCTCAACTAATTTTCAAGGTCATAGTGAGTTTTTGAAATAACAATCACATGAACATATCAAGATAACACAACTGCACCATGTTTCTGAAGACAACTTCTTAACCTATGAGCTATACAACAATAATGTGATCAGTGATTCAATATAATGATGAATTTAAACTGATAAAATAATTATACAAACACATTTACAATAAGTACTTCTATAGGCATGATGCAGTAAATATGATCCATTACAGATGTATGATGAGAAACTGTCAATATAATTAACATTGACGTCTATTCTGAAACACGTTATCTGCTGGAATTAGCCATTACCTTGGCACCGTTCGTTAACAGAAATGGGACCATTATATGAGAACAGTGGCTTCGCCAACAAACACAATCCTCGCTGTACGGTTTAGAACACACCTCCAGTAATCTCCACAGATTCTGTGTCTATGTTCGTTAAAGGGAGAGTGCTACTGGGGTATTATTGTAAAATTAATAATTAATTGGGATATTTCTGTTTGTACATATGCCTACATGCAACTTTGCATGATATAATTATATTACTTTTTAAAACAAAAATATTGATTATTGAATTTAAACTGTTTATAGCAAACAAAAATGAAAAATCGGGTACATGGAATTGAAGATATGTTCACGCACATCAAGAAAGGAAGGAGTTTTCTACTTAGATTTGTGATGTTAGGTCTTGTTAACGTGTCTGTACTGTGAAAAGCAAATAAATATACATAATACAGAGCGGGCAAAGTTCTTATCTACGACAAAATATTTTTACAACACCGCGTATTTTCGAGGGCAAACTAAAGAAAAACAGTATAATATATAAACTTCAAGTTTACACTACACACGATTGACACTTAGTCCCTCATAACCTAATGGTTACAAGACAATAATCATTTTAAATATTGATAGATTTAAGTGTATTAAAATGAGACTCAGAGAAACAGTCTTTCAGCCAAAATCTATAGACTTGCTTTTCATGCTTCAGCGTTGGTTAGAAAGACAAGCTGAGAGTGATGAACTCGGAACACCGATACAGAACATAAGTAAGTCTGTGGCTGCAGCGTATGGTGAGCGTCTGTTAACAATCATCCATCGTACCTGCAGTGTGTGGAGGTATGTGCAGAGTGTCGGTGGAGTAAAGAGCACTTCATAATACAGTTAATGCCATGTCGCGTACTGATGCACTCCTCACTCTGAAGATACTACGGTACTGCCGGTGTCGACTGTAGAACACATTCAGGGTTCGAATCAAATAATATAGTTTCAAGCCGTGTGCGTTCGAGTATGCTGACCGCTGCCAGCTTCCATGCACCGGTATCTAAATCCAAGATGGTGACAGAACTCTCCCTTTGAAGGGACACTATGTTATTGTAGTCTCATTTGTCAAAAGTTACCAAGGATGTTATTAGGTCTTCAAGACGTAAGTCATGAAGACGTATTGTTATTATCCGTGTTCTTCATTATTATTAGGTCTTCAAGACGAATGTCGGGAAGACCTATTGTTATTGCTATGTCCTTTCTTCTTATTATTATTTTTTGTACGTTTTTGGTGCGCCCTACTGTGAAGTAACGGCTGAACCGATTCGCATGAAATTTGCAGGGAGGATAGCCAGCAACATTATCTAGTTCTGTACGTTCGCCGAATTTTGATTTTCGACTTCTCTCAAGAGTAATCTCCCCTTGAATTTGAAACTTCAAACCTTAATAGCTCGAAAACTAAGGAAGATAATTTCACGAAACTTTCACCAGAATGTGGGCAACAACATTCCCCATCGATTAGGGCTATAGCGGTTTTCGGCCGTAATAATTGATTTTTTGCTATTTCGAAAAAAATGAAAAATTTGTGAATTTTCGCGGTGTTGAGGTTATGCGTCTTTGAAAATCTTCTTCTAAATAACGGCAATACATACAGCTATGTGTGATAGCTCATTTTGAAGGCAAATAAACCTCAAAGGGCCTGTAAGAGCTCGAATTTGGAATTTCTTCCTAGAATTTTAATAATCTGTCCTTGAACTTTGTCATTTTTAAAAAGTGCATTTTTCGGGTCCATGTTAAAAGGGACATTTCTCTATAACAAATTGACTTACGTCAAACATATTGCCTGCAATCTCTTTCTATTAACTAGTTTAACAATTCCATAACATATCATTATCATGTAAAAGTTGATAGTTTCGGCACAATCTGGACATAGTCCCAAAAAAGTAAAATTTTGAAATTTTGAGACTTTTCTAGGGGTATTTTCTTAGGAGAATTTGCGATTGTAAACCACTGAATACAAAATTATGTTTGATGCCTCATGTTGAAGTAGAGATGTCGTTTCTTAGGAACAATAAATTTCAATCATGTATCTGTCATAGTTTACGTGGGACAACTCATAAAAGATTGTCATTTTTCGAAAATCCCCATTTTCAGCAAGGTTCAAAGGATCATAACTGCTGAACTCATTGAGATCATTAAATTTTATTTACATCTTTGGATGCACAATTTCAAGACCAACAACTTTTCTGTTGAACCCTTTCATCAAAAAGTTTATAGTTAACCCTCGAACATCGCGAATGTTGTCTAGGGGTCCGAAAATGAGCATTTTTCAGTATTTTCCTTAATATTCAGAAGAGCAAAAAGCATTCATTATGTATGCAATCTAAATGATGATTCCATCCACTTCAGTGGAAATTAAAGCATAATATTTTGTATATTGGAACATAGTATGAAAATATTAACCCTTTTGTCTTAATCATGAGAAATATAATGTAGGGGTCCATTAATAAGCGATTTTCCCATTTTCAGAGGGTAATGTTCTTTGGAGATTTTTTGTAAAATAACTACTGAAGATAGAGACATGTTTGATATCTCATTTTAAAGCAGAGAAACTGAAGAATAACCAAGAGTCCAACATGGAGTTCAAGGTCAAGCAAAAGTCTTGAAGACCTAAGTATTGACGCGTCAATCCTAGTTATTATTATTCTTTGTACTTTTTTTGTCCAGAGCTTTCTGAAGTAACCACTGGGCTGATTTGCATGAAACTTTCAGGGCTGATAGCCTATGACCCAACTTAGATTCTAACGAGCCACTTTTTGGATTTTCGACTTCTTTCGTGAGTTATCTCCCTTTGAAGTCAAAACTTTAAACCTTCATAACTCGAATACTTATCAATATATTTTCTTAAAACTTTCACCAAAATGTGCGCAACAACATTCCCCACAAAAAAAGTTAATGTCATTTTTTCGGCCGTATATATAGATTTTTTGCTATTTCGAAAAAACTGAATTTTTGGTGAACTTTCGCGGTTTTTAGGGTACGCGTCTAAGAAAACGTTCTCGTCCTTCAATTCTATGAGTACATATACATATGATAGCTTATTTTAAAGATAAATGAATTCTGCAAAGGGTTGTAGTTGTCGATTTTTTAATTTCATCCTAGAATTTTGATAATCCATCATTGAACATGGTCAATTTTAAAAAGACCGAATTTCGTCCTCATGTTTAAAGGGACATAACTCTGTAGGAAATGAAGATATGTCAAAGATATTTATTGACATCTGACCCAAATAGGTTACTTAACATTTCTATAACAGATCTATATCATGTAAAAGTCGATAGTTAGGCCACAATTATCGTATTTGTCAAAATGTATGAAATTTCGTGATTTTGAGGACTTTTGAGGGGCATATTTTTCGAAGAATTTTAGATCTTAAACCACTAAAGATTCCAACATGTTTAATAGCTTATGTTAAAGGAGAGATATCATTTTATTAAGTACAACAATTTTCAAGCATTTATTTGTCATACCTTACGTGTGACAAGTCATAGAACTTTGTCATTTTTCGAAAATCGCCATTTTCAGCAAAGTTCAAAGGATCATAACTGCTTAACTAATTAAGATAATGTCATTATATTTACACCTTCGGATAAACAATTTCAAGAACAATAACGTTTCAGTTGAACCCTTTCATCAAAAAGTTGATAGTTAAGCTCCGAACATCGCAAACGTTCTCAAGGGGTCAAAATTTAAGCAATTTAGAGTATTTCCTTGAATATTCAGAAAACGATAACGCATTAATTATGTATGACATCTAAATGATGATTACATCTACTTAAGTGGAAATTAAAGCACAATATTTTCTATGTTGCAACATAGTATGAAAATATTAACCATTTTGTCTTAATCGTGAGAAAGGTCATGTAGGGGTCACTTCATAAGGGATTTTTCCATTTTCAAAGGGTCATTTCTTTGGGGAATTTTTGTAAAATAACTACTGAAGATAGAGACATGTTTGATAGCTCATTTTAAAGCGGAGAAACTGGCGAATAACCGAGAGTCCAACATGGAGTTCAAGGTCAAGCAGAAGTCTTGAAGACCTAAGTATTGACGCGTCAATCCTAGTTTTATCTAGATGTTATGGCTGTTGTCGAAAAATATCCTTTTAGTGTCCATAGCGACAATATCAAGACATTTAGTCTTGATTTAAAGGGAAAGTTCTATCGCCGATTTTATCGGCAGCTTCCGCCATCTTGGTTTCTTGGCATTTCGTGAAATGAAAACATGCTATGTTTAACCCAATTTTAAAAAATTGTAATAAAAGAACTTAGTCACTTGGTGACTTATAGGATATTCACATAGTAACACATAACGTATCATAAAACTAATAAACAATGTGATATAAGGCCGTAGCGAAGTTTTCCCCACTCGCAGCGCCGATGAATGGCTTCAATTCTCATTGTTTTTATTTGTTTACAAATCTGTGCTTTATCAAGTTGTGAAATGTAAAGTCATCAAAGTATTGACTTAATTAATATTTTTCAATTTGACCGTGTATGAATCATGTATTAATAGCATATATATGTGTAAACAGGAATATCCTCTTGAATTTCGTTTCCACAGAAAATACCCCGATAGAACCCTCCCTTTAAATCGAAAACCGAGGTTGGCGCGTTTCAGTTGGTCAAAAGTAATTTTGAAAACTTGTATGTAGCAGACAGTGATACATTTACTGATTGGTATTGTTCAATGGATCATATAAATGGTATACTTGTAAATGGGGTGCATGAATTCGGCTTCTCATTATGTATTTAGCGATTGCTAGATTTTCATAGAAAGCAAGTTCTTGTCCAATATTTAGCATTAGGGGATAAATATGCAAGTTGAGTGAGATGTTTTGGACGTTAATTAGCATATTTGATATTAAGCATGAATAAATAAAAACTTAATAAAATTTCATCCAAACTGAAATAAATCTTATTTTCAAGTTATGGCCATAACTACTATTGGAATAGTAATATCTAAAGAAATAAATTAAAGAAGTCCGAAAATTGTAGTGAGACAAACGTAGTCAACAAACAAGTTTATATACTTGTATATGTTGAAGGATTTAAAGCTCACGTGTAACGCTTTTTCTTCAAGAATGACAGAACAGAACAGGACAGAATAAGTTTTTTCAGATCAGTGACTTGAGCTCAGAGCCTCTCGTCAACGTTACAAACATATTTTCATACAGAGTATTGGAGGCAGGATATTTCAAAATTATATTAATATAAGCCTTGTTTTATAAATTTAGCTAAATATAACTGAGTAGTTTTATTTGTAGTTTTCAATTTTGATGCAGATTCCCAAAAATATCTATCAGTATATTTTACACTGTTTCCATGATATTTTTGACACTCACAAATGAAATGATATTCATCTTCAACTAGAAATATTTGCATGTGATGCACTGTGATGTCCCCCGCTCCAACTTTCAATCCAACCATCATATTACCCTTATTTTTCACTTATGCTTAGTTCAATACTGCATTAACGAGAAATAAAAAATTCAGAATAGCCAAAGTAGCAAAAGGCATCACTCTATCACTAGGTCTAAGCAAATATCAAGTTTGGTGAAAAAATATTGAAATTTGGAGATAGTGACGGAAAAGGTCCCTACCCTCAATATGCACTAAGTTCAAATTGTTTCCATGGAAACCAGAAAAAAAAATTCAGAATAACCAAAATAGCAGAGGGCACCACTCCACCACTAGGTCTAACCACATACCAAGTTTCGTAAAGAAATACTAGATAGATTTTGAAATAGAGGTCGGAAAAGGTCCCTACCCCCAATTTGCACTAAGTTCAAATTGTTTCCATGGAAACCAGAAAAAAAAATTCAGAATAACCAAAATAGCAAAAGGCACCACTCCACCACTATGTCTAACCACATACCAAGTTTCATGAAAATATATTGAAAGGTTTTTGAGAAATGGCCCGGAAAAGAAAGCATTTTGGAATAACGGAATGACGGACGGAGATGAAAACATTATGTCTCCCGAAAAAATTTTCGGGGGACATAATTACAAAAAACCCTAGTTCAGAACGATAATCACACCATTGCAATGTTCTAGCCAGATTGGAATACCAAATCTACAATTTAGAAAGCCCATTGGCCAAGGAGTCCGCACACAACTTTTCAGCTCTCGAGACCTTTTGGAACTGGAGGAGAAGATGAAAATAGGTTTTTTAGGTGGTGACCTCTGTGACCCTTTTTTGGGTCTATGGTTGACAAAATCTACAATTTAGAATCCCCATTGGTCAAGGAGTCTGCACATAAAATTTCAGCTCTCTAGAGTCAGTGGTTCTGGAGAAGAAGTCGAAATAACAAAAAGTGTACGGAGGGACGGATGGCCCGATGCAATGCCATGCCATAAGCCCATCGGGGATTTCAGGCTGATGTGTTAAAAACTGTTCAAAGTCTCGTAGCATCGTTGAAAACAAGTGTTTGTCACTAACATGGCAATGTTCCCCGCCGGAAACATTGATTTTAAAAGACACATCGTTTGGTCAAAATGAGCTACTGAGCTAGTGTCATGATGATCAGCAAATTTGAAGACTTTGGGTGCTCGTGTTCATGAGATATTGGTTAACCAGAGTATGAAAAGTGGTCAAAGTGTCATAGTCACCTGGAAATTAAGGTCAAGGTCACCTACATCGACTGGTGTCTGCGTCATCCCCCAATGTAGACAGACACCAAATTTGAAAACATTGGGTCCGGTCACGATATATCGCGTTAACAAGAGTTTAAAAAGTGGTCAAAGTGTCGTGGTGACCTTGAAAATAAGGTCAAGGTCACCAAAATCGACTGGTGTCTGCGTCATCCCACAATATATGCTGACACCAAATTTGAAGACTTTGGGTCCAACCAGTTATGATATATTGCGTTAACAAGAGTTAGAAAAGTGGTCAAAGTGTCGCGGTGACCTTGATAATAAGGTCAAGGTCACTAAAATCGACTGGTGTCTGCGTCCTACCACAATGTAGGCTGACACCAAATTTAAAGACTTTGGATGCAACGCTTCATGAGATATCGTGTAAACAACAAATGTGATGTATGTACGGGCGGACGGACCGATGTATGGACGGACGCCGCTGAATACATAGTCCCCCGTTCCTCGTTGTGGCTGGGGACAATGAGATCAAGGTCACCCAAATCGACTGGTATCTGTGTATTCTCCAACTCATCAACTGAAGCACATACAACTCCATGTAGATACCACAGTAGATACTTGCAGTTGTGAGAACGACTTTAAAATAACCACACTTAAAGAGTTTTCAATCTTATTTTTTATTTCGATTATAACAAATCTGCCTTTAGGAAATAAAGATTCATGTTAACAGAAGTTTCGACATTACAATAGTTCTAATAAATCTGTTTATGTTGGCAGACATAATACTCTTCATACACACATGACCATATTTTTATATAAATATTTCAACAAGACATATGTACAAGGGGTAACAGCTCAACGGAACAATTCATACAACTATTCAAACTAGATGAGCGTTTGCGGGACACCGCAAAAGCAAAGCAGCTCCGAAACTTTGGGTCTCGCCTTTCCCTGTTCCGCCTTCTCCTCAGCATAAATAAAATTTGAATTTTTTTGGACAAAATATTTTTCATTATTCAAGTTATTCTAACAAGTTGAATCATCACTGGGGTCACTTTTCACAAGTTTGTTCTTAAAACCTATTTCTGATTTCAAATTGGACCAAAGGATTAACATGGCATTAACCAATACCTCATGACCTTGACCTTTGACCTTCAAGGTCACACCATCAATGATTACTTTTCATTGTGTATAACAATCATGCAATGACTCAAAGTGTTCATTGTTAACATAAGGCATTCACAATAGCATGCTTAAGTTGTGACCTTGCTGTGACCTTGACCTTTGACAGATTTTAGTGAAAACGTTTTCAAATCTTGGACTTTCTCCATGCTGATATATATCAAATAAGAGCCTGACAGCACAAAAATGTTTAAAGTTATCATGTTTACAAGGATTATTGTAGTGATTTAAGAACTCATGACCTTGACCTTTTACCTTGAATGTGATCATGTCAAAATCATTCACCAGATTTATAAGAAAGAAGCAGACACAGATCTCTACGGGATTCCGTCAGATCATAGATGAGTGACAACCCAAATTAGCAAATAGGCCTAGGGAACGAATCAATGATCTGATTTTAATGAGATTGTGAAATAGACCAAATCAACAGAATACATCTGCGTGTACCAAATTTTCAGATGACATTGTCTTTACAAAAGTCATACAGATTTCTTTTCGTTAATGAATGTCTTTCAGGGTTCTTTATAAGAAGATCCATACCATCTATATAAGGAAGTGTTGTCTGCTGATGGTTAGAAACTAAAAATACACAAATAAACTGCAAATTTCCATTTAGCCATACCAAAAGCAGCACCAATTTATTACAACATCTACTTCCGTTTGAGTATTCTTTGCATATACATCTTCTCTGACTTATCTCCCCTAGAAGCCTTGGAGTGGGGGCGCCATACGTGTCGGCCAGTGTGACATCTGCAATAATGAAGAATAAATACTGATGTAAACAGAGAATAGATGTAACTTTTGAAAAACTTTTAATTTGGGATATTTCATTCTTCACTTAATTCCATAAACAAAGGATTCATTTATGTTCTATGATATGATCTACTGAATGAGTTAATGAACAATGAACAAGCTGATGTTCATCAAATTTGCTTAGTGGAGGATTTGGTTTGAAAAGATACATATCATTCATCAAACACAAAGTTTCACATGTTGAATAATGCATACATGATGAATGATGAAAATAAACAGAAACATTATTTGATTAAACCTCTAAATAGATTCCTCGTTTCCACTTACCCATGTTCCTTGTGCGTTTCATACGTGTTGAGGTGTTTTCTTGAAACAGTGTATACACAGCAACTCCACTCCCAAACCATAGAATCGTGCAGATACCCTGAAAAGAAAACCTGCTGTTACAAGTCAAGATGTGATTAGCTAAGATCTACTGTTAGTCTGCCATCTAGACCCTGACATTAGATAAGATCTACTGTTAGTCTGCCATCAAGACCCTGACATTAGATAAAATCTACTCTTAGTCTGCCATCTAGACCCTGACATTAGATAAGATCTACTGTTAGTCTGCCATCTAGACCCTGACATTAGATAAAATCTACTCTTAGTCTGCCATCTAGACCCTGACATTAGATAAGATCTACTGTTAGTCTGCTATCTAGACCCTGACATTAGATAAGATCTACTGTTAGTCCAACTTCCCAATGCAAGGCACAACTCTTGCCAGTCTCCATTACTGGTTGATTTAGGCCTTGCAGTATTTCCTCACAAAATCTGTGTTTAGAAATCAAGGCCCACTATGCATTTCTGGTGCAGCGATTCACTGTCTTGACACAACAAAGCGAGGGAAATACGGCAAGGGTTAAATCAGCCAGTAATGCAAACTGGCAAGAGGTATGCCTTGCGTTTAGAAGTGGCTGTTAGTCTGACATCTAGACCCTGGCATTAGATAAGATCCACTCTTAGTCTGCCATCTAGACCCTTACATTAGATAAGATCTACTCTTAGTCTGCCATCTAGACCCTTACATTAGCTAAGAAATCTATGTCTATGACCAGACTAGAGAGCTTGATTTTGAATATGAGGCTCCAAAGCTGATAACATCACAATGAAATCTGAAGTCATAAAGTCGGTTTAGTTGTTGTTATGCCCCCTGAACATTTTTTCGGGAGACATAATGTTTTCGCCTCCGTCCGTTATTCCGTTATTCCGTCATTCCGTTAATCCGAAATGCTTTCTTTTCCGGGCTATATCTCAAAAACCATTCAATATTTTTTCACGAAACTTGGTATGTGGTTAGACCTAGTGGTGGAGTGGTGCATTTTGCTATTTTGGTTATTCTGAATTTTTTATTTTTTCTGGTTTCCATGGAAACAATTTGAACTTAGTGCAAATTGTGGGTAGGGACCTTTTCCGTCCTCTATTTCAAAATCTATTTAGTATTTCTTTACGAAACTTGGTATGTGGTTAGACCTAGTGTTGGAGTGGTGCCTTTTGCTATTTTGGTTATTCTGAATTTTTTTCATTTTTTCTGGTTTCCATGGAAACAATTTGAACTTAGTGCAAATTGGGGGTAGGGACATTTACCGGCCTCTATCTCCAAAACCGTTTAATATTTTTTCACCAAACTTTGTATTTGCTTAGACCTAGTGATAGAGTGGTGCCTTTTGCTACTTTGGCTATTCTGAATTTTTTATTTCTCATTATTAATGCAGTATTGAACTTAGTGCTTAGCATAAGTGAAAAATAAGGGTAATATGACTAGGTTGGATTGAAAGTTGGTGCGGGGAACATCACAGTGCATCACATGCACATATTTCTAGTTACTTACTGATATATCCCTTGTGGTATCTGCATTCATCATTAGCTGCTGACTGGAGAGATTCAAACTCCTTGAAGCAGTTCATGCAATGGCCGCCTTTCAAGGGAGATAACTCTTCCTTGTTCATCTGGCCAAACTTCTTCCTGAAAAAGGAAACCATACCTACATTTTCACAACTGATTTGCCTGATGTTATGGTTTTATTTGTAAGTAATTTTTTAAAATTTAATACTTACCAATTTTTTTTAAAATAAGCATATTTCTAGGTTCATAATCTACCAAAATCAATCAAGGCTAGTCCAATCATTGAAAAGTTTGATTGAAATTCATTCTTAATTTCTTCGGGAACATGAAGTAAGTCAATGAAGTCCTTTGCTGACAGGCTATCTTTCATATTGTGTAAAATATACTTGCAACCATCAACAACCTCTGAGGTTTTTGTGGATACACTAATTGTAAATGTAATTCATAATATATAACCATCAAGATGATTCAAATATTGCACTATTGATTCCTTTGGAAGTATACAAAACATTCTGAAGCTTTTCTTCCCAATTGTCACATTCAACTTTCTTGGGTCGAGTGAACGGTATATGGCAATTACATTGAAGTTGTTAGCCTTTTATGAAAATAGCACATAGAGAATCTCATCCAGGTAAGTCTTCTGATATCAAATATATCAACACAACTTGATAAAAGTTACAATTGGAATGGTGATATTTGTTTTATATCAGGAGACATGGTGTGAGATTCTATTTATCATCCAAAATCATTCTTCATTACTTTCAATGAAACAATACATTTCCATCTCTGAATACAGCACTGAAATTAGAATTCCAATGTGGTGATGTAATAGCACTGTTCTTGTTTATGACATCACGGCATAGTGATGTCATCAGGTTTTGTCATCATAGCATTGTGAGTCATTACCTAATGTGGTTGACGGTGACAAGGCATTGTACAAATTCTACTGTCAAAGCACTATCTCCTAGGAGATAATCTCTTGATATCACACAAGCGACATCTCCTGTGAAACATGTATCTTACCTATCCAAGAACAACTAGCCAACAGTTGATTAAGTATATGACAGTGAACAACTATGTATTGCAATACACCTGTAAAAATTAATGTTGAGACAAATTCATTGTTTTTTGCTTTCTTGTTTTAAAAAAAACCTTGTTCAGCAGAGTAAGACTCCAATAAAAACCAGCAACCAAACATGAAATTGAAGTTTCTGTATCACTCAATGTTATGTACATTAACATTCTTCCTATTTCCTTCCGAAACTTACTCTTTCCTATCTTTGTTCATTTTCTTCCAATAATCGTCGGCTCGGTTTTCCTTGATCTCTGGAAAAGAAGTAAAATAAAATAATCATTCATCTGTAACAGTCACAGATAGAAAAGGTTGAGTTTGAGTCTTCTATATATAGGCCTAATAATAATGATGATGACATAATATTTTAATCATATTTGATGAAATGACAGTTATAGAGTAGCTGCTTCTATACACAGGCTCTAGACCATACCTACATGTAAAACATATTTAAAGAAAGTGAGACACTGTCCGCCATCTTGCATACTGCCATAGGCCCGGGAATGGAACTTGAATCAGTCTACAAATATTACAAAGAGTATTTGAGCCAGCGAACTAGTTGAACCATTTCCGATCCTTTAGTTGAATCCAAGAGGGCAGACAGTGTCTCACCTTCTGTATATGTTATATAGGTAGTATGTTTATGTATATGTATATATTTAGGGTCTGGCACCTATGCTATATATATATATATATATATATATATATATATATATATATATATATATACCTATATTTAGACTATCTTAGTTGAAAAAGTATTCACTGACCTTCAGCTTTTAATACCAGTCTAGAGTTCCCATTTTCGGGCTCTCCATTATTGTACGTCGGCCGGTTTCTTCTCATTTCCTTCATCTACAAAATAAAGCATCTGATGTCCTTTCATACAAATTTAAATGTTAATATGAATATTGAATTTAAAAAAAAAGTTTTGCAATGGTGTTAAAAGAAAATGCTCAATCTTAAACAAAAAATAAAGAAATGAAGTTCCAAGAATATCGATGAATAGATGAAACAATCTAAGTGTCAACTGAAATGTTATGAACTCATACTTGGTTTAGTGCCCCTTTAATGGGTAGAATCTTGCCACAGTATTTTCAGTTAAATATCAACTGATTAGAGTTACAAACATTCAAAGTTTGCCCTCAGGAGGCATGAAGGTGAGATTCTATTTATTCTTCAAATACATCCATAGTCATTTTTCACGAAGGGATGGACACCATGTCATGCCATATTAAGCCCATCGGGCCTGAAAGGCTAAAAATAGCATATTTGTTCCTAAAGATCCATATATTTGGTGGACAAATGAATTTTGGGGTTGAGCTAAAACCAATCATGCAACCAATTCCAAATTTAATTTTAAAATGATAATAAAAATATGTCATGCACAAATTTAAAGTGATGTGATGTTGCTCAAGAAATATTTCACATTTATCACTTAGTTTAAACCTTACTACATTCATTCAGGAATATTTTGTTCAGTAGAAAATGTCGGTAGGATTCAAACCCAAATATAGAGAAGTAGAACATGCTCTTCACTACACTAATCCACCAAAGCTCATCATAACTAAGGATTCCTGAAAACCTCTGATTGTAGCACTACAATGAAAGAAAGGGTTACAGTTTACATTGCTTTGTGGAAGGTAACCAGATCAGTAACTGAATAATTGCTGCACTCTAACCTTTTGTGAATATGTTTAGAACATAAATTCTCATCTTACCCGTTCTCTCCTAATTTGATGAACTCTTGTACACTCTGACTGAATCTCTTCAGAAATCTTTTGAAGATGCTGTAAAATCTCTCGAAAACTCTCCATCGACTGACACCAAATTATAACAACAGTTTTTGGCGTGTTCTCGTCCATGAATTTCCTAGTCTTATCACTCTCGAATCTCACAATACAATCATATGTTTTCCCAACTGTAATAAAACCTTTCCCAGTCTGTCTTTCCAAGGATTTGGAATTTCCTCCAAAGATAGCAAGAGTTGCCTCCCTTTTTACAGGATATCTATTTTTCTTTTTTCTGAGGATATTTGCCAAACCAATGTGATTAAACCTTGGCTTCTTGACACGATTCAGTTCCTGCAGTCTTCCTTTTCTGAATTCTTCTTTCAAGGCGTCAAAGTTTTTGTCCAAAGCCTTGTTTATAACTAAGACAAGTTTTTTCTGACTAATACTGAGATTGTGGCACTTTACTATGTCTCTTAGATAAGACTGTGTGGTTGGAAACTTATCCCATTTTGGTTGGTTAAGTTCTGTTGATAGCACCAATATTTCTTCCGCAAGATCCTCATTGATTTCACTGTCAAGTGAGGTTTCTGTAGAGAGGAGAAATACTCAATATTATAAATGAATCATGTCTAAAATTGAACCAAAACAAGTATTTCCTCAATAAAATTTCTAATGAATTATGTATAATTAATTCATTATCACATCTTCAAAGAAAAATGTGTTTCAATAAAGATAAGAAATGATCTCGATGAATAATGTTACGTAACCTTTAGTTTCTCAGTGATATTTCCCAAGGACTTGACTGAGATAAGACAAACAGCAGTGCGAAAAATGGGTTTCCAAAACAGCCTGTAGGGGTACGATTTTTTTTGTTTAATAATAAATAAAACATAGCAGGGAGCATAAAACACGAAGGGCGCATGCTCTTCTATGTTTTATTCTACGATAAAGCACAACAACGAGTCTTCTACTATTTCTTATATGAGATGCCCTTAAACACATTACCCGCTTTTATATAAAAAAAACGTGGAGATATTATGTTGTTTGTATGAACTGTTTTTTTGAAAATATTAATGTCTCCCGTTGTAGAACTCCTTCACTAGCATTATACAATCAAAGTCCCGTAAGGTATGACATCATTTGCTAAGCGACGCTCTTACTGACGTCTAAAATCATGAGCATGTTTTATTGGCTCATAAAGCACGCTGTCGGTCCCATTTGCCGTCTGTGTTTTAATTATTGCCGTGGGTATCTTATATATTGTATTCGAGACCTGATCATCAATTGAAATTTTTCTTGTCCTTTGTTATCGACAATACACATCTTTGTGAAACAGCCAGCACAATATTGTCAATGTTGGTGGGCAAAAGCACAAATAATTCAAAGTGGCCAGTCTGTAACTAATCTTTACTTAGCACTGCAAGTGTATGAAACTACATTAGTCCAGTATATTAGATGAACTAGAAATTACTTATGCGCTATTATGAGACATTGTATGATTGATGGGCATGTCATGATGTCAAATATACTTGATATATATATTTTTATTTGAAGAGAAAGTCTGCTTAATTTTTTGGATATTAAGAAAATAATAACCAATTTTCATAGAATGATTATTTAAAAAAAACCACTAAAATACATAGCATGCAATTCTTGAAATGACTATAAAATTATTAACGAAGCATTTAATTAAATTGCTGTTATCTCATCATGAATTGGCTATTAAAATGCCAATATATATATAAATGGTATATAACAAATGAAAGTACATAATACATACCATGTTTCCGACAAGAACACACAGCCATTGCCAACCTTGGTCCAAATAACCTGGGAAGAACTTTTGATTTCTGGAGGTCCTTTCTTACCATGTCGAAGGCAGTTTTGTCAGAGTGAAAAATGCATTCCTCCATCTTCCTCTAATTTTCAAATCAAATGTTTTCCAGAGTGACTTTAATTCTTTCAGTGACCTACTTTCCACTGATTACAACTATTTTTGAAAAATAATTAATCTTTATGAATTATCCCAAAAATATTCAGAACATGAAATAAATTGCAGCCAATATTAAAAATTAAATAATCTCTACTAGTCTGATTCACAAATACATTTCACAATACAAGCCTCAAACTGTCTACTGGCTGTACTGTGCTTAAATTTCCATAGCCGTTTCCTTTTATAGACGTTGGTATTAGTGTCTCATTGTGCAACTAGAAAAACTGACGTGTCGCTCACAGGAAAACCTTCCAGTGTTATCTTTCTCTTGATGCAATAACATTGAAATATGCTGAGCTGAGGTTATTTCCTGGTTTCAGCGCCCTCTATAAACAAATGAACAAGGGAGGTAATTCAAATACCTCCAAATACTGTGATAGGGTGAATGTTTCAGTTCGAACCCAGAAATCAAGTGTCTGTGAGTGACTTCTTTTTTCAAAGTAAAACGTCATTCTTTAATTTGACATTTTTAGAAAAAAAATAGTTGCCAACGATTTTTAATTTCTTTTAATTCATTTGATTTCAGAGAGAGTTATTTTAAGGAGTTTGGGATATGAAAATAATAGAATGTTCTAAAGTAAATAAAGTAACAAATCATCCACATTACTAAGCGTTCATCTATTTATAATTGTATACAGTTATGTAGCTCCTACAAATATTGAATGACAGTTTTTCCAAACTAGGGATTTTGCTTGAATCATCAAGGAGATATAAGTTATGATATAAGGTTGATGGTACAATCACAATACTTTTACAAGGTAATATGCCATTAACTTTGCATTTACTCGCTTTCGCTTGTTAAATACAAATCTCTCCCTCGTTTCATAAATATGTTATTAAACGAAACGTCGTTTAGCATTTTTATTTATTACTCACTGATTTAAATGCCACTTAATTCCACAAACTCGTCGATAAATGGGACACACTCCATTGCGCCTGCGGGCGCTGACATTGCGACGTCATATTTTTGCCATTATGACGTCACGTCAATCGGCAGCACGCAATGTTATACACTAAGTGTAATAACACGGTAGATTTATTAAACTGCGCTATCTTCAACTTGTGAGTAATAAATATATAAGTAATGATATTAGGTTGATGGTACAATCACAATACTTTTACAAGGTAAAATGACAATTATTTGCAAATTTACAAACAATGAAAACATATCACTACAAGCAGAGTCAACTATATTCCCCGCCAAGTGGGAAAAGTATAAATGTATGTAATTATTCTTTAATAAATCCTAAATCTCTCATTAGTAAAAAATTCATGATACACAAGAATATATATATATACTTCCCAAGATGTATCTCTGCCAAACAGTTTTCAAAATCTGTCTGGAAGCAAAATTGTAAAAAGCATTTTGAGTTCTACTCTGGAAACAAGATGAAGATGTTTTTTTTATAGAAATGGCTAAATATTTAAGTCCGAAAAAGGTGAGAGAAAAAAACTCAAAACACATCTACACATGATGATTGTTTCACATACCATGTTTCACTGAGCTAGGTCTTACAGCTGTTGAGTTCTGGTTAAAATGTTAAACTATGTATCCATGGAAACGGTTAAAAATAGAGCCATGGGCTCTGTAGCTCATCAGGATTTGCTTTATTATCTAAGGTTGAATATCTAAGTTATCTCAAGTAATACATTGTTAACAAGCAAAAAATAGGTTTTTAGATCATGACCCGTGACCTGTATTTGGAGTCACAGGGTCACCAATCCTACAATTAAGAATCACCTTTGACTAAAGAGTCTCTTCACAACTTTTCAGCTCTCAAGACCTATTGGAACTGGAGAAGAAGAGGAAAATAGGTTTTTTGGGTTGTGACCTCTGTGACCCCATTTGGGGTCACGGGGTCACGAAATCTACAATTTAGAATCCCCATTGGCCAAGGAGTCTGCACACAACTTTTCAGCTCTCTAGACCTTTTGGAACTTGAGAAGAAGATGAAAATAGGTTTTTAAGGATGTGACCCCATTGACCCCAAATGGGATCACAGGGTCACGAAATCTACAATTTAGAATCCCCATTGGCCAAGGAGTATGCACACAACTTTTCAGCTCTCTAGAACTTTTAGAACTGGAGGAGAAGACGAAAATAGGTTTTTGGGGTTGTGACCTCTGTGACCCCATTTGGGGTCACAGGGTCACGAAATCTACAATTTAGAATCCCCATTGGCCAAGGAGTCTGCACACAACTTTTCAGCTCTCTAGACCTTTTGGAACTTGAGAAGAAGATGATAATAGGTTTCTAAGGATGTGACCCCTGTAACCCCATTTGGAGTCATGGGGTCACGAAATCTACAATTTAGAATCCCCATTGGCCAGGGAATCTGCACAAAATTTTTCAGCTCTCTAGACCTTTTGGAACTGGAGAAGAAGATGAAAATAGGTTTTTAAGGATGTGACCCCATTGACCCCAAATGGGGTCATGGGGTCACGAAATCTACAATTTAGAATCCCCATTGGCCAAGGAGTCTGCACACAACTTTTCAGCTCTCTAGACCTTTTGGAACTGGAGAAGAAGATGAAAATAGGTTTTTAAGGATGTGACCCCTGTGACCCCATTTGGGGTCATGGGGTCACGAAATCTACAATTTAGAATCCCCATTGGCCAAGGAGTCTGCACATAAAATTTCAGCTCTGTGGAGTCATTGGTTCAGGAGAAGAAGTCGAAAAAGCGAAAAGTTTACGGATGGACGGACGGACGGATTGACGGACGCCGGACACCATGCCATGCCATAAGCCCATCGGGCCTTTCAGGCCTGATGAGCTAAAAATACAATTCTAAAGTAGTTGAAAACTCCAAAAGGCACATCTGCACATGATGGCTGTTGCACATACCAATTTTTTTTAGCTATACCATATGTTTGATAGTTGAGTTGAGTTTTGGTCCGGAAACGAAACCCAGACGCAAGGTCGGAGGTCATTTCTTTTTCATCGACAAGTTCATCGTGGCGGGGGATAATAACTATCATCACAATCATGAACGAATGAGTAACCTGCACGAAGATTGTCATGAAGATCATGATGCGCTTGCATTTACAGTTGACAGGCTCGCAACCTCAAAAACTATTTGTTCTTGTGTTCATAAATATTACGTAGAATGCAATAAATAGACAATATTGTATGAGAGTCTATCTTATACTATGTTTATGACACGAGTGCCTGAATATAAGTATTTCCTGATCGAAAGGAAGGAATATACCTATATTCAGCCACGAGTGTCGTTAACATAGTATGACATAGACACAAAAATAATATTCTGTTTATCACTGATTCGTGAAATTAATTAAAATACACTAAAATCCATGTTCAACCATAGGGTGGCGACCTGCCGTCGTCGCATTTAGAATACAATGTCATAGACAAAGTGCGACGTCATAGCATTGTTTATGACATCACGTCACCATGACAAAGTGATATTTTCCCCCCAAGAGATAGTATAAAAATATGAACCCCGATATGATTGCCCTCTTAGGTAATAAAGGAGAATCCTTCTCATGACAACACAGAATCAGTGGCACACACTTATCAAGAGAGTAGGTGTCTTTGAAACAATAGTACAACTGACTGTCGTGACAGGAAAATTATTTTTCATATGCAATGTTGTAGAAGAAAGAATTCCCAATCGATTGATATTATTTATATATGATTTGAATTTTTTTTATATGAGAAACATAACATACTAAATGGCTCTTTACACAATAAACCACTATCAGAACCATTGTAAACATCAACATTTTAAATCAAAGAATAAACTTAATGTTCTGTATAGACATGATTAAATATTAATCTTAAAGTAGAATTTATAAATGTTTTAAATATGGGAATTTAACTTACTGAATTAGATTGACTTACCTCAAGACTTTAGATGATTTTTATAATCAGTTGAACCGTGATTTACCCTTCTTCTGTACAGAACCAAGGTCAACTTCCCAACAAAAGGCATATTTCTCGCCAGTCTCCATCACTGGCTAATTTATGCCTTTCTGCATTTCCTTAAGGTTTCCGATCTAGGAAATCAGAGCCCACTATGCATTTCAGGTGCAGCGATCTGTCTTAGCACAGAAAAGCGAGGGAAATACTGAAAGGCTTAAGTCTAGCCAGTGATGGAGACTGGCAAGAGTTATGCCTTACATTGGATAGTTGTAGCTAGCTAGTAAAACATAGAGCTTCACACGATTGAAATACTGCAAAAAATATCACAAGAAAATATTGCACGTTTTATTAATGTGACCTTTCACTAAACAAGCCATAAAATACACTAAGTCAACATACAATGACACAAAGTAGAAAATGAGTATGTTTACAATTCTGATTGAAACATGATACGTTAAGACAACATTTCTAAGGAATGTACAATTATGTACACAATAAAAACATTACTTCATCTGCATACATTGTTTCATGAAAACATCATTTTATTTTTTTTATAAAATGTCAGATAAAACATAAGTGCGTGTGGAATATTATGTTGCAATGTCTCTGTTATACCAGTGTTGTGCAACTCGCGTAATGTTTTGATGACCACCGATGGGAGTTTTATCTCACAAGTTGTTACAGAAATGTACAAAGTCCGTTACTTGGAATAAATAAATTGTAATCACAAACATGAAAGAAGTTTGGAACATGTATGCATTTTGTTGCACTCTGTAAAGGATGGATAAAACAATATTCACAAAATGTAGTTTCACCACCATTCATTGGTGAAATGATAATATCTGCAATTCATAATTCCATCACAAGAACAGACAATCAGTTCTTAATCCTTCACTCGATTTAATTTGTGTCATTGATTTTTTTAGAAACATTACCTTCTAGAGTGCTTAAAATATTCAATTCCATCAAACAAAAGTTTTGTCCTGTTTCAGTGTCATAATGATGGAACACATGTATTATTACTTTTGCATTTCCAACCAAATGCAGCCATTAAAATCAGCAGTTCCATTTCACAGTCAGATGATATATAATGAGTCAACTGGTTTGATTTGAAGAAACTCAATTGCTGGTTAATTTGAAGTCTTGTGATAACACATTTTCTGTCAATCTCTACGTTTTTTCACTCGTTGTCTCTGAGACGACTGCTCCCCTCCAGATTCAGAGCCATTCTGTCCTAATAATTCTCGCACAAACTTGAATTTACTCAGGAAGAGTTTCCATACGATGTACCAACCTGTAATTCAGAAGACAAAAACTTATTCAATTTCAGGATATATGATTTTGTCAATTTGAGCATGCCATTTTCATAGCTTACTTTAATCATAAAGCCGTGTCGGGTAAAGATATTCACTGACAGTCACAAATACATCATAAGTAAATGGAGAGAGTGTCTTCATTTATTGTTTCTTTTGAAATTTATTAGAAGATACTTTATTGTTTGTAGCAGGTGAAAGTTTTAGAATAATGTTTATCGACCAAAATAGTGACTAATTACTGAAAATGGACAAAAATCATAACAAATGAGACATCATGAAACATTTTGATCTCTAACATACAAAATGTCAAAGGAAACCAAAATAATTCTACTGCCATGATGCCTTCCATCAGGTTCTGATGTCATCTTATTACATTTGTTTGTGTTTTAATTATGTATAAATAGCATTTATCGGTACCGGTATCTGTAAATGGGAATATCCTCTTGAATTTTGTTTCCACAAAAAATACCCTGATAGTGTCATTGCATTAAGCAGTTCTACTTAAAATTTCTACATTAATGTTATTACTAAAAGCCTAAACATTCATTTGGAGAGAGATTTTTGACATGTGAAATATTTTACTAGTAAATAAATGGTCTAGTAACTTAGGGAACGGGACAAAACGGCGATAAACCAAAACGTCGAAAGGCGAAAACGGCGAATATTTGGCGAAAACGTCGAAGAAATGCCTGGCGAAAACGTCGATGAATTTTATATAGAGAAATAAAGTATAAAGTATTATTTAGTTTGTTTTTATTTACGTTTTAATCCTTACATGTGATTAATGTGATTATTACTGTATGGTATTACCGTGTATTGAAGTCGCCGACAGTGTTGTGATTAAAACAACATTGTTCGCTTGGATATTATCACAAGACTTCATTGATAAGTGGATAAACTCAAACTCCTCCTTAATGAACAAGTGGATGATCTCAAAATTAATTAGGAAACTCAATGTCAATTTTTTTTTTTTTTTAAAGTTTATTGGAAAGATGTGTGCGTGTTTGGTGAAATTATATATATATATATTTTTATATACTCACAGGTAGTATTAAACATAATCACCCTTCAGTCGGGTCAATATATGCAGCAATTATCAGTTATTGTTTACATTAATTAGCTACTAACGAGGTATTAGTATAGTCCGTGTTAATTAATTAAATCAATCAGTAATCGTGTATTCATGGTTGATCGCATTTTATGTGTTGGGTCTATATTTTTATAACCGACAGATATTTTATTATCGTCTCACCTCATTAAATTAAAATACGTTACTATAAACTATATAAATTCTATACATTTACTTTTGGTAAAACTGATTTTTTAGTGTAGTTTCTACTGTTTTAAGTAGCAATAATCGACTATAATTACCGTGTAAAGTATATACATTACTTAGTCAACAATTTTGATACTTTTTTCAAGCTTTATGGTAATATCTAAGTTTTAATGAACATGAACATCGTGGCAGTTACAGCAATAAAATACCAATGAGAACAATTTATGTTATCTATTGAAAAATAGTGTAGACGTTTTCGCCCGATTTTCCGTAGACGTTTTGGACTGTCGCCGTTTTAGCCAGCACCCGTAACTTATGTGTGTAGCTTTGCCTGACAGCGAGAGAGAATTAAAGCGTATGGTTAGTTTGTCTAGCGTAAGCGTGCAGTTACTAGCATTCATATACTAATGATGCAATTGCTTATGCAAAATATAATATTGGAGAAATATTTACTTATCTACATAATCACAACATTCATTCAACAAAAGGAGATAGGAAATTCGTCAATTCAATCAAAGTGACAATGTGATTGATAACGTAATAAGCAAACTCTCTGACAAAAGTAGAACCATATTTTATGTGATATAAAGCAATTACCTAAAGCGATAAACAAAAAGACAAAGAGCAAAGAGACTAATAACGTAAACACTGGAACAACGTAATCCATCATTTCTGAAGCGTTAAATATTAGAGTTGTCTGCCCCTATTAACATAATTCTGCAGTGAATGGGTTTGTAAAATACTAACTTTCGGCGAAATTGGATCCACAAAAGAGCCAGACTTTGTTGGCTAAATGTAGATCATTTCCGCCAACCTTGGGGATATTGGTGATATGAATTTGACGGGAAATGATTGATGATAATGATACTTTTAAGTGAGAAATCATGAAGCAACAAAATTACGCTTATATTTTTCAGAAATTTACATGTTCAACATTATCACCAAAGACGTTTTTTGGTGGTTATGAAAAAAGTTTTGTTTTTTTAATACTTAATGTTGGCATGTGATTTATCATTTTAAAGACCCAATAACTTTTGATAAACGAGACTATAAAAACACAATAACTTTTCTTTTGATAAAAGAGTGTAAACGGTAAATAATTAAAAACATATATGCTCTGAAGAAAAATGCATAAATTATATCTTAGAAAACTAAGATGTGTACAAAGGGGAAGTACGATAAGTGTATTTCACTTCATAATGATGATCAATCTGCGTGTTAGAAAGTCCTACGACTATTTTATTTAGTTACAGTTCTGAATTTCAGGTTTGAATTTTTTGACAGCCGATAATATTAAATCTGCTATCAAAGCTAATGTATGATATATAACATTCTACAAAGCTATAACACTAGTTATTTAATCTTATAGCGTATTGCAATATATTGTGAAAATCTAAGGCGATATGATATTTAGAAATGAAGATTGGCGCAGGGGTTAACCGCAGCGGCGTAGCATACAGAATCCTATTCCGTAACGCAGTTATTCTTTTTTAACAAACCCTTGCTATCAAAATAGGATATCTGTCTTAAATTCATTTAGATATATATTTTTAAAAAAAATAATATTTAAATAGCGGAAATAGTCAATTAGACCTTGTTGATGAAAATATGGATATATGTAATCAGCAATTTTGCATTCACCTCATGCCTATTGCATCAATTCAACATGGCGCTCGCAGAAGTGTGCGGGTACCAACCGACCAAAACGCCGGGTTTTCTATCATCTGGGGAGACTTTTGGCCCTTCTTCTTTGGTAGACGATGCATTATTTGCATCTCAAAATTTCATGGTTCCATGTGCTTTTGAGGTAGGTAAAATAAGTGAGAAATAAACGTTTAAAACGGAAGACTTCAGTAGTGCAATGTCACGCTTTATGAAAACACGAATTTACCAAGTCATCCTTTCAATATCATAAAAACGTACACTAATTTTTAGGTGTGGAACTGAATGTCATATGATAATGATACGCATTTTTAATAACCCTCCTTGCATGTCATACGAGAATATTAAAATGACTTTGTAAGACACTGAGAGTGAACAAGACTTGCAATCAGTCTCCTAGACCAAAACCTCTGTCGTCCAAATGCTCTACCTCACACAGCGAGCCGCATACTATCCAGTGTGGTTGCGCGTAGAGCCTCTCGACCGATCAATCTCCCTACTGGATTCTGCGATTCTGGTATTCTAAGTTGTAGAATAAATTGTTGAAATAGCCTTCGATACAGAAAAGCTATAGTAGGTGTCCTTTGAAACACATTTTCTTGCAGAATTTACCATTTTTCTACCCAAGAATTTACTGTTACAAATTGAATTTAAACTGACTATCAAATGAAACGAAAAGCAAAAAGCAATGTTAATATCCTGTTAAAATAATGATTTGCTATAAGAAATATTGGTTGATACAGTAACCTCGCGTATGGTGTTTTTGAGCCCCTAACACAAACATGTTTGTGTTCGTGTCCATGTCAAATTGTACATTGTAAATGTAAATTGACAGGATCACCTTTTTTTTCAATGTCTTTGCAGGAATTTTGATATTTGGTCAACCAATTTTATCAATATATATATAGTGTTTCATGTTTTTGTTATGCATTGACAATTTCAAGACTGAGATTCGTCAGAGTTAGGGATCACAGTAGTTAAAAAATGTTAATCAATGTAATAGGCCTCATTTATTATTGGATATTTATTATTGGCCTGACCCCAGTCACCCCACTTTTCATTGATGAAGGCTAAAATTCCAACGCTGCCAGTGTGATCGTCGGAACGGAATTGGCTTCAAAATCACTGAAAATGTTCATGACAAATTGAAATTACAAACCTACAATATCTTATATTATGCATAGTTTTATCATTTGTCAACAAGTTCTTGTCATTATATTCATCATTATATAAATATGTGGTTGCACATTCGTAGAGAAACGCTTTAAAAACTCAAACTTATAACATTTCAATTGTTAGAAGATGAAATAACTCAGACTAACCATGAACATGAAGACAGGGTAACCAGGGTTGCTTCTAGGAAACCATACAGTGAAAAATGGGTTGTTGGAGGGCTGCAACAGCCGTTTTTCATGTATAGTCGAATATGCCTGATGGGGATTGTGCAATTATCATGATAGCAGTCTATTTCAGTCTTCATCATCAAACAATAAAAAACAAACCCTGATGAGCTACAGAGTTCATGGCTCTATTCTTACTTTATTTATGATGATGGATAATTATTGTTTTTGAATTGTTTCCTGTAGCCAACAGACTCGTTGAAGCCAACACAGGAAGGTGAAAAAGACATCAAGATCCACTTCAATCATGGAACAACCACCTTGGCTTTCAAGTTCCAACATGGTGTTATTGTTGCTGTGGACTCAAGAGCTACAGCTGGGCCTTTCATTGGTAAACATTTCCTTTTCGATTTTAACAAATAATCATTGATTAATGCATTTAAGAAAATTATTTTAATGTCTTCAAGTAATGTTGACAAGTTATTTAGTTGTTTTACTCAGTATAGATAAGTGCTGTCATTGTCAGTATTTGGTCTAACGTTTGTTTTTTTTACCAAAGAATTTCTTCAGATCAATGTGTATTATATATGAATAAATTTGATCTTAGACTCACAAAATAAAAATCAACAAAAAGTCAATGACTTGCCTTCTTTTCAAAACAATCAACTGGCATGATTGACTTTAAATGCAAAGTTCAGTATCTTGGTACAAAAAACAACTGTAAATCCATGACTGTCACTTAATGACACAACCTTTTTCAACTCTTGCATATAGGTTCTGAAATACTGACTTAAGATCTTAAATGTATGCCAGGAAAGCTTGTATAAGGATGGCCAAAACAAAAGCAATTGTGACAACTGAAATGGAATGTTATGTAATTCAGGTACAGATAGAATAGTTTTGTGTGATTTTGATTTGGCTATTTTGCTTTTTGTATTATTTTAGCTTGATTACACTCTAAGTTCAAAATTGATTCTTGTTTATGATAATCAGTTATTTACCTCTTGGTAAACCAATCTTTACAAAATGTCACTCACATTTCACTTGTTTTAATTGTTTCTGTTTACTATAAGAAAATGTTTTATGCAGCTTCTCAGACGGTGAAGAAGGTGATAGAGATCAACCCCTACCTGCTGGGGACAATGGCCGGTGGTGCAGCCGACTGCTCCTACTGGGAAAGAGTCCTAGCCAGACAGTGCAGGTTTGTGTCTTTTCTGGATCTAAAATTTTCCATTTCTTGTGTCAGTGGACTGGCAACTTGTTTTCAAGCATATTCTCCTGTCAAATTTTCAGCTGCCAAAATTACAATCCATTATTTTGACAACATGACTGAATATTTTGCACAAATGGTTACAGTTAAAATTAATTATTTTGGCAATTCAAACTGGGGACATCCAGGCATGCCGCAATAACAAGTTGCTACAGCAACTGAATAAAAAATATTACACTAATTGGCAACTTACTCTTGGTGGTCCTGGATTTGAGATCCCTTGGATGTTGAAAAGTTCATCTTCACTTCTGTTTCATATGTGATATCAATTGACAGTGGAAATTCAAATAGATAAAATATGCAACCTACTACCACATAATTTATATTTATGTCCAACCTTATTGCATAGAGATGTCATATCGGCCTTTGACATTGACAGAGTTGAACTTTTTCTGAATTTACTGGTTAGACCGTTTCCAACTTTTACTGCTTAAACTATTTCACATATGATTTGCACTGGTGCACATCAAATCAAATTCTGACAGTATGTAAACTAGATTTAGGAGAGATGGAGATTCTGTTTCATTTCAGGCCATGGTCCATCAACTTGTAGCAAGGCTAGCATTATTAGCATGTTAAGATCTTGAAGCCTGATTAAAATGATTTAAAAGTTTGAATGAATTTGTAGCAAACCTCTCACCCATTGTTTTACAAGTGTAGATAACACTGCTAAAAAGATGAGCGCTTCAGACCGTATCATCTTCAACAGAAGCATCCAACTTACAATGTAAACATTGTCAACACATTTATGTACACATCTATTACCTCTCCTTCAGGATATATGAATTGAGGAACAAAGAGAGGATTTCCGTTGCAGCAGCCAGTAAACTGCTGGCCAACATTGTCTACAACTACAAGGGAATGGGACTCTCAATGGTAAGGCTTGATTTATTTATCCTTTTTGCAACTTCACTGCATTGTCTCTATTGCTGAAGTAAAGGCAGGATAAGATTTGACTCAAGAATCTTCCACAGGGCATGACATTGTCACAGGTGTATTTTGCTTTGAAATTTTGCACATGCACATGGAAACTTTATTAGTATTATAAAGCTTTTCTTCAAGTTACGTTTATTGCTGTAATATTTTTATATTGTTTGTTATCCCCCGCCGCGCGTTTAGCGCGAAGCAGGGGATATAGTATTCGGCTGCGTCCGTACGTACGTACGTACGTCAATACGTCCGTACGAAATGGAATAACTCAAATACTATTCCCTGGATTCTTTTCATATTTTGTATATGGGTTCATCATAGCAAGAGTAATGTTCCTACAGAGGTTTGTGACCTTGACCTTCATTTCAAGGTCACAATGAGACTTTGTCATTTTACCCTTGTCAGCGGGATATCTCAATAACCATTTGCTGGATTCTCTTCATATTTTACACATAGCTTCTCCAAGGGAAGACGACGGGCTGATTAGATTTTGGTGACCTTGACATTATTTTCAAGGTCACAGCAGAACTTTGAATTTTTCGACATGTTAATGTACATGTAAAGCTTGTCAGCGAGATATCTCAAGAACCATTCACCGGAATTCCATCATTTCTTCCATAGAGCACCTTCTAGGGAAGACGACGGGCTGATTAGATTGTGGTGACCTTGACATAATTTTCAAGGTCACAGCGGAACTTTGAATTTTTTGACATGTTAATGTACATATAAAGGTTGTCAGCGGGATATCTTAAGAACCATTCACCGGAATTCCATCATTTCTTACACAAAGCACTTTCTAGGAAAGACAAAGGGCTAATAAGATTTTGGTGACCCCGACATTTTTCTCAAGGTCACAGTGGAACTTTGACTTTTTAGACATGTCGACAATCGATTTTGCTGATCTTGACATTATTTTTAAATTTTGAAGTATCAATTTGCGGCGGGGGATCATGTCACCTTAGTGACAAATACTTGTTCTAAACCATTTAAGATGCTTCTTTGAATGATATTAAACTGTCCTCTTCAGTCACTACAAATTCACTTTTAACACAGATGATTTTCTTTTTTTCAGGGCACAATGATTGTTGGTTGGGACAAGCGTGTAAGTAAAATAATCTTTAACTTTGTTTTTTGATGTTAAGAAAATTACAAATGATTGATTTATCACAGGAAAATATGTGTTTGATTATCCCCCGCCACAACGAAGTTGGCAGGGGATATAGAAATGAGCTCCGTCCGTCCGTCTGTCCGTCTGTGCGTCCGGGCTTTTCCATTCCGGCCTCAAACTTCAAAACTATAAGACATATCTCAACGAAACTTGGTGTGTGGAACAATCATCATGTGTAGATGTGCCTTTTGGGGTTTTCAACTTCTTCGAGTTATTTTTTTTGACCGTTTCCATGGAAATGTAACTTAGAATTTCGTTTCCGGATCAGAACTCGAAAACTATAAGACATATCTCAACGAAACTTGGTGTGTGGAACAATCATCATGTGTAGATGTGCCTTTTGGGGTTTTCAACTTCTTCGAGTTATTTTTTTTGACCGTTTCCATGGAAATGTAACTTAGAATTTCGTTTCCGGATCAGAACTCGAAAACTATAAGACATATCTCAACGAAACTTGGTGTGTGGAACAATCATCATGTGTAGATGTGCCTTTTGGGGTTTTCAACTTCTTTGAGTTATTTTTTTTGACCGTTTCCATGGAAATGTAACTTAGAATTTCGTTTCCGGATCAGAACTCGAAAACTATAAGACATATCGCAACGAAACTTGGTGTGTGGAACAATCATCATGTGTAGATGTGCCTTTTGGGGTTTTCAACTTCTTCGAGTTATTTTTTTTGACCGTTTCCATGGAAATGTAACTTAGAATTTCGTTTCTTGATCAGAACTCGAAAACTATAAGACATATCTCAACGAAACTTGGTGTGTGGAACAATCATCATGTGTGGATGTGCCTTTTGGGATTTTCAACTTCTTCGAGTTATTTTTTTTTACCGTTTCCATGGAAATGTAACTTAGAATTTCGTTTCTTGATCAGAACTCGAAAACTATAAGACATATCTCAACGAAACTTGGTGTGTGGAACATTCATCATGTGTGGATGTGCCTTTTGGGATTTTCAACTTCTTTGAGTTATTTTTTTTGACCGTTTCCATGGAAATGTAACTTAGAATTTCGTTTCCGGATCAGAACTCGAAAACTATAAGACATATCTCAAAGAAACTTGGTGTGTGGAACAATCATCATGTGTAGATGTGCCTTTTGGGGTTTTCAACTTCTTCGAGTTATTTTTTTTGACCGTTTCCATGGAAATGTAACTTAGAATTTCGTTTCTTGATCAGAACTCGAAAACTATAAGACATATCTCAACGAAACTTGGTGTGTGGAACAATCATCATGTGTGGATGTGCCTTTTGGGATTTTCAACTTCTTCGAGTTATTTTTTTTGACCGTTTCCATGGAAATGTAACTTAGAATTTCGTTTCTTGATCAGAACTCGAAAACTATAAGACATATCTCAACGAAACTTGGTGTGTGGAACATTCATCATGTGTGGATGTGCCTTTTGGGATTTTCAACTTCTTCGAGTTATTTTTTTGACCGTTTCCATGGAAATGTAACTTAGAATTTCGTTTCCGGATCAGAACTCGAAAACTATAAGACATATCTCAACGAAACTTGGTGTGTGGAACAATCATCATGTGTAGATGTGCCTTTTGGGGTTTTCAACTTCTTCGAGTTATTTTTTTTGATCGTTTCCATGGAAATGTAACTTAGAATTTCGTTTCCGGATCAGAACTCGAAAACTATAAGACATATCGCAACGAAACTTGGTGTGTGGAACAATCATCATGTGTAGATGTGCCTTTTTGGGTTTTCAACTTATTCACAATTTTTTATTTGTTTAATTTTTACCATTTCCATGGATACATAACTTAATAATTTATTTCAGGAGCAGAACTCAAAAACTGCCATGGATGTATTTTTAGCTCATCTGGCCTGAAAGGATCGAATGGCTCATGGCATGGCACGGTGTCCGGCCTCTGTCTGTCCATCCATCCGTCCGTCCGTCTGTAAACTTTTCGCATTTTGTCTTCTTCTCCAGAACCACTTGGTCTAAGGAGCTGAAATTTTGTGTGCAAACTCCTTGGTTCATAGTCACTGTTATTCAACAACTATTCTTCAATAAATTTTCCCAAAGGCGGGGGATATGGCCGACTCTGTCTGCTTGTTTCACTTGCATTTGAAAATACTGCTTTTTATATTAAAATTCATGTGTCCATTTTCCAGTTTACAAGGAATGTTATATATATGTTAATAGCCTAGGTATTACATATTATTTTCAACTTTACTTTCTGGTGACATAGAAAGGTTTAATGTGATAGCTTTTGGCCCTGGTACTTGATATGATCATATAAACTTTCTACTCACTCAATGAGAAAAAGATGGTATTTGTTAAGTTTTTCCAAACTTGAGAAAACCTTTGCTTTTCTAGGGGCCTGGTCTGTACTATGTAGACAGTGACGGAGACCGACTGTCAGGTGACATGTTCTCAGTGGGCTCTGGTTCCGTGTATGCATATGGTGTGCTGGACAGTGGTCATCGCTATGATCTGACTGTGGAAGAGGCGTACGATCTAGGTCGGAGGTCAATCTACCATGCCACACACAGGGACGCATACAGTGGTGGTGTTGTCAATCGTGAGTTTATCTTTCAATGGTCATTAAGCTTGTCAAGAAAATACTTTTGATAATTTTTTTTGTCTATTTTGGTTAGCTTGTGGTCATCCCCGATGTTCTGTCCTCTCTTGTGCCATCCCTATAACCCCCTCATTCTATCCATTTTCTCCACATTTCCTGAAAGCTATTATTTTATAATGCAAATCTTCAAACTTCGATAAGAAATCATGCACAAACTGAGCTTCAGGCCCATTTGCTCTGTTTCTTCATGTTGTCAAATATTCACAACAACCATATATTCATTAAATATTATGAAGTGAATGCTTAAATTTTGAAACTTTATCGTTTATCTTTTATCATACTGATGCTATAGCTGAAATTTAATGTCACATTTTTATTTAATACTGCCGTGAAAGATAATTTGTGTCAATTTGATTTTAAGTTTTATGTGTCTCATCCATTGCAATCTTTAAGCATGAAACTGATGGATAAATACTTTTTGTTACAGTGTACCACATGAAGGAGACAGGCTGGATCAAAGTATCACAGACTGATGTCAAGGATCTACATTTCCAATACAAGGAGGAGAAGAAATAGATGTATAACATCAGCAATCTAAGGGAGATAATTCTCCACTCACTTAATTGACTGGAACATGCTGTTTACCATCCATTTGTCGACATCTCACATCGAGTCTTTGGCTCATACTCATATGCTTTGTTTGTCTGTACAATAAATTATCTATTGTCATCATCTTTTGTTTTGTGATATTTTGCACTTATAGAATTTGAGGCATAAGCAGTGTATGAGATCATTGCAGAATTTAGCAATCTTAGGCTATATACCAATGATTCTTTATGAAAATACATTCAACTAAAATTTTAAAATATCATGCTTTTAAAAAAAACACTCATGACAATAGCCAGTGACTTTCGAGATAACAGATCATTCTCTCTCCACAGAGGTTACTCAACTGATTTACTCCTCGTAAAACTGTTACAACTAGGCCATATCTCTCAAAATGACCTGTTGGTGAAACTTAACTAAGTGTTGTCTTATTTTATCCGATCAAATATTGTTTAAATTGATTTCATTGCTGGACAATTTGTTTGACAGTTTGAGAGTGTAAAACTTGTGTCACCTTAGGCAAGAGATCTGGTTCAAAATGTGCCTCTATCAACCAAGAGTACATCTGGTACCTTGTTCCTAGATGAGGGCAATGTGAGTGATGATCATTAGTGCTTTGGGTTCATGGAGCTGAGAAAAAAATGCATAAGCACTGATGGTTAAGCATTGGATTTCAGTGCTCAAACGCTTGAAGGTTGCTGGCTGAAAGTCATGTCATCGATGGGGAACATTTGTAAACTGAAACTTTTCTGATATATTTTTCTTGTTCCTGCTCATCTGAAGAATGTGTGTAAGACTATTAAATTCGGACAAATTAGGTGTCGACCTCAAATGAAATAAAAACAATTTTCAAATTTACTTGTGAACTATTGTTAAAATCTGGTACGAAAATCCGGTATCTAAAGTTGTATTTGATGTGTGAAGCTTTGCATTATTGGCCCATCTCATTACTGGGTGTAATGAATGAAACACTTCTTTGGATTTTGAAATAGTGAACAGAAATCTAGGGTTCACAAATATATATAGTTATATATATATATAACAGACAATGATGTTAATTGCACATTTTAATAGCAATGTTACATATGTGCTTGGCACACTAAAAATAACACAATAAGAATACTGTGGTGGAAGTTCACATCTACAGATCAAACAATTCTCTCAAACATATCATGTGTGAACCTCAATGGGACTGAAATGAAATACTGTATTTATGTTGTTATCTCAGAAATATGGATAGACAAAAGGTAAAAATTCATTGCCGTCGGAGACATACAAATATTGTAAATGAATTTCTTGAAAGAAATAGAATCATGAAAAGGTTTGATATTTCCAATAGTGCTGCATGTTCCTAACTATTTGAATACTGTGAGATCTCAACATGAGGTTTTAGCAATTGAAATCTGATAAAGATTTGCAGTTTATCAGAAACATCCGCAAATTTAACACTACCTATGACAAGGAAGCAAAATTTAGGATAACAAAATAATTTGATGAGTGTAATCTTCACAAAGATGGGGAGTTAACATTACTTTAGCAATAAAGAATTTAAATTTGTATACGAACAAGGCTATTTTGAGGAATTTTTTTCTTTTCCATTACATTGAGTAGAACCTCATTTTCTTAACACAGCAAATAACATGTTTATATTGAAGTCACATCAAATTTTTAAAGCAATAAACTTATGCAACATGAATTAAATGTCAAATAATATTTTAACAACAAAACAGATTTGAGCCGTTTACTTCACATGTAAACTTTGATGTATATCGATTAACAAATTCTTTAAGAACATATTACATTAAATGGTCAATTTCCTAGAAGTGTGAATAAACAAACAAGTAAACATTGCATCAGGATATAAACAACATTTCAGTTCTGGATCACTTTACGCATTTGTGCGTACTAGACAAATATTCATAGACATGTTGCACAAAAACATTGGTCATCAAAAGTCAATACAATGTTTGAAGCAAAAATTGCACAAGCCCAAAATACAATAAAAGCATCACAGTTGTGGGAAAAAAGTCACAACTCCAAAAAAATTGTAAATATTTTTACATGATATACATACCACTTCTATATATAAAGGCGAGATAAACACATCCTAACAAGCTATATACTTCAGTGAGGGATTTCTTCAGTGACATTACCATCTGAACTTCAAAATACATCGTCTACTGAACACCAATATCTTCTTGTACAACCGACCCTTGGATACATCACACGCCTCTAAAACATCCCAGGCCACAAATACAACCTGAGCATCAAAAAGCCCAGAAAAGAACTCTGGGTGAAATAGTTTTTGAATAAAACCTGGGGTGTAATGGTGTGTTGACAAATACATTTTAGGTTGTATTTCCAGGAATTTCCCTGATAATATTTTACACACTCGCATAAAAATAATTGTAGCTACTTGCTACTGATTGTAGACATGATATATTTCTTGAAAGTCTCTTTGACAAAATAGTGTTCTATTAAATATTGGCAGGCTGAAAATACCTTGACACTTTCAAGAATTTCACAATAAGCTGTAAGATGTACATGCAAAGAAAAGACATAATGTGAAGTTATCTTAAAATTCTATGCTAGAGTGCTTACTTTTAACTAGTTTTATTGGTTATTCAATTTCCTCATGAATTGCACTAAAAACATCCCCTTAATCCTTATTCAGATAAAATCAAGAAATGCACCGCTAAATTGTGATCTCAAAACAAAACTGTGGTTACAAGCAATTTCAACCAAGGTGCAAATATATGTACCTGATCTGAACAGCAATGCCCAAGCTGTTTACAATTCATTTAAAACCATTTCAACATTCTCTGTCCATTCTTACCATACATGAATAATAAAACAAATCACATGTCCCGTGAGACAACCCAACTCAGCTGGTTGTCGTATATCCAAGTATACGTGATAATATTGCACAAACCAAAATAAACTTTCAATACACGATAGAATACTATCAGTGTTTGTAAAAAGATGACCTGTATATTCTGAAATTCTGAAATGGTAAAAGATAGATACTGATGGCGTGATTTTGAATGTAGCCATGTTTTTATTTCTAAGCATCCAAATAAATCTGAAACTAAATTAATTTTCTAAAAATATGATTCCGAGATTTTGAATGATGTTTGCAAAGACAATGATAACTTTCAAATTAGATTACAGAAATCAGCTGCATAAAATATATATAAACATGTTCTCAAGACAGTCTCACTTTGAACAACCTTGGTTTTACGGACTGACATATCCACAATGTAAAATAACATTACATTATATAATGGGACTAGAAATCATATTTGATAACTATGCATTTGTATATTATATATATATATATATATATATATATACATTCATTAAAAACAAACATGTCATTAAAGAAGTGTCATTTCAAAAATATCTATCACAAAATGAGATTCACTCTACACTCCTCCAAAATCTGCTACAATCAAAACAACAAAAAGCAATAAATTTTAAAAAGTTAAAGTACTCCTTTAGGCCTAAAAGCCGGCACAAATAGTTCTTTCTCTTCAATGTGACAACTTCTCATTGTTTCCATAAAAAAAATCACAAAAACTAAGAATGTTGAAGTATTTTAACACTTTCCCTGCTACAAGCAATATTAAGACTTGATGCTACATTGATTAGAGCCAAAACATTCGATGTGGCCAATTTACAGGAATCTAACTGTTGACAAAGGCTCAAATCAGATAAAGATCACTGTTGAAAGATGGTTTGTACCAGAGTATTTCTGCATAAACATGTTAAGTGTTAATTACACTTGTATTGTTAATAATCTAGCATGCAGAATGATTTACAGAACTGATGCCAACCAAAAAAGGTAATTCTAGACAAATCAATCAAGATTATGGAAGTTTTAGGAAGCCAATTTTCACGCAGATCTACTGAATAACACAAGATGAAGATTTCTTGATTTCAGTTTCATGCAGGAGGTCATCATTCTCTCCTCCAGTTTCAAACCCTTCTTCCTCAAAGTCGTATCGGTCAAGGTCGTCTGTTGGAAGAGGGTTGTACTCTCTCGGGACAGCAGTAGACTTGTTGTGTGTTCGAGTTGTCAGCTTGGCCTTCACTTGGTCAGGCAAGCTGGCAATGTGGGAAGCAATCGTTGCTGATTTGCTGATAACTTTGTTAATCTTGGCATCAGGAAGTGACCTACGCCGTGGTTGCGAGGCATTTGGAAGGGCGGCCATTTTGTGGGTGAGTTGCCCTTGGCGATGGTGTGTGTGTGTACAGTTCAGCAGGTATCCAATAATGGGGATCGGCATCGGGACTGCAAATGGGTCGGGTTCTATACTTGTGAAATCCTGCAATGGAGATGGTAAAGTCAAATGAGTATGTGAAATTGCAATAAATCAGATTACTTTGTACATGAATTGGATGAAGGAACAAGAATTGGCATGAATAGTTCAATTGCATGGTAATACCTACAACCTTGTATCATAACAGGAAAGCACCATTGCAGCTACACATTGTGGCAAAACCTGAACTGGCAAACCATGAGTAAGTGCTGCAAGTAATTACAATGTAGCATTGAACTCAAAAATTTGTATACAATAAATAGAGAATCTCACCATCGATAAAACATATCGACACAAGATGGTAAAGGTTATGAATATGACTTTTCTCAATGAGTGTTAAGGCTGAATTCATCCGCAAGCTAGAGGATCGAATATTCTGCAACGGGGGCTAAAAGGGGTATGTTTCAATGAAAATTGTACATCTCTGTGCACAGCACTGCCAATAGACTTTCAATGCGGTAATAGCATTTAATGTCATCATGTCAACGATGTTACAGAATTGTAATATCAGTACTTGATGATGTAAAACAAGGTGATGTCATGTAGTTGACAGTGACAGGGCATTGTACAAAATCTACTGTCAAACGAGTGATATCTCCTGTGGAACAGAGTTTTGAATGACAAATAGACATACCACTCGTTGCTAAAATTTGTTCTGATATACTTAAACTTACACAACCAATTGACCTTGAAATTGTTTGAATATACTGGTCCTGAGTTTGTATATACACTGACCTGTTGCAGTTGATAGTACAGTAGAGCTTCCATCAGACTCTGACCTCTCCGGTCCTTGAATGCTAGCGGTGATTTGCCGTCCTGCAAAATTAAGTTTTCATCAAGTAAGTAATCTTGAGAAAATGACTCTTATTAACTTGTTCAGGTACATCTATCCAATTTTTACCAGAAAACTATTGTGAGATATGAGCATTTTGTCAATCATTTATTTTATGAAAAAAAACATTGCTACTTGGCAAAGCGAATGGGTTAAACAAAAGGCTAATAGCTTACTGACAATGACATGAATGAAACTCAAAGTAAGAAATCATATCACTTCAATTTGTTGTAATTCTGATACCGAGACACCCATTCCTATAAAGTGACTTAGAGTTTAGACAAATGTCTCATATAGAGAAGCAATATTCCATTTCATATCTTATTTGATCTCTTATTTTTGGACAAAATGAAATGTTATAGCATTATCGTCCTGCACAATTAAATCGATTACCCAACAATTTATTTCATAAAGTCTGCCATTGCTATGTTTGTCTATGATAAAGGTGTGTCATGTAACCAACTGTACCTTATCCATAGTGAACTCAGACGCTCCATAGTCAAGCATTAGATCTACCAACTCTTTTCCATTTTCCATGGCGTACGCATAATGCAATGCAGTCCGGAAAGACTGAAACAAAGAAAGAAATCTTCTTTAAAACTTGCTGAGGATATTGCAAATTACTATTTAAATGGCTATAATATGGCACTTGTGTCATAATGGTTTCAAGTTGTGACATAACTGTGGTCAACTTCCAAAAGCAAGGCATAACTCTTGCCAGTCTGCATTACTGGCTGATTTAAGCCTTGTGGTATTTCCCTTGCTTTGTTGTGTCTAGATAGTCAATCGCTGCACCAGAAATGCATAGTGGGCTTGGATTTCTAAACACAGATTTTTTAAGGAAATACTGCAAGGCCTAAATCAGCCAGTAATGGAGAGTGACAAGAGTTATGCCTTGCATTGGGAAGTTGCACTATGGTACCACTGTTAATAAAGTGTTTGAAAAGATTGACCTAAAAATATTGACGATTTTGCTTGATTTGTGTTGGTGATAAATACAGAGAATACAAAACATGTCTCTGATCTTTCGATACCATATCATTTACTACTTTATAGTATAACATATAGCTTGTTAAGAATCCTCAATACATGTCAATATAATTATATAAATATATATATATCTAACAAGATATGATATAGTATGGACTATTGTCCTCACTACTTAAATACATGAACAAGATCCAGGAACACATATTTATTTCTGGTGTACCTGGTCTCTGATGGAATCCAGCCTTATCTTCTTCTCATACACAAGAGCCTCCGCAAGTATCTCCACAATGTCGTAACATCCACGCAACACCGCCTTGTGGAGAGGAGGCTGCCCTTCACCCTGGACATCAAAATCAAGCAAACATTATAATTTGGACATTTTTACAGGTAAATTTGATCCAAAAGGTGAACTCCCTGCTCCTTTTCAATGAGTGAAACCCCCTTTTGAAAATTTTGGGATACGCCTATGAAGGGAATTTGATCCTCTCCCCCCTCCCCCCTCCCCCATTAAAAAAATATGCATGCACATTTAATGAACCCACTCCCTCCCCCCTTCTGAGTCCGCCTATGGTTTTCTGTGACAAGAAGGAAGGACAAGTTAGCCTGAAATCTTCAAAGGTTGGTTCACTATGCAGTTTCTAAAAGTGATGGTGTGTTACAAACTATATAAGACAGATACTGACATGTTTCCTTGAATCAGCAAGACAGCATTCAAACTCAGGGTTATAATCTGGAGACGAGAAGTAGAGCAGCATGCGCACAGCATCAACATCACAGTCCTCCACAGCATCATGGAACTGGATGATTCGGTGCTGCAACAGAAGGTGTACTTGGTGATATGAACGAGCAGGAGTGGTATTCAGATAAGTGATTGCAGCTTGTTTACCAATCCACTTCTTTGTGAAATAAATATGTTTAAACCATATGAACTTATCATTGTGTGCATAGCACTACAATGGTGAAATGGCATCAGTGGTCTCAGAGCTGGCAATTGCTGCTCTACATTTGTACATATTTCATCATTTAGAACACAATTTTGTGACATGATTTGGTATATAGATAACCTTGTAGAATCTGCTTGGCCACCCACCATACAAACGGTGAACAAATATTCAAAACTCAAGCCCTGTTTCAACAATTTGTTTCTCATTTCAGATGAATTGGTTTCCTTTTGAGAGTTAGTTTTCCAGTTTTCGGAGCTTTTTATTCCTATTTTGATCATTTGTATTTTAGTATATTTGTGCTCTGTTTTGTAGACTTGTTCACTGTATGGTTACTGTGCAATGTAATTCTAACATGCAATGATTACATATATTATAAAATTGGCATAGATCACTTCTGAAATCGTATAAAAGAGAACTGCTGTTACCTGGTAGATGGGTAGGATTCTGAAGAAGGTCTCTCCGGGTAGCTCCTCCTCTTCTGAGGGACTCACATCTAGGTCCTGCGTAGAATGTTAATACATGTACATTGGCAATAAGCTTATTCCTGTAACTCATTGTTTTGGACATAAACTAAATGATATACAACAAAAAGCACATGTATAGCAGTCAAATGGCCAGTTCCAGAAATAGCCAAGAAGCCCACACAACTTGTTGGTAATTTTGAGAACCTGGTTACACCCAAGTATTATTAAGCCAATGATATTGTTTTGCCAGAAGGAACTTGCCTGCACATACTTAATAAAAGACAAGCAAAAAAGTGAGCGTGGCTCACTAATACCCCCGACTGTTAAAGTTTCACATTTTTATTTTACTTAAAGAGAGAGGTGTCTGCACACCGAAGGATTGATAAGCTATGAAATGTAATTGCTAAGATTAAACTGTTTGTGAAAAGGGTAGGACAAGTCTCAATCTTCATGTAAAAAAGGTGGTTTAAGTAAAAATAGGAATAATAGTAACTTGAAAAGGTATGGGTAACATAATACACTACTGCTATTACCACTGATATTACAACTTTATTTTGGAAATTAATCCATCATAATGATTCATTCGAGTGACTTTAAACAACAGGTACATGGAAGCACACCCCTGATGGCACACTGACAGATATACAGCAGTTTATGGCTGAAAGGAAAGAAAATTGAACTTTTCCCAAAATATAACCAGTGGAAATATAAAATAGTAAATCAACAAGAACACAGAAGTAGCTTTTGATTAAAGTTACATGAAAAGGAAAATGATGAAGTCAACAAATCACAACACAGAAGTAGCTTCATTCATTCTAGCTATGAATATGATAAAATAATAAAGTAAAAAAATATTTAAAAAATCGCCAAAAATTCAAAAATTCACCAAATTGTGTTACATTTTGCAATGCATCTCTCCTAGTGGTGAAGAAGACATGTGCCAAATTTGAAAAGGATGAGAAGAATAGTTACTCTGTAATCGATCGGACAAAAAATGCTCAGAATTTGACTAAGTTAAAAAATACAAAAATTCACCAAAAATTCAAAAATTCACAAATTTGGTTTAAACTTCGCACTGCACCTCTCCTAGTGGTGAAGAAGACATGTACCAAATTTGAAAAGGATGAGATGAATAGTTTTTCTGTAATCGATCGGACAAAAATTGTCTTCGGACGGAAGGACGGATGGACGGACGGAATCATTGGTATTACTATATACCCCCGACCTTTTTAGGTCTGGGGTATAACAATGCAATGGATTAAGTTGAAAACAAGGTTAATTGCTTAATGTTTGGAGCTTTTCAAGTCAGCAATGGCCTTCACAGTAATGGTTTATTTTAATCATAATTTCTGGATATTCAACATTGGCTTGTGAGTTGAAAAGCAGCCTCTTACCCGTAATGGCAGAAACGATTTAAAGAATAAAGTGAACTGTACAAGAATTATCAAATAAATTCTCTTGATGTAGTTAATGTGTCTGTTCAATGTTTCAGTTCTATGCTAAGCTGATTCATATAAATTATATAAGATCCTACCTTGACAGCCATTGGCAGGTACTCATATCCATGGAGAGCCAATATTTTTCTATTTGGACCATTTTCATGAAAAATCCATCGTAATACGACCTGAAATCATGGAAGAGTCTATAATGTCTTTTACTCCTGTTTGTTGAAATCAATTTGTCACAAAACCTATCCAGCATTATATCTGGAAATGAAGAATATTCTTCAGCAATAGTGGTTATGGAGCATGCTACTTGAGGAAAAGTTCTCAACTTTAGTTCTCTTCCTCAACGGCTCCAACAGGATGTATGTTGGATATTTTTGTATTTTAGTGTCTTTAATGTACAGATCATAACACAAGAAAGACTGTCATTGAACTTAGAGAACTTCAAAACAATTGTAAACGTGTGTATTAAAGGTACATCCATTGTGTTGTTAGGGGTCATAAATTACAAACGTTATAAAATGTGTTACTTTATTTAGAAGTACTGACTGTTACCTAAAACTATCATTTTGATGATAGTCTACTTAGTATATTGACGATATGAAGATTAAAGTAGTGATTTCTGATCGAAAATCGGACAATGCATCATGATTGACAAGCGCCAAGAGTCAAACAATAGACAAAATGACAAATTTGGTTTGATAATGTTTAATAGGTAATATAACTACTGTGCATGTAAATGGGACGTGTAGTTTCAGTTTTTACACATGCAAAATGATGTTACACGATATTAATTGGAAACTTATAATTATGATATATTTGGCGATTGGTGATGAATACGCAGGTGGGGTGAATTTATTTGTACTGTAAACAGCACATATGGTAAGTTGGAACAAATAAAGACAAATAAAATTTTCTTAAACACAATGGATGTACCTTTAAGAGCAAGTAAGAAACATTATTTATGGATGACTAGCTTCTTTGTTCCAACAGCACAACGTTTCTATACAGATCCTTGTATCATTTTCAAGTATATATATTTCATATTTAGAAATGTTATGCTCTCAAAATAAAAAAGTTGTTTATCCATACAGGATAGTTCTTACTTGACTTCCAACTTATAAAATGCCACTCAAAGAAGTTATTAAGAGAAAGTTATGTACAGATCTATTGATTGACATACTTTCAAAGGTTACGTTTTATGTTATATTATGCATAAATAATCAGCAATAACAACTTTTATTGGGATGCACAGATTTCAATATTCAATCTTCACAAATGATAAACTATTGGAACCTGTGTAGATGAAGGATATGGCAAAAAAAATAAAATCTAAAATACGCATACCTTGTCAATAACCTCAGCAATGGAATCACAAGACATCTGGTATGCATACTGCCTTGGTGTGATGTTATCCTGGAGTAGGTAGATAATAGATTACTGGTAACTGTAATGGTTTTGTTACAAAAACATAATTATGCAAGAAATAATCTTCAATTCCTAAATAAAGTGTTGCACTCAATTTTCCAAGTGAATAAAAGATGAATCTGTACTAATATAGTATGATTCATTTATTGCATAAAATGGTTTTGGAGAAAGAGTCACTTAAAAGTATTAGGGAAAGGAGATTCACAATATTTGAGGGGTATGTATAACAAAATGTACAAACTTTGACCCTAGGTGCAAGGTACTTCCCGACTAAATTTAAACCTTAGGGGTACAACAGTTTTAGTTCAGGAGAAGTCGAAAATGTGAAAACTTTACAGCCGAATGTCAAAAGCCTGATGAGCTAATATGAAATGTCAAAGCATTATATCATCATGACATTATAAGATTTTGCCCTCCAACTTTGTCATATGAATATACATGTACTATAACCCCTGGCATGTTTGCCTTTGTAAGTAATAAAGGACTACATCAAAGATCTGTATAAAGTATGCACCTTGATTCTCTGTGCAACAAGATAGGCTGACCCCTTCAGTAGGATGCCCTCCACTACATATGGTGATACGTCCATGTCTATACAGTGGAACAAGACATTTTTCCCCTGAAACACAGCACAAGAGAAACTGTTAGAATTTAAAGGGACATTTCAGGATATTTGCTGAGATAACAAAATTCTTGGGGAAATTTGATGTAAAGAGTGTGAAAGTAAATACATTTATATCATTTCTGGAAGTTTGGATTAAAATAACGATTTTCTTTTCCTGATGTAAACATATTTTATTTGATAACTATATGTGTATTTACATTTATTTATACTCTCATGACAGCTCCAGTTCTATTTAGCAGGAGTAAATATCTTAACATGATGTATTCATAGTAACACTTTCGATGCTTGCTTTTGATTATTCAACTGCATTCTTCTGAATTCAGTTCCATGCACAATTCATTTAGCATTTTTAACTTTACATCTTGTATAGGCTATCTCATAATCCTGCTCGGCCTGAGTTTGTGAGCTCCAATAGTTACCGTTTAGAACATGTTCTCAATGTCAGAGTGTTTGGACTTGTGTGAGCTCCAATAGTTACCTTAAAGTATATGTTCTCAATGTCAGAGTGTTTGGACTTGTGTGAGCTCCAATAGTTACCTTAAAGTATATGTTCTCAATGTCTGAGTGTTTAGACTTGTGTGAGCTCTAGTTACCTTATAGAACATGTTGTCAATGTTTATTGGTCCCACAGGTAGAATCTGAACCAACAGGTTGGGTTCAATGGGCGGGTGACATCCCAAGGCAGCGAAGTAGAGAGGAATATCAGTCTGAAGCAGAAGAGGGAGAGCATCTGTAGCAACATTGAGAACACAGGACATCTTGCTATGCCATCAAGGCATAACTCTCGCCAGTCTATCACTGGCTCATTTAAGGCTTGCTGCATTTTGTCACCTTTTCTGTGCCAGTGTGTCAGAGTGTTGCACCTGCCCTGGACTTGGTATGTAATTAGAAATTTCTAGCAAAGAAGAGGCTACAAAATGCATACAAACCAAGTCCCAGATCACCAGCAAATTTTGCAGAGCATGTATACCTGGGTGCCTGTTTGTTAGGATGTACAGCATTTTTGTAATTAAAGGAATAGGTTTGAAATCAAGATAAAAACGCATTAAAGTACACATGATTACCATTAGAAGTTACTGCCAGGTTTGTGATGGAAGGGGTTTCTCTACATGTGTATATTTGTAATGATGAGCGGGAGAGGAATCTATTACAGCATTAGTTGGAATGAATATAAATGTAGATACCTCCTCATCTCCCCTCATGCCGAGGTCTACGCGAGCCCCGTGATCCAGCAGTACTTGTACCATGTCACCGTGACCTTGAACCAGTGCATAAAGAAGGGGCGTCGCTCCACGGTCTCCCTGGAACCAAAAAGAAATACATAGATTAACACTTTCACAATCCAAAACCTTGTAGGGCTGATGAAGATGGTTCAATGCTAAATTTCTAAGCAGGCAGGTGCATATTGAAACTTCACCTGCTCCCTGCTGAAGAGATGCTGGTCCAGAATCATGTTTAAGTTTGATCAATGTTTGTACTTGAAATCGACTGGAACCTTTTCACATATGATCTCTATGTTGGTTACAGTCATCCAAAATGTTCGATTTCTCAATTTTGTTTTGGGTTGAGATATTTTGATTACCCAAACAAGTTAATTCCAGGAGAACAAGATGATAAAATAAGCCTCTTAAACAGAAACTACTACACCAACACTCACCATGTTTCTGAAGTTTAGGTTGATTTGCTTCTTTCTTGTGGAGAGTAGTTTCTTCACCATCATTGTATCACCAGCCAACACACCATGGGCAAACTCCTGAAAACAACACTAGAGCGTGACATGGTCCTCCACCAAATTTTAGAATATTAAAGTGATATCTCACAAATTGGTGAAATATGATCCAATTTTGAGAAACGTAGCAAGTGACTTGTGACTCGATTACAAAAGACTTGATACGTATCAAAGCTGATGACGTTCTGAGGATAGTTTTACACACAATACATGTTAGAAACGAAGGTAGTTCTTTCAGACCACTCCTTAGTTCTTGCTTAGACACATACCAGTAAGTGCTTATATTGATATCAAATTTCATCAAAATGATGACTGAACAAGAAGACATAGTCATCAACATACCCCGCTAGACACAAGAAATGAGAACAAGGGCAATAGTTCAAGAAGAAATAATTGTGCGCTTCTCATTTTCTTTCCATTAAGGTAACAATATCCTCAAGCCACACAACTGATTTGATGTTAAACAATGTCTGAGAAAAGCTATATCCTTGGATACTTGAAACACAGTCGAAAAAGCGGAACAAGGGGAATAACTCCGGAAAAAAATAATCACATGCTTCTTTTTTTCGACCTCCATCAAGATATCGATGCCCTTAAACCACACACCAAATTTGGTTATCCTATCTTAAATAGTCTCTGAGAAAAGCTGTCCCCTTTAGAGATAGCATGACCCGAGTCCAAAAATATGGAACAAGGGCAATAACTCCGAAAAAAATAATCACATGGTTCTTATTTTCGAACTCCATCAAGGTACTTATGCCCTCAAGCCACACATCACATTGGGTAATGCTATCTTGAATAGTCACTGAGAAAAGCTGTCCCCTTTAGAGATAGCATGAGCCGAGTCCAAACATACGGAACAAGGGCAATAACTCCAGAAAAAATAATCACACGGTTCTTATTTTTGAACTCCATCTAGGTATTAATGTCCACAAGCCACACACCAAATTTGGAAACCCTATCTTAAACAGTTTCTGAGAAAAGCTGTCCCCTTTGGAGAACATGCACAGAGTCCAAAAATACGCAACAAGGGCAATAATTCTGGAAAAAATAATCAGACGGTTCTTATTTTCGAACTCCTTCGAGGTATTTATGCCCTCAAGCCACACACCAAATTTGGTTGTCCTATCTTAAATAGTTTCTGAGAAAAGTTGTCCCCTTTATAGCGGACGGACGGACAGACGGACAGAGCTCAAACCTATATCCCCCTTCCACTTCGTGGCGGGGGATAATTAAGCTATGTACATTGAAGCACAGATTTAAATCTTAGCCAGGTTGATGAAGCATATGTAGCATAAAATCATATTCATTGCATTCAACAGAGAATTGTTCTTATTTTAAAGAATGATGGCTTTTCTTATAATTTTCCTTCAACTGTTTTAGAAACTGATCTTAATAGTGTAGAAAATCAAAGGTAGCTAGGGTATCCACCCGCGGTGGTAGTCGACTTTTTTCATTTTCAAATAGTTTAGCAGTATTATATAACATTGTAAGTATCATTGTAATATTTTCATCATTCACTGGCATTTTGAACTCATTTGAAGGAATACTTTATAACATTTTGATTTCATTCATTTCCCTCCATTCCCATTGATCAGCCTGTGTGGTGGTTTAAAATCCATTCCAATTGAATTACTAGTATATCTATTTTTTACACTTTAAATCATCATTTGGCATGTAAAGCTTTACCAGTTGACAGTCCGTCAAATTACGAATGATGCAAGGCCATGGATATGTACAATTCCTATTGGCTATAACTAATTGTATGTTTGCAGACTGGCTATTCCCATTTTGAACTGGTGAAGTAGAAATCATGTCAATATTATTCAGGATAAGCTACATGAAAGCACACTATTTTGAATGTACATGGATGGCCAGCTACAATAATCAATACAGGAGCATGTATGTGAGAGACACTGTTGGAATGGACAGGACTGTGTATTCATCTATCCTAGCAACAGGTGTATACAAGCTGGTGCTAACCAGGAACATTATCAAAATAGATAATCACAGGGATTGATTTTCAATTGAAATACTGCTTCTATAAAACATAATGATGGCTTTCAGACAAAGGGCATTCAGCACTGTTCTTAATGTCCTATTGATAGTTTGAGGATCTCAATGCTACATGTTGAAAGTTGAAATAAAACTTTTCCATAGCTTGATTCCTTTCAAAGAAACCTCAAAACTCATATCTTTCAATATGCTTTTAAATATTTTCTTCCCGTCTCAGTGAATATATTTTATATATATTTTTTGTAATCTCATGTTGCACCAGTGGATGGAAAATTGAGCCATAAAAATGCTCATTATTATAGATATGAGATACTTTTTCTGGTCAAGGTTATTTATTTTCTAAAATTGTTAGAAAGTTATTTTTATTATCACTATAAGATGTAAATCTTACCATGGAAGACCTGATTCCACTGATGACTCTGATAATGCTCTCTGTTCCCATGTCAAGTGATAACTGGAGCAGAGACTTTCCTCCCTGGAAACAAACAGGTAACATTTTTCACTTAGACTTCAAACAAATAAATTGTAGGTAGAAATAAAAAGATGAGATTATTTAGAAGCATTTAGAAATTGATATGAAGACAAGATATTATGGATGATTACGTCTTAATTGTAAGCTCTACTTTTCTAGGTTTTTCTTGCCCCTTCAATCATTTGTCACCTCTAAGATAATGTCCTCTATAAGTAATACATGGTTATCAATTTATGCGAACTCATTTATAGTAATTGTTTTTTTTAAATTGTTTTTAAGAAGCTGTCACATAGAAAACATTTTGTAAATTGTTTAATAAGGCCTAAAAATAAAATAAAATGTTTCTGGTATTTACAGGCTGAAAAAAATGATGCGATGACGCAATTCTTTTTTTTTTTTACAACATTTTTTATTTTTTTGGAATGAAGAGATAACTTACTTTTGTCAAAACCTAGAAAAAAAAGACCTGAGGCGTGGGTTGATAACTGATGCTGGCGGAAACCAGAAACAAATTAGTGTTTTTTTGGGCCTAAGTGTCATAATTGTATCGTTTATGATAGGTTCATGAGGTAAACATCCTCCCTGACGAAGTATCCACTGAAGTAATGATCTCACAAACTAAACTCTATTGAGCAATCTACCTACCGATATTATACAAACCATCAATCATTAAAACTATAAGAATAAAGACAAATGGAACAACTTCATCCCTATTTCACTTCATGAGTTAAGTTGATGATCAACATACAATGATTATGAAACCTAATTGATTTAAAAGCCACACACCTTTTCTATGTCAACCCGACACCATTGGTTGATGAGTTTGCGGACATTCATTGCATCGTCTCCTTCCACAGCTTCCCAGATACCAGGCTGTCAACACAGAACAACGTTACATGAAGTCTCTTTATTACACCATGAGATCAGGAGTTGGGGTTTTTTGAAGGGCATTTAGAAGTGGCATACATAAGAACGGGAAGATTTTCTGGATTTTCTCCTTCATCATGTGTCCTTACATTCCACCTGATGAAGAAGTGAGCATATACTGTGTATGTTCACAATAAAGAAGTTGTTATCCACATATCTTCCTGTTCTTGTGGTTTCAGTACATAGAGCATTTATTGGAGCCACATGTCAAACATTATCAGTGGTGTTCTTTTGTGAAAAACTACTGCTACTGAAAACTTTCACTTAAATAGTAATCCTTTCAGTATAGTTTCAATATAAAGATGTAAAGTCGTGATTTTTATCCTAACTGGATAATGTGCCACAGTTAGCCTGTGCCAATTAGTAACACGTAAAGTTATCGAGTAATAAGGAATTGTCCATGTTGTTTCTATTACGGTTACGAAATTTACAATCCATATCAAAGTTTGTCTTCACAAACTGCAATTATTCTAGAAATTTCCATTTTAATAAAGACTTACCAAGTCGGTTTTACGGATGTGACCTCTGTTGTTATGTCTCTATTAGAGACTTGTACAATTTAACTCAAGACCACATTTCATAAGAGCACAGAATCTCTGCGAAGGAAGTTGATGTTAGCTGAAATTTATTGTCACTGAGCCACTTGGAAGAATTGCTACCACCAATTCTTAATCTGAAGTCAAATGAACTTACCACATATTTCATAAAAACATCTTTCACAGATTTGGGTATGTCTGGTGACACCGTGACTGTCTCCAAGGGGTATTCACCATTCTGAAAAGTCATGTTTATTCACTATAAAAAGAATACAAACAGCACCATGCACTGAAAAGACTGAAGACTCAGACTTTGAATTTCGACTGCATCATATCAAAAACAATAAATTGATAAAGTTTATGACATGCTTTAATGTAAGTAATAAGTAGGAATGATATGTTTTTCATCCCTTTATATTTTCTACATAAAAGTTTATCATTGACAGTATATTACTTATCATTCATTCAAAACATCTACCTTTAATAATTTCAATCAATTAAGATCAGGTAAATCTGAAGAAGTACAAAATCACCAATGTAGTATTTATATCTGAGTTTTGAATGAGTAATTTGGCCTTCATACGATGCAAAGGCTTGACTTGACTTAACTTAACATTGTGATATAATGTCTTGAAGTAGTGGCTCACCTTGTTTGAGAGATAGACATCAGAGTTACATCGAAGAAACGCCTCCACAACATCAGACTGTACACATTCTGTCTTTAAGTACTTCAACAGAGGAGTGTCCCCATGCTGTCAAAGAGGAGGGATATTACAATACAAGATTTGTACATGTTATCTAACTGTTTAGCTCCTAAAGAAATATGTGCAAAACCATTCTGAAACTCCACCTTACAGAAATCACAACTCATTAACATAAGAAATAATCCAGAAATGCCACTGATTACAGATGGGGTAAGCAGCAGGTAATGGGTTAATGTTGAACTTTCTGTATCTTTGATGGACACATGCTGATTACAATAAATAATCTTTCCTACTTTGAGGTTGTGGATTGCCATTAGTGTAACTTAACTACCGGTATATTGGAGATAAATGCATTTAAGTATTTAATATATTATCAGGTAAAGGACAAAAGAACACATGACTCCATTCTTGTTGTCAAGGAAATTGATTGTAGATATTTTCAGGAAATTGCTGCTCAAGAAACAAAATGAAAAGGAGAGTAATTAAGTTAAAGAGGAGACGAAATGAGCTCTGTGTGATGGCTTTTTCTATTACAAGAGGTAGTGATTTGGGAACAGGTGACCAGAAGACATGTGCCTAAGATGAAATGAGAAGAATGAGTGTACTGTTTATTTTAATAAGCAGATCGCAAAATCATGAACACTATATTGTCATTTGGCTATTCATGGGAAAACTTTGTCAAATACCAATTTTACTGTATCATTAATATTGAGACACCAAACCTGTAAATCCTGACACTATAAATGTTGCGATAGTACACAAAATATTATATACTATGAGAGAATATACTTTGTAGAGGACAAGAATAAGAACAATGTAAGATATAGATGACAAAAAGAACAACAATGGAAGACAGAGTACAAAAAGAACAATGGATAACATAAAGAACAAGAAGAAGAGCAATGGATGGCATAGAGTACAAGAAGAACAATGGAAGACATAAAGAACAAGAAGAACAATGGATGACATAAAGAACAAGAAGAACAATGGATGGCATAAAGAACAAGAAGAACAAGTAATTGTCACAAACGTGATCATGTCCCCCGCCACAATTAAGAAATGAGCTAAAGGAATGGACACACAGCTTGTATCGAGTACCGTAGTGACATTTACATGTTTGATTCAATTATTGTTGTATCAGGCAAAACATTTTAAATGGTCAAAGTCTTGTAGTGACCTTGAAAACGGGGTCAAGGTCACCCAAATCGACTGGTGTCTGTGTATTCCCCAAATGAAGACAGGTACCAAATTTGAAGACTCTAGGTACAGCAGTTCATGAGATATCGTGCTAACAACATTTGACAATCAGTCTTGTAGTGACCTTGAAAATAATTTCAAGGTCAACCAAATCGACTGGTATCTGGATATTCCCCAAATGAAGACTGATACTAAATTTAAAACCAATAGTTCTAGCGGTTCATGAGGAATCGCACTAACAACAATTTCAAAACTGGTCAAAGTCTCGCCCTGACCTTGAAAATGAGGTCAAGGTCACCGAAAACTTGTCAGGTCTATGTATTCCCCAGATGAAGACTGGTACCAGGTTTGAAGACTCTAGGTCGAAGGGTTCATGAGATATCGCGCTAACAACATTTTCAAAACTGGTCAAAGTCTTGCCATGACCTTGTAAATGAGGTCAAGGTCACAGAAAACTGTTCAGGTCTGCGTATTCCCCAGATGAAGACTGGTACCAAGTTTGAAGATTCTAGGTTGAGCGGTTCATTAGATATCGCACTAACAAGAAGCGGGACGGATGTACGGACGTATGGACGGACGGACGTACAGAGCTGAATACTATGTCCCCCGCTCCGTGCTTCGCGGCGGCGGGGGACAACAATAGATGATATAACGAACAAGAAGAACAATGGATGGCAAAGAGGACAACAAGAAGTACAATGGATGACATAAAGAACAAGAACAATGGATAGCATACAGGACAACAAGAAGAACAACCGATGGCATAGAAGACAACAAGAACAACAATAGATGACATAGAGGACAACAAGAAGAACAATGGAAGACATAGAGGACAAGAAGTAGAACAAGCAGACAGAGTCGGCCATATCCCCCGTTTTTTGGAAAATTTATTGAAGAATAGTTGTTGAATAACAGTGACTATGAACTTTCTCCTTATAGCCTGATGTAGCAGGATGGATTATGATATGTTTCATTTGTTGGCTCAGCAGGGCAGGGATGCCACTCCCTGTAAGGTTTGTAACATATCAAAACAACCTTAGCCTACACAATATAAGGTTTATTGCAACTGATGGTTATCGTTTTCTGATGATCAAGATAAAAATAGGTTTTTTGGGTTGTGAGCAAAGCCAAGGAGTTCGCACACAAATTTCAGCTCCTTAGACCAAGTGGTTCTGGAGAAGAAGACAAAATGCGAAAAGTTTACAGACGGACAGACGGAAGGATGGATGCTGACACCGTGCCATGCCATAAGCCCATCGGGCCTTTCAGGCCAGATGAGCTAAAAATACATCCATGGCAGTTTTGAGTTCTGCTCCGGAAATGAATTATTAAGTTATGTATCCATGGAAATGGTAAAAATCAAACAAATTAAAAGTTGTGAAAAAGTTGAAAACCCCAAAAGGCACATCTACACATGATGATTGTTCCACACACCAAGTTTCGTTGAGATATGTCTTATAGTTTTCGAGTTCTGGTCCGGAAACAAAATTCTAAGTTACGTTTCCATGGAAACGCTCAAAAAAAATAACTCGAAGAAGTTGAAAACCCCAAAAGGCACATCTACACATGATGATTGTTCCACACACCAAGTTTCGTTGAGATATGTCTTATAGTTTTCGAGTTCTGGTCCGGAAACGAAATTCTAAGTTATGTTTCCATGAAAACGGCCGAAAAAAATAACTCGAAGAAGTTGAAAACCCCAAAAGGCACATCTACACATGATGATTGTTCCACACACCTAGTTTTGTTGAGATATGTCTTATAGTTTTCGAGTTCTGGTCCGGAAACAAAATTCTAAGTTACGTTTCCATGAAAACGGTCGAAAAAAATAACTCGAAGAAGTTGAAAACCCCAAAAGGCACATCTACACATGATGATTGTTCCACACACCAAGTTTCGTTGAGATATGTCTTATAGTTTTCGAGTTCTGGTCCGGAAACGAAATCGGGACGGACGGACGGAGCCCATTTCAATATCTCCCCCCCCAACTATGTTGGCGGGGGATAACATGAGACATGCAGGACAAGAAGAAGAACAATAGACGCCATAGAAGACAAGAAGAACAACAATGGATGGCATAGAGGACAACAAGAAGTACAATGGATGACATAAAGAACAAGAACAATGGATGGCATACAGGACAACAAGAAGAACAATGGATGGCATAGAAGACAACAAGAACAACAATAGATGACATAGAGGACAACAAGAACAACAATGGATGACACAGAGGACAAGAAGAAGAACAATTGAAGACATGCAGGACAACAAGAAGAACAATAGACGCCATAGAAGACAAGAAGAACAACAATGGATGACACAGAAGGACAAGAAGAAGAACAATAGATGACATAAAGGACAATGGATGAAATAGATGGCAAGAAGAACAACAATGGATGACACAGAAGGATAAGAAGAAGGACAATAGATGACATAAAAGACAAAAACCACAATGGATGAAATAGATGGCAAAAAGAACAATAATGGAAGATATATAGGGGACAAAAGAAGAACAATGGAAGATAAAAGCTCACCTCATCTTGTACATTGATCTGAGCACCCATGTTACGGAGAAGGTATATCATCTGGGCAGCACTCCGATAATCCTTCGGGTTTGCAGTTATCCCAGACACAGCAGTAAAAAATAAATCCTTTGGAAGCTGAAAAAGTATTGAGACTGATTTATTTCGCTTTTGTAAATCTAAAGTTTAAATAATCATATTGAAATATATTTCAGTAGTTGAGTATATCAATGACTCAAGGACTTTCATTATTTTACATTTTACTACACACAACTCAGTGGATATTAGATGACGTGTTCTCAATCTCAGACTGCTTGACCTTTCAATGTCTGAATAAACAAGATAAAACTCTGTAAATTTGAAACAACTGCTTCCTTGTTTTTTTATTAAAATGCCTGCAGCTGTAATTCTTTCAATTTGTGAATTTTTAATTTGACAAACGATTTATATTTATGGAATGAAGCAGCATGTTAATATGTTATTTCAGATATCCACTTAGTTTTAACTTTGATGCCCCAGTTGCTCGGTACCTCCAAACAAAATCGGTTTTGGGGTGCAACACTTTTGTCAGTGCCCGACAATCAGATCTCAGACAACGACTAAGACCATAAAACATTCTGGCATTTTAGACCGTATGAGCTAAAATGTATTTTGCAGCAATAACATAAACTTACAGACAGAAATAGTGTCTTGTATGTTGATTCGATAAAAAAAATTCTAACTGTCCCCTTAAAATAATCTTCGAATTTTGAAATTATTAAAACCACTTGGTAACGTACCGCCAACTGAGTGTTGGAGTTGATGTCATAGTTCATAGGAGAGATGAGAGACAAGACCCGGTCTGGGTTCACTTCCTTCACCGCATCCTCCACGGACTCCTGCAACACACCAGACACCTCTTATACAGTCCTATACACAAGCATAATATAATTTTTTTTATATTGAGTTAATTTTTTCAATATGAGCACATGTACCCATATCACTTTTGCCTAGCAACGAGTAAGCTTGGGCTCGCATATTTTGTTGATAAAAACAGTTGTCCATGATGTCATTGTAGCTCACCAGCCCAAGAGAAGTGGGTTGTTTGGAATAGAATGGGCAATAAAGAAATTATTACATTCAAAATGTTTATGAAACTCGTGCAAATCATAACCCTTGCTTTTGGACAGGCAATAAAAAAAAATCATACTTGTTTCTTAAAATCATATAGCTCACTGCCTTGGATAATAATCTCTATTTAGTAATCCATAAATAGGTGTGGTCACAACGACACTATTTACATTTTGATAGGATAATTAAAGACTCTGTGACTTATAACAAATCAGTTTACATTTTTTGTGGGAGATGTATGTAAATAAGAGGGAATCATGCAAATAAGGAACTTGGCTGCAACAATGATATAGACAATTAGCATGATCTCTTGGATCAATGGAGAATCCAGAATTTTTTAATTGAAGAGTTATTTTATTTGGCTGAAATACGTGAAAATAAACAATATGTTCTGATTTCAGTTCAAATAATTTCACTCAATTTGCATATTCATACCCAATCACCAATATATCATAATTACTAGTTTCTAATCAAAATCGAGCAACATCATTATGCATGTGCAGAACTGTAACTATACGTCCTATTTACATGCACAGTAGTTATATGACCTATTAAACATTACCAACCCAAAGTTGTCTTTTTGTCTGATGTAAATAAGTTTCCAAAATTACGTTTGACTGATGTGCTCCACACGCTGTGCATTGTCAGTTTTTTTTTTATCAGAAATAGATACTTTTACCTTTATATCGTCAGCATACTGAGTCGATAATCATCAAAATTGCAATTTTGGCAACAGTCAGCACTTTTCGAAAGATTAACATAATTTATATCATTTGGCAAATGTGACCCACAACAACACACTTTACATTAGCTCGTACCAAACATTTCAAAAGGAGGAGTTCTGAACCTCCAAATGGAGCTACCACTGTGGATAATATCATGCTAAAGTTTCTCAATGATGTGTTTCTTAAAAAGAGAGTACATTGTACATTCACTACTACAACAACATATACTCATACAATATGCAAGAAAAATCAACTCCTCGGTATATATGTCAAATATCTCCTAGCATGTAGACAGACCACATATAGGTTTGTGTCGACTTTTATGAAACATCTGTTAATGTAAATTGAATAAACAGTTATAGGGTAAATATAAACACAACAGCTATTAAGGACATAATGTAGCATAGGAACAATTTCAGCTGGAACATCTATAGTTATAATTAACAAGGTCACACAATGTTTCAATTCAGTTCTCATGCTTTGCTTTTCTAACATTGAATTCATAATGTTTACGCTATATTTTGTTGATCAGTTATCATATATATGTGTATCTATACCGTTAGACTTGCCACGTGAGCAGTCTGACTAAAATCGACGGTTTTCCGTGGAATACAAAATGCAAAATAGTGCATCTACCGGGATACGAACTCATATCAGTCGTAGGTTCCACGCCAAACCGTCTGATTACAGCCCGTAGACTCGCGTGTTCGAGCGCAATTCAAGTAGCCAATCAAAAGATGTCCAACAAATGCTTTCGGTGCGAGAAGCTAGGGGCAGATAACTCCAAACAGCTATCCTTTTGGCTGTTCCGAATGCTTTCAAAACAGCGACCGTTTAAATACTATGATGTGATTGGTCAGCTATTTGACTGGGCTTTGGCTGCGTTAAACTGGTTCGGAACACACGCCTATACGGGATGTTCTCAGACCTTGTGGCGAGGAATCTACAGAACCTGTTCGTATCCCGGTAGATATATTATTTTGCAAATTTTATTCCTCGGAACAAGGTCGATTTTAATCAGACTGGCCACGTGAGCTATCTGAACTTATTCACAGCTTATAAATATTATAATCATGATAGTGATGTAGTAATTGCAAATATGTCAGACCTTTAAAAGCCATTTTTATGTACAAAATAAGCCAAACAAGTGATCAATAACGAACACTTTATGAAATCCTACAATCAATTTTCGCTTCATATTGTTCCAATGTATTAAATAAGCTGCAAAAATGTGAACTGACTGTGTTACTGTGTCCATATAAATAGTGAAAATTCAAACCTGAGCAATATACACTCTCTGCAGATGAATTATCAAACTATTCAACATGCCAAGTCGTTAGTACTCGATATAACAACATTTCAAGGACAAAAAATTTCTGATAATACTTTGCTGCCATGTGATTATCTCCATGGCGTAATGTCCTGACTGTCTGCACACATCATCCTTGGGACCTTCCATCAGGAAAAGTTGTACTCAATTATGTTTATTGGTTATATGACCTATAGATTATACCACCAATCCAAATTTGTCATATAGAAAGTCTGCTATAGATTTCCAACATAACGTCTGACTAATGCTCGTTCGCAAGCAGTGACACATAGTCCACTTTTGATAAAAATGACCTGTTTATTTTAATTTTTATCAACCGTCAGTACTTCTCAATAAGAAAATACCATTCATAAAGTTTGACACATATATATCACATGAATCACAATATACAATTATATAACAAGAAAAGCCTTTAAAAAGGCAAGCTTGGGGGGCAACTGAGTAGATAAAGTGAAAGAGGTGGTGATTTTTGGTGAATATCGGTGTTGATGTACAGGTCAGGTGAGGTGAATTGGGGTTTTAACGCCGCTTTCAAGAGTATTTCACTTATATCACGGCTGCTAGTATTACGGCAGGGAGAAATTCGGCAATGACATGTGGCTATGAATTGCAGTGAAACCTGTGAGCATTGGCTGGAACTAGCAAACCATTGGTGGAACCAAAACCTTACTGCGGTTAGAAAACGTGTTCTCTGCTACAGACAAAGTTGGCGGGATTCGAACCACGGAGCTCTTGATCTGAAGCCGATCGCGCTAACCACTGCGCTGTCCCGCCTCCTCCATGTACAGGCGGTTGGACAATGCATGATAAGAGTCTTGCCTGGGTGTTTGCTGGTCTAGTGGGAGACTGTCAGTACTGTTTCATAATAAGGTCTACCATTACAATAAACCCATGAATGATTTCTTGTAGAACTTGATAACATGAATACCAAGTAGCTTGGTACACACAATAATAATCCAGAAGGGACATAACATGCGCGCTCAGCGTTTACGTTATTGAACATGCTCCCTTAACACTAGGAAACAACTCAGGACTCTAGGAAAAGTAGGTCAGTTATTATCAAAATGGATTGTGGTTTCCGATTTTGGAATGCAAAATCATAAACTGAATTAGTACAAAAGCGCTCAATAAATTTATTAAAGTTTCTGATGGCAAAATAAGGAGAAATTCTGTTGAAATGACAAATACAGAAAAATCAAATTCCACATTTGTTTGTGCCAATTATTTTGGATTACCCACAGTGTCACGTGGGTCATAAATTGCTACAGCTTTGTTCATTGGTCATTAGATTTGTAAAGATACAAAGACAACGTATGTCATTGGCTGAAAGTTGTTCAGAAAATTCCAACTGTAACATAGCGTCAAAAATCAACCGATTATAACTTGGGGGGCGTGTGCGCCCCCCAAGCAATAACCGATAACATGTGCACATATAACTTTTGCCTAGTAACCATTGTTTCAGTGCTTCCAGTAGTTCGTGGTCTTTGCCGTCATAAAACAATTGTTCGTGCCATCACTTTAGCTTGCCGTTGCAAGAGAAGTTTGTCGACTACAGGTCATTTTAAAAAATAATTTAATAGAATGGTTAATAAAGAAATTATTACACTCAAAATGGTGCCATATGACTTTTACGAAACTCGTGCAAATTTGTGTATAACGCTAATATCAATGGTTATGGTAACTTCTTAAAAAAGCTTAATTCTAATATGAATACACATCTATTAAATGATTCCTATTATGACTTGGCCCTAATTTCGCCTCAATTCTACTTAGAGTCCTTACCATAGTTAATTGAGTGTCTGTGAACTCAATCTAAGGGACTCTGTGGGCCCTGGTAATACAAGTTAGTGATGACCCACATTATTAAAATACATCCATTGATAAGATCCAGGCCATCTAACAGTCTAAGACCAACACGTATTTACTCATGGAGAGTCATACATATTTCACCATGGGTTCTTGGAGTATAACGAATATATTCCCTTAAAACAATGTCAAAATGAATAGATAACAAAATCCACATCTAATAACAAAGTTACAACGTAATACATGCAATATTACATGGTTTACAACGAATATTTTGTATCGTCACAGACATTTACCAAAGTCTGGAACCACCATGGAACCGTGCGTTATAGAACAAACTGATACACATACAGCACATATATGTTCATATTGAGAGGAATTCAGTGCAATATGATTATAATTTATACCTCCATGGAAAATATTTGGTCGGAGTAAATCCCAGCCGACGATTTTAGGAGTCGAATAGCATCTTTTTCGTCCAGTTCGGACATCAACATTAGCGTCGTAGCGACCTCTGTTGGCGAGTACATGCTGAACCTAGGGATCGATCCTTGAAGACAAACAGAAGGGAGAAATCATTGTAGCGATCATGCTGTTAGTGTGATAAGGGCGAAAACTAGGTATACATTTATATAATTGCAATTTGTATAATTGCGATGAGTTTAGTAAAAATTAGAAGTAGTTCATAATGTTATCTATAATTAGACAAAGTTGTTGAGAGACCTTGAGCTAAATCATAACGTTATGTTTACTGTAATAAGAAATAATAAAATAGATATATAGGTATGCTTACTATGATAGCAAATTATTGAAAGAGACACACCAAGGTCAGGCTATTGTTACATGGTTTGATGTTGTAATTATATTGTTGTAAATTGTTTTTACCTAAATTGGTTAAGGAAATAAATATGTTGAATTAATAATAACAACTAGTAGTTTCACATATGAAGAAACAATTAGACGTGAGATAAATATGTTAACGTTAGTGTGTCCATATAAACACTTATTAGTGTATAAAGTATTATATATATTATATTGAATATTAGCGTATTAATATGTGTATAAGTTGCAGTAGCAGTAGTATGATGACGGGAAAGAGGAATAGTAGTAGTAGTAGTAGTAGTGGTGGTAGTAGTAGTAGTGGTAGTAGTAGTGATCGTAGTAGTAGTAGCAGCAGTCGTAGTAGAGGTGGTAGTAGCAACAGTCGCAGTAGTAGTAGTAGTACTTCAAATAGAGTACGTGTAGTAGTAGTAGAAGTAGTAGCAGTAGCAGTAGCAGTAGTTTTACTAGTAGCATTATTATTATTATTATTATTAGTAGTAGTAGTAGTGGTTGTAGTAGTAGTTGTAGTAGTAGTAGTAGTAGTAGTACTGTAGTAGAATCAGTAGCAGCAGAAGAATAAGCTCTACTGAAGAACCGTAACACCAACAGTACACTGACAAGTGGATAAAGATATATGCTTGTGGCAGTAGTGGATGTTATTGAAGCAGTCGAAGTAATAGTGTTTTAAGAATACTAGAATACATTATGATACAAGAATCAGCTTTAATATGCTGTAGAACATATGATAACATCTATGCACATTGCTTGCGAAAACATGTCAGGAAGATATGAGTTTCCGAAGAACTATTACTATTGCTCTTATTACAAGACAGCGTACTCGTGCCCTAGCTTTATGTGTTGTGTTGTAAGAGTAATACAGAATATGTAAAAAAAACTTTCTCTTTGCATACTTTACTTTGAATCCTATTTGTTTGAAAAATTGCAAAAATTTATCCACACACGTGTCATGTAGTATTTTTAAAAATCAGTTGCTCAACTGAGATCGTATATAAGTTGGAGACACCAACCAAGACTTGGAATAGAGAATAGAAATCTAGCAGCATGGGCTACCATTCTTTCTTAATTAGACACTGATAAGATTCTTCCTTTTGATCCTATTACTTCTAGAAAAGCATCTTAGCACACGTAAGGGATGGCAGATAGAGTATTGGTCACACTTGAAAGCTGTATCAGCTCTAACACGATGTATATGACACACTTGTTGGGTAGCGCAGGAAGGGATTTTCTAGAGAAGAGGAAAGCCTAGTTTGTGAAGATATGATGGGTGTTTAAACAACCTGATCGGATTTTCGTTTTCAAGTATGTGTGTACAGCAGTAAATAATAAAATATAAAACAATGGTGGATATTTACAATAGTCATAACGACAATTTGCGAGGGTTACAATTAATATTAGTCAATGAAAGGGAGATTAGGGTTACCAGTTCTGAGGAAATCCCATGAAGTCGAGAATAATTATGTGGGAATAATCACTGGATTTAGAAAGGATGAACAGGATTAATTAGCTGGCTTATTATCGCCAATATGCCATGCTTAAAACGGTATAACAACCTATAGCGAAAAGTAGCTAATATGTATTGAGGAATTTGAATACCCCTAAATATTTTTCATACCTACCGGTATACTACCGGCTTCTAGAAGGCCTCTCAGTTGATGTGAAAGTATTTTTCAAACCGCATCTTTGTTGTGTAGAATCATTTTTATCACCGAGTAAAACAATGATAATTACATCTCATTGAATTTGGAAAAAAGACATGTAGCTGAAATTATATTATTATATGTGAATAAATCTGACACGAATTCTGTTGAAACGGTTTGAAACATTATCATTATCATTATCATTATCATTATTATTTGAAACATATTATATATAAAAAATTCATATAAGTTTATTTCCGACCGTTTTCACAACATAGTGTTCATCAGGGAAACTTATACATTGTGTTCAAAAAATCTAAAACATAAACCATGAACTTTTAACTTTTACGCATTCATTGTAATAAAGAAGTTGACTATCCATAGATTCTGGTCTTCCTTAAGTTTATATATTTATTGACACGGATAACGGATTTAAAAAAAAAAACGTTGTGATGATGCTTATGAATAACTTGATAACAGAGAACATATTTCAATTCTTACAACGAGGGTACTCCCGGATGTTTCATTAGATGCGCGAATTTGGGTTAAACGTATTTTTAATTAAGTAATGGATTGGCAAACACGCCTAGATGGCTTATGTAAATGCCGCTCCACAATGCATGTAAGGTTCACATTTATACATGATGATTGCACAAAAAAATATTATGGATTTGTTTCATGAAATTTACGCGAATTCGGGGAGTTAAATTGCGTCATATACAGCTGGGTACCGAAAGTTTGTTCACCTACTTTTGTATTTCAGTGCAAATATCATGTAATTTGACAGGTCTTTGAAGCATCGTATTAACGCGAAAATTATCCGATCACTTTGCATTTTTGTATTGCAAGAAGACAGTTGAGTGTTCCATAAAAGCATCTGATTTGATGCCTCATAGTAAATAGTTACAGTTTTGGCAGCTCTTTAAGGTGACTAGGGGTCAATCTTGCTAAAACTACAGTTTTTATTTTCTTCTGTGAAATATTCAGTAAATGATCAAATGGGTCAAACATACTACATTTATTTCCTGTTATATTCACACAATGTAAACTCACGTGCAAAAGAAACGTTCCATACAAAAAAACAAGATAGTTCATCCCATGAGCGATATATATACGACTGGAACAATTTACATGATAGATACACTAAGATACACATGTACGGTTTAGAAATTTAGTATGCAGCTGTATGTTGCAAAGCTAAATTAGACAAACTGTAGACGTAACATCACGATAATAATAATAAATGTTCATCTTACAAACTGACTCCACATCCATTTCTCAATGGCAACACTTTTTTTATTTGACGGCGTTCACTTGTCAAATCCATTTGATTTTAATAAATTAAAATTCCATTTCTAAATATATCTTATATGATGCCATCATTACATGAGTTTTAGATAGGATGGCAATATAGCATACTGAGGATGTCCTTTTTCAAGACCCCCCCTTGGATGCCAAGTGACAATACTTGTTGTGTAGGTACATAATATATACATAATAGAAAAGGGATGTGAGGGAATTGAGACTTCTTGATAAAGGACGCAGTTAGATGGTCCTTAACAATGCAAGAGAATCAACGTTACCATACATGAAGAAGCCCTTCTAAGCTTCCAAAGATGTAGTCAATAACGGATACTAAACGATTTTCAACGTAAAAGTATTTTCATTTAAACGTGTTCAAAATTGATATAAAAAGGCCTACCGATTGGTACCAAAAGCAGAAAATCATTAACGAGTTTGATAAAAATGGTATTCCCCGGAAGGGATCGAGTTTATACCTGTTCAGACCTGACTCAAGCATGACCCAAGCATGCAAGACCAAGTTTTTCGTAACTGATAATTTCGATGCTATTAATATTTGTGTTTCTAGCTCAACTTGGCAATTATTTCCAAGTAAACACCAGACATGTCCTCGTTACTGTCATGTTGCATATTCATCGGATAATATCACTTTTCAATATATTAATTGGCAAATATTTAGCTAACACGACTTGCCAGCTTAAGTTTTGTACTGTAAATGTTCAAAATAGATTTCCTTGCACATTTAAAAAAAAGTATTCAGGGAAAGATAGACTTACATTCCATCGGTATTTCATACCCGTGAAACATTGTAAGGTCTTTCTGTTTGAATTGAAAATATGTTTTTGAATTAAATTCTTTCCCAAACTTTAAAACCTTCTTATTATACTTTTCTCTCATAACTTCGTTGAGTAAGTGCTTTATGTTTATTTAAATGCATCTTCACAAACGTTACCGGTTTGGTATTTATAATATGTAAAAGTTCGTGTTTTCAAGGTAAACATGAAATCAAGATGAAAAATGTCTTAGATATTAACAGTTATTCTAGTTAAAGGTGACGGAAGTGATGTCATTGATATGTTGGAAGATATAGTAGAAATACACTGAGGCAAATACACAATGGATTGAAAGATAAAACTCAAACTAGATGTCTTTGATTTGCACTCAGCCAGGGGAGCGTTCAGGAGGATATGGCTTGTATGTCATTTGAGTGATTTTCTCTCAATGATACTCCTTATTCATGGCTGTCTTCAATTCTCACTAGTGTTTTTACTGTAGGCCTACAGTGACACTGACATGTCAACTTGAAGAAGAAATAAAAGTTTTGGAAACATTATTATTACAGTCAAAACACATTCCATTGGCTGTAAGGCTAAAATCAGCAAGAACATATGAACAAATTACTGTCTAATTGAGATGGTACCAGGTGTTTGCGAAATAGTAATCATGTAGTGCTGTAATAACACACACTAATGGGAAACTCAACACAAATGTCAAAATAGGGTTGCATCACACATTGCGTACTGAGTGTTTTGTTTTATTTACTATGTACTTCTGGACGACCGACATAAGATTGTGTAAAGACATGATGAAACCTTTTTACTGTTTAACACTGATGAAAATGTTGCTGCCGATTGCCGTGACGTCACAATGTCTGTATACTAATTACAAGTGAGTGTCAGTTCAACGACTGTTTTTGCAATTTAGCTTGATTTAAATCTGCGAGCAATAAGTACAAATCTTAAGTTGGACCCCTTTTATACCATATTGATTAAACTAGTGAATAATATCGGCATCTAGCCACCGACTAGCTTCAAACATATGGTGCTTAGATTAGTATTCTCTTTAAACATTATATCTGAATCGCGACGAACTGCTGGTGTGTATAGTTCCTAATACTTTCAATATGACTACATTCTTTATTTCCAAGAACTCGAATTTATTTTATGTAAAATGTTAGCTTTAACCATCGCGATGACAAGCATAATAAATAACATAACCTGTCTATCACATGATCTTAATACAAAATACAGATATTTATAAATTTATTTCATCATCAAAAGGATTTATCTTAAAAAAATGATACACAGGAAGGCGTGGTAACAGTATATTGATTTACAACATGAGTAATGTGGATTTTAGAAGGCCTCCAAATGAAATATTGACGAGTATATTCTTGTCAATCCTATTACTTCTGGATGAGCGTCTCAGCACACCGTAGGGCGTAGACGTGATACCAGGTTGCGTATTCGATAATTAGTAGTTTCATTATGAGAAGATGAAATCAATATATCAGTGTATGAAAATAACTGTAACATATACATACCTGATGAGATCGGAATGTGATGTGGCGTAGCACAACGTAATATATGCAGAATACAACATCCACATTTCTATCTTTGATCATGGTTATACTTTCTTAACAACAGCTCTTGACAACATCAAAATAATGCGCTGAATTAATTCCAAATTGTGTGCGTGTCTACTCAACTCAAATGACTCAATTCACTAATATTTAATTAATTACAGTCAAGAATTTACAAAATATTGGTCGTCATAGCAACTATGAGATTCTAAAATATTGAAAATTTGGTCGGGTATATGTCGAGGAGCTGTCATAAATAAATGTGTTTATTTCCTAAGAATAAACGAAGATCACATTATATATTTACATGGTCATGGACAACTACACTGACGGGCATAAAACAACTTTCCCTTGTATTATTTTCATTAACTTAGTTAAAATGACATATGATATTTTTACTTGGCAAGTATTATTTAGAGCACGGGGTCATATCTGGTGTATTATTACGACAAAACGCAACATTAGACACATTGTATGATGTATTATGCGAAAAGTTCGTAATTTGAGGGTATAAAGACCGTGACACGCATAAGAAGGACACCTGCAGTACAAGAAAAACACAAAAGAATGCCACGGTTAACAACAGAGCGAGAAAGGGTCATTGGAATGATGCAATTCGGAGCTAAAACTGGTCACGTTGCAAGAACGTTCGTTCAGCTGCTCCGTTGTAACTGTCCGGAATCTTCACCAACACTTCCAACAAACAGAGCAGACCTCAGATAGACCTCAGATAGACCTCACATAGACCTCAAACAGGCAGACCGCGGATTACGACGGCGCGGGAAGATCGGTACCCGAGGACGTTGCATTTTAGGAACCGCTTCCTGATGGCGACGTCATCAGCGGCAACATCATTGGGTCACCCCTCAGTCGATGGACTGTTGCTAGAAGACTCCTTGCCTTTGGTATCAAATCATTCCGACCATACCGGAGAACGATATTGACCATCAGACATCGGCAGCTGAGACTACGCTGGGCCACTCAAGTACGACGCTGGCAGCTTCGTTTTGCCATATGAAGAGCTGATGTAAGAGTGAGGGTTTATAGGCGGGCAGGTGAAAGAATGGCCATTTGCTGTATCTGGGAGTCGGAACCTTATGGCGGTTGGGTAATGTAATGTGGGGCGGCATTTGAGGCGACCAAAAAACTGATCTTGTCGTTGTGAATGATAATCTGACGTTACATCGACCAGGTACTGAGACCAGTTGTCCTACCAATTCTGCAACAACAACATGGAGTCCTCTTCCAACACGATAATGCTCCACCACATGTTGCATGTAGCCTAATACCATGGCCAACTCGATCTCCAGACCTATCACTGATTAAACATTTGTGGGATCACCTTGGCAGGCGAAAACCTTCCAATCAACCAACAGCAGATGGCTCAAGCTCTCATCTATAAATGGAGACGTGTCCCTGCTGACGTCATCAGACGCTTGACTACGTCAGCCCGAAGACGCGTCGTTGCCTCTATCAATGCCAGAGGTGGACACACTCGGTATTAGTGACTCAATTTGCTGCATTGTCAAGCTCCCAATATCGATACAATTTTCATGAAATCTACATTTTGATCCAATGTTCATTTGTCCATATCGTATGACAAATCAAATTGTTAAATTTTCCGATTATATGTCTTACAAATGCCTAAATGATAATTATTTGAGCAATGAAATTTGTTGTTTTTTATTTACCTAAAGCAAGGGAAAGGTTTGTTTTGCCCGTCAGTGTATATCAGACACTGTATAAGACATGATTTAAGTTTAGACAAGTACAGAGACAAATGTAATACGATATTTTTTCTTATTGATGTAGTCATACCAGGTATCATATTTGCTCCACTAAATAAAGCTATATCATCACCATCATCATCATCATCATCATCATCATCATCATCATCATCATCATCATCATCACCATCATCATAATCATCATCAATCATTTCCATTCTAACATACAATTCAATGTCTAATTTATAAAGTATATTACCGCAAAATGGTTTCGTTGGTTCTTATAGTCCTCACAGTGCAGCATCATGGGGCAGTTTGTGTATATATCAGCTCTGTATTCTGGATTGTCATACGTTAATCTATACATGCTATGTATACATAGCTGAGTGTGTACTTCTGGGTGTACATTTCTAGCCACATCATCTGGGGATGTGACAGGTTCAAGGACAGTATAACGTCACGTAACATTTCTAAGTAAATAATATTTTCTCGCCGTGTTCAGAAGACAAGCACTTATGCATTCTGAATTATTTAATGGTTCAATGTTCAATGTTCAATGAGAGAAATGCACAGAATAGCATCTTTGTTGTTAAGTGGCAGCGAGTGTTTCACAACCGCCCAGGACACACTGGTCTGCATTTATCAATATTACATACATGTGTACAAATTGCCTATAACAGAGCTTCTAGAGCTTACTTTGCTACTGTAATACCTTGAATACAATGTGGAAAATAAACTTGAATTGATTCAGTTAAATTAATATCTTTACCATGTATTTCAAGCAACATTTGACACCCACATATAACTGGTTGGTAACATCATCCGCTTCCATTATGTTGATTGATGATAGTGGATTTAGATCGTTGCCATTCAAGCCAAGTGATCTCAATGAATTTACAGTTTGTCTAGCTTTTTGATAACCAGTACAGATCCTATCTCTACATGAATCTGGTTTATATTATAGTTTTGTGCTTCTAGTTGATTAATATAAACTTTCAGAAATTTCGGAATATGCAAAACCTAAATTCTAGCCTAAAGCATTTGCTCGACTAATCTTATCTATGGTAATTACCCTTTGTTTCAAATGGAAATGATATTCACCTAAAATATCCTTTATTTAAATCACTGTTCTTTCTTCTTTCTGTTCTAAACGTACAAAAATGCCCATTGCCTGGAATACTAACTTAGCAAGAACACAATCAAATGGGTAACCTATTTTTAAAGGGACACCGCGTCGAGGATAAATATGAGATCAGATTTATCTACCTATTCTGATTAACGTGTCTGGTAACGAGTCACAGACCCCCAATTTCAGACAATTGAAGTAATTAGTAATAAAAACTACTGCATGTAAACATTGAAGCGAAGCGTAACTCGTTAACAGACACGTTAATCAGCATAGGTAGATAAATGTGATCTCATTTTTATCCTCGACGCGGTGTCCCTTGTTCAACTTGTTCAGCTTATTCAGCACAGTTGAGCGTCATAAAGTGCGTCATTCGCAACCTTAAATGCTTTGACACTACGTGATTTGAAAAATGTATGACATTGATGTAGAAACTTACCAAATGGAACATCTTGTTTATTGTGGTTCTTTGATATCAAGAAGAATGTACTATGTACATATTGTACATATACATATGGTAAAAACATTGCTAAATTGCTAAAACAAACCTGTCCAAAGTGGAGTCTGGCATCCATCTTAGTTCCTTTAATTGTTTTGATAAAAATAATAAATGCATGCAGCGTAAAACAAAATGGCAAAAACACTACCACTTTTACTAATCAAAACCCTTTAAGACTTGATATTCATGATTATGCGTCATCATTTTATTTTTATCTGAAACTTGGGCGATCAGGATGAAAGTATTTAATGGAGGGTGGTGTTCACTCGTGCATGTTGTAAAGCTGAAACTCAGCTACCGCTAAAAACTAAAATCATCTGAAATATTGATTGATAACTACGCAGTAACTGAAGAAATGTTGACTTTGTCAAAAACATTTGAGACGATCCATTTGGAAAGGTCTCGGTGGGTTTATGGTATGTGAACACTACTTCAGTAGCGTGTATTGACATTGCAGATATTGATTTGTAAGGAACAATATGATTACAGAGTCAAGTTATTTTAGCATGGGATATTGATGATGTTATCTCTCTGGAAGACACTTCAGATTAATACGTGGGTTGCATATATCAGCCTGTTATAAACGGACACTAAATTACCGTCATTTTAAATTCAAAGAAATATTACACTTGTCTGTTACATAAAAATAAAAGCAAATCAATCACATTAAAAAAGTCTAAAAAAAATTCAATAAACGTAAATGAGATCTCATGGACTTTTTTGGTTTTATGTACAGATTTTGAATTTGAACTACCCCCATCCCCTTGCAGGTTTATTAGACGCTTGTGTATTCCACATCAATTGACATATCTTCGCTCAAATGATCAGATGTATCATTCATAGGCATTTCAGGGTGGTACTTAGTATTATCCTTTAAACTTAAACGAAAATAAAAATTAGTAAATATTTTTAGGAGACAAATATTTACTATGTAAACATACAAAATGAAAATGTTACTAGCACTGTCATTACATATAGGGACATGTTCACACTCTTTCAACCACAGGGGTTCCTATATCTGTGTTTTTCGTTAATATCCTATCTATTATAATCTCTTTTACACAGCAGTAACAATTCGTTTTAAGAATATAGCTGAATATGATAATAAAATATAATGTAAAAGTACTAATAAAAGCCATAATATTTCCTACGGCAAGATACTATTTTCATCATGACATCCCGTGATAGAGGAGTCGAACTATAATCTAGAATCATAAAACCAACATTTTGGTCTCATTGCTTTCCAAAAGTGGCAGTAAAGCTGGATTTCGGTTTAAGCTCAACAGTCATTGCCAAAATATCTCCCTCTAGGGTAATGATAAATAACCACAACGCCCCCATGTTTTAATGTTGGTAGAAGCAGAAGCGAGGAATATACAACTCCTTAGTGACTAATTTAGTAACCATTGTATGGTATTGGCATGGGTATACTGTTCTATCTTTTTAAAAAAAAGAGTTCAACATTCCAAAATCTACTGTCTGTCCGCTCCTGTATTGTTTAGAGCGCAGCATTATCTAAATTGCTTGACGATATAGAAATAACGATATAGAACAAGTGATACTTGACCAATGGTGTCGTAGAGCAACTATTCAATTCCGATATAACTACTCTCGTAGGATATTAAGGTCAGTAATCCCCAAATATCACCATGATTAAACTAGATATGAAGAACAGCACGGGGTTAACATTCAATGTCTAATCTTCATTCCAGTTCAGGCAACTGCACTTCATCCCATTCAGATTATTTAATACGCATCACTTATGGTTATGGCCCAATAAATAATGTTCTATTCAAGCCTTCCCTTTGCATTTCAAGAAAATTCTTAAGCTAATTATAAGCTTAACATCAAATTGAAAATTATTACCGATTATTTTTGTATTCCCGGATGACGCTAGTTACTAGTGGTATAAAATTCAAACTGTAAATAATTTATGTTATGGTAGAGCATTGGCGCATTAATCAAATAACACGAGGCCTTAGGGACACAAGAGGTGGAAACCAATATTCATGTGGTCTACCTTTTACATCATAAATGGTAATAAAATGTCATGAGGTTAGGCTGATTTGGAATACATTTTGGCAATGAAAAGGTTGAATATTAATTGACATGCGTGTCAGGGTGCAATAACTGAGTTTGCCAATCATTCAGTTTATTTAATGGACTGACAATAGATAATGTAAGAAAATGCTAATATCTAAAACCAAAACGTATATAAACACACAAAAATAGAGAATACCTTTCCACATAAGATAAAAAGACGTTAAGAGGTTGGAGTTTCATAAAACGGTTGTGATTTTGGCTGTAAAATTATTATTGTTGATCATGTTCTTTTCATCAGAATCGGAGATTGATTAAATAAAACACTGTCGTCAATAATCTGAATTTTATCCATCAAGTTTAGCTTTTCCCCATCAAGAAAATGGACAGGCTATTTTGTGATACATCGATGTGTCGTTGTTCGTTGTCCTCGTGGAAGTTTAAACCTATATGACATTTCTCTTGGCTACTTTTTCCTAAGGTGTAGACGTGTTATCATAATGGAAGGTCACTAAAAGCATTGTTCCTGGAAGTGAGACCATAGACGCCATGTCACACCTCGAGGTGTTGTAGAGCGAAAACCTTACATGCCACATATGTCATGGAATGCCACATGAAGTGTTGCATAAAAGTGTTGCCTTTTGAAAATGTCAATTATTGGTCAGGAACACTTAGTCCAAAGTTCAAAGAACAAAATAACAAAACGACAGATAAGTTCTTTCATCAGCTGTGGTTTCAGCTTTTTCCAAAAAATGAAACGTATGTTCATCATTTTGGTCTTCACATCAATCAGAGACTTTATGACGTGGATATCATATATTTGTCCTGATTGTGGCATTTATTGACTTAAACTGCCGCAATCTTGTATTTATTACACTATTAATGATAATTTATGTCTTAACGTATTGTTAGTCTAATTAGGTTTATAATTGAAGACGTCACAAGCTTCTGTAAAGAAAAAAAATCCTGGAAAACAGAGTTGATTAACTAAGGTATTTTATTTTAAATCTGACACTGTCTTTGCATGGTGTTTTTATCATAACAAGTGACCGGAAGTCCGTCGTGTTATATATTGACATACATGAATGAAAGAGATAGTATGTACAATATTTTGTGTTTGTTGGTGTTGTTTTTGTTGTTGTTTTTGTTGTGGAAACGCCTTACGAGGAGATAATTCCCATATTTCAGTATTTATATTGATATTATACACATTTGGATTGAGGCAATATGTAGTATTTAAACCATGCATTAAATATCATTATTGATAATAAATTCACATATTACGCTTACCCCTTAAATCGTTTCTGATGTAACGCTCCGGTCCTTTTTTAACTGAAGTACAAAAGAAGGCTTACACCTCAGTTTGGTTCGATTACTTCAATATTTTAAAAGATATGAGATGCATTTCATCATGGCACGATACAATAACACTTTTCAGCAGTAGTTCGAATGAATTACATTGGTGACTGATGGATCGATTACATTAAAATACAACGTCGAAAACATGAAATATTTGTAATTTAAATTCAAACATATGATAAAACCAACTGAGGTGTAAACTTTCTTTTGTACTTCAGTTTAGTAATACGTTAGTCCTCGGAATCACAGTAAACATTTACAAATAGCAAATGATGACACTTTTCATTAGATAGTTCGAATGAAATAAAACCCAGGATAAACGCGATGAGAACAGCGTACATTGTGCTAATCAGTATGACGGGTAACATGAGAACAGGGACACTCAGTCTTGTTCATAATTAAGTCTTCAAAACATAGCCATTAAGACCTATTGTTATAATCCAGGACAATTATTATTTGCACCAGATTTATGTTCACGTTTCTGACAACAAGGGTCAGCTGATTTGGATAACATTTTCAGGCATTGTAGCTTGTACAAAAACTAGTTCATTCGTCTTCTTCGTGCTATATGACGGGCAATTTTAAATAGGCTTCAAAAAGGTCATGTTTATCCAAGTTTGAAGGGTTGTTACACCTAATAACTAAACACTAAATCCAAATGTGATTTACACAAGATTTTCCAAGAGCAACAGCTCTTATGTTACATGTTGTTATCAAAAACTTCATACATGAAACATCGTGTACAAGTCAAATGATACGTGTCTTCCCAACCTTTCGAGGGGTACTGTCTTTGAAGAATTTGTCAGCGAAAACTAAGATAACAACATGGTTGACAGCTCTTTGTAAAACAAAGAAACCGATTACGTATTGGGGATTTAATCAAGCCCGAAGTTTTGACGCGTCAATCTAAATATTAAAATTATGAAGTTATACGTCTCCTTAAAAGGATTAATTTTACATTTGAATGGTTGAATTTTTAAAAAGCAATTAATTGGCAAATTGCCCGATATGATGATCCTATAAAAATAAATATTAATGCAATTAAATGTTAAAATACATGCTTTTGATATTAACTGAATGTCAATCTGACAAATTATTTCCCGCTTTGAATGAGAATGTGCTTTCTCAATAGGAAATAATTGGATTGGATTGGAAACGTTATATAGCTGCATCCCGAAAGTTTGTTCACATACGTATGTCTCTGAGTGCAAACATAATGTATTTTGAATTTTGTCTGCATGCCAATTGCGTTGCTTCAGCTGTGCTGACAAATGATCATCATCTGGATCATTCTTCTGGAATCAAATGTGCATTGTCGAGTTACAGTCCATATGTTGTGTATAGAAAACTAAAACATGACTAATGTTTGACATTGTTGATCAGGTATTGGAGATTTTACCGAGAAAAATAAAACCGGAAGCTTTCGAAATTTTGACCCCTGGCCAAAACGGTGAGGTATGAAATTAGAATATGATATGGTGTAGTCCATCGTCGACTCTAAATTGAAATCACAAATACAAACGCTTTCGTTTTGCTATAATACGACGCCTCAACGACATCACAACTTACATGATTCGAGATACACCAGTAAGTAAACAAACTTTCGTGATGCAGCTGTTAACTAATTTCAAATTTGTATGAAATGTCCTCTTTCACGAACATCTCTTTAGGTAGTGGTATATATATTTGAGCACAGGTGAAGTTTAGCGCAAATATAATGCGCAACAGAGATGAACGACCCGTTTTCCCTATGTTCGAACGTTCGCAAATAGGCAAAACTGGTCGTTCATCTCTGTTGACGACATATTTGCGCTAAACTTTACCTATGATTTGAGTAAAAAGTTTTATTTCATTCAATCAATTAATTACACCGTATTGAATATATTCAGTCTTTGAATGAAATTTTAGACTTTTTAAAAGTAATTTAACGTTTGAAAAATTACTGGTATTTATTTAGATGGAAGTTTTATATTTGATTGCCTATTCTTCATCTTAATGACTTATAACAAAGTAATCCTGACAGTAATAACGATATGGTGTATTTTAACTCAAAGATAAAACCCATTTCACATTCACGCGATGCTTCCACACATTTAATGGAGACCTTTGAGAAATGAGATCTCCATTTAAACAGAAAAAATAAATCTTACAAGATTACATTCAATCATGTTTAAAGTCTAAGGTTTCTTTCAGGAATAAAAAAATGCAGAATCAGTCAGTGTCAAATAGGACCAGTTTCATTTCCTTAAACATGCAAATACGACCTTTGGGTCTTTTTATGTAGCGCTGAGAGACAGTAAGTCACATTGACACCAACAGACAAGAATCATTAGGATAGCAACTATAAGAATATTTTTTCAGACCAGAATATTTCTAGTATACTATATGGAAACATTAGACATCACATTCGAATTGTTTTACTTTTATTTTGAATCAGAATCTTTGTTTATTTTTAGTAATTTATAGTGGAATATATTATACTTTTATAGAAGAATGCTGTTGTATTGAGATGTTGTATATCTTGTTGATTCCTTTGTATACCGTAGTATACATCATACTGATTGTTTATGTCACGAAACAAATATTAACTATTTTGCAATCGTACCAAAAAAGCTTCGAATACATATAAATTCTTCTTCAGGACAAGTTCAGTATACCAGTTAAATATATTAAAACTATATCTGTTATATTTATAATGAATTGATCAATAAGTTCCAAGTATGTTTTTTTTAATCCAAAGGGAAATCAGTATTTGATTTGATTTGTTGTATACCGTTTACAATAAAATGAATGGTAGCGAAAAGAAAAACTTGATGACCAAGACCATAAGAGCACGATTGCTTGTTATCGATAGAAGAGCGATATCCAAACCAACTTGAGCTTCCTCCCTTTCCTAATTAGCAGCTGGCATGACATGCTACTGTAAATCCTCTTACTTCTTGAAAAGCGTCTTAGCACACATTTGGGACGACAGCTAGCGCAGTGTATGTTATGTATATGAAGAACGGCGTCTTCGAGCTAATCAAAAGAAAGAGTAAACATTGGCTTCTCTCCACGCAGGACCTATGGAAACATTAACACTGCCGATCTCGAGCAGGGATGTTTAGAAATGTACAGTGTACATTCGAGAACCTATACACAATTTATCTTATCCATGTAATCGTTTCGTTCAAATACCAAACTGCTCCAACTCCAAATTGTTGCTTGACAAGAATGTGTTACTAAGCCTATACTGAAAATAGAATGTGTGAAAACATATTAAAACATCAAACCAATGAAAACATAATACAGGTTTATCCTGTTTATGTAAAACGGATTCCATTTGAAGTGAATGGTGATGCAAATGGATTCAGAGTTCGACTAGAGTTATCGCCTTTCTGTACCACGGGAGAAATCAAAGGCGCAAAGGTCGCTTCTGCATGGTTACAGAATTAGCTGCATTTCATTTCACATTGACATGTGCAAGTGCTTGTACACACTTCAACGAGGCCTTTGAGAAAAAGACTTTCTGGAGAGGAGAAGATAATTACCCCGTCAGACTCACTTACATTAAATCCAAGTAAACATTATTGAAGCAGTAAGGCTGATTCCCATTGTTTTAAAGAACGGGGAGGAAATTAATTAAATTGACTTTAGCTATTCTCTAGCTATTGTAATAATTAAAAGTATTAAAATTTTAACTGTAAAAGTCCCAATTGTGGATGCGTATATGAAGTCATGTACATCAAGTCCTACAACTGAGAGAGAACGCATGAATGAGTGTATGCACTCTTGTATTTACCAACTCGTGTTTATATTGCAAATTCTCATTGTATAACATATTCATGCATTGTAACCCCCGTGATAGAGTTTCCTCACAACTGTTAGCATGGCTTCTCTGTTATTCATTTTTGTGTGAAAAGAACATCTTTTCATCTTTAATGACGTCATAATGCCATAGAGGGATGAAAACCCAAATATATATTTATGGACGCTTCACCGAATTTATGTATGCCTGTTACTGGATTGCCAAAATCTCATGACTAAAAAATCCATTTAAATATGGCCCATGGCCTTATATACTGAAATAAAATGTCTGTCTGTATAAATGTACCCCATCTTGTTATATCCGACATTCCACCTGATAAAGGACTAAGCATATACACCGAAACATTATGTATGATCACATTACAGTAATTATCATACAAGAGATCTTGATTTTCTTGTATGTCTTCCTCTCTAAATTACCCCCAAACACTGTAAAATATTAATAATTCGCATCGGAGCATTGCTGATACAAGATGCTCTCAAGAAGGGTGGTATAGATCGTGATCGTATTATTATTATTCTTTTAATGAATGATCACATTTTATGCTGTTTACGATTAAGGACAACATGTGATCAAGCTTATTCTGCCTAACAATGAAAATGCAGCTATCTATTATCCTTGTTTTGTATGTGAAGCCACTGTGATGTATTGGTTTACAAATGGAGGAAAGCTTTATCTGCACCTTAAATGGATATACATTAAATGTAAAACATCGTGAATTAACCGTCATGGTTGAATTACTCTTAAAGATCATGAATATTTATATGCACATACTATTATTATACGTAAGTTACATAATCTTAATTTACCGAGGACCACTAATATTAAAAAAACGGTACATGATACAATTATAGTGTATACAGTCGTGACGCGGACTATAACATAAAGACAGCCTTTTGGATAAGTACGCTAAGGTACTATATGCACTTAATATGCACAGTCATGTATCGAGATGTGTTAGTATATCAACATTAATATAACTATTGTAGTATCGCAATTTAAAAGCGAATGTGACTTAAAAATAACGAAATAAAAAAAAAAGAACAGGTAATGTTTTTTTTTTATCAACATGTGTAAAAAGCGATATTGTTGTTTTTTGAGAAGGAGCTCGAAACTTTTTTTTCACATTGTCCTACCTAGAAAACTGCATTAAGAACAAAGTATTGCTTCTTTTTCTGCTCCTTTTTTAAGAACAAATACATTATTTGCTCGAGATGATATGTTATGTCAAATATTTTTTTAAAGAAAACAGTCCTCATTCTTTCATCCACAAAAATCTTGCATAATAGTTGTGGTAAATATGTTTGATCAATAAAAAGGTAAACGTTTTGAATACAAAAGAGTACTTTGTTATAAAGTGGACACCGATAAGACACATTTTTCTCTTACTGTATTTCATTATCTTCATGATTCACAACATTCCAACATGGTCAGACAATTTCATAATATGTAACATCCTTCAGGCAAGCTCGAACATGTATATCACATTTTCTCAAAAATACATTAAGATATCTATTTCTTAATTATGTCAGTTATGTCTTAATATATGTAGAGTTAAAATCCTTGTATAGATAGGTGTTCTTTAAAATACACTTTCTGCCGAGCTATTGCTTTTCTACTAAATGCCGTCCCAAATAGAAACTCAATTATTCTCAACATGAAGACACTGGGAACTTAAAACTCCGTTTAACGGAAATCTTGTAAAACAACATCGTTTGACCTTTCTTTGACTCTATCAAGGGTCTGACAAAGCTCGATATAACCAGACTTTATTTTACAGAATACTTTGAGGTAATGAACATTGAACTAAGTCTCTCTTTGAAGTCTTCATTTGTCTGCAGTTCGTTAGTGACCACTATGTGACGATGCAGCTGGTGCTCAGAACACACAACAATATAGCAACACTACCTTCATGGCAAATTACTTTATGTACAGCCGTGTTTTCAACTTGTGTCATGTATGCTTTTTTTTTTTTTTTAAAAAACAGCAATCGGTTCGTAAACTGTCTGATTTATGATTACTGATAACTGATTACCAATTAGTGATATTTGGTTTATTTGGTTTATCTCAATCCTGTTACATTTCTCCTTGACATAAAACCATTTACCTTCAGATAGATGCTATAAAATAGTCCAGCCATTTTCTCCTATAAACAACGGTAATAAAGGTCAGGTCCTATCAATAGGGCGGGACATGTTGCCACTTCATCTCTTTTTTCAGTGATTCCTTCATATTCGATTGGGCATGATGCTTAGGTCCATTAGACTCGTTACATGATATTTGATTTAGGTAATTATGTTATCAGCTTTATACTTATCATTAACTTATATAATAGTAATAATGTACTGCCTGAGGTTGTATGTGTCATCATATTCAAGATTGTTAGCACCGTCAGTGCTGTCAGTGCTATCTTTATTACTGCCATCATTGTTAATGCAATTGTCAGTGCCATTATTGTCAGTGTCATACTTGTCAGTGTCATCATTGTCAGTGATATCATTGTCAGTGTCATCATTGTCAGTGATATCATTGTCAGTTCCACCACTATAAGGGCGTCATTGTCAGTTCCGCAAATGTCAGTGTCATCATTGTCAGTGTCATCATTTTAAGTATAATCATCGTGATGTCATTGTCAGTTCTGTCATAATCAGTGCATCATTGCCAGTGACATAATCATCAGTGTATATTGTAAGTGTGAGTGTTATAAGTAACAACAGTTCCATCAGCCTCAGTGTTTCATTATCAAATACATTATCACTTTGACATTTTTGCATTTACTAACGTCAATAATTAGTCTAATGGGTCTCCTTGTTTCTTTTGACAATACTGTTATCAACGAGCTGATAATGAGTTTTAGTTATACCTCGATCTATCCAATGATGAATGAAAAACTATCATGATTAATTTATGATTTTATGGAGCGGTTAATGTTATCTGTATACAGATGTAAATATGATAAAACCAATCCTTTTGTCGTTATACTAATGTCATGAGTGTTATATATAGAAATGTTAGAAGCACTTCATTTAAGTGACTGTATAATATATAATGTGATAATATGACAATGTTAACCACACTAGTAAACTGTTTAATTGGAGTAATTCGAGCCATAACATAGAAAATGACTCCACTAATCCAAAGTGCTAAATCCAACATGCTAAACTAGGCCACTCATGATCGTGTTAATATGTCCTGATTAGAATAGCCACTGGCTAATTGGAACATACTTTGTTGACCATTACATTGAGGTTGTCGAAACAAGGATAAAACACGTATTTCAGAATTTGTTTGTTTGATTTAGAGTTTATATGCATAGCTCTTGCCTTCTTTTATCCAGACGTTGTAATCATAATTTTAAGACAAATTCATGTAGTTATGTTTTCGGGACAAGAAAGACAGATTATGAATAATAATATATTACCTGATGGCATATTACATACGAAATATATGCAATTTAGATAGTGAACATTGATATATTTGTGATCACAAACATTCAATGGTTCAATAACTTATAATTGAGGCAGTTACATAAATAATACATGAATAAAAAGGATAAATGAGATTATGTTATTATAATATTCAACCAACCATAGTTCAAGATAGATGTGAGATATAAAATTCCAAGATGTGAGGTATAACATTAAAAAAACGATTATGATTAAAAATCAGCAACGTAACTAAAGTAAGTATTTACAGAATTGGAGTTCAATTTAACCTTAGTAAATTTTGGTGAAACGAGCTCCTACCCGATATTTAGCATTGAATTAGAGATATCTACAGATCGTTCCCATATGGAATTTACCCCTAATCAAGTTGAACTGTCTGGAAGGTGTCACCTGAAACAGACCCGAACTAACAAGTGTTCACGTGGCTGTTTTATAAGTGACATGAGTCTGATTATAAGAAACATCAAACCACTGTACACTTGACTTAATACAGTGAAGCTCTGGACTCCAACTGTGCGTATTCCTCTGTGGCTGATCAATAAATAATTCGTATCAAAACATTGGTGCTGGAATTACACCCTTAAAAATTTGATTTCTGGGATGACCAAACCTATTGTCTATCATTTACGTCTCCGAAACTACGTCGGCGGAAGAAGTCCGCAGTTAATGTAGTCTATGAAAGTCGAGCCTACTGTATCATAATAGAATTCGGCGGTCACCATACTATAGCCAATGTCCCAAGTCCATCAATATTCCCCTCACTGATTATTATTATGAGTATAATGTATAGACCCGTTGACAAAACCAGTAATGGATGAATGCAGTCTGAGACGGCACCTCCGGAAGGACACAGAGGACACAAGCTCATTTTCCCAATTACTTCAATATACCTTAAACAGAAGGTGGAAACACCGTTAAATGAGTTAAATGGTTCGGTAATGAATATAAACGTATTAGCATAGTATACGTAAATTGAAAGATGGCGCGCTAATGGATTAGGTTGGGTTTTCTGGCTGACCGATCTGTGTTCCGTGTCCAACAGTAATCGTTCTTGGTTAGGATAGGTAACTAACCAATTGAAGTACAGCGAAGGTCAGTGGTCAGGTTAGCTGGACTCAATAACATCCTCCTATTAAGGGCCGATTGCAGTAGCGTTACGGCTACTATCGTTCTATCATAAACAAATTGGAAGAGTCGTTCTTACGCGGCTGTAGACCAAAAAGGAGCACAGGCTGACTTTTCTTCAGAAGCTTGGTTAGTTGACGTATTCCCACAAATATGCTTGGATAGGATACTCTCACTTTATCAAGGCAATCATAGTAGTGCTTATTTGGCAAATTTACTTTAAAAAGTTTAAAAATGAAACTTCAAGTAATGAAAACGTGATGTAGTGTGCAACTGTCCATTAAACAAATGGAGCGAGGGAACAATAGAACGACATCACAAGTGTAATTTAACTTGCTATCACAACTAAACTTGAAGACTGGTTGCATGGAAAAGAATGATACAATATACATGTATGAGCAAATCATCTTTTGTACTATGGTGATATGTGCCACGGGTGTCTCATGTCATAGACGCCTATGTCAAAAGAAAACATATTAACATCACAGTTTCTTTTGGCCAACAGTGAATACAACAGTCAACATTATGGATCAATACCTATATAGAAGATTGTACCCGTGCCAAGTCTATATCAAACAGTCTTGAACTAACAAGTCTTTTCACTTGGCAGTTTTGTGACTGACGGGAGTGTGATTGCAGGACACATAGGCCAGCTGGGATGTAAGTAGATATACTGCGACAGGAAGACTGGAAATGAAATGTTCCATCTGCTCTGTCTGTCTACGTCCAAGTGATTTACTTCTTCCATCAACTTCGCCAACCGACCACAGCGTGTTTGCTTCCCTCTTATCTCTTACTTCTCCCAGGGTTCCCTGTCATGTTATCCAATACATATTGCATAAAGACATGGGCGTTGTACAAACAGACTGCATTATTTATTTACCGAAAGCAGGCTATTACTTAATCTTTGTATTTGACCTAAGTCGATTACAAGATACAACTTTGAGACAAGCACTGACGTCCACCAATCAATGGATTACCGTACAGTTATGATTAAACCTCAACCCCTGTTTACAGGGTATGTGTTCTAGGTTTATTAAGTCTATTATCATATCTATCAAAATACCAAATTTACTGTCAGGAAGGCAAAGCAACTTTCTCGATGCGCAACCCACCACAACCAACTACATGCCAAACCTGAAATACATCCCCAAGGAAAGGATACATACATCTAGATATGTCTGACAGACGTTAGGTTAGGTTATGACATTTAGTTTGTTTAGCTCCACTGTAACCATGTAAGAACCGGAGAACATGTGTTATAGATATGATGACATGGCAAGGAATAACGCAATCTCGTTAAACCGTTATTATTGTTCGCTCTCGCAGGTACAATTATACTTATTGCAAAATATCAAACTCACAAGTGTGTAGCAATCGACAAATAAGTCTCAAAGCTAGTTTGGACTAATATTGGCGGAAACGTTTAACTGTACAAATGAATATTTCGGTGTACCTGGATATTTAAATTACCATCTAACATTATGACCAGGATGTATGACACTAGACTATCATAATACCATCATTGATAGAGTTAGCACGCTTGACATGCCTAGAACAAACACGTTCAAGTATTTCTATTTTTTAACGACAAGATTGACCGCTAAGATAAACTTGACATGGCTAAATGAATCTTTCAATTCATGTCAAGTCAAAACAGGGCATTATGTATCATAAAACCACTATGGTACCATCATTGAAAGGTTTGGTAATTTGCTCTATATTATCCACAAGAAGTGATTGTATTATGATCATGAACGGACCAGTCAATTGTATCCATAATATTTAAACAATATACACAAATTCTGAGTACTCACGAAGTGCATTTAAGCCAATACATGTATAATGAAAACCTGACTCTTAATCGATTTTAAATTAGTTACAATCAAGGCATGAGGCATTTCTCAAAGCATGTTTATGACAACAATGGCAACCATGGCAACCACGTATTGATACCAGCTTGTTATTCTCTTCCGGATTTTATCCAAACCTTTAGCTTTCACCGGTTCTCGTAACCATATATAACATCTACAGTGGCTAACTGTGAACTTCAACAGAAGACACGATAATGGCTGCAGCAAAAAGCTTTCCGCCATTTCCTAAAAGGCTTCTGAAGTTAAAGTGATTTTCACAATTTACACATGAATGATGACATCATATGCAGGTCCACAGTCTCTGAAGTATACTAGAATAGAGTCACTTATGAGATGTATTTTTTTTTATAGCTCAATTGATTTGAAAATGCGATATTACAAATGCATAAATAACTAAATAAATTTGATAATATATACAGAATAGCAATGAATTATAAGGTGGGCAGATTTATTATCCTATCCTTACAAAATACATTTTAACAGAATTCAAGACAATAAACAAAACAATGTTAAAATGAGAGAGAAAGAATCAATATACAACTAAAACGAATTTATTCCAATTCAAGTTGTTTGAAAACGCTATTAATAGTTTCTCAGGTAAGTATTTATAACAAATAGAACGTTTCAGAACATAATTCATGAATATTCAACTTTTGTTCATTGACGCCTACTTTTGACATTGATCAAGTACTGAAAGTTATGGAGACACACAGGCTGACTTTGAACATGTTTATACAAAGAGTACACAGGACTGGATTTTGAACTTCAGAACAGAATGTAGTCTCAGTGGACCAATGTGTTGAAGAGAGCAGAAACATAGTGCTTAGCTGACACAAAGTCTGAGGCTAACCATATTTGCTTTGGGAAACAATCCCTCCACTTCTACTGAATATGTTCTAACATATTAGCCAATGTGTTGAAATAGGTAATCTTAAACAGAGACGACATACTTTAGCCTGTTACCTGAAGTGATGTTTCTATTTACTATTCTGTTTCTATTTAATCGACTCAAATGAGGTAGAATTAATGCGTTTGAAGTGAAAATAGTCCCACACAGTGCCATGTTGTAAATGGAATAATATAACCGAAACGATTAATGAGTTTGATCCTGGTATTTTGCTTGGAGTAAAAATACTACATTGAAGTTATGAATGGTTATCAATTTGACGAATATGATTTCTGCATTTCAACTCGAACTATCCTCAAATGGGTAAGGTATTGTAAAACCACTTCTCAGAATGACACTTGATTGTGTCTTTATTTCCTATGACAATACCATTAATGGAACTATATTTCCTTGTCAACCAAGGGCGTCATATGATTGAATATGAAGGCCGATATACAATGTGTTTTCATCCCTGTATGTCCCTAGATTCACAGAGGCATAGGCCCGGGGCACTCAAGTCGACACATCACTAACTCTAGACCAGTTCTTCTTCACTATCACAACAGGGTTAGGAATCCTCAGAGACATCTTTTGACTGTAAGTTTTATGAAAGAGTCTCAAGATGCCTGACCTTATTTACACACTATGGTAAGTGTATATTGCAGTTATAAACTGACATAATGGGTTTGGTTATGTGCAAAATAATACCCTTTACAAGTATAAACTTGGAATGTTTTCAGAACTGCGAACTGACAGAACGAAATCGTTTAAATGGAGTTGTTATGTAAGTGTACTATTTTCTCTGACCATATTTATACGCAATTGGTAAGTGTCTACAACAGTTATTTACTGGTATAATGGTAGTTGAAGTGTATAAGAAAATGACTCTTGATCATCTTAAGTAAGCTTAGGTCTCATGAAGACAGTTCTGTTCGGGAGTTGTTATGAAAGAGTCTGACCTTGTCTATCTTCTGCTGGCAAGTGTCTGCGACAGTAATATGCTGATTTAATGGACTTGGTTTTGTGTGAGACTATAAGCTCGGCACATCAATACTAAATGAGGTGATAACCTTCTCGTAAAACGGAAGTGATAGTAACGGTGGCCAAATATAACTAAACACATAACCTAACGTAGTCTCATTCGTTCCACATATTTAGACAGATCTATAGGAAATGTTATGCTTCGGCAGGTAAACTAAAGCAATATGTCCATGTTAAAAAATAATTACATATTTACAAATTGTGTTCACTTAATACACTTTGTTAATTTATGTTCCATATTGCGTTAATTTTACTTAATTATGCAACATCAGGCATCTTCAAACGAAGCCACACAATGATACAATCTAACCTCATGAATGTAGACATTGAAACACCGTAGCACGTCTTACCAAGTACAATGTCAATTTAGAGAGTACAACATTCAATTACATGACCTGACTATCCGTAGTTGTAGAAAAAAGGGTGTATTGTATGAAACGAAAACTGCTAGCGGCCATTTTGGTATGAAAACTTTTTTTTATATTTTTTTTTATTATTATTAATTTGAGCATGGGAAATGGATCCGCGTTGCTAAACAATTAGTTTTAGAACTATATTTATTGATTGGTAAGATCTCTTTATTTCCGTTAGGAAACGTGCCACACCCCCTTCAAACTATCACAATACAATGGATAACACGACTAAACAAGACACGTCTTTATATCCTTGTATATAATTAACATTGGTCTATAACAATTTAAATGAATAAAACATGACAAAGTCGATGGAAAACTTTCTGCGTATCCAAGACACACCTAGCTTGTTGTGATTGGTTTGCTTGCAAACAGTGCCCTTGAAAGTTACAGGCTATTTCTGTCGACACAAGAATGTATGTTTTTCAAGTAACAAAATAAAGCACACGAAGAGACAAATGCCTCTATCAACCCTAAAGGAAAGTCAACGTGGGTCTACATGAATTGGTCAGTCGATATACAAGGAGTCGAAGGAAACTGGATGTGATTTGCATTAAATTGTTTCCAGGATGTGTCGATTTTCACATTTCGATAATGGAACATAACAAACGTAAGCTTACTTACAAAGAAGCTAACTATAACAATTATTATTTTGTGATTATGTGATTATTGTGAAGTGATTATTGGTAAACGTACATACATATGAAACTAATTTTGTTTACGATTGTAACAAATCTAAAACGCCTATGTTACACAAGTAGAAATGCGATGTCGACGGACGTCCTTGTGTTTGTGAAATATTAAGCTTCCTGCTGTTATGTCAGATGTTTCTTTGACAGTTAAATTAGAATTAGGTTTCAAATTACAGAGATAAAAACGTTTATCTTGTAAATGTGCCCTTGAGCATTCCTTTGTCTGGGAAAACTTAAAATGGTGAAATAAAAGTTTCTAGTGTAATGGAAGTTTTACATCAAAGGAAACACATGTACATGCACTGTAACAAACCAGAGAACTTAACACGTTTCTCAAGCAAGACAGACAGCAATGTTCTTTTTCGGATGTAAATGTCTTAGTCTGAAGCAGCCAGATGTGTCTATTCTACCAGAAACATATGTGTCTCCTTTTGCTAACTTCTCACATATTCCCTGTTCAAAATAAATGATCTTTAAATAATAGTCAATGTAACCTTTTGGATGTTTAATTTGAAAAAGGGGAAATGCAGTCTTGGAAAATTCTGATTTTATTTGATAAAGAAACAAACAAAATAATAAATGAATAAATTTGGAAAATGTTTATGAAGATTTCACATATTCAACAAAAAGCCTGAACATATTAACTTCTAATACATGGTTTTAAAACACTCATCCAGAAAAAAAGTGTTGTTGATGTTTTACAAATTGGGATCAGGGTTTTAAACAAATTTTGTTCAGGTCGAAATTCAGTCAATGTTAAAAATGATCCGAAAACAAAACAATTCTTCTTAAAATCATAGTTGTAATTGTAATTGTATAACCATATACATCAATAATCTGAGGCTGTTGACGGGAAGTTTAGATTTCCTGCTTTTGAATTGAATATTCTTCACAAAGTCATTGCTCTAAAGCAGAAAACGTAAAGCTATTTAACTTTGCTGATTCCATACATGAGATTACAGTATCAGTAAATCGAATTGTTGCGTGCCAGTTGAAAATAAAATATTAATGCGTTGGAAATGGAGAAAATTGAAATGAAGGAATAATTTATCATTTGAAAACAAGAATACCCAAAACAGCACTCACAATGAGTAGTTGTTCTTTCGTTTGACACAAAGAAATTTATACATTTGAAACTGATCTATTCTCAAATTGGGGAGGTGTTGCACAAAAACGGAAGTGACACAACGATACAATATAACGGCATCAGTGTACACAATTAAAATGTCCATATACATTATAGTCAGACCAGAAAAGGACGCGTCATTGTAAAATGTCACCTATAATTCACGATGAAACCTACTGAAAATTGTATTTGAAAAGCAGCTTTTATAACAAAAAGCGTCCTTGAAGAATGCAATGTACGTTCGTTGACACACAGGTGTCCCATTATTAAATACACCACACGCATAGCCAAACGACTAGTTCCTGCAGAAACGTAAAAGTCTCTTGTAATTGGTCATTTTATACATTTCACTTAATGGGTCGACGGAGAGATATCGTAGGAAGCAAAATAGAACGTTCTTGTTTCCACAATGCTCTCTGTGTAGAAGTAAACATATCCATTGTGAAATAAAAGATGCAGTATCACAGATAAACATAAAGAATAGCGATAACTAGATATGTTGTTATAACTTGACTTGGAAAAGGGTATATATTCAGAATGCAACTATCAAAAGCAAAGTCATGGCTTTTGTGACTGTCAAATAGAGTAAAACACGGTTTCCATCCATGATTTGATCCTTAAGGGCTTATGATAAACAGACACGACGTCTGTGGACATCAGTCCAGTGGCACTTATTGGCGCCCTTCAAAGTATACATCAGTCCCCCATGTTACCTTTGAAGTGCTTTGGGCAGAAAGATGGCTTTAAATTACTGTAAGTATAAATGTCTCGTTAATCTGCTCTTCAGCGTTCCTCAGTCTGGACAACTTCAAATGTTTAAATAAAGGTTTCGAGAATAGAATTGGACAATGGAAACTAAATACATAACTTGTATGGATAGATTTCAGTGTACTCTTGTGCATGTGTACAATTCTTTAGTCCGAAGCAAGTAGCTGATGTCTCTCCATTTTATAGTTTTTTAAACAACGCTATTAGAACACTACTGATCTTTTTCAAGACAAGTGTGTGCATTACTTGATAAGAAACAAAGAAGATAATTCTTTCATTTTGAAAAAAAAATACCACAAAACAAAAATGGAAAACAACATTTTTGTGGAAAACTGTGTATGCATACTGCACATATTTTCGTTGAAATGAAATAAATAGTTTTGAAGAAATTCAGAAAACGCCCACATTTAATTTCAGTGAACATTTTGTAACATTGTTCAAATGGAACAAAAAATATCGTAGCAATGATTCTTAGAATAACAGTTTTGGGGAATTCTTTTACAATTTTGAAACCGTTTTTAAAAGAACAATTACTTTTAGATTATGAATATACAGGCTTGAATAAACCTACTGCTTTCAAAAGTAACTGAAATCTTACGAACTTTCGGTCTGATGAAATCATCAGAAAGAAGGTGAAAGAAGGTGAACATAAGACATAAGGACTCGAAGAGGCGGAACACAATAAGTAATAAAAAAGCCAGCCAAATACATGCAATTATTTCATACATACTACAATGAACACCCTTGATTACGAGTAATTAGCTTTTTTTCGCAAATGTTATTTTTGGCACTCTTGACGGATGAAAAGGAAAAAAAGATCATTGAAAACAAGGTCTGTAAATTTCTCTTTCTTTGTAGTCATTGTTTTCTGTACACGATTTTAGAATTTCTTTATAAACAGGGAATGATCAAGGGTATGTTGTCTTCTCCCTAAACATTGCTCCATATTGACGATTATCCTTCCTTTGTGAAACCGTTTTCAATACACAGTATCTGCTCTATGACAAGAACGGATACAAGATTCAAAACATTGATGAACACGAAATGGGGCAGTACTACAGTGCAGCAGGACAGACACTATTGACCGGATAGCAACAGATAAGCGAAAATTAACGCTTTGTAGGATATCACACTTCAATGATTAACAGTAATACGTCAATATTCAATCAGTTAATGTGTGTGTACTTCTAACTGTTTATTATGTTGCTGCTATGTCACCGCCACGTATGATTAAGGAGTTGGGCCTTGACGTTGTAACAACATATCGGGTGATTAATTACAGGAGAACACACTAACACAATGAGAACGTTGCATATCCATCTATGTAATCCATCACCGGGTTTAGAACATCTGCAGCTCTGTCGGTATTATTCTCCACTAAATCTATATAGAGGCTAGATATATGTTATCGGAAAATAAATAGTTGTGCGGACAAAAACCTATCCATGCAATCTATTTACCTTTCTAGTTATGTAAATAGTCTCTAGGTGACGTTATCTATATTTTAATCAAACAAAGCAAACACATATTCTGAAGCACCCCGCTTGTCCTTGCAATACATGGACTATGAATATTTGTTAGGGGAAATTGTTAATCGTTTGCATACATGCAGTATTTACAAGACTATATGAGTGGGCCAATACTGGGACAAAAGGGCCAACGCGAGACATACTGGGTAAATGTAAATTTGAGCATGCGCAGTAGCACATTTCTTCCAAACTTTAACCCGTGCCTTTGATCTGTTCACCAATCTTGTTTTAAGTACCAAATAAGATGATCACTATTATATTGTTACTATAACATAATTTATAAAATTGTCATGAATCCTTTTTTCAGTATCTTTCGAGTCGGTCGACCTCGGACCAGTAATTTGGCCAATACGGTAATGTATCAATGTTTTGGAACTTAAACAGTATTTACGGTCATTATTATTCGACAACTGGACCAACACGAGGAAACTTGACCGATTAGTTCACAAAACTTGTTTATACTTATGATTTCAATAGAAATAAGCTGTTTAATAATTGCAAATTGAAGGAGAAAAGGTTAATTAATAAAATAATAAAATTGTCATAAATTAAGTATTTCCGTATTGGCCGAGTTCGTCTCGTGTCCATACACCGGACCTTGGACCTGTAACTGGGCCATAATGGACATACTTGATTAATAACACTATCATATTTGCATGTGCTTATAAATCCTATCATGAGTCTGCAAACTAACCTTTCATATGACCATGGTCAATCTAAGGCTTAAATGTCAGCTTCCCCTCCCATTAAGAAACGACCATCTGATACTATAATGTGTAGGGTGAGATATTGTACATTAACGGATTAACAGAGGATAACACTATCGCCATTTATACAGAAGATAAGCATAGTCATTATTTAGTTTGACAGATCACAATCGATTTGTATCTTTATGAAATAAGACGTTGAGTATAAACATATTCGTCAGCTGGGCTCATATGTGTGAGGTATTGTTTTGAAAATGACAATATGATATATGATACATATAATAAATGATCATGAATGAGTCACCAATATAGATTATTGTCACCCCTCTGTGTTAATTGAATCAACATTTACTAACAGAGATACAGGCGAGGGTACGACAAAATATAAGATATGCTGCAGAGAACAAAACACAAGATAATTTAATCAGCGTCTGAATTTCGAAAATAGAAACTTCCGCACGATCAAGTTCAATAATCGTTATACAGCAACAAACAAAGTTTTAAGTGGCACACCCAGTGAACAATAAGAAGAAAGATTGATCGATATGTAAGCTGTGGGGATCAATTAAAAAGCCCGAGTTGTATGTACATAACCATTCCTAGGCAAAACAGATATATGGCCATGCAGTGCACTGAAGACCAGCAAAAAACATAACTGATTTATGACTTTGAAAGCTTTTTTCCGAACTTCTGTTAACGTAGGGAATCCCTGAAGATGAATTTCCTCTCTTGTTTTCACATTCAAACAGACGAATGCTAAATCCGTAGACTTGTCAATACGTAAATAATGTAAAATTAAACTGTATACCCTCTTAAATCTTACCCTTTGATTTGAAAACTAGGAACTAGTAACTACAGGGATGAAGGGTGGTTTCTGGATAAATAATAATTAAATCTTCTTTACTTATTAAAAAAAAAATCAAATTATGAGTAATGATTTATTTATTAAATGACAATCTGATAAAATATCAATCATATAACTTGAAATACCTCTAAAATATTTTGTCCAGGATATTACAGCTGCATGAACATATAGTAAAACAATAAAAAGTAAACATCATGTTAGTTATGAACCTTTGTTTTCAGGTGTATGGTTTGTATGGACCACTTCTCATTTAAATGGATGAAAGAACAAATAGTGATAGGGTGTGAAGTGATAAGTGAGAAAACATAAATATCTTGAATTTTAAATACTGGAATTTTAAAGTGAAACAGAGTGGAGTTGCTTGAGTTGTCATACACATACTTCTCAATTCAGTGAAGGTGTCTGTTTCACTGTAACTATTCGTTTGAAATACTTCAATCATTTGAACTGTTTCTGACATATCGATGACGTGAACGCCGTCACGGCGCCAAGTTCTAGTTTAAACTATAACATTTTTTTGACTTGCAAAGATGTTTGACGAATTATGTCTCTTTTCTAAGATGCTTTAGTCATTAGTATATACTGTTTATACCAAGAAACGATTCCCTAGTTATCTTGCACCGTTTATCCTTCTGAAAGGAATAATTCTATATGCGTCGAGTTCACATCTATATTGTTTTCTAATTGAAGCATTTCCCTCGTATATCAATATAAGACTTACGATTTATGCTCGTCAAGGCAAGGGCTTTTCTTGTATGTGTATCATTATTCAATGCAAGTAAACAGAATAGGCAACTGTTAGATAAAATTCGAGATTATTTTCAATATTTACACATCATATGGTTGACAAGCATACCTTTCTTTTCATAACAAAATCTGAATACGCGTTTTTGAATTAAAGGACGTTTTCTATTCTATTTTCTAACTCCATTATACCTTATATGGCATTGGTAATTGGTTATCCCACCATACGATACGCAACGCATTTACATCATTCAAAGCTCAAGAAGAAAGATGTTTCCCTTTCTAGTGTTCCCTGTTATGAAATATGAACCATTCAGATGACTATGTAGCAACTAGTGAATGTGCAATATAACACCAATGTCTTCTTCTTACAATCACGTTGAACCTTCATTATTGTCATGCTACAGCAATGTAAACTTTTATATCTACGGACGTTGATCACAGACTTACACCAAATACATGCAACACATTTCACATAATGTACATGTCTTCTGTCCATCTATCATCTTTCCACAATATAAGTTGTTGCTGCCCTCGGTGAACCGCTGTGAGAAACGTTTTCTTGTACTCCTGCTCGATGCTACATACCAAGGTATATATTTACTTATACAGTTAATATGCAGCACTGCAATATATATGTTAATGTCAAAGTATATTTGATGTCTCGTATATACCAATAAAATATATGAATTTCACATCACTCCTATAGTTGGCTTTTTCTCGTTTCAACATAACACATCTGAATCTTTGATGTTGGTAACCCAGTATGGTAGTTATAGTAATATTTGTGATGTGGATGCTTGATAAGATAAAATGATACATGGAACTACGACACTAGTGTGTGGTTATGCCAAAATATCAATACTAACTGCCGGGAGATACAGTGATGTGATGTGAGTTTGTGGAAGATGAAATATTACTAAGAGTTATTTCTTGAACATACAGTGGAATCTTTCACCATGGCTCTTGTGCGCGATAAATCATAACTGACCAAATAGGATTTTGATACATCATAAGCGAGCGCATATGTCTGGAAATTCTTTATCATATATGGCTTGAGTTCAGGATGGTTGGATATATCTTTCTACGTGATTTATGTATACAATATATGTCTTCGTCATGTAGTTCACTTTCATAAGAGATAATAAACTGATATATATATATAACCGTATATGGAACGCCTATTCATGCTATGACATGCTAAAATTGATTTTTGTTCTGGCGTGTACATTTTCATTAAACTAATTTACAGTACATTGATGAGAAAAACTATTTTTTTAGAAAAAGATAGTGTCTACAACTAAGTTGAAGATAAATCGACAAGCTCAACATTTTAGGTGAATATGTTGTCCTAATTAAAGTATTTAATTACCAACGTGAAATATTCTTTCTGTTTTAGTTGGCCCTCTTACCTTTCCTATGAACTGTTTATAGTTTAACATTATTATCCGTCAGAACAAATTATATCCTTGATTCAGATGAAAGAATGAAAGAAATCATGAAATACACTACAATTATCAAGAGCAAACGGCAGAATAACAACCTTAAGAGGATATTGACAAAGGCAAGATTACAGGGTATCAAAATGTGGTCGGGGAAATTGTTGAACGTGCAAACACTGAGTGCAAGGAGAGAAACTATTTTTCAAACAAAAGAAAACATATTTTTATGTTCATCATACCGTGGATTGCTCTGCCAAAAATGTGATTTACGTAATAACATGCAAAGGATGTGGAGAACAATATATCGGTCAAACCGAATGTCTAAGGGACAGAGTGCAGGTTCACAAACAGCAGATCAAGGACCCCAAAATAAGATGTATTCCACTGAGTGAACATTTAGATACATGTGCTGCCAAAAAGGATATCAAATTTATCATTTATTCATTTTATAAAATGGCAAACGCGAGTACAATAATGCGTTAAATTAAAGAAGAACATTTTATTAAAACACAGTAGTATAGAAACTGCCGTTCCTGGCCCACCCCAGCCCATGCTATCTCTATGGGAGTTTGGGTATCCACACAGGGTATCCACACGATGAGGAAAACCCATCTATTTATGGTATCTGATGTCACCTTCCTATAACGAGCCGGGGAATCCCCATCTATTTATAGTAACCGATGTCATCTGCCTACGACAAGTCTGGACATGTACCGTACATGTGATTCGTTTTTGTTTTGGAGGTTGTCTAGTACTTTGACTGGTTATAACATTTTCTTTCACATATATATGATCAACAACAAGATTATACAATTTATATTTACATTTTATTACCCCCGTACATACAAGTGCACAAAGGTCAGGGGACCATCCTCGTGCACCTTTACATAGTATTTATTTACAGTTTCTGGACATTAGAAGCTTTGACCCAAGAATTGAATTTCTTAGGCCAATGAAGCCATTTAACATAATGTTGTTTATTCGGTCCCCTTCCTCTGGTCTTCAGTACTGTCTCTACTTTCCATACATCATCATCTCGTATGTTCACCTTTTGAAGTTCGGATTGGTAGAAGGTGCCCTGGATCTCATCACCATCATAGTCCTTGACCTTGTACAGAGGCAGTCCATCCCGTAGTATTTTCTGGGAGATGGTGAATATTTCCCCTGTCCATTTCTCGTTGTATTCTCTACTGAATATATTCCGGAGATGAGTGAGTCTAACTTTATCTCCTAGTTTGAATCGGAAAGGCTTCTTCATCATTTTCTTGGTACTAGTTTTCTTGGGCCAATACATACGCCACCAGATATTAGTTTCCTTGCCTTTGGTCACTTTAGACGGAGCCAAACCAATCGTTCTATGATAAGTTTCATTGTAACTGTCAGTAAATTTCTGTAGTTGGTTCAAATATCTATAGGACTGTTTGTGTGTGAAATAACGATAAAATCGAGTCTTGATGGTTTTCAGCACACGTTCAGCCACTGACGCTTTGGTTTCATTGTTTGTGAGTAGATGTTTAATAGCTCTCTTCTTCAGGAGTGACTGAACTTCTTTAGCACGAAACTCCTGACCTCGATCTGTTCTTATTCTTGTAGGTTGTCGCCCTTCCTCAAATATGTTATCAAGGGCTTTGGCAACAGTGCGACCTTTCTTATCTTCCAAGGGTCTCAGCCAAAGGTATTTAGAGAACACGTCAATGACTACTAGTACATAGACTACTCCATTATTATACTTTGAAAACTTGACCATATCCATGAGATCAGCTGACCATTGGTCGTCTATCCCAGTAACGACTATCTTATTTCTAGCAAATGCTCTTCTAACAGGACGTTGAAGACTGTAAGCTTCTTGTCTCTGTAGCCACTTTGTAATCTTGTATTTGCTCAAAACATATTTTCCAGCTCTTCTTACATATCTATATAACTTATCAGGGCCAGATAAGCTAGCAGGATGTGAAGGGTCGTAGTAGATCTTCTTTAAATACTCTTCCCAGGTCATGTTAACTCGCTGACTGTCTACTCTCAAATGGGAAAGATTATAAACAGTATGTCCTTATATACACAGTTCATTCATCCTCCTCTTCTTCTTCATCCTCTCCTTCATACTCTTCTTCCTCATCTTCTTCTTCATCCTCCTCTTCCTCATCATCAGAATCTATCAAATCCATATCCATATGAGATAAGATCTTGGCCTTGTAGGGTCTCAGCAATCGTTTTACTTCAGAATCTAGGGTTTCATAAAACTGAAAAGTAGGCTCTCCTGATAGTCTTAGCTGCTTGATTATAGAGGTAACAATAGGGTTTTCATACAGATAGAACGTTGTACAAACTCCTTTATTAATCCTATCAAAGTATTCCATTTCCATGAATTTTGTCAGCTTTTGTTGAATCCACACGGGATCCTTCCCTTGGGATAGGTATCGTTGTTTCTTTGATTCAATATCATCTTTCAATTGATCAGCTTCATGTTCCCAACTCTTATCAAGATAAAAATCAAACCATCTAGCATCATTCATGTTCTGCTTTTTAGGTGAACTATCTTCCTCTTCTTCACTTTCATATCTTCTTTTTGTTCCCTTCCCCTCAGGGCACCAGGTTTTAAGGTGTCGTTGCAAATCATGAGTATCTTGAAACACTAAACCACAATCATCACATGAAGGCATCTCGAGGAACTCTTCATCACACGTCTGCTCAGTCTTAATGTCTGATACGGAATGAAGTTCTGTTGGTTGATCTGTTCCCTTTATACACCCAACTGTTTCGATTCTCAGGGCATTCGGGCATAATCGTTCATCATTAGGTGTGAATGGTTTCAAGTCCACTAACAGATGCCCATAAGGTTGAGCAATTGCCTGTTCATACTTTTGCATGAACTTATACGTTTCTCCAGGATACATTTGTCTTGCCAATGTCATCACCTGCTGTTTGTCAATGGGATTATTGAATAAAACTAGATAATGATTATTCCTCCGCTGAGTTGGGTCCTTATTATAAAACAAGTTTTGGTTAATTGCGATGATGGAGAGATTCCTATGGTGACTCCCTTCAGTGAAAAGATCGTTGATACGGGGATCCTTACTCGCTGTCGACATGAGATCGTCAAGAATGATCAAATTTCTATCTCTTGGATTTATAAACTGATCACTTTCCAATTCTAATGGGATTCCCTGTATAAATTCAACACGAGGTTGAACAGTTTTCATAATGATGTCGTACAAAGGCTGCCATCGTTTGTAAAGCCATATGATTCTCTGGGGAAAAGGTTCAATGCTGGCATTTTGAAGGAGTTGTTTCACGAGATGGGTTTTTCCAGAGGAAGTAGGTCCTGAAACCGTTGAGGTGAAGGGATGCTTTAGAATTTTTATAGCCGAAGGGGTCGTTCGAGCTGCAGGAGGAGGAGGAGGAGGAGGAGGAGGAGGAGGAGGAGGAGGAGGAGCAGCAGCAGCATTAGCTTGAGGAGATTGATGAGGACCTAAGATATTTAAAGGAACTGTCTCATTATTGGCTGGAAAAGTGGAAGATGCTGAGGGTTGTTGGATGAAATGTACTTCTCTCATATGACGTTTGATGTTGGATGGTCTTGAAAAATCCTTTGTACATATTGGACAGGAATACATGTTGACGGGTTGACGTTCAGAACTTAAATGATGCCACCCTTAATATTCTCAACCTTTATAGTTGATCGATTCTCCAATGTCCATAGGCCAAGCTGGTGATCCCATCATCCAAGAGGTATCGCTTGTCGTCAAAGGGACTTAATCCTAGCTTGTTGAGCTGGATGTTGTAGAGCTCGTGTCCATAGCTCCTGATCTGAGTCATTTTCGACATATGTGTTTGCTTCTCCAATAAACACTGTTTATAATGATCATGTTTTGTGTCTCTCTTGATCACTGACTTTTTAATACCTTTGGCAGTTTTCTTCTCCACCAATGATATTTTACCTGTCTCTTTATCCTTCACTTCATGGACGAGAGAATACATTTTTGACTTTAGACCCACAAACTCGTAGATGGGCAGACCACAAGTCTCATCCTTCATTTTCCCCAAAACCTTCTTGTTCTCCAAGCTGTACAAAGTATGGTCAGAAGGGTAATCCGATGTATCAAACAGATATTGATCCTTTGCCATATCATCATAGATGTTCACAGTTTGGATACAGTAACACAGAGAGTCTGTATCGGTGAATAACAGGCAGGCTTTGCCACCATAGGTTGACTTGATGTGGTTGTAATGAAAATCGTACATCAAAATCTTAGAGATGTCCAATATGGAAAATCCCACATAAATTGGTCTATTGAGATAGAGGCGTTGCTTCAGCATGTGGATAGCGACCAAATCCTCATTAAAGATGCGGAAGGCATGGAAGTTGGGCTTGGCAACTAGTTTCTGAGCCTTTTTCTCACCCTTAACTAACTTGACATCCACTCTTTTTCTCAAATTCTCCATCGTCTTGCCAAACACAGAATTATTCATGAGTTTGAAAAAATCCTTCTCAAACTCGTTCTTGGCTTGTTTCCTCATATCTGTGTTAAAATGAATGTATGGCTTCAACCATGGTTCTTGTTTAAATTTCAGCACTCTGTGCACCTTGGTAACTCGCATACCTAAAGAGAGGTAAAACTTTAAATTTCTGTAGTGAACCACATATTTCTGTTTTGATTGTAGGTTCGGAACAAGTTTCTCTGTGCTGGTTCCTTTGAGTTTGAGCTCTTCTAAGAGTTGAGTTGCGTAAGGTGAGAGCATGTCCTCCTTAACCATCAACTTCTCAGGGGCTAGGGGATATTCGTTATGGCTATCATGGAGCTCATGTGGATAGTCCAAATCCACCTCAAATATATATCCCTCTGGGGCATCATCTGGTATTTGGTTCAGGTTAGGTATTTCATCTATCCATTTGAAGCCAGAGATTGGAAGTGCTTGCGACATGGCCCATCCATAGAGATTGTTGGCATCTAAATACATGATGTGCTTGTTTGTCTGGTTTGGATTATAATCAGGAACTCCAGGATGATTAGCTTTGGCATAACGATGTGTAATCATGGAAATACCTCCCCGCAGTCCTTGCTCGATAAACAGATGCATGTCAATATCAGTGAGAAGCTCTAGTTGAATGCCTGTCATTTTTAGAGCAGCCTGCCAGGCCAGTCCTGGGCTAGTGTAAAAGTGGGCTGGGTCCAATTGATATGCTTCCAAACAGATATTTCGAAAATTTTCAAAAACTTCCACTAGTGCTAATACATCAGTTAAGACGTACAGGTCATGATATTGACCCAAGTTCTCTATTCCAAAGGTCTCCCATACTAATTCTGCATGTTGATAGTCTTCTGCGGAGATGTGTTCACCAGACAGTGTACTGTAGAAGGCTTCTACTGGAGGGAGTTGAGTTTCTGTAAACCTTGCTACAGAGTCAAAGTACTCGTAAGGGTATACCTGTTTCCTCAACAGAAGGGGAAGTCTGTCTTGTCCAAACTGCTGCTCCATGTGATGAAATTTAGAAGAACCTTCTTTGGCTAGATTGGTGACCAGCTTTTCGAGGGATGAGGGCATAAACTGAAATGAGTCAATAAAGTCCATGCACCCTAAGGAGAAGGCAATGTATTTCTCCATGTTGTTAGGGATGCAGTTTATATTTTTATTCTTGACTTTTCCAATGGTTTGCATAATTATATGCGAATCATAGTTCCGGGTATTGTGCAGTATGACCGGTATTCTGCCCGTGAATTTATAGTTGATATTGCAAGCACTGTGTGCTGCTCCACGAAAGTTACTGGTCACGTGACAATGGTCTCGAACTCGATCTTGACCTAAGGGTTGGGAACAAATATGACAGTGTGTTGCTGTTTTGAAGGTTTGCCAGTCCCGCCCAGTCATGGTTAATGGTTTTATTTCTTTGAATTTCTTCTCAATCTCTTCTTGTTCTTGGACCATCGCCTCAACAAACTTGTCTGCTGCATCTTCTCCACGGTATACCACTGGAGCTTTGCAGTGGTCTAGTGTGAGACCCACCACCTTGTACGAAAATCCACATGCTACATGTCTTGTTAGTTTTTCTGTTGAAGAGGTGGTTGGATTTTTAGAACAACCAGAGATAGGGACTTGGAGTGACTCGAAATCTGCGTAGACAACATAGGGGACTTTGAGTTGCTTTCTAACATCTTTGTAATGAAGCCACTTGTCCTCTTCCTTGGGCAGTTCAATGCGCTGAGGGCCATGGGTTTGACAATAAGGTTTGTGGTCTTCCAATAAATCTTGACGAGTGAAGCCATGGAGACAGTAGGGGCAGAAATAATGTCTGTGAGCATTAGTTTTCTGATCAAACAGAAGACGGTTTAAATCTTTTATCCAACAATAATGTGTCTTCTTAGCATCAGAGATCATCAACAGATTCACATGTTTCTCTAACTGTTGCTTAGTAATATGTAGAGGGTATACCTGTCCTTTCTCATATCCAAACACATTGATAGAGATTTGATTCAGGGACTCAAACTTGGGAATGTCATTTAACTTGACTGGAAAGTTGATGCCCGTGAAGTTCAGATCAGTTGTGTAGGACTTGTACTTGTTCATTCGGTATGTATGTTTCTCTGCTGGGTATAGAGCTGACAGTACAGACCACATGAAGCACTTCTTATCTCTGTTTTTCACGTTAATGATAGCATGTTTTGATCTCAACTTGATTGGAAGTGGGATGTAACTGGAGGCTCTGAGTGGTCGATATTTTGCCATGTGGATGGTCAGCTCTAATACTTTATCCACTGTCCAGTTACTTCCCTGTCGCTGGTATTCGATGAAGGAAGTGTATATTTTCTTAACTGACTCCCTCAACCCCTCATCCAGATCTTCAAGTTTAAGAGACATTTGACATTTCCCCCTGAATACGGGTTCTGCTGTGTTGATAGCATCTCCTTGGCGACGAGTCATTTTCACTTTGATGGCTAAGTACCATTTTAATCCCCTCCTCTCCTTGATCCCCGTCTTTAATACCCTCTTCGCCTCCTCGTAATGACTTTTCAAAAACATCATGGGGTCAAACATTCCCACACCCTCTCCTGGTATTTTTATAACTCGTACTGTACCTCCTAAAGCCTGTAAATTGCATCCATTTTCAATTCTATTGTCTTGTTCAGTACCACCTCCCATTTGAATAGCATGCCTCAGCATCTTATGTCGTTTTAAGCTATCTTTCCTATTGAAGGTGAGGTTGCATTGGTCACATTGATGTTTATCAGTATTATGATGGGTTCGCTTGTGTCTATAGAGATTTGGTTTGTGAGTGAACGACTCCTCACACTCGCTACAGGTGAAGGTCTTGTTGACTCTTTGAGATGCCATGTTTCTGCAAATAAATAAAAGAAACCCTAGTATCATTATAGTTTACACTGAGTATTATATTGATACTTTCAGCCATAATCAATAACACATATGAGCAAAAGAACACATTCAAGTACTAACATTAATAAATTATATATTATGAAAAAAAAGATTCCTTACATAAGGTTATAACAATATCATTTGTGTAAACAGAAATGGCAATAGCATGTTAAATTTGTCTGATAAAAACAAACATTTATCATTTATTCATGTTGTCTCTCATATGCAACTACTAAAACATAGATACACAAGAGTAAATAACAAGAAGTATTATCAATAAAAGTCATGAAATCTAAACAAAATAGATCGCATTAATATGTATGTAAACATATGGGGCGAGATATGAATGTTCAGATGACGAGTTATGTCCCTTTATATGACACTTCAGTTCGTTGTTATTGCAATTTATTAAATAGTCACATAGTATCGAATTTGAACAGTATATCATTTGATAAGTGAACATTTATTTCAACTACAATCAACACGAATCTTGTTTCTATCTGCATATCCTAACACTCAGAATGTGGTAGAATGGTCGAATGAATGCTACGCCGGAGGTGTTCTAAAAATAGACATGTAAACAGACGGCCCCTCGGCCAAGGGAGATAACTCTTTCCATGAGATATATTTTTCCAGTTATTATCGTCACTGCAAAGTTATTTTTTGATAAAATAATAGTATAAATTTATCACAATATAAAGATAAGTAATATCAAAGCTTTTAAAACTATAATTCATGTTTTGAAAGTATGAAATATTCATTAATTGATATATCCTAGTCATCTCACACTCGTGATCATTGAAAAGACCTTTCTCCTTACTATATAACCCAGTTATTATCAGTGACTAAGTAATGAGCTTGTTTTCTACCAAACATTCACGCAAACAAAAAGTGGCCCCCGACAGCTTAAACTTTAAAGTGTGTGAAGTAAAATTGAAGTAAAATTAAGGCAACTATTAAGGCAACTCACCAAATAAACTGGAAAAGTTCTCAAGAAATCTGCTTCACAAAGATTCTTCAGAGTGATGTGTGCAGGTCCAGGTGCAGCTGAGAAATGAGGGAAGTTTGAAAACCTGGCTTATTTATAGAGATGATATTGCTTCGCGGAAAAGACCAACATGTCTTGACATGTCCCCATTTAATGACAATAACATAAGTCTCAAATACTTCGCGGATTAAATTTAAACCAATCACATGTTGTGATAGTTCAACATGTCCAGACTTGTCGTAGGAAGATGACATCGGTTACTATAAATAGATGGGGATTCCCCGGCTCGTTATAGGAAGGTGACATCAGATACCATAAATAGATGGGTTTTCCTCATCGTGTGGATACCCTGTGTGGATACCCAAACTCCCATAGAGATAGCATGGGCTGGGGTGGGCCAGGAACGGCAGTTTCTATACTACTAAACACTATGCAGCTAAAAGCCGCGCCTGTGACGTCAGAGAACAGTAACGTCACAATCAGTGTATTGTTGCAACGTCACAGAATCGTGACGTGATAATCACTGTAATGTAAACCTCCCTGAGGATAAAGTTGAAACATGTAGGGGGAAATCGGCGTTAGTTATTCTTTTAACTACCATTTGAATATATACTGACTGTACACTTGAACGAACACCCACTTTATATATATATATATATATATATATATATATATTTAATTACTTTATAAAATATATCACTCTTGAAAAAAATTCTACAACAAGATATGCTATAGAATTGAGTATCTTTCAGAGGATAAAGATACCTCGGACACAAGTGACCATTGTAATGAATCTCTTTCTGACACAAAGCTCGTTATATATCGACCACTGGCGTTTTCTTCACTAGATCGCCATAAGGATTAGGATGGTTTCCCTGAAAGTAACATACTTTCTGGTCGGGCGTGTGGAATAATTGATAGTTTGAATGACATATGAGTAAGCTGTTCATTATTCCAGGTTCGACCATCCTAATACAATTATTTGGATATCATTTAAATTTTCAATGCGTTCCATAAATGATACAAGTCCGATCTTATTGTGAGTATTTCTTATATTGTGGCTGTTAAACAATATCTCACTCATTTATCTAAGTTTGGCACTCTGAATACTTATCTACTCTCAATATAGACGAGGACATAAATGGGTGTTCTTTACGTAGCGTCAGTCTTGAACCATATTTCCCATTCATCATTTAATATTATCAAAATTATTTGTTAGACTTTGTGATCTGCATTGCGATAAGTTGTATATATTACATAATTATGCATATACGTATCAATAAACACGTGCATATACATTTACATAAACATAGGTGACATACATGCCTACAACATATGTTTTATGCAGTGTATATGTAACATACATATATATGTAGACATTGATCTAAACATGTCCATATACCTTCATATATACTAGAATTAATCATTTGAGCAGTTCCCATTATATACCGAAGCTGACACTGTTCCACCTAGTGAAATGTACTCAGTCCCAATAAACCAAACCGTGACTAGCGGGGCTATTATGGTTAAATAACTGGGTCTCCTTTCATAAAGCACTAAGGTGATCGTAAGTCACTAAGGTAACCTAAGTGCAATGTTAAAGAATGGGAGTTAAGGTTAACCTTAGTAAAGGTTGCCTTGTTAAAGGAGGCCCTGATACATATTAACAACGATGATAATTTAACATTAATACCTGATGCTCAGCAAAGCTCGGCGCGGATTGTATTACCCTGAAGGAATTGTAGGCCTACTTTCGATGTTGCTACCCTGTAATGTATGTATGGGCACTGAGTTGAACTCATTTCTGCACAACACGCATAGTGCTTTCCATAAAGACACTCATTACATATAACACACGATAGCCTATACCCTTTTCAGGCCAGGATATATATCTTTAATAATTCATGACCAGCATGATAATGTTTTATACTATTACCACATTGTGAAAATGGTAATAAAAAACACATCGAAAACGTGGCCTGAAAGTAATTTAGAGGTTGACATGGCATATTGCACATTTCTTTAGCATAAATAAAATATTTCTCACTCCAATGTTATTCCACAATCGATGGTTTCCAACCTCAACATAGATGCTACAGGTCACTACGATTAATACACACGGAAGAAGAGAAGACAACTTATCAATTATTTTGCGAGTGAAACGAGCTATTTCCCAAAGCTAAGGTTAAAATTCTTCGGTATTTGGTTTTGTTAGATATGAATCTTAGTATTCGGTTGGTATTAACATTACCTTCATTAAACGTACTGATGGGGTATATAATACTATTATCTTCAGAACTCTGAAACCTTCTTTTAAATCCATACACCGAATTAGATAAAACATAGCCTATGTTTCCCGTTTGCCTCATACTTTTTAATAGAAAGTTTCTCATAATCTCCATTTTTCTGGCTTTTATGAACATTATCGGGACACTCATCAGTATATAAAACTTCCATTAAATGTTTCCAACTGCAGATAAGAAAGTATGTTAAGCAACAGACATACTGGAAGTTCATATACATGTAACATGTAACGTGTAACATATAACATGTTATCTTCATCGTGACAAAATGTAGAAATCAATCCATTTCTGACACATACATGTGTAGGCCCACATATCGATCCACTTTGTGTTTCATGTGGTGTCTAATTCTTTACAGGATCGTGACAAGGATCAGGAAGGTTTTCCTGGAATTAATAGACTTGTCTGGTCTGGCGTGTGAATTAATTAGAAATAGGAAGGAAATATGTGTCACCTGATATAGTGTGGTCTCAGTCTCCTTCACCTTCACTGGGTTCTAATCAATTTTCGATACTAGGGTAATATTGAAGGCCATTCTTGTGTTTTAAAATATGTTTGAAAAAAAATGTTTGTTTTTTCGAAGGTAATGGGGGTCTTATATCATTACAATGAACCTAAATTTGTTTATTTCAGATCATGACATTCAAAATCACATAATTTGGATTGTCTTTAAATATATGTATTTCAATATAAATACTGAAGTTTCGATATACGTGTATCCATAGTTGTATATGGAACATTCATATGAAGAAAACAAAATGGGTTTTTTCCAGTAACTTAATCCTGAGACACTAAATCAGTGATTTTATAATAATAATAATAATGGATAATGGATAGTAATATAATCGATAGATTTGTATTTATATTTGTATGTATATCTTTTGGCCAACATGAAGGTAGCTCAAATCAAGGCTGTCTACAGAGCCTAAAGGTATTGAGTTTGAAGCCAGATCTCTTGTATTCACTATACTGCTTCCATACGAGTTAATACTTAGTACCTATTTAGTATTGTAGAAAACAAATCATTAAGTTTTTTCAATAGCTATTGTTTAATCTTATATATAACAGAAAACTTTATGTTTCCAAATACCTTTTCGAAACACTAGATACATAGCAGCTTATATAATGTTTCCCTTACATTTATAATAAAGTTGAGGAATTTATCACATTTTGTTATCAAAAGATATATGTCTCATCGAGGTCTGAAGAGTATTGAAATATTTACATTTTAACCAAGTTAATAAATGCAAAGCCAAATCCAAAAACAAAATAATCAATATGTTCTTATGTTTTATTCACATTGGCTTGCTATAAAATAAAAAATTTACTGTTTTTTTTATTGTTGCAACAGAACGGTAAACTGTGTTTATTCCTAGGAAAAATCTTTAGGATACCAATTGTTGACAAAGACAACAGCTCTGTGATACAATAAATAAAGCAGCAGGGCAGGTTATGTCTTCCGTTTGTAATTAATTGTTGTCAATATCTTTGTGAATATTAGCATCCCTTTATCCTAGTTACCTCAAGAATATGTTCTAGCACTAAAACAGTTCACACTAAGTATCAAGAACGTCACAGACATAATCAAAAGATTGTATCCATACTAGTTCTACATAAATCATAAAGTAATATTTTAGTGTACTGTAATTTTGGCTTCATGTTATGGTTAATTATATCAAGCTATTGTTATGCTGTATGCTATAAAATACATAAAAGAAAACAGATGATACAAGTTAAGATCTACGCAAATTCATATTGTGATATCTAATGATTTACTGTAATTCAAATATTTCCTGAAAAGAGATTCCGGGGAACATCAAGTTACAAAAATCTGACATACAAATTGTGAATGAATAACTCTTGTGTTGAACACTATATACCCCCGCTAGCGCTGTAAGGCGGGGGTATAACTAACGTTATGGTATTTTGAGCTACATTTCGTCCATTGTTAAAGAATATGCCTCAATTATTAATTCCATTTATGCACTGAAATACTTTTAATTCTTAAAAATATATGAGAAGTATTCGTGACGTTTGATGAAGTAATTACTGTTATTCACTAATCTTCGACCAACTTTTGACAGATGGGCTATGGAAATAAGCTTATAATAATATCAAGATATACCATACAATGCCAATCCATCCTGAAGTCATGGCAAAATTGACACTTCAAACCTTCAAACTGTCAATTACAGTCCACTATCCAGACTCCACGACGAGGAATGAGTTGCATAGTAATGATCTACATGTATTTAATCTTTTATGTAATGCCAACGTGTGCCAAACATTCCATGTGCCCTTGCTGTCATGGATCCCTTGTGCTGCTTATGGACAGATTATTGACTGAACTGAATTGATTGATACTGAACGGATGCATGTTCACTTTCATATTATGTAGATATTTCTATTTTGTAATTAATAGAGTGATTCTATCAATACAGTTCAGGACATGGATGGTTCGTCATCGGTTTGTACTAACTATCCAAGAGCGATAATACATAAGAACAATAAATGGTAAATGTATTAAAATGAAATTGATATTCTGGTGACAACAGAGTGGCATGAGTGAAGTGAAGAATATGAAAAAGAGAAAAAAAATAACTGAAGAAAAAGGAAACTACCGCCTAATTTTTTTTATCCCAAAAATAAACAACCTCTTACATTCGATTAAATTTAAACTATGTAACTTTGAGAATAGTCTATGTGCAAGATAACAAAATATTGGATATAATAGTTACAACCGATAACATACAATTCACCTCTAACACTTGTAGGAATAGGAATATTGTAATGAAATAAAAATTGTGATGTTCAATGTTTAATTACAATTCTTTGCAAAGTTTCTGAAAGCAGAAATGCTAAATAAAAATGTTCAACTTTGACTGTTTACTGTTAAGCGCCTGTGAGAACTGGAAAACTTAGCGCTATAAAACTATAGTGTTATTAACTGTATATAAATTATATAGAAAAAGGGACAACTATTTGCAAATATAGGTTATTTAATGATGAACATGTTGTTTTTTTGTTCTTAATATCCAAAGACAGAAATTCAGATTAATGAAACATTTTAATAAATTGTTAACTATCAGATAAGTCAAAAAGTGATATCCAAACATAGTGAGGCGTTCATTAAACGTCTTTTCATTAATACATTGAAGACCTGAACAAATGAATAAAAGATTCAGGTGGGCCTGACATCCAATACTCGTTTCCCTGATTCTGTCAAAACATGGGACAATGAGACGAGACAAATGATTGTGAGTAGAATATATTTCAATAGTGATTACATTCACAACCCCATATGCAATTCAAATTAGACTTATTATAATGCGCGTGTGTAACTCAACTGACAAAAGAAGTAGGTCACCAGTAGCTAAGCAGGACTGATAATCAGATCCATCAAATAAACATGTTAGGTGTGCCAAACATCCATTCCGCTTGCGTTAACCTTTTTCTCTGAATCTTCATCATTATTAAGTCTTGACATTTTACTTAAGTATGTTATTCTATTCTATAAGTGAACGATCGGGTGCTTAAATTTAGTTGTATGATGTAGAACGCCAGCTTCAGTTCGCATTTAAATTGTAATGATGACTAAGAAAAGGGAAGTGTTGATTTCACTATGTCAGGTTCTGAACCAATCTCATTCCATCATGTGTCACAAGTGGAGATGAATAGCTGCTTATCTGTAACAACCTAAATTCACCAGAAAATCGGGTTTTGAATAGTATGAGTCTTATCTCATAACATCAAACTGGCTGCTCAGTAAGCTTTACGCATGTTATCAAATGTTTTAAGCATTTGTAGCTACATGTATATAAAAGATTAAATAACATAATTATTCATATCGAGTATCTTAAACCAGAACTTGATTGGTCGGATCTTTGTTGTCAAAGCTCTCAAAATGTGGCTTCATTTAAAAGGAGGGTTCTATCGGAGTATTTTTTTGTGGAAACGAAATTCGAGAGGATATTCCTGTTTACACATATATGTTATTAATACATGCTTAAAACACAGTCAAATTGAAAGATAGTAATAACGGTAATATTTTGATGAATTTATATTTCACAACTTGATAAGCACAAGCTCACATTTGTTGAAAAATAAAACAATATGAAATGAAGCCATTCATCGGCACAACGAGTGGGGAAAATTTCGCTACAGCATAACAGCAAAGTGTTTATTAGTTTTATGACATGTAATGTGTTGATATGTGAATACTCTATCTGTGTATGCCTGTAGTTAATTATAAATTATAAAACTGCAAAATTAAGTACAATATACGGTGTTTTCATTTTAAAAAATCCAATCTGGTGACAGAACCACCCCTTTAATTACAGAAGTCCAGAAGGCCTACCTACCATGCACTTTGTCGATTACATACACACTATTTCAATCACAAAATATTTATGACTCATATTCCCGAAAAGTAAAGTGCTGTAGGTGCTACCTTTCGATCATATATAGTTCTTGCACTTGAACATGATATTTTTTTTGCACGTGTTAAATACATGTACCCACAATCCGGCGGACAGGTAACTTGTTGGTAAAGTGCTTCACAGGCTTTTGAAGCAGTTTCTAATGTTATGTCTCATGGAGTGACGACATCGTGCCTCCTGGGCCTCAGTACATAAAATAAGTTTAAACACGTGTTTGGAAATGTCTGTAATGTCATTGCAAACGTATGAGAACAATTTACATTTACATTAAGAATGCTCTTGCGATTTAATCCCATTCTGCTTCGCTCAGAAGGACTTATTGCAGTTGATCACCTCCTCCTTGTAGGAATTGTACTGAACTCCTACACACACATAATATCAAGCAGCTTGAGAGGTTCTATGATGTAAATACACACAATCTTTGAAATGAGACTCAAATTGAACATATCCTTGTTTCCATTAGGATACCACCTTGAGCAATACATTGTCATGGTACAAAAATAAATATTGATGTTTGATTACATTTACATGAGTTACATGTAAACAAATAACACAGCAAAAATGCTTCAATATTCATCAAGTATACAAAGTTCACTTTTAATCAATGTAATCAAGTCTGTCTTTTGATGCTGAAAAATATCCAGGAAAAGATCAAGGCGGTTTTTCTGTAGACTCTGGACGACACTTCTCAGTGCTGGGCTGATTACATTTCACCATCTATCACACATAAATATATCATAGAAATAATTGATTAGAACGAGCACGATGTTTTATGTGCAAAAACATTCAACAAAAATCAGGCAGAGGATAAATTGTTTTCCGGTATGTCTCTAGGGTAGTCTTTCATGTAGCTCGAGGCATTTATCCACGCCAGTATATCTGTCATCGCAACATTCTTTCCCGTGTAATCCCTTAAAAGCTCATTGGATGTAATATGTTGACTGTGTGACTGTGCTAACCAAATTCTGATCCCCGAAATACAAAATGAGAAACATTTTCCCATTTCAAAAACACATTTTCACTGTAACCTTTCATGTCTTTGGCACTCATAATGGCTGAATCAAGTCAAACATTCAGACGTCAACAACATGACAGAATACATAATTTTAAAGACACAATCTGGTTTTAACGTGTTATGTGCTAATATATCTCATGACCAAATATTATATAGAGTAAATCAACTGTACTAGGTAGTTCACCCAGATGTCTAGACAGGAAATAAATAAAGTCAGACATTGTCTGTTCAGTAACAAAAGACTCATTTTGAGGAGGGCCACTACGGTCATACGTTTACTGTTATAGTAGTAGTTTAGGAGAACCGTCATTGACCAGTAGTGACCCTTACTGTCGTTGTATTGATCTCTGCTTAACTCAACTCCACAAGTAGCCACTATGACTGCAGACCTAATAATGACATCTTGCTACTGACATCAGATATTGAATCCGTTATATTCGAGAATTAACACGGTGATAAGCTGTACTGGGAATTGCTGAGTGTAGAAATTCCAGTTAAAATGTTCTGATTGATACTGCTTTTCATGTAAGCTTCAAGTCACTGAAACAGTTTATAAGCTCTAAACATAATCGATGTCATGGCATGGATCCTTCAATAAAGATAATCATTTACATAGGTCCGAACAAAACATACATTTTAAGGTTAATAGAAAACGTCACATTAATAAGGTGATAGATTTCTGTTAAATATATGAGGATGGAAGACTCTTCTAAAGATTTATGCAACATATTTCTCATAAATAGCAGATCATCAAATGTCATATTTTCTTTACACAAAACATCAGCGTCAAACTCATATTGACTCAACGAATTTTCTAAGACCGATTGGGGATTAAAGAGAGTTCATGGAGTACGTGAATTCAACGGCTTTGCATATGTTGCATCAATTTGTATGATCATTAAATTCAAGTCAAAAGAGTTTGACATGAACAAGGTTAAATCCCATCTTAAGATGGATAAAGAGATTTACTACGATGAATTTGATGTTCAACCTCGGTGTAATGCATTACATTCAGGCTACATTTACATAATACCTCTTCAGTGATTAAATAGAGTGCACTTGATTCCAACGTCGTATGATGTATTAAATGGGGACCCTTTTGTTGTTAAACAAATTACATTTCATTTAAATGTATCCTGTAAACAGTAATTACCCTTATGGTTGAAAATAGCAGAGTTAATAGTATTGCACATGTGCACATATCGCGTTTCCCTATCAACCATTGTTTCGACGCGACTTCCCGTATTTCGTCGTCTGTGACATCATAAAACGAGTGTTGATGACGTCACTGTAACTTGCCGTCGCAAGAGAAGTTGGCCATTTCCTGACTAATTTTACGGGAATCAAATGGAATAGAACTGGTAATAAATTATAACACTCGAAAGTGTGTCATATTACTTTTACGCAACGCGTGCATATGTATGTATAACCCTCGCTCTCGCTCAGGCAATACAAACAATTATCGTAAAAGTCATAAGGATAAACTTCCTCGGGTAATAATCTCTATATATGTTTATTCAATAGTTCAGATCAATATACAATATATATATTTCAAGGATATATACCTTACTAATTATTCATAAAATACCAGTTTTGGCCTACTTCTTTTCCCTTGCGATATAAAATGTAATTGTAATAAATAAACCTGACTTTTTTTCCAAATTTAAAAAGTTTTAAAAATAGTATCGTTTCAGACAATCAACGATGAACAAATAAGCACTAGTTAACTCCTTAGTTAATACATATATTCCCGGTTTCACCAAAACAAAATTAAAAAAATAACAACCTCTGCAGAATATGATGTTTTTTAAATTCTTATGAAACAACAATAGCAGCATCAGATAAATGTTGACACACATTTTACAAGTTTACAACGTAGAAGCAAATATGAACAGAATACATGATTAAATGGTCGATGTGCTGAAACATAATATTCCACACCAAATCTGAAGCTAAAAAAGCCGACACAAAATTAAACTTCAAACGATTACAATTGCTGCTTTTGAACCGTAGTACATCTCATAGGATGACTGAGTTAAAATAGAAACTATTATTTGAAACATAACTTATCTTACATGATAAATGTGTTTACAATATTGACCCATATAATGTCACATTGTTGCTTTTGAACTGGAAATAGTCTTACTTATATCATATGTTGAAAATGGGAATAGTGATATAAGTACATGTATTTGTTCCTCGAACGATGTCAGGGTTAAGATTGATATCCAATTGTCATCAAGTGTGGTATTGTTGAACAAATTTAAGAGTATGATATTCACAAAAGTATTAAATTTAAAAAAAAGACAGCATTCATCAGAAATGGTTTGTGCTTTTGGATACAAATTGAAATTCGAAATGAGGAGGTATTGAAAACCCACTTCTCAGAACGGCATTTGATGGCCTCTTTATTTCCTGCGTGAATACCATTAATGGAACCATATTTCTTTGTCAACCAAGTGCCACATCTGATTGAATATACAGTCCAAAATACAATGTGCCTGTGTCCCCCGATTCACTGAAGTATATGATTAGGGAATAGGATTTGACACGTCAGCAGCACTTCCACCTCCAGGCCGAATATATTCTATAAGCAAAACAAAGCCAGTGATCCTCAGAGACCTCTTCTCACTGTAAGCTTTCTAAAAAGGTCTCAAGATACCTCGCCATAATTATATTCTATTGGTAAATGTATACCACGTTCATAGACTAGTAGTTTAGAGAATTGTGTGAAATAATGGCTTTTGCACAACTGACCTAGGCACACTTTTCTTAATGATGGTTCTGTATACTTGTTATGAAAGAGTCTGACCGTATTTATATATGATGGTAAGTCTATACCGCAGTTATATATGATGGTAAGTCCATACCGCAGTTATATATGATGGTAAGTCTATACCGCAGTTATATATGATGGTAAGTCTATACCGCAGTTATATATGGTATTGGTAATGAATGAAATAATGACTTTGGTAAACCAACACTAAACGTGGTCATAAAATCTTTTTAAATTCAAAATAAAGCCAAGGTAATCTAATATAACTACACTTTTGACCCAAAGCAATATCATTCAGTACACATATTAAGATTAAAGCGTGAAACACGATACTCTAAATACACACAATATGTAAAGAAACCTCCATTAAAACGAAATGTACAAGCATGAAAAAGGGTGATTAAGAGTTGAGCCCATGGGTGAATAATTATAAGCAAAGGATACGATTCCACAAGGAGAATTGTGATTCAACATATTACTATACATAATGCATATTTTAGATGTGGTTCGCTCAAAAGGGACCAAAAAGACTATTTCATACTTTTTTTGTAAAGAAAGCAAAAACATCACCAAATGGAAATATCACGCTGTACAATATAGACAAAACGTGCTCACAAGTCATATGTTATTGTATGTTAACTTTAGATAAATATTCCCATCATACGTCTGCAAACTATCCCTAATTGATCAATATTGCAAATCAAAGGCTTATATGTATGCTTCATCTCCAATGACGAAACAACCATCGGACACTTCAATGCTTAGGGGAAACAATGTACATTAATAGATAGAAGAATATCTCAGTATCATCTGCATAGAAACAAACATAACCATCACGTAATTTAACCAAACAGTTGCACTCGGTATTCAGAAAATAAGACTTTAGATAAGAACTAAAAATAAATCATGGAAATATGAAGGAATTATTGTTTGACAATAAGAAAAACCTTCATGTATTTTTCAATGACCTAGATTACCTTTGTGTCAAGTAGAGAGTATGTTCCATATAAAGATAAAAACGAAGGCATCAAAATATATATCATACCATGAGCGATACGAGGCACTTGAATTTGTATCTAAAACAAGCTGGGAACAATTGTAACAAATACAATTATAAATATACACTCTTTACGTAGGATTGTCCTTTATTCTTTCCTCTGTAATAAGTATTAGGAAAGTACAGATGAGACATAAACGATATATGGACTTGGAAGAGTTTTGGAACTGCTGTAACTTGAAAAGTTAAATAACTATACTGAATATTCAAAATTGAATGACACGATTAAGTACACTATTAAGTACATTATTAAGTACATTATAAACACTTAGACCATGACCAACATCACTTAACGTAGCTTTTAGATATACCCTTTTTATGTGTAAAACATGAACTATGTTCTCCATGGATAGCATGCTCTGTTCTCCACATGGTTAAGTAGCATGGAGTGTTATTTGAATGAATGATATGTGAATTTTAGATAAAGTGTCCATATGCATGTAATATTTTTAAGGAAAACTCCCAATGGCTGTGATTCACCAATGTGAGTTTTAATACACATCAGCAGTCAGAAAAAAAAACGTTCATACATTCTTAATTACATTTTCAATGTAAGTGGTTGAATATCATGTAAGTCAATCTACAGACTTTGTATTCATATTTAAGAACGTTTGCATTGGTTTTATTAACCATTTATTTAAATCAAATGGTTAACGTCATGAAAAAAGAATGAAAACGGATAAGTGAGAAAAAATAATATCTTATTTTTGACCGTGTTGTCAGTTGTCAGTAGATCATCTGAATTCATGTGAATGTCTCTTTCATGGCAACTCTTCATTTAAAAACCTGAAATCATTTGATCTGGTTCTGGCACTTCGAATGATGTGAACCCCAATATGGCGCCGGGTTCCACTTCAAACTTTCAACATTTTCATCAACAATTGAACTGTGTTATGTGAATAAGACACATAAATCTAAACGCCTGTATAATGCACGTGATCAAATGCACAACAAGCACATTGTCGTCCAACTCACATCTTAAAGAAAACCTGGTTTGCAGTCAGTACGCTTCTTATAACTTCCTGACCAGCATGGAAATTGTTTCCTCCCATTATCACAGAGGCTACTTATTGTGAAAGAGGTAATAAAAAGAAACAATGATAAGTGGCTTGAAAGTAACTGGGAAGTTGGCGTTGCATATTTCAGACACTGATTTTTATAACATAAACTAAACGCTTTCTCACTGTAATGCTTTCTCACTGTAATGATGTTGTCCAATCGATAGCATTACCGGAACATTGATGATACAGGACATTTGCATTCTCAGATGCAAAACAGAAGAGAAAGTAACTTGGTGAAACAGGCTGATGCCTACATCTCATTTTATATTTCTTCGCCCTTTGTTCTATTATAAATTAATCTTAGCATTAGTTTACATCAAAATGGGCATCATGAAATATTCATTGGGAATATTATTTCACAATAAGCACATTGTCTTTAAATCACATACGTTACATACAGTATAAAATACATATAAAATAGACTGAATCCTTAAGAAACAGTCAGATTGCGTCTTGAACACTTCATGACCAGCATGGTAACTGTTTTATCCAATTATCACAGCGACTACGTTGTTGTGAACGTGGTAATAAAAAGACACGTCGATAACGTGGGCTGAAAGTAAATAGGAGGTTGACATGGCATATTTTAGAAACTATTTCTATGAAGTAACAACTTTCTCACTCTGATTGTTTTACACCATAGATCCCCTATAAAGTGGTATTGGTGATTACCTGACATTCACACATATACATATGCATTGAAACGAGAAAGTAAAAAAAATACTGCCATTGCGAGTGACACAGGCAGCTTAACAAATCTAACGTTTAGTAATTCTATATTGCATAATGTTTCTTTAATTCTAGTTCTTTGTTAGATATGAATATTCGCGTTAGCTTACATCATTATGCATTATGTAACACTCATGGGGAATATCGTAATCTTATCTTTAACATTGAAGTAAACTCATGTTATATGTTGCCTATGATACACGGGAAGCTGGCATGCTATATATTTCGGATTGTGATGACTATAACCGAGTTCTGCATAATTTGGTTCAAACTTCATATATTTATTAAATATCAATTTTAAAACCTAACAGTAGCTCATAAAAGAGGATAGTCTTTAACTTTAGGATACAAAACGTGATATCATCGTCGTGACAAAATGTATAAATGCATTTATTTCTGACAAATATACTAAATCCATACACTGATCCATCTGGTCTATCATGTGGTGTCCAATTCTTCATGACAAGGATCAGAAGGTTTTCCTGGAATTAATCGATTTGTCTGGTCTGGCGTGTGAATTAATTAGGAGTAGGAAGGAAATATGTGTCACCTGATATATAATGTGGATGTTTTGCTCGCTAACTAGATTTAAATCAAATTCAGATAGCAAGATAGTATTTCAGACCCTACTGTTGTGAGTTTCATTTATGTTTATATTGAAACTACTTTTTATTATCTCACAGGCAATAGCTTTATAATATATATATATATATATATATATATATATATATATATATATATATATATATATATATATATATATTTATATATATATATATATATATATATATATAAGTAACTTAAACTTAACTTAATTGGTACATTTATCATTGCAAAGTTCAAAACCACGTTGCTTTTTAAACATGACTATCAATGTAAACAATTTTTAAAAATTTACATTTTGATTTACAAGACAAAAAGAATTGCGTTAAAATTGATTGTAGGTAGAGAAAATTCACATTAATATTCGACAATAAATTGCAGTATTTTCAAGAGAGAGTTCTATCTCGCAGACAAGCTGAGGTTTCTTCTATAGAAATAGGCAGATATAAAGCTTCAAGAAGGAATTTAGAGTCAAATAAAGATGGTACGCCATGTCCATTTTCTTGAATAATCAGTGGAGTCTCAAAGATTGATTCAATTACTTAACACAATTTGCAAGTTTATGCTGTTTACAAGTCTGGGAGATGTCACGAGAGAGGGATTCAACAGTAAAGTTGCAATGTGCTAATGATGTTGAAATGCTCTTGTTTAACAAGGAATCTCACAGACTACCAAACCATACCAATTTACATATTTGTGCAGTTTTACAAACACCAGATAAGGAAGGATGAACAACTTGATACGTATTCACCAAATAAATCCTTAATGAGTAAATCTCTATTGACTATTATCTTTGATAATAATATATCTCTGTCTCTGTACATTTCCTTTGTTTGTATATACGAAATCATGTCTCAAACAGTTAAGTCATAATCATAGCAAAACTGAGCACAGCTTAACGATATTTTAGCTCAACCTAGGTCTGTTGTACTCGCTGTACTGTTTCCATACTTTCTGCAGCACTCGGTGGTATTTGTCTTGCAGTACGCAAATCATTGAAACATTATATTCGCACATTATGTTAAAAGTTCTCTTATTTAATATTTCCTAAAGTTTATAAGGTTGATAATTTTTTGCATGTGCATGTATGTGTTATTACTGTAAAAGTATGTATTTATTCATCCACTTGTAAAGAGATTTTACATATTACCATTTCAACAGTGTGTATTAATGCAAAGCTATGGTCAAAACCAAACAATCAATGTTTTCCTTATGTTTTGTTCACACATAATTAGCAGTCGCTTGATAGTTAAACTTCCATATTTCCCTATAAAAGTAGTAGTCAGATGTCATTTTTAAAAAAATGCAATAACAATATGTCATAAAAGATGATTTCTGTTCTCTATAGAATCTGTCTAAACGTTTTCTATATAATGTATCGAGTAGCAACATACATGTAGGTTCTTGGACGTAAATGCATAATCACAATGCGTTCATCAACTTCCCCATGCAAGGCAAAGCTCGTGCAAGTCTTCATAACTGGCTGATTTACGCCTTCAAGTATTTCACTCACTTTCCTGCTAAGATAGTGGAGTGCTGCACCTGAAGTGCATAGTGAGCTCTGACATCCTAGCACGGAAACGCTTAGGAAATGCGGCAAGGTTTAAATCAGCCAGATATTGAGACTGGCGAGAGTAATGCCTTGCGTAGGGAAAGTGTACGTTCATTCCCATGAGAGCACTTGTTGACAAATAGCAAATCACTGAGATACAACATGAAGCACACAGCAGGGCTGGTGATGTCCTTCACTTCTAACAGCAACTTGAGTGTCGTGATCAATAAGGATATTCTCCTTAGTGTCGCACAAAATAAGTGAACACGTTACGGTAATGATACACATATTAAATACAGCACTGGTTCCACATAATCAATGTGCAATATTTTGGAACGGTAAATGTACCACAGTAGCAATCTATAGATAAGATGGCAACAGTATGTAATACAATACAATATAATATAATACAAGATACATCTTAACCTGTTGATCGGAAAGTAAACTCTTTTGATTTATCGAAAATCAAACATCTGCCAAGGAAAAACGAAGAAGCAATATTTGTGCATGAAGAACTCTCATAATGACACCATGCATCTGCGAAAAGAGTATTAAGCATATCCTACACCACTGATTACATTCGTAATACCAAAAGCACATTGAATGTATCCACTCGTACTGATTCGGTACATTTACAATTGTATTGTTTGCAGAGTTTCAAAAGTTCAAAAGTAACAAAAGTAATTCAATTCATAAACCAACGTTGGGGATATAGCGTTTCTCATTGGAGACGATGGGGATGGTGTTATATACAGGCAACCATACATAATATCTAATATAAACAGTTCACTTTGTAAATAAAAGAAAGAAATCCGGAAAGATATAATGAAAGTGTTGTTGAAAAATTATTTAAAATGCCAGATACTGGATTCAATATTCATTATGGACATACGGACTACCAAAAAGAAATATCAAAATCTTACATCTTCTCTGGGAGAAGATTGTGTAAACATATTTTGAAAACAATGTGAATGTCGCACTGACAGGCTTAACGTACATGTTGCGAATGTAAAGGTGGCCAAATGCACTGTACCTTCCCCTAGGATAAGATCTGTGTGCAGTATGAAGATAATCCAGTGAACGGCTCTTGATATATCCCATATAAGTTTAACATTTGTGCTTTGAAACGCAACAATTCCAAGTTTCTATATGACCTTGAAAATAAGGTAAATGTCATTTCTACTTGGCCCTGCATTTTTAATTGGAGAAGTGTGTGTTTAGTAGATACGAAGAGAAACCAGTGAATAGTTATTGAGATATCCCGCTGACAATTATAGCATGTCAATGTTTCATTGTGATCTGGAAATGTAGGCCAGCTGTGAATCCAGTTGTTGAAATATTCCATATCCCGTTGTTCCCACTCAAAGCCCGACGTGGAATATTAAATGGTCAGCAAAGCAGAAATGTAGATTTACTGTCATGATGAGATCCGGCATGCAATGCCTTATGTATTTCTAGAAAATACTGCAAACAATTTCTGAAACAATGTGAATTGTATCACTTTAAAAATATGAGTACGGTAAGTGCATCCCCCGGCCTCTTGTCAAACTGTCAAATGCCATTTTACTTGAATATCTGCCTAAAAGGTCATAAGGAGAAAAATGCTGAAAATTTAAACAGGATCTGTGACATGTTATTTGAGTCACTATATGAAATTATTATATTTATTATATTATTATAATTATCTGGAAAAGAAATCACATAGTGAGTTGCCTTTAGTATATTGGTCTATGAGTTAGTCTTCAGAGGTAATCATAGTCTGATACTGAAACCCATGACTGTGATCCGTTAATGGACGTGAAGGAGATTTACCACACTTCAAATATGAATTGAGGTGCTGACATGGGATTATTATATTAAAGCTCTAAATCAGACCAAATTAAGTGTTCATTTTAGCTAGGTGTTCAGTTAGCTTGATATATTGGAACATTGGCGACCATTCACTGGCACAGATATTCTGATCATTCGTATAATCTGCTGTGTTTGTGTATTGTCGTCTTTTGTTGTCATGTGGTACCAGCGATATGGATATTTCTTGCTATTAGGGGAGCCTAATATTAGGTTAGTCATGCCAACCGATACACATACACATACTGCAAGTCTTCGTCAAATGGAATCATATTACAACGCATTCCTCACCGAAAACTAAAAATCTTTAAACAATCACGTTACAATTGTCCTTTAAATGTGGCTCAAGGATTGAGAGAACTGAGATTGAAGTTTATTGCACTGCAGTTAATGCTGACATTGGAAGATTTTATATACTCGTCGCCGCTAATGGCTGCAATACTGCCGAAGCGGCGTTAAACAATAACTCATTCACTCACTATATACTCGTAGTATTTGCAATATTTGACTTCCTAAACATGTCCATTGTTGTGACATAAGGATTTAAAATCAATGAATCCATGTGGGGCAGCCGAGCACGCACATGATTTTTGTCACTAAATATGCAACTAGTTATAAGATAGTTATAGATGGCTTTGGGGACACTATTGAGATGTTCCAATGACGCATGTCAAGTCCTTACAATATATTTACCATATATACGAACATGATTCAAATATTTAGGTACTGACGAGAACTTCATAAAGTATATGATTTCTAACTTGAAAATAACAAGCATAATCTATATATCCATTGTATTTTAATGCCTTCTTAGAAATAATAGAACAGTTGCACATCGAGACTGCCCATAATACATTTATATTAGGCTCGTGGATCTAATGACAAACAAACCAAACTAATATTTCATTTCAAGATGAGAAATACAATACAATTCTCCCAGAGGTTATACTGGCTGGATATTGACAGAAAAGACTATTATTTGAAGATGTTGTTCGGGTAAATCAAACTAGATTTGTAAAGTTAGTAACAAATTTATTGCAGATTTTCAAATGACATAAAGCGAGCAGATCGGTATTGACTCAACAGTACACCAGAGAGTTATAAATATTCCCGGAAGCATTTATTGATCGTTGACATGTAATTGATATCTTGGAAGCCAATTTCAAACATCAGATATTAAATTCTCTTGAAAAGGACATGTTTGAAAAGGACAATTAAGGGCTTGGAATTCAAATATGCGATGTGATGTTCAATTTAAGTGTCTTCCAAATTAGTTTTTACAACATTTAAAAGATTCCCCCAGCAGAGCGCAGCTGGAAGAGCTTCTGTTCATCACCCGGAAGACCGGCGTCGGCTCATACATCATACCAAAAGGTATTAAAAGAGTTGTGGTTTTCTTGTCCGTTCATTACCATAAACGGACGGACAGATTCAACGAACGTTGCACTAAGAACAGAAAGATTTTCTTGATAACAACTTCTTTAATGTGAAAATACACGACGTTTCGGAGTACATACTCACTCCTTCATCAGGTGGAAGGAGCATCCACCTGATGAAGGAGTGAGTATGTACTCCGAAACGTCGTGTATTTTCACATTAAAGAAGTTGTTATCCAGAAAATCTTCCTGTTCTTATGTATACCACTTCTAAATGCCCTTCAAAGACCTTGAACGTTGCACTGTTTAGAATTGTAATCGACGAATACTTCCTTAGTGGTAGGATTGTTTTATGAGAAGTTACTCTGGTGTAAGAATATGTTACTAGAGTTTTAAATTATCACTGGATCTATTTGAAAGTCCGAGCCATAGTTTCCATTATGTTACTTAAGTTTTACAAGATAATACGTCCCATTAAGATTCTTAAGAAGTTTCTTCCAAAGGTTCTAAGGGCAGAACCAGTAGTTTAGGTTCTGAACTAAGCATCGAGCTAAACTGCCAGGCAAAAGAAAGTACTCACACCAGTTGGTTTCGATTAATTCATTATTTAAAAGAAATCAGATGCATGTGACTATGACACGCTCCGATCATACTCATCTACAGTAGTTTGAATGAATTAATTGGTGACTGTGGTTACATTTTAGTTGAAATATCTTAGTTTAATGAAGAAATGAAATTTACAACAACATAACCCCTACTATGTTTAAAATGTTGTAAATGTGTGCAGGATCAGACACGTTAATTTCACATAGAATATGTTTTCACATAGAATATGTCTTATATGTCGATGAACAATATTAATTGTGTATCATCAAAAATAATTTTTGAAGAAATTTTAAAAACATGTAGAAGTATTCTTTGACTGCTGACTAAACACGTGTACTTTTCAGTTTTAAATTATGAAATCGGCAACCTGAGATATTTTCAATTAAAATTTATACATAATTATGATAAAATCAACAGAAGTGAGTACATTCTTGACTCTGGCAGGTATCTTATGATAAATCAATTGTACAACGTACCAATATATACAATGCTAATTCATCCTTTATTCAGATCAGGTGCAATCGACCTGTCAAACACTGTTCACTATCAAGACATTGTGACGACGTAGGACGAAATAAGTTGAATATATTTAAATAGCAATGACGTTTCAATCTTATGTGCAAATCTAATTCATCATGTTTATAATACAAGTTATTAAACCAGTATTTCAAGATGTCACACTGTATAGCACTTCCTTTCAAACATCACTTAAAATTCAGCAATGGACACATCATAGATTGTGTCAGACAAACTGAACTCAAGCACGTGTTCTACTACTATGAACATTCTGCTTTATCGTTGGTACTTTATAAAAGTATTCTATCAAACAAGAATAAACATGTACATGTACATTGCCACACTTATCAAAGTAATGAGTACACTATAATTCAGTTCAGTTCAACCAACGGTAATGCATAAGGTTAATACATATTTGTATCCAGAACATGTAACGGTTTTTGGATTTTGGTGTAGATAAAACATCTGAAATGAAATGGCTATTGATACTTGGAAGATCTGAACACGTTTCATACCATGTAAAACTATACCATGGACATCGGTTATAACAATATATCCTTTAAAGTCAATTCATTATAAAATGATATACCTTATGCTATGTAATTGTTACTGCCATAATGTCCGACTTTAACATATCAGTCTCCATAACGTGGACACGGTGGAATAATTGATCAAAAGTTGAACCTGGTGGAATAATTATTACTTCATCACGTTTTAACTTTTTTGTAAAAGGTATAGAAAATACGTTCTTATTCAACACAATATGTTATTGATCTGCTCCAAAAACGAACTTCAAAGGTACATCGATCAGTAGTGTCCATCTGAGGGTAAGAATTACACAGACTTCAAAAAGATCTGCTTGATTGGTCGACTTCTGATATTTATATCATCCTAACGAAGCATACACAACATGTAAACGAGTACTGTGTGGTGTTGGATCTGAGTAATGGTCTCACTCTAAAAATAACCTGCCAACATACATGTAATTTGTGGTCATATATCAGTCTACGGAATCTGGACATGGCGAAATAAATTGGTGCAATGTATCACATGGACATCAGGAGTGTATTGGACCTAGTTAATGGTAAGAGTAATCAGTACTCTCCGTGATGTGTTTCACCGATATGCATGCGTGGGAATTGGTTACTTTGTCAGTTAAGTTTGGTTAAAATAATGTATTTCTTTTACAGTTCTGGGCCCATATTTTCAAAGCTGTCTTAGTGATAAGATAGTCGTAAGCGCTAAGATAGCTTCGAAAATATTGGTCCTGGTTTCCAATGACATCAAGAATAACAGAAGATAACTCAATTAGCTGCGCAGTTCTAAATTCAATATACTCAGCAAGAATAAGGGATTGGATAACATTTAAAGGTGGGACAGATTATAATAATGTCAAACAAAATGTTTATTTGATCTCACGCTACATGTCTTGTAGCCCATGAGATCTAACACCACTCCAGTTGCAGCTTGAAGAGATCGTGGCGGTGTACGCCTCTCACTAATCTTTAGACTTAACACATTCCATAAACGGGTTTATATCTGGATTTGAAGCAGCTCTAGGCAGTCTACTGACAAATATGTTGTGTGGGGAAGAGAATTGTCCTGTTGGAACCCAAACAGCTACCCTGGCACATGGTTCCAACAACTGGACTATGACTTTATCATGGCGTGGTAACCTGTCAACCGTTCATCAAGACGAATAGGTTCAGTTATGTTATCATAGGCGAATTATCGTCATACCATGAAAGTCTTATACCGTGCCTGTCATATGTTGTATGATGTTGCGACGCTGTCAATTTTAATTCACTGATTGACTGGTAAGATTGTCCTTCAACTTTTACAGAGAGTGGTATGACCTCATCATAGCCTGCCAATCTTGAGCCACAGTCAATCAGTGTCTTGTCATATTTAGCAAATGTTCCATCCCGACCTTAATCTTACGAAAGAGGTTATCCACTATACACTACAAATGATGGGAAAACGAAGTTCACAAAGAACCAATGCAATCTCATTGAACATGGTAATACAGACCTTTCATTGACAATGTTAATGCATTTAGATATACATTTAAAGGAAAGTTAATATCCATTAATAATTTCCCTGAGTATGTTGAACTGAAAAGAAGAATGTTTCATAATTGACATTTAGATTAATCATTGTAAACTTCTATGATGACAAAGGATATTTTATATATTGATTTGGAAATAATCACAAATATACATACCACACCTATTTCTAATTAAGCTAATTTCACGAGTCATATTGCAATTGGTTCAGAAGATTTACAAATGGTTTAAAGAATGTTTTAAGGACATTCTGAACAGATTAAAGTAAGGAGGTTTTAATTAATTGAAGCACCCACCTATCGCATTCCTAATTAAGAGATTCTTCAGACATCAGGAACAGGAACATGTCTCTTTATTAACCGTAAGTGTTATTTTGTAACCAACTAAGCGCTGTAAAAATGCTACATTACGATTACCTGGACCCTTGTTTCCTTTCAATCTGTCAAACATGCGACAACAACACGTGACAAATGATTGTGAGTAGAATATATTTCAATTAGTAATGACCCTCTCTATCCCTGTATAATTCCAATTAGACTTATTATTATACACGTGCGCTACTTAACTGACAGTAGAAGTAGGTTATCAGCAGCTAATCAGAGCATCATGATCAGATTCATCAGATAAACATGTTAAGATGAAGGGAAACATCCATTTCACTTCTTCAAACTACCCTTGGCGTTGTAGTGTCCGTAATGATAACTCGAATAATCGCCACTGAATCGATGTTTATGTAAACAAAATATGTAAAATTATGGAAATATTTCGATTTTCTATACATGTTTATATATGATTGTATTTTATGTATCATTTATTGTTATACAAACTTTGTCATATCAAATAATCGATCAAGCCATATCCACATGTTTCATGATGATGAAACTTGGCATCGTGCACTCATGATGAGATGATATCCACTTTAAGACATAATAAAAAGCAATGTTACGTTCATCTATTGTGGGATTAATGAACTGTTGTGTCAAAACAAATATTAATTGGTTATTTTATGCAATCATCTAAAACACATGTAACATTGCAATGGGTTATTGGAACACTGCTAACCTTGTGGTAAATATCTTCAAACAACAATAGTAAACCATAATATGCGTTATAGTGTGCATTCATTAATACAATATTGGTATTAACACTATTTCAAGTTCATAACTTAATATGTGTAGATAATAAAATTATTTACCAAAGTCTGGTTGAAACAGTTTAAGGATCAATACCGAAACGTCTTAATTTGAAAAAAAGCAGTTAATAATTCATAACACTGTCATCTTCCCAAACAGACACACTGCGCAGATATAACTAAACAATTGGATATACAGTGGACACTGTCTAATCCGGCAGCTGTGTAATCTGGCAAGATGTCAACACAGGCATAAAACCTCAGTCTGTTTCGTGGCTAGTACATTTAACATCATTTAAAGCTCTGTAATCCGGCAGTTGTCTATTTCGAATCTCGGCATCAAATGAGCCTCCCAAACATGTCTATGCAAGGATATAATTAGTTATTAATATTTTAAGTTCAAATGACACCGATTGTCGTTTACATGTATATTATATAAACAATTTCAAGAAATCATGATCAGTATACCATGGACTGGAAGTTATCCTGTATAGTTTGCTTCACGTCACAGGAACAAGCCCTTGAGTCGATGCTATTCCGACACTTAAAGGGGCAGTAGCACGTTTTTTCACTAAAAAAAGTTGATGAAATGAATTTGAAAAATAATTTCACCAATAGTTAAACATCATTCTCTCTTCGGAAAATAAAGTTTAAAATTAGTGTACATGTTTCGGTAAAGCAATGGGAATCGTTTTTGTAATACAAAATAATAAATTGTGTTCACAATAAAATGGCCGCCATGCAATTTTTGCTTTATACGCAAACAGTTATTACCACTACAGATAATTGGTTTGTGTAATAAGATGTTTTACCCTCTAAAGTTAATTTAAATGACATAAACTATCATTATAAATGGGAAATTTGAAAAAAATTAATTTTGCAAAAAACGTGCTACAGCGCCTTTAAAAACTGAAACGGACCCCTTCAGCATTGCATTGCTTAGAAGTCTGAAGTCGTTAGAATCAAGGCCGTCTCAAACTATATATATTTTTATCAAGCGAGAAGAAAGATGGATATTTGAACTCGCATTTGTTCTAGGACTGATAAGTTTAGCCCTCAGAGTGAGCAGAAGCATATTATCAATCTTATGTGATACCTGCTGAATTGGAAACAACTTGTCTCCTGTTTGCCTCTTGGTCGAAGTAATTGCCTCAGTACATAAATAACATGAACACATGTCTGGAATCGCCTGTAATTCAGACCAATAGATACGTCTCAAGCGCAAGAACATTGTAAATGAATGAGAACAATTTATCAAAAGAACATCAAGGATGCCCCTGTAATTCAAGCCATTGGCTTCGCTCTAGATACTGATTGAAGTGGAGAACTTCTTCTTAGTTTGTTCTTTTATCCAGACGACTGAGAACTACCATAAGTATAACAAATTAATCTAATATATGGACGTTCACAACGTTAATGCTGATGAGACAGTTTTATAACAGAATATTAAACTTAATCTCATTTTTAATACACATGTTCATGTATAAACGCTATCACTGTATCTGACAATATTTTTGGTTTATAACAGTACAATGACAGTGCTATGACACACGATTTAACTTTGATTACTCTTGAAAAAAGTCTTCAAAGGCATTTGCAATCAGTCGAATCATCTTGTGATGCCTTGTATCTGTCTAACTACCTCAATTTAAGTTTAAGGCAGCTTTACAATGCTACACATTTCTATTTTTTACTAAGTATATATGCATTGTTTAACAGCTTTTTTACTCGTTTAATGACAACCATCAAATACACTTAAATCTGTCATATGAATTGAATGTGTTCAGGAACACGATGCTGTGAAGTCAAAACCATTCAGCAAAACACTGGGTTTGGATGAATCCCTTACATTATTTTTCAGTAAGCCCCGAGGACAGGCTTTCATGTCGCCCAAGGCATTTGTAATCCTCCCCATCCTGTTTTTCATCCAAACATTCAGCGGAGTTCCTTACAAAGGATGAAAGAATATCTTCCTGACACCTCTCGAGTAATGCCAGGAAAGCTCCTTTCATGTAGCATGTTGCATGTTTGCCTGTACTAAGCATAGGCTGATCCTGGAGTGATTAAACAGAGAAATATTTCCTTATTGTTTTGCTTACGTCAAGGAAGCTTGTTACTTTTTTCAGGTCTAAAATATGATTCAACAATTCTAGAAAGTAGCAAATCCACGAGGAGGCTGAATAAAACATTGCAGTTTAACCTGGACGAAAATCTGCCAAGAAAAGCCACGAAGAATCGGAACTAAACAGGTAATTCAGATGGAGGCCATTGCATGAAAGATTAACTTGGAAGAGGAACATATTATGTTAGCGTTCAAATATTTGCTAAAAATTACTATTTAAACTCTATTACAGAACATTAATAATGTATCTGCCTATAGCAGACACCAGGAAAGATGAAACAGCAAATTATATTGAATATGAATAAGTTGATATTGAATAAGTTATATTGAATTTACATTTAACATGAGTACAATGTTATATGTTCCCAACCTCGGTCCCCTTATGCTGTACCTTACCAGCAATACAGTTAGAGATCCAACCAGAGAAATCAACACCCCCTTACAAAGTACGGATTGATAGCTGTCTCCGAAACATAAACGACCTTAGTTTGCTGAAGTGTTTAGCAAGTTAAACACAAATTCCTTATGAAGACCAGATCCCTGATAAGACATCAGATGTCAAACCTGCTTTACAAATGTTGTGTTGTAAAATCAAAGAGATTGAAAAGAAAATCAACTGATGCTGAGGCAGGCACTTTATTGACTCACTGAATGTTATATGACACAGGGGGATTGAAAGGGTATCAGTGAAGTATTTATCGTCATTGAACATGTTGTGAACAGTTTGAAGACACGATCACATCTTTGACCATTAATTCAAGTCAAAAGAGCATTGACATGAACAAGTAGAAATCCAATCTTAAGAGAAGTATTGAGAGATGTGCTGCGAGGAATTTGAGGTTCGTTTTCTGTGCAGCAATACATCACGTTCAAAATCAATTAACAGTATTCATCCCACCTGTGACTTTACACAAAACTGTATTTCATTGTGCCAGTAGATGGATATAGGAGCTAATGAATTAATGAATGAATAAATGAATGGAAAGATTGATTGATGAACAAACGGACACAGATAACATATCTCTTCGAACATCCAGTTCATTTATGTTTATTTTTGTTATCGACTACTGCATCAGACAGAAACGGATTGCATATATCTACACTATATATAGAATATCAACACATTATCATACACAAAAATTACATTTGTAACATTTTTCATATGTTCTATAGATTTTTATGATAATAAACAATTCCATTTGAAGATATAACGTTAGCCAATTGTATCCCAATTAATATATTATATCGTAAAGTACCAACAACATTTTCCCGTGTGACACAATGCTGGTTGCAACTGTCTCTCTTTCACTATAACTTGTTTTACCATTTCATGTAGTGAATACTGAGATGTGTTTCATTAGGGATTGTTTATATGAATGTTATAACAACATCATTACATAAAAATGCAAACTACAGTACACATTAGGGACATTTTCGTGTGTTTTTAAAGTCATTTTTTAACATTCTACATGTTTATCTCATGTACAGTGTATAATACATTGCAAGAAGTAAATAATTAAGATTACTTCGTTATTCTGCATTGCCACTCAACATGTAATTTCAATGACATCTATGTTGAAACATTGCCAATACAGAATAAAAATGTATGTCATTAAAAATAGTCTTCAATCTTCATCACCTTAAACCTAAAACATATCAGATACAGTAATTCTGCAGAACTATATCAGTGCGTGTCCAGCAGTTAGCAACTGTCACAGGTGTCACTTGCTCCCATGCTTTCGTTACATAGCTTATGCCGTCACTGAACAGGATGTTTGGTGGGATTGAATTGTCTGTACAATCAACAGTGTGAGTAAGCTGGTGTATTCTGTGATTAGAGTTGAATGACTGGATTATCCAAGCAAAATTAGTTAAAACATCACGCTAATAGCATGATTTCATACCAGTCGTGATAAACAATCATCTAACAATTGGCATTATAACCAGGGGAAAAGTGTTTTTGTTCTAAAAACCATTGGCAAATGGCATTATAACCTGGGTGGCATTATAACCAGGGTGTACTGTTTATATTTAAACCTCATTTGCAATTTTATCAAAGAAAACGTACTCCAGCTGTATTGTCATTTGTGTGGATAACATATATGAACCTGACAAAGGTGAAAGGTGTTTTTAACATTACCGTACTTATAAATATTGGATACACACATAATATGAATAAGTAAACAACAAGTGATCTTACCTCCTTTGTCACTAATTATGATAATGAAATATGACAGATTTAACCGATTAAAACAAACATGCCTTTATGTTACAGTTCCAAAATCGGGAATGTGAATGGTGTCATACAGAATTCTGACCATGTTGGTCTTACCACAGGGCCCAACTGTTTTGTATAAGTCGTCACCATTTAACAAAATATTTTACCTAAAAATTGTCTTTCCTTCTCAAGGAAATTCCCCAACCAGCTCTACTTCCCTGTCTTCTAATATGATTTATTAGTCCACTGATCATAAATGAAATGGTTTCAGGGGAGTCAATCTTTTGGTTTAAAGCAGACTTCACTCACACGTCATCTCTTGAATAGCATTGAGTGATTGCTTGTCCATGTTTTGCTGACAAAATTGTCAAAACGTCAATCATATACTTACCAAACTGTGAGTTGTATCAGTCTTTTTTTCGATTAGGCAGACTTTTACTGGTACTGTGACATATGAAACTGTCTACATGTGAATGAATTCGACATTTCTCAATCAATACAAAAGTACACGTTTCTATCTGTGAGAACTGTTTTGTAAAGAATCACTTATTTTCTACGCTATAGACACCGGTAACAATCCGAGTGGGCAAATTATTTTGACTTTTTGTTTTACGAATTTTGTGTATCAATAAACTGTGACAGCAAACATATGCGTCCATGATCCCGGAGTTTGTCTTCAATATTACAAATATGGTGTTTATCATGACATCAGAAAATAGCTGACAAGTAGCAATCAATATGAGCAGTGTTGTTTTTAAACAGTGATTGATTATATAAATGTTTCTCACATATAACATAACATCTTTCATAACCATACACAGTCCAGTCAACCATCCACGTATGGACTGGTATCTCGGTACACATGGATCAAACACAAGACAACAGGCTATGCATTATTTAGTGGTATTTTAAATAAGTTCTTTTGGATCTAGCCTGAAGATATACTGTTTTAACCTAGATGCACTCATACTTCAGCAAGGGCGGATCTGCATACATTCCATCTTCAGCAGTTTGCTCTCAATGTCAACAAAAGCTCTTGCATTGTTACTAGATATCAGGACAATGAGAGGATTTCTGTCTGGACGAATTATACACAACAGTTGGGCCCTGTGGTAAGACCAACATGGTGCTAATTTAGGTTTTTACTTGACCATTCTATGAACTTCACATTAACTTGTAGAACTGTGTATTAAACAATTGACCTGTTCCACAGAGAGGTGTAGTTGAGTCCCGTAAATTTGTTAAAGGTACATCCATTATGTTGTTGGGGGTCAAATATTCCAAACGTTATAAATGGTGTTATTTTATCGAGAAGTACTGACTGTTACCGAAAACTACCATTTTGATGATAGTAGACTTAGCATTTTGATGATCTGAAGGTAAAAGTAGTGATTTCTGATCGAAAACCGGACAATGTACAGCGTGTGGCGCGCGTCAATGAGTCAAACGTAATTTTGGAATCTTATTTATAACAGATAAAAAGACAAATTTGAGTTGAAAATGTTTAATAGGTCCCCTAACTACTTTCCATGTTAATGGGACGTGCAGTTTCGGTTTCTGCACATGCATAATAATGTTACTCAATTTTAATTGGAAACTAGTTATTATGATATATTTGGCGATTGGGGATAAATATGCAAGCTGGGTGAATTTATTTGTGTTGTAGGCAACACATGTCGTGAGTTGGAACGTATAAAAGCCAAATAAAATTTTATGAAACACAATGGATGTACCTTTAAGTGGTACTAGTGAGAATATTTAGATTTAGTACTCTGAATAGCGTTTTCTTATTACCCATTTATATAAGCCATGCAGTTTATTTTATTTAATTGGTTTAGATTTATATAATGTGTTGTTTAAAATGTATCCACTGCACCTGTTCCTAAAATGTATGCTGTGGTTATTTGCAATCTTCACTGACGTTAATTCAATCCACAAAATGAAACTTCCATCTCAGAAGAGAAGACCACCTAAATACGCTATCATCCATGCTTCACTTGTTCCAAATTCGCAAATTGCACACCTGTGAATAGCCACAATTGTGCTGCGGAATGTCTCCCTGTAGTAATGCTAGCAGCCGTGATATAAACCCCAAATCACCCCACCTCACCTTAATACGCAGTGCATTGTGCAGATGAATAATTTTTCTAACCCCTTTAATAAAAACTGGACCCTTTGACAAGGGCAAATGGCAGATTATCTTTTCTGAGTATTATTAATTGTGATATTCTCGAGCCTTTTTACCCATATAACAAATTGAAGTTAAACTACTCGCGATTAAAATGTCTCCTGCGAAATGTCTTTCACAATTAAAGAAGGTGTAGTTTTAGTTGAAATGTTTGTATTTCATTACTATCAATCCATGATAAATATAAGTTATCTCAACATTCAGATCAAGAGATCTGCGGAGCTGAAAAAAGTCGGCTCAAACCAAAAAAACCTGTGATGTTAGAATCGACACTGTGATGTCCATTGCATTTGAAAGATCACTGTCGCTGAAGATTTCTGTGGTTATAAAGTCAAGCAGTAGTTGCTTGTTTCTTAAATTTTCGGAAAATTTAAGTGCTTCCTCCGACATTTCATGCATTGGCACATGTAATTTCAACTATTTCAAAAGTTAGAAAGATGAATGAAGTAGTTCCGACAGCTAATGAAATAGGTTTTTTTGGTAACAGTAAATCAAAAGATACCCTGTATCCGTAATTACACTCACAGTTGAAATTACTCCATACTGCATTTGTCTGGTATTCAATGAGGAACTACTAAATAAAGTAGTTATTCTTAATTACCTTTGGTAGAACAAATGGTAAATATGAAGTTCCGTTAAAAGAGTATATAAAACATCACATACATGAGAGGAATGATTGCATTGCAAAAAAAACCACCCGGGGTTCTATTTGATCTTCATTGTAAACATGTCATAGCTTCTCGAAAAGGAAACTTGTGAACTCATTGGCTTCCCCACTCGATTGTATCGTCTTACTTATATCAATCATATCATACTACCTTGCAACAAAATGTCAAAAATATACAGCTGCGTACCGAAAGTTTGTTCAACTACTTGTGTCTTTTAGTGCAAATATCATGTAATTTGGTATGTCTTTGAAACATCATATCATCGGGAAAATTGGGCCGATCAGTTTTGCATTATAAGAAGACAGTTGAGTGTTCAATAACAAAATCAGAAATGATACCTCATAGTAAACAGTTACAGTTTTGGCAGCTCTTTGAAGTGACCGGGGTCAATTTTGTCAAAACTACATTTTTTATTTTCATCTGTTAAATATTATATAGTGATCAACTGGGTCAAACATACATCATATAGTTCCTTTTATACTCATTCAATGTATTTGTGATGAATTTGTTTTCAGCGGCGTCCGTCCGTACGTCACATTTCTTGTTTACGCGATATCTTCTGAAGCGTTCCATCCAAAGTCTTCAAATTTGATGTCTGCCTACATTGTGGGAAGACGCAGACACCAGTCAATTTTGGTGACCTTGGCCTTATTTTCAAGGTCATCACGACACTTTGACCACTTTTTGAACTCTTGTTTACGCGATATCTCATGAAGCGTTGCATCCAAAATCTTCAAATTTGGTGTCTGCCTACATTATGGGAAGACGCAGACACCAGTCAATTTTGGTGACATTGGCCATATTTTCAAGGTCAACACGACACTGTGACCCCTCTTTGAACTCTTGTTATGGCGATATCTCATGAAACATTGCATCCAATGTCTTCAAATTATTTGTCAGCCTACATTGGGGAAAGACACAGACACCAGTTGATTTTGGTGACCTTGACCTTTCTTTCAAGGTCACCGCGTTACTTTGACCACTTTTCAAACTCTTGCTTAAGCGATATATCAAAACCGGTTGGACCAAATGTTTTGCAAATTTGGTGTCAGTCTACATTGGAGGATGACGTAGACACCAGTCTATTTGGTGACCTTGACCTTATTTTCAAGGTCACCACAACACTTTGACCACTTTTCAAACTCTTGCTTACGTGATATATCATGACCGTTTGGATGTCATGACCGGTTGGACCAAATGTTTTCAAATTTGGTGTCAGTCTGCATTTGAGGATGACGCAGACACCAGTCGATTTGGTGACCTTGAACTTATTTTCAAGGTCATCTCTACACTTTGACCACTTTTTGAACTCGCGATATCTCATGAAGTGTTGCATCCAAAGTCTTCAAATTTGGTGTCAGCCTACATTGGGGGATGACACATAAACCAGTACATTTTTGTGACCTTGACCTTATTTTCAAGGTCATCACAACACTTTGACCACTTTTAGAACTTTTATTTACACGATATATCATGAACCCAAGCACCCAAAGTCTTAAAATTTGCTGATCATCATGGCACTTTTTACCAGTAATGCAATATATAAAGTAGCTTCAATGAGGTGTCTTACTAACTCCATGTCACCGGCGGGGGACATTGCCATGTTAGTGGCAAATACTTGTTCTCATTTATTCCATATGAAAACTTTAATTAGAAAATTAATGAAATTTGAATGTTCAAAATGTGCCTCCTTCTGTATATTTCATTATGCCAAATTTCATAAACATGCACTATTGCTGTGACGGTCACAGGATACGTTTTAGAATGATTCTTTTACTCACGTATATTTGGTGATTCATTGCCAGTGTATGTGATATAATTTTCATGATGTTACAATGAACGTCAATTTATATGATATTTGCACTAAGATACACATGACGGTAAACAAACTTTCGGTATGCAGCTGTATATCCAGAGATACATAACTTCTATGTCACATAGAGTTCCCTCTCATATTAGCACAAGTTCTTTGCGACGTATCTGCTGAGTCTGCCCTTGTCAACAGGACAAGACAGTCAATAATACCAAGTCCGATTTTACATGAAGATGAATTGTCCCAAATAGATGAGATCTGTAGGACTATGAGAATTTACACTTGGCTAGGCTTACCCAGGCAGGTACTTACCAGTCAGCAGGTGCATCTCTACAGTATAGGTAAGTGCTCTCTTTGTGTCTCCTTGATTATTTTCATTGATGCAGAAGAACGTATCAGTTAACTGTCTGGTCAGTTTATTGATTGGTTGAATTCTATTTTTGAAAAGTAGTTACTGTATTTGTTAACTGTTGACTATTTGAACTTTCTAAATGGATTGATGTATGTAGTACTGGAGAAATGTATACATTCAATTTTGGCTTATGGCTTCCTTTGTACCTAAAACTATCAAACAATCAGTGTTCATATTTTGCCATTTACTGTCTGTTGACGAAGTCAGCATGTAAGTTGATGATATTGGTAACTACTTTTCAGGTTACCTTATTAGGTGCAGACTTGGTGAGAAAAGAGAAAATATAATTAAAATAGCTAAAAAAAATACATCAATGAAATTAAATAAAAAGGTCAATTCAAGAATAAACATGACTGTCTTGGGCAATAGCATACATTTCTTCGTTTTGATGGAAGGGACTGGATAAACTGTATACATCGGGTTGATTAATTTTTGGGTTAATAACTTTGACACTACCCTTGTTCATCTTGCTCAAGCTGTTTTGTTCATCTTGCTCAAGCTGTTTATGTCCTAGATAAACCGTTTGTCTGATCCAATTTGGTGCTGTTACATTTATGGTTTATTATTAGTAGCATCCGAGTGTATCCCCCACAGTCATGATATAAGTTCAGTATAGTAGAAATGGGCTATGGGCAAAAGTGCAAATGTTTACTCATATGCTTCTATTGTGACCTTATGACAGTCTGGAAATTAATTCTCTGAAAGTTTGGAATGTACATTTTTACAGAAGTACAGAGGTACAAACGTGCCCTTTCCAATTATATAGTTTCTTTACACTTACATTTGTAACAATGGTATAATCATTGACAATCATGAACAGATTTTACCCTTTTGACCATATGTTCACAATAGCTTCGATGCATGAAGATTTGCTCAAACTTTCCCTACGCTTCCACGTTATTTTTTTATGAATAAAAACTGTTTGGATGGCAAGATTCAAAATAAATTCCTTTTCAGGGAAAAATCAGTGAAAGGTCATCAGATGTGAAAGCTTCGGAAAACTTAAGCAGTAGAATCCAAAAAAGTGTGAAAACAGCCAAAGGATGCTGATTCAAACACATTATTGACTCAACGAATTTTATATGACACGAGGGGGTTTACAGAAGTATTTATCGATCATGAAATGTTTGGAATATAAACATCTAAAACAAGTATAGGAAGATTTACTTCGATAAGTTTGATGGTTCTGTCATTATCAATTAATCCAACATGTTCACTTGTGATATATCATTACGAATTATTATCAACTTACATAACATATTAATAGCCTTTTGATGTAAAAACTACATCAAGATAACCCAGCAAATATGACAAAAACTGGGACAATTCGAGGAAACGAGCCATTTGGTGCAATTTTATTCTTGATAAGAACTTTATTAACACCACATGAGACAAGTAACTAATAAGAATATAGAATTTCTCTCTAGCATTTCCCGTTTGTAAGTGCTACTAAAATGTCCCATGGGTACATCACATATTCATATCTATACATTTGTGACATGAAGTGTTTTCTGCAAATAATGAGTTTTGTCTGATAGCAGTGTTTTGCATTTGTTGCACTTCGACAGCCGATGTACTAATGCAAATTCGGCAAACAATTACCTTTACTGTATTATTGATGTATGGACACTGTTTAAGTTTTTTTTATCAAGTTATCTGTTAAGCAAAATCACGCATGGTTGACAATTATATTGTATTCATATGATCATTGCTGACATGATTTTGTGTAATTTGTCCCCGACACAAATATTAATTGCTAAAGTGCTCAGCATTTTGGTTAAGGAGAACAATATCATAAAATAAATAAAACATTTGCCATTGTGTATGACCGTTTCAAGTTTGATTCCCTGCATATTGGTCATGTTGTACATTTGTGACATTATTGAGACAAAGAATAACTGTTCATGTGAAAGACACTATTCCAACATAATTTGATACCAACATGACTTTCTGATTAGAAGCTGTAATAATAACCTAGCATGTTAACATACAACTCTTAGTCCCATCTCAGGTAGTCTGTGTTTCTTTAATCAGGTACTTGACACTGAGAAAATAGGCCGCTGAAAACTCTTTTTGGTCAAGTTTGTATGTGTCCACAGGCTATATTTCTACAAGCACAGGTATCGATCATACTCTCGTACATGCCAATTGCTCACCATTGATTTAGTGTAAAGGAAAATAAGTGGGTATCCATTCTTAGCTTAATAGTCTTGAGATTCGCTGAGATATTGCTAAATTGAAAGCATTGTTGTTAGTATGAAGGTGGATCTCAGTGATGACCAGATTACAATAGACATATGAGATGTCTTCAGTCATGTTCATTGGGTAGCAAAATTGTAACAAAAAGATAATAATATTCCATTTCTATGTCAATCTTTCCGTGCATGAGCATGGTCAAAGCACACAATGTGTGTATTATTACCCTGAAGGAACTGATACTGCTACTAATCACTTCATACGATCGTATTGGCCTATACTTCCCCTGTTCAGTTACCTATTTAATATTCTGGTCAGACTGAGTGCAAAGAGTTATTAACAATATTTCAAATTCATAAGATGAATATTTATTGATAATAAATGTTCTAATTGTTTGGGAGGCATTCTGAAAACAGTATAAGGAACAACAGTGAAACGTCATATATTAAAACTAAAAACAATGATCATCCAAATATTATCATCTGTATAAGAATATATAATTGGATAAATATAAAAGCAATAGGAAGAACTTAATTTCAAAATATGTAAAATATGTTAATATAACGAAGTATTTCAACAGCTTTAAACGACACCGAATGTCATTTGCATGTTTATGTATATTCTATAAACAATGTATAACGATCAATGTATCATGCTATGGAACTTATCCTGTATAATTTGCTTCACTTCAAAGGCACAGCACATTGAGCTATTGTTATTCACAAGTTAATAAAACAAATTGAGACGGTTCAGAATAGCATAGCTCATAATTTTGCGGCCATTCAAATAAGGGGCATCCTAAACTAATTTGTATTTAGCGAATTGGCTTCAGTACTGATAATTGTAGCCCTCAGAGTGAGCAGGAGAATGTTATTAATCTAATGTGATGCTTACTGAAGTGGAAACAACGTGTTTCTTGTTTGCCTACTGCTCAAGTTATTACCTCAAATGAACACATGTCTCGAATCGCCTGTAATCCAGATCAATAGATAATTCTTACACGCAAAAACATTGTAAATGAATGAGAACACTTTATCAAAAGAACATCAAGGATATTCTTGCAATTCAAAGCCAGTGGCTTCGCTTCAAGAGCTGACTGAAGTTGATCACCTCTCCTTTGTAGAAACGGTACTTGACTCTTACACAATAATTATCAAAACGGCTGGGTAAGTACATAAATCAATAATAATACAAAAAGTTGACTTTACCTTGTACTTATTTGGCTTTGATGTATGTATTAATCTCAGGTAATATGTATAGGCGAACAATAAAGTGATTTTGTGTAGTTTGACCTTGTTACAAAATGGTAAAGTGTTCAACATTTGGGGAATGGAGCTATATATACCGAGAAGTTGCAATCAGTTTTTCAACCATGTCATGGTTATCGCTACAACGTTGTTTCATGGTCAATACACAACGGCCCATCCTACTAAGAAACTGCCAAAAACAAATCTTCAGAAACAGCAAAACGTAGAGGCAAATCACAACCACATACTCTCATCAACCCGAGCGCCAGACAACAAAGAAATCAGTGATATATTGTGACGTTCACACCGTGCTGACTAGATCATTTTGAACAGAATATAAACCATGTCTCGAAACGAAATCACAGAATCTTACCATAAGTTTGTTAACAGGACAATATCATGATACACAAATTAACCCAAAAGTTTCATTACTTTTGTACAAGAAGGTTCTTCAAAGGTGTATGTTTATAAGTCATTTGCAATCAATCGAATCATCTTGTGATCTTGTTTCATCCTATCTATGTATTAAGGGACATGATGCTTTCACAAAGTAAATCCATTTAGCAAAAACTAGGTTGAGGATAAATTCCTTACACTGTTTTTTCTGTAAGTCTCGAGCGACGGGAAAGAGGACAGGATTTCCTGTTGTTCGAGGCATTTGTGATCCTCCCCATTCTGTTTTTCATCCAATTATTCAGAGAAGGTGACTATGTACAAAGGATGAAAGAAGATCTTCCTGACACCTGTGGAATGCCAGGTCATCTATCATCTTACATACTGCATGTGTGCCCCTACTAAGCATAGACTGATCCCTGGATTAAAAATAAAATGAAACATTAAACAGAGAACAATTTTCTCCTGTTTTGACATATGTCCAAGAGGCTTGCTCATTTCTGTCAGGATAAAATAGAGGATTCCATAATTGTAGAAAAAAGCAAAGCCATGAGGAAGCTGATAAAACAGCTAGCTATAGTTCTGAAGAAGGACATTGCATAAAAGTCAAACATGAAAGCAGAAAATATCTCAAAGAAGCTTGTTACTTTTTGTCAAGACTAAATAGAAGACGGAAAGTAGCAATCTGAAGAATCTGTGTGTACTTCTGCTATAAAATTAATAAGTTAAGTCTAATTCATATCTGAGTGTATTTCATGGCCAAACCAATGGTCCAATTCACTTCACTTCCTGTCTTGACAAGAATTACATCATATGTTGCTTGTTCAGTAACAAAAGAATCAGCTTAAGGTTACACATTTGGTGTTATAAGAATAATTTAAGAGCACTGTCATAGACACCGCCACTGATGACTATTACTTTAATTAGCTCAATGTATCAGTGCTTTGGACTATTGGTCAAACGCCATAATTAGATCATACCTAATAATAGACCAATTTATAATAATTATATAGTTATATGAATTGTATATAACATCGATTGTAAGCTATGAGATTGCTCCACACCGGGGCAGTGATAATAAAATAACCTTGAATTGTTCACGTGTTATGTTTACCGTGCCTAGTTCTCAACAAAAGTATTCATGATAAACACAAAGTTCAGCGCGGTATAAGTGTCCTCATCATCATTCTGCCTGATCCAACCACTCTTAATTTATTCTATCTGCATAAAACCTGCTGCTGTACCTCATTTACACTGTATCAATACCTGCTTCTTAAGTCTGTGACACTGTCAGATAATGCACGTTATTGAAGTCTAATGAAGTGAGTCAGGTCTTGACTTGAAATGTGACACGAAGGATATCTTAATATCTTTCAGATGTATATGTAGTTCTTTGACCTGTTCTCAACATCAGCATCTTTGATCCACCCAGAGCACCAGATAGCTACTGCTTGTAAAGACACACAAGTAAGTTGAATCGAAGGGATGAGCATGGATCTTACCCCTTGTGCTTTCCATTCATAACAGTTGATATTTGTCAGTTGTCAATAACTTTTCCAATATTTAAGATACATGTAGCTGCAAGGGATCTAAATTTCCAGAAACCTTATAACCTAGGATGTATATTTATTGATACTTTATTAATGCAAACTAAAACTAATGTATCTGCCCAAAGGAGATACCAAGAAAGATGAAGACGCAAATTAATCTAGTATTTACTGTACTTTAACTACTGTACATAAATACAATGTTGTCTGTTCCTGACCTCAATTGTATATTGTCCCCTGCAAAGAACACATTGTCAGCTTTCTTCTAAATATAAACGACCCAACTCAACTGATGAGTTCAGCAAGTTAAAACACATATTCCTTATAATTAACAGATATGACATCGGATGTCAAACCAGATTTACAAATGTTGTGTTGAAAAATCAAAGAGATTACAAAACATCAACGGGATGCCGAGGCAAGCCCATTATTGACTCAATGAATGTTATATGACACAGGGGGGTTAAAAGGGTATCAATGAAGTATTTATCATTACTGAACATGTTGTGAACATTTTGATGACACGATCAAATCGTGGACCGTTAATTCGAGTCAAAAGAGCATTGACATGAAGTAGAAATTCAATCTTAAAATACATATTGAGAGATTTGCAGCGAGGAGTTTGAGGTCCATTTTCAGTTCAATACATCACGTTCAAAATCAATTACCAGTCTTCATCTCACCAGTGAATTTATATAAATACTACAGTAGAAGGATAAACGACCTATATTGAATGAATTGATGGATGAATGAATAAATAAATAAATTGAAAGATGGAACAAACAGACAAAATCGTAACATATCTGTTCTAAAACAACTGTCCAACTCCTGACAAATTAATCTAGTATTTACTGTGCTTTAACTACTGTACATAAATACAATGTTGTCTGTTCCTGACCTCAATTGTATATTGTCCCCTGCAAAGAACACATTGTCAGCTTTCTTCTAAATATAAACGACCCAACTCAACTGATGAGTTCAGCAAGTTAAAACACATATTCCTTATAATTAACAGATATGACATCGGATGTCAAACCAGATTTACAAATGTTGTGTTGAAAAATCAAAGAGATTACAAAACATCAACGGGATGCCGAGGCAAGCCCATTATTGACTCAATGAATGTTATATGACACAGGGGGGTTAAAAGGGTATCAATGAAGTATTTATCATTACTGAACATGTTGTGAACATTTTGAAGACACGATCAAATCGTGGACCGTTAATTCGAGTCAAAAGAGCATTGACATGAAGTAGAAATTCAATCTTAAAATACATATTGAGAGATTTGCAGCGAGGAGTTTGAGGTCCATTTTCAGTTCAATACATCACGTTCAAAATCAATTACCAGTCTTCATCTCACCAGTGAATTTATATAAATACTACAGTAGAAGGATAAACGACCTATATTGAATGAATTGATGGATGAATGAATAAATAAATAAATTGAAAGATGGAACAAACAGACAAAATCGTAACATATCTGTTCTAAAACAACTGTCCAACTCCTGAATTTTAATGTTTATTTCTGTCAACTGTGCCATTTACTTCATTAGACATACACTGATTGCGTATATCTACGCTCACAAGATATCAACAATTCATCATATAAACATATAAACTTACAGCTATACCCTATTTCATTTCTTCTGTAGATTTTTTTTACGATAATAAGCAATCCCATTTTAGCATACAACGTTAGCCAATTGTATCTGGATGTACCAAAAACCTTTCCCCTTGAGAGACAATACTGATTGCTTATGTCTCCCTTGCAGTACAGGTTGTTTTTTTGTGAATAGTGAGATGTGTTTCACCAGGGATGTTTTATTTTAATGTTATCACACTATAATTACATAACAATACAAACTGTTTCAAACTGCAATGTTACCACAGACAACGTATTCCAATTGTATTTTTATTTGTATGGATAACATGTATGATTCTGCCAAAGGTGAAAGGTGTTTTTATCGTACTTCTAAATATTGGATACTTGTGTTAATCACCATTTAACAAAACATTTAACCTGAAAATGTTCTCTATTTTATTCCGTTCTCAAAGAAATTCCGAACCGACTCTACTTGCCTGCGAATTATCAGTCTTCTCAGCATGAATAAGTGAAATGGTTTCAGTAGATTCAATCAGATCAACAATACATTTCACTTAAAGCAAACTTTACTCACACTTCATCTCTTGAATAACATTGAGCGATTGCTTGTCCTGATTTTGCTGACAAAAATGTCAAAATGTCACCTATAACCTGACCAAACTGTAATTTTTATCAGTCTTTCATTCCATTAGGCAGACATGTACTGGTTAAGTGACAAATGACCCTGTGTCCATGGAAATGAAGTCGACAGTTCTCAATCAATACAAATGTGCAAGCTTCCACATGTGACAACTGATATGTAAAGAACCCCATATTTTCTAAGCTCTAGACAACAGTACAAATCCGTATGGGCAAAATATGTTGAGTTTGACTTTGTTTTACGGATTGTATGTATTAATCAAACGAACAGTAAATATATTCGTTCATGTTCTCATAATAGTTTGTCTTAAAAAATATGTATTATGACTTCATAAAATGCTGATGATAAGTATGACAGTTAATAGAATTGGTGTTCTTTTAAACAAATGAACGATTTTGGAAACGATTTTCACCAAAAACTCCGATGTTTTATACCAAATATATAGTTAATCATCAACCTCTGGACTGATATCTGAGTACACAACGACTATTCATAAGACAATAGCCTATGCACTAAGTGTGTGTAAACTTCAATTAAGTACCTCCTGATTTAAAATGTAGATACACTTAGATGCACTCATACTGCAGCAAGAGCAGATCTTGCACTAAAAGCCTACAAAACCTATAGTTACTAGATATATGTAAATAAGTTATTGTAAGTTATTGTACGTTATTAATATGATGTAAGAATCATATTATATATGAAGAGATACATAATGTACACATTCTTACGATAGAATACATCAAAATGATGAAACAATCCAATGATATATGATTAAAATACATGCACAATACATGTTTACACAACAACCTGTATTTTGTCTTCATTTCCTTGCGGGCCGTTCCATTATATTATGAGGGTTCAGGAGTGTGCAATCAACCATACATGTTGTTGTTTTAGCAGTTCTGCGTTTTGCAGTTCTGCGTTTTGACAGGATACCATCAAGACAATAGGATGCCCGTCTCTGTCTAGACGAATTATACACATGGCTCAACAACAACAATGGGCCCTGTGGTAAGAACAAATATGGTAATAAGTTCAGTCTCCGGGTCCTAATTTAGGAGACTTTACTTGACCATTCTGTTAACTTCACATTAACCTGTAGAACTATGTCATTAACAATTGACCTCTCCGCAGAGAGGTTTAGTCGAATTCAGTATAGTTGTTAAGCCACACACGTGAGACTATTTAGATGTGGTACTCTCAATACATACACTCTTGAGAGATTATGAATGCAAATAGCGTCTTCTTATTATGGATTATACATTTATATAAGCCATGCAGTTTATTTTATTTAATGGGGTAACATTTATATAATAACTATGTTGTTTGAAATATATCAACCGAACATGTTCCTAAGAAATATGCTGTTGTTAGTGAATCAATGAATAGCCACAATTGTACTTCGGAATTTCTCTTTGGAATAATTCTAGCAGCTGTGATATAAGTGAAATGCTCTTGAAAGTGGAGTTACACCCCATATCACCCGCTTCATCTTAATACGCAGTGAACATATCTGCACAGTCGAATACTTTTTCTACCCCCTATAATAACAAGTGGAGCTTTTGGCAAGGGCATATTATGGTAAAAGTGCATGCTATGCTAATTTAAGGAGTTAATATGGATAACCCCGTCACATTAACTCATACCAGTGTGTCTTAAACGTGTGTTCTGCTCCACAGGTTGGCTCAGTGTGCTCCCTGATTTGTTATGAGCTGCGATCCTGGCATCATTTGGTTTATATAATTATATTCAATAACAATAAAACTTGTGGGCAATGTATCCGGATTTTCTTGATTAGTAATGTCCGTACAATTACACTCACAGATTAAATTAATCCATACTGCATTTGCATGGCATTTCAATGAGGAACTAGTAAATAAAGTGGTAATTCTTAACTAGCGTTTGGTAAAACAAATGGAAAATATCAGTGCAGTTTAAAGAATATATAAACGTCACATGCAGGAGAAGAACGGATTTTATTGCACGAAACAAAACACCCGGGGTTCTATTTGACCTTCCTTTCCATTGTAAACATGTCATAGCTTCTAGAAAAGGAAACTTTTGAACTCATTGGCTTCCCCACTCAATTGTATCATCTTACTGCCAGGCTGACACATCATCTCTGAATGAATGAATGTTATGGATGTCCTATAGTGCTATACGATAAAGGCAATTGCCTACAGAGGGGCAGTGCAGTGTGTCATTGGTTTACTTAAGTGTCTGGAAATTTCCCACTTATTCAAGGTCGCATGGTTACGTTAGTAACATGATCTAAAATCATTTCCCGAAGTCTTTCTCTATTTAAGCTCGTGGAAAATCAATCTTCATTATGCATTTATTTTCGTTATGAGCAAAATTCGATTCACAGATGCGAAATGAAATTTCAAACAATACAATTATAGACACAGTATATACATGTACTTTTCGAAATTAAACCGATATGTGTATCACTTATATTACAAATGATATCAAAATGTACGTAAGTTCTATGTCACACAGCACGAGTTCCCTCTCATATTTAAGGCACAGGTGCACGCTTTTTGCACACAAATAAGTTTGTTTAGGTCATACGAGGGCATTTGAACTCACTTTAGCTTCTTTTTGGTGCAATAAAATACGTATTATTCTTTTAAATTCCTGCAGTTAATAATTCAAACGCTGAGACGGCCGAAATCACCCAGGGATATCACAAATAGTAAGAGTCGCTGATGTGCAAAATGCGAAATATATAATGTAGAAAACGGCTAGACTAGGATTTCATTCAGCTCTTGCATATACTTTAATCTCATAACTGACAACAAATATTGTAAAGTCTTCATTAAGGAGTATCTTTAACTTTTTTAACCGATTTGTAATACGCAGTGTAAGCATTGTTGTTACATTATCCATAGCAACAGCCGTCTTTGGGTTGTGTTGAATTTCTTAATATTGCTGATATTGTAGTCCATGCGGATTTAATGCAACGTTGCATTAATTACTTCCGGTCTTTTAAAGTTAACTTTAACACCTAAATACGTACATATTTTCCAGATAACTCAATAATACATTACCTGAGGACAGATCGTTTGTAATATCGAGAAATGTGGATTATCTGTGCATTATTTATATTTTAGAGCAATTGACATGAAACCGTGCCATTAAAGTAGGTCCTTTCTATTCAACCAGACAGTCAATAAGGCCAAGTCCGATTTTACATGAAGATGAATTGTCCCAAATAGATGAGATCTGCAGGACTATAGGAATTTACACTTGGCTAGGCTTACCCAGGCAGGTACTTACCAGCCAGCAGGTGCATCTTAACAGTATTGCTGATTGCTCTCTTTGTGTCTCCTTGATTATTTTCATTGATGCAGAAGAACGTATCAGTTAACTGTCTGGTCAGTTTATTGATTGGTTGAATTCATCTTTTCAAAAAGTAGGTAGGGTATTTGTTAACTGTTCAAACTTCCCCAAAAGAATGATATATGTAGTACTGGACTAGAGTATTGGGTTAAGGCCCCTCTGTAATCTACATGTGTCATCAATTCAGACATTCATATTTTCCAATTTACTGTCTATTGACGAAGTCAGCATGTGAGACGATGTACATGAAAGTTGATAATATTGGAAACTACTTTCCAGGCTACCTTTATAAATGCAATCATGATACGAAAGGAAAACATTATTTGTAATAGCTCAAATATGTATCAATGAAAGGAAAAAAACCAGTTGCTAGTCAATTAAAAAACAAACATGAGTGCCCTCAGCAATGTTATACCTTTCTTCATTTTGATAGATGGGAGTGGATACACTGTAAATCATTCATTTGAGGGTTAATTACTCTACCTTTTAAACGTGTTCAACATGATGTTATAGGACTCTACAAATATTCTGTATGCTCAGGCTGTTTATTTCCTAGATGGCCGTGTGTTTGATCAAGCATGGTGATTTTACAATTACGGTTTATTATTATTAGCATCCGCATTTATTCCCCACAGTGATAAAGTTCAGTATAGTAGAAATATATATTTATGACCAAAACGGCAAATGAATAATACTCATATGCTTCCAAATTTGAACTTTATTCTGTGATCCTATGAACGTCTGGAAATTAATTTCGTGAGTTTTGCCAAAGTACACATTTACGAACCTACAGACATACACATGTTCCCTTTCCAATTATATAGTTTCTTTTCAATTATAAATGGTATAATCATGAATTATAATGAACAAATTGTACCTTTTAACCATGTATTCGCAACAACATCAAGCATTAAGAACAGTGGATTTGCTCAAACTTTCCATACGCGTCCACAGTATAGTTTTTGATGAATAAAAACGGTTTGGATGGCAAGATTTTTCAGCCGGACAATCCAAAACACTGTGAAAACAGCAAAGGAATACTGGCTCACACATTATTGACTCAACGAATTTTATATGGGGTTTACAGGAAGTATTTATCAGCTTTTGACATGTTTGGAACATCAACATCTAAAACAAATATAGAAAGATTTGCTTCGATAAGTTTGATGGTTCTGTCATTATTAATCCAACACATTCAAATGTGATATATCATTAGGAACTAGCACCTTTTTAACATCTTTATAGCCGTTTGATGTGAAAACTAGATCAGGAAAGCCAAGCAAATATGACAAAAACTGGGACACTTCGAGGAAACGAGCCATTTGTTGCCATTTTATTCTTGATAAGGACTTCATTAATACACATAAGATAAGTAACTATTAAGCATAAGATTTCTTTTCTAACATATCCCATTAGTATTATCTAGTAACAATTCCCATGGGTATATCATATATTCACATCTACACAATTGTGACATGATGGAAATTGTATTAGTGTTTTCCGCGAATAATGAGTTTTGTCTGATAACAGTGTTTTGCATCAGTTTTACTACAGTAGACGATGTATTAATGCAAATTCAGATACAATTGCCAAAACTGTATGCTTGATGTACATGTATGGACAATGTATACAGAAAACAAATGTGCATGTACATGTATATATGAAAAAAACATTATTCAAACATTATTGCAAAGCCTACATGACTTTCTGATTAGAGGCTTTTACATTAACCCAGCATGCTAACCTAGAAGTCTTAGTCTCGTAGCAGGTGGTCTGTGTTTCTTTAATCAGGTACGTGTCATGGAAAAAATAGCCCACTGAAAACACTAAGTCTTATTGGTCAAGGGTTGTATTTGTCCACAGGCTATATTTCTACAAGTGAAAGCATCGATCACACAAGCAAGGGGCTCACCATTGGTTGTTTTGTAAAAGAAAATAATCGGATATGCATTCTTAGCTTAATAGATTGTAAATTGAAATTATTGTTGTATGGTATTGGTGATGAACAGATTGCAATAGTCCTGTGATATGTCTTCAGTAGTGTTCATAGGGTATCAACATGCTAACATAAATATAATTATATACTATTTCTATATCATATTTCCATGCATGATCATGCTCAAAACACACAGTATGTAGTATTGTCCTGAAAGAACTTTGGTTACCACTACTAATCACTTCATGCGATCGTATCGGTCTATACTTCCCCTGTTCAGGAACCCATTTAATATTCTGGTTGCACTGAGTGCAAAGACTCATTAACATAAATCAAATTCATCAGATGATTATTTATCGTATCGGTCTATACTTCATTCATAAGAAAAAATATTTATTTAGAATATTTTTAAAAAATTATTTGGGAGACATTCTGAAAACAGTATAGAGAATAAGACTGGGGATAATACTTGGAATGATACTGGAACGTCATATTTTAAAACTAAACACAATCCATATATGGTCGTCTGTATAACAAATATTTCATTGGATAAAGGAAAAAGGAATAAAAGGACTTACATTTCGCAAAAATAATTTAAAAGATGGTTATATATCGTTGTATTTCAACAGCGACATCGAATGTCATTCGCATGTTAATGTATATTTTATAAACATTGTACAACGATCAATGTATCATGCTTTCGAACTTATCCTGTATAGTTTGCTTCACTTCAAAGGCAAAGACCATTAGGTTATTGCTATTCACAAGCTAGTTGATTAAAAAAAACTATTTGGGACGAACTCCTGACTAAGCACATAAACATGTTTTAACAGTTTATTAACTCCTTTAATTGCCATCATCTATGACACGTCAATCTATCATATACAATGAATATGTTTAGAGACACGATGCTGTCAAAGCAAATCCATTTAGCAAAAAGCAGGGCGATGGTAAATCCCTTACATTATTTTCCAGTAAATCTCGAGGACATGTTTCATGTCACTCGATGCATTTGTAACCCTCCACATTTTGTTTTTCATCCAAACATTCAGAGAAAGTGCCTACAAAGGATGAAAGAAGATCTTCCTGACACCGTCTGTGTAATGCCAGGGAAGGTCATAGCATGTAACATACTGCATGTGTGCCTGTACTATGCAGAGACTGATACATGGAGTAAAATAAAATGAAACATTAAACACAGGACTTATTATCTCACTTTTTGACAAATGTCAAAGAAGATTGCTACTTTCTGCCAGCATTAAATAGATTCCACAATTGTAGAAAGAAGCAAAGCCAAGACGAAGCTTACAAAATAACTAGTTCTGGTGAAGGCCATTGCATAAAAGGCAAACATGAAAGCAGAAAATCTGTCAAAGGAGTTAGTTAATTTCTTTCAGGACTGTACAGAAGATAGAAAGTATCAACGCCACGAAGAATGTGTGTGCATTTCTGCTAAACATTAATTAATAAGTAAACTCTAATTTGTTAATGAGTGTATCACATGACCACGGTTGCATAGACCACACCAATGCAGATCTCCTTCACATTCAGACAAGAATGAAGTCAGACATTGTCTGTTCGGTAAAAAAGACTCATCTGATTGAGGATTTCTACAGCTACACAATTATTGTTATGCAAGGATTCTAGGAGAACTGTGATTGTCTACACTACTAATGACCCTTACTTTGGTAAGTGTGTCTGTGCATTGAACCATTGGTCAACACCACGATTAGATTATATATAGGACTTCAGACCCAATAATAGAATATATCACTTACACATACACACATATGCGTTGTATATAACATTGATTGAAAGCTATGCATTTGGTCCACGCCCAGTCATTGATTATGAATTAACTGGGATGGTTCACGTATTATGTTTACCATGCCAAGTTCTCAACCAAAGTATCCATGATGAAACATTAAGGTCTTTCTGCCATTAATTTATTATATCTGCACACAAACCTCTTTTGTACATAATTTACACTTTTTATATACCCATGTAAATTTCAGATAGCTGTCATCGAAGCGGAGAAAAAACTTGTTCTTCGAACTATTCTCTTCATTACAAATTGTCCAAATGCACAAGTATAATGTTCTATATATGTATCGATACAGTGTTCCTAAGTCTGTGACATTGTCAGACAATGCATGTATATGATAGAAGTATATGTAGCTCTTTTACCTGTTCTCAACATCTGTATCCACCCAGAGCAAAATGTTACTCTTTTAGGGCCTTTTCAATAAACACAAGTAAGCTGAATTGAAGCATTGAGCATAGGTCGTTCCTTTTGATTAACTTTCTGCACAATCCATACATAACAGTTGTTATTTGTCACTTGTCAATGACAATCCCGATAATTAAAAGAACTTCACATTGAAAACATATTGTTGTGAGGGATCTGAAATTACGGATAATAAAACAGGACACACATTTATTAACAATAATTTAAACTAAAAATAAAATATCTACCTATAGCAGAAAGCCGGAAAATGAACTCGCAAATTAACGTGGTTTAAAATGTACTTTTAACAGAAATACAACGTTATTTGTCCCTGACCTCATCACTTACTGGGAATACAATTGGAGACACATCTCTGAAAAATCAAAACTTCCTGCAAAGAACGCATTGATAACTTTGCTGAAGAGCTTAACAAAGTTAAAACATATTCCTGGTTAAGAACAAATCTCTGATAAGACATCAGATGTCACACCGCTTTACAAATGTTGTGTTGTAAAATCAAAGAGATTGAAAAATATCAACGGATGCTGAGGCAAGCCCATTTTTGACTCGATGAATGTTATATGACACACGAGGATCGAAAGGGTATCAGTGAAGTATTTAACGTCATTGAACATGTTGTGAATATTTTGAAGACACGATCAAATCATTGACAGTAAATTCAAGTCAAAAGAGCATTGACATGAACAAGTAGAAATTCAAGCTTAAGATAAGTATTGAGAGAGATGTGCTACGAGGAATTTGAAGTTCGTTTTCAGTGCTGTAATACATCACGTTCAAAATCAATTAACAGTATTCATCTCTCCATTGACTACACAAATAGTGCATTTTATTGTATCAGAAGGATATATGAGCTAATGAATGAAGGAATGGATGGGTGGGTGGATGGGTGGGTGAATGAATGAATAAATGAATGAATGAATGAATGGAAAGATGGATGGATAAACAAACAGACAAAATAATAATGTATCTGTTCTAAAACCACTGTCTAACATCTATTTCATTAATGTTTATTAGTGTTATCCACTATGTTATTCACTGCATAAGACTCTCTGCTCTGCTCACAAAATATCAACAATTTATCATATAAACAAACTTACATCTGTAACATTTCTTCTGTAGATTTGTAAGATAAGAAGCAATTCCATTTGAGCATATAACATTAGTTGTACCAAAAATATTTCCCCTTGAGACACAATACTGATTGTATCTGTCTCTCTTACAGTATACGTAGTTTTACCATTTCATGTAGTAAGTAACTTCATCATGGATTTTTTTATTTGAATGTTAATAATTCCATAAAAAGACAAACTAAGTATAACTCATTTGAAATTTTAGCAGAAAAAAGTATTCCATTTGTTTTTTTATTTGTGTGGATGACATATATGATCCTGATGACAAAGCTTAAAGGTGCTTTGCTATCATCGTACTTTCAAATATTAGATACAGGAGATAATCAGCATTCAATAAAACAGTTAACCTGAAGTGTTCACTATTGTCTTCGGTTTTCAAAGAAATTTCGAACCAGCTCTACTTCCCTGTCACCTAACACGATTAATCAGTCTACTGAGCATGAATAAGTGAAATGATTTTAGTGGATTCAATCATTTGGTCTACAACACGTTTCCCTCACATTGTCCTTGTCCTTGTTTTGCTGACAAAAAAGTCAAAATGTCAATAATAAACTTACCAAACTGTAAGTTTTATCAGTCTTTCATTCCATTAGGCAGACATGTACTTGTTAAGTGACATACGAACCTGTCTGCATAAAAATTAACTAGACAGTTCTCAATCAATATATATACTTTCTACATGTGAGAACTGCTTTGTAACGAATTCCATATTTTTTACGCTCTAGACACCGTTATCAATCCAAGTTGGCAAAACCTTTTTGACTTTCTGTTTAACGTATTTCGTGTATCAATAAACTGTGACAGTGAAATTTGATCCCTTAAAAATGTGTCTTATATATAGAGAAATAGTGTGTACATTAAGGCGTCAGAAAATAGTTGTTTTCCGCTGACAAGTGACAGTTATTATAAGCACTGTTCTTTTTAAAAAAAGTTATCAATTATTGAAATGATTTTCACAAATAACTTCGAATCTTTCATAACCATATATATATGGCCCGATACACCAACGGTTCAGCCTACCAGCAACGTAGGGACTGCTATCACGGTACACAAGGCTATACATTATTTAATGGTAAACGTTAATTAAGTGCTTCTGGATCTTACCTGAAGATACACCGTTTTCATCTAGATGCACTCATACTTCAGCAAGGGCAGATTTTCATACATTTCGTCTTCAGCAATTTTCATTTCATATCAACAAAACCTCTGGATATGACATTATATCAAGACATCAAAATGATGCACTTTTCTGTCTGGACGAATAATACACAGGGCTCTACAACAACAGTGGGGCCTTGTGGTAAGAACAATATGGTAATAAGTTCAGCCTATTGGTGCTAAGTTAAGGGATTTTACTTGACCAATACGTGAACTAGCAGAACTATGTATTGCACAATAGACCTCTTCCACAGAGAGGTTAAATCGAGTCCTTAAATTTATTAAGCCGCACTATTGAGATTATTTTCTCTGAATGTACACACTCTTGAATGATCATGAATGCAAATATTGTCTTATTATTATTGAGTACCAATTTATATAAGCCATGCAGTTTATTTATTTAATGGGTTTAAATTTATATAATATGCTGTTTGAAATATATCATCCGAACATGTTCCTGAGAAATATGCTGTGGTTAGTGTCCAATCTTCACAGAGGTATATTACATCAACGAAATGCAATTACCAAAAACAACTAGTGTTGTGTTATGTACAGGAAAATTTCACCTTAATACGCATTCAACGATGGTTCACTAGTTCCAGCCGATGCTCGCAAGTTTCACCTCAATGAATATCCATAATTGTGCTCCGGAATTTCTCCCTGCAATAATGCTAACAGCCGTGATATAAGTGAAATGCTCTTGAAAGTGGAGTTACATCCCATGCCACCAACTTCACCTTAATACGCAGTGGACTTCTCAGACGAATACTTTTTATAACCCCTAAAATAACAAGTGGAGCATTTGGCAAGGGCAACTTATCGTACAGAGGTGCAGTTTCCTGTTGATTATGTAGAAGGTTAAATTGTTATGCTAATTTAAGAAGTTAATATGGATATCCCCGTTCAATAAACTCATACCATTTTGTATTAAACTATCGTCCTGCTCCATAGGTCGGCTCAGTCTGCTCCCTGATGTGTTATGAACCAGGATCGCGAAAGCTCGTAGTTTATCACAATAATGAACTCGGGACAGATACCCCGATATTCCGAGTAAGTCGTTGATAATATTCCGTAACAATGATACTTGTGGGCAAAGTACCCACAGATTTAATTACTCAATACTGCATTTGTCTAGTATTCAAATGAGGAACTACTAAATAAAGTAGTAAATCTAGCTTTTTGTAAAACAAATGGTAAATATACAGTTCAGTTTAAAAAAAATATTAACATAACATGCATGAGAAGAACTTAATCCATGGTGATGACGTCACTCTATTGTGTTAACAGTGGATTATTCTTAAGAATCTACTGGTCATTGACTAATCCAGTCAGGAGGGATGTTAGGTTTTGACATTTTCGTAATGGCTCACAAAGTAATTTGTTCAAGAATGATGTATTTTGTCTTAGTATATCTGATTAGAATCTTAAAATATCTGATTATTTTTGTAATGTCTGACCCGGAAATCGAACATGTAACCCTTCGTCTGTTACGCAGCGCCCTAACCTATTAGACTACCAGGCCTGCTGGTAATCATTTGATTGTTTGTCAGTAAGATCCCTGCATTCTAAACAAGACTGGTAAAGTGTGAAACGCATGGGGATCGTGTTGAAACACATGAAATGCAGGAGTTTGGATGTCAGTCAAATCGCTCTGCGTGGAAGATTTGCGCCATGCACGTGCGTGGAAGAATCCATTTCATAAGGGTCGAAGCTACGTGTACCATATCCGATGAATTATTATAAGTTATAACATTCAGTGGAGGTTTACATCGTGAATTATAAGACCCGCATTATTGTTTATTCTACGAGCCGGAGGCGAGTTGAATAAAAAATAATAAGGGTCTTATAATTCACGATGTAAACCTCCACTGAATGTTATAATGTTTTTATCCTACCGAATGTCTCAAAAAATTATTAAAAACAAACAGAAATGCTCGAACATCGTTTACTCAAAGAAGCAACAAATCTGGGTTAGAGTCAAAATAAACTGTATCACGTGACATGGACTGACTGACGTGGACGCACGCTTTATTTCGGTAGCGGGGTATAAGGCTTTTATCACCCTCGGTGACATTTATCCACCTGGGTGAGGGTGAATATGGTTATTTGTTCAGGGTCACGTGGACCAATCATAGATCGACATTCTTACATGAGGTAGGATAATATTTTTTAACGAATCCACGGCTCCGAATGCATTCTCCATTACTGATTATATTGCACGGAACAAAACACCTGGGGGTTCTATTTGACCTTCCTTTTCATTGTAAACATGTCATACCTTCTAGAAAAGGAAACTTCTGAACTCATTGGCTTCCCCACTCAATTGTATCATCTTACTTCCAGGCTGACACTTCATCTCTGAATGAATGGCCGTTATGGATGTCCTATAGTGTACGATAAAGTGAATTTGCCTACAGAGGCGCCTTGACTAGTGCAGTGTATCATTGGTTTACTAAAGCTTACTAAAAACATGGCAACGTTAGTAACAGGATCAAGTCATTTTCCGAAGTCTTTGTCGATATCAAGTTCGTTGAAAATCTATCTTCATGATGATTTCTTTTCGTTATGAGCAAAAATATGTGTTCTGGAAAGTCTGTGGTGCAAATTTCAGACGCTCTAGTTCTAACAGATCCAATTTGTTGTCGTCTGTTTCTTGGTACAGGATGTGCATATAAGCAGTAAATCCAAACGAGTGTGAAAACAGCAAAAGGATGCTGGAGCAAACACATTGTTGACTAAACGAATTATATATGATTCGAATTTTATATGACTCGAAGGGTTTATAGAAGTTTTTCAGCTTTTTTCTTGTTTGGAACATCAACTGAACTTCGGTCTTTAGCAAATATAGAAACATTAACTTCCATAAGTTTGATGGTTCTGTCATTATCAATCCAACTCGTTCAAATGTGATATAACTTTATAACATCGTTTGATGTGAAAACTAGATCAGGAAAGCAAAGCATATATGACAAAACTGGGACAACTCGAGGAAACGAGCCATTTGTTGCAATTGTATTCTTGATTATTAACTTTTTAACTTATTAACACAGATAAGATACCAGAAAATACTTGGCATTTAGATAGTGAAAAAATATAACATGGTTATATTTGGGATACTATCCCAAATATAACCATGTTACACATAAGATACGTAACTTATAAGCATATGATTTTTCTCTCTAACGTATCCCATTAGTAAGTGCTACTGAAATTTCCCATGGGTATGTCATCGATTCACATCTGCACTTTCAAATGACATTAAGGATATTATGTAATTGTTTTCTGCGAATAATTAGTTTTTTTCTGATAACAGTATTTTGTATGGGTTGAACTTCGGTAGACGACGTTATAAATTCAGCAAATAATTCCCAAACTGTATGTTTGATCTACAATATGTATCAGCATCTGTTAAACACAATCACGCATGCTTGACAATCGTAGTGTATTCATACTGTATAATCATCGCTGACGTGGTTTTGTGACGTGGTTTGACCCTGATACAAATTGCTAAAGTGATCAGCATTGTGGTGAAGGAGAACGATAACATAAACGAAATTAAACATTTGCCATTGTGTATCACTAAAGCACTGTTACAATTTTGATTCTCTGCATGTTATACATTTGTGACATTATTGAGACAAAGATTTTTTGTATATCTGAAAAGTTCTGTATATCAGAAATACATTATTCAAACATGATTTCGAAGCCCAAATGAGTTTCTGATTAGCAGCTGTTATAATAACCCAGCACGCTAATCTAGAACTCTTAGTCTTGTCTAAGGTGGTCAGTGTTTCTTTAATCAGGTAGTTGTCACGGAGAAACTAGCCCGCTGAAAACACTTATTGGTCAAGGATTGTATTTGTCCACAGGCTATATTTCTACAAGTACAAGTATCGATCACACAAGCCAAGGGCTCACCATTGATTGTAGTGTAACGGAAAATAATTGGATATCCATTCTTAGCTTAATAGGTCTGGGATACGCTTAGATATTGGAAAATTGAAATCATTGTAGTGTGGATAGACTCTCAAAGATGAACTTATCGCAATAGACATATGTGTTGTTTTTCAGTAATGTTCATCACAATACTAACAATACGATAATGATATCCATTTTCTATATAACTATTTCCATGCATGAGCATGCTCAAAGCGATGTGTGTACTATTACCCTAAAGGAACGTTTGACGCCGCTACTTAGCACTTCATCCGGTCGTATAGGTCTGTACTTCCCGTGGACTGAGTTCAATGTACATGAAGTGTCTTGCCAAGGAACACAACATTGTTTCACAGTGTCTCCTACGTAGGAGATTCCAAGTCCTATGTAGAAGATACAATATTCTTGGAGATATTAAGTGCTACGTAAGAGATTTTTTGATAGAATTTAGTTTTCATCATGTCACTTATACGCTCCTTCGTATAAAAGTAACAAAGCGCTGTAAAAACGAGCATCTTGCCAAAAGAGAATATAATTCTTACTTAAAAGACACGAAACAACCTTTTTTGGAAATGTTTTGATTCGGAAATTTACATTGACAGCCGATGCAGCCTCAGTTGCTATAATACATTGTGAATTTCAATTACAGATATTTAGTTGAAATTTAGAAACTTGGTATTTTTTGTATGTATTATCTTTATAGAAGAATCATATTGTGTCAGCAAATTAGTTTTGATATGCATCCGATAGGAACAGCATTAGTTTTAACAAAACTCTAGCATCAATATAAATCGTATCCATAAATAAACTTCTACAGACTCGAGTTTAGGGATTCTTCATATCGGAATTGGATATTTATTAATTGAGTATTTCATTTCACTTATATCACGGCGGCTGTCTTCTTATGGTTTATTTATTTATATGGATACAATCTTTCTTGTCAGGAAATGAGAAAATGGACATGATGCCACAACAGTCAGGCTGTTTACTGAAGGCTGTCAAAGTCAAAGTCAAAATATGTTTATTGCATTTAGGCCTCGGCCCATATACAAATATTACATACATGTGTTGTTTATGTACAAATGTTATACAGAACGGAACAATATTCACAATTGAGATAATAAGTTACTTCTATGGATAACAGCATGTTTTACTAAGAGTGCTAAATTGCGTATTACATTTTCATTGTCAGTACTACATAAAGAATGCCTGCGACGCCTATCGTTATTGCGAGCATCAAAGTACTTCACTGAGTATTCATATATGTATGTACTCAAAGTCAAATCAATCCTTCAATGATCCAGGGTCCTAATTCATAATGTGTCATTAGAAAATAGAGATCATGTCAAAGAATTTTCGCAGGTAATAATTTAACTGGATTAAAACGTTTCTAGAATAACATGAATCTCATTATATTAATTCTTCACATGGGCGACACTGAGTGACTGGCTGTCAAGTGTTGGACAATATTAATCACAAGTTCACCTCACCTTGGAACATTGAGTTAAAGGGGCAGTAGCACGTTTTTTTTAAAAATTTATTTTTTCAAATTTCCATTTTAAAATGATAGTTTATGCCATTTATATTTACTTTAGAGGGTAAAACATCTTATCACATAAACCAATTATCCGTAGTGGTAATGACAGTGTTGCGTAGTAAGCAAAAAATGCATGGCGGCCATTTTATTGTGAACACATTTTATTATTATTATGTTCGTGAAAGTTCAGTTCCCGGTTAGCTCTCATCACATTACATGATTCAAATGTCGTTCATTCTACATTCATAGTATCATATGCAATTTCAAATATCAACAAAAACCTCATGTTATTGAATATGATAGGAGTAGTCATGCAGAAATTCCAAAGTGGATAAAAGGCCGTGCACTCTTCAGTCTAGACGAATAATTCAGTACTTCCCGAACTCTGCAAGGAAATATGACCATTTGGTGATGCCTAGCATGGTAAACCTTCGTCCCTTGGTGCTGACTGGGGAGGCTAATACTTGACCATTCCGTGAACTTACATTGACTCGAATAACTCTGCCCTGAAATATCGCCCTGTTTCACTGAGGGGATGAGTCTGTTTCCCTCGGTTTACTATGATGCACTACCGAGACAGTTTGGATAATGAAGTAATAACTTTTAGTGATAATAGTCGTGAGCAGGGCTTCTGATTCCCTGAATAAACATTGCGTTTGTTCAAAATGATGACATTAACCCAAGATAAGATTAGATAATATTACGTTTTACACATCTCGCGTGCATAAAGGTGGTGCACTTGAATACGAGGAAGTTGCGATTTTAAATAAATATGCATTTAGTATTTCAAGTATACAGCGTCGACTTGTACCATTGCAGGAACACAACTTTGCAACACCAGTATTGGTATGTTATGGATTAAAAGATTTACATGTTTGCTGGAAGTCATGAACACCTGCTTAACTTGATGTATATGGTGTAACACAAGGTTAACATGAGGTTGATAGTGCTGTAGATCACCAATGGATTTTGTAATGGACTGTATCTGGATCATAATCTAGATGTTAAATTGAATCAACTTTTTAAAAGATCGGTGGAAGTTTGAACATTTCGCCTAGCACCTTCGCTGTTATATATTGTAATCTGAAGCTTGCAGCACAATAAATAAAATCTGAACATCAAAGATCATCCACAAAGTTGCCAGCTAACAATACAGCTCTAGGCAGACGACCTTTGTAGATCGTATACCCTATGGTGCCATATAATAAAAGCAATTAGCTTACAGAGGCGCTATTGGTAGCGACGTATAATGTCATTAGCCATTTTCTAAACGCTAAATACTTCTAACACAAAGTTGAATTGTCTCGATGTTTCGAGCTAGAGTGTGACATGACAACCGTTTATTAAAATCTAAATCTAAAACAAAACGTAAGAACTCGCCTTCAATTTTATCAACTAGTTATTATTTTTTTATTCCGTGTCTATGATAAGGACTAAACGCATTTGATGAAAGCTGGGCATACTGATATCATCGAGCCACCACACCACCACATAGATAACAGCAGTGTCCAAGTCATACACTTTTCGAGTTATTCTCTCAAAAGAAAACAAAAGTAAAATACTTTTGACGTTTTTCATCATAAATTCAAAACATATGGAAACCTTGGACTTGAAACCATTTAAAGGCACACCACGACCGTAAGGGGCACTATACAATATTTGGAGTTTCCAAGTCATATATAGTTTACGAATTATGCTCTGGAAACGATTTAGGACGGAATAGCATTTACATGCCCTAATTTAGAGACGGCTGATAGCATAAAGAATTACTTGGAAATAACCCCAGGTTTCAACATTACAATTCGTGCATAGGTTTACTCATGGTTGGTTTCTTGGACATACATGTATATAGAAAGTATTATCCGAATTCAAACGAAGATGATAATGATTCAGTCGAAAGGGACATACCCGGGGCAACTATGGAGTCTAATATATTCGGGTAATCAAACACCACCATGAATACATAACCGCTATTTGAGCCAATTTAAAACCAGATGTTTAGCACCTAATTTGAAACAAGATTTTGTATAAGCCAATTTAAAAAAAAACATTTTGGCTGCCAGAAAACAACATTTATAATTTGGGGAAGATCATTTTGTACTTGATTAAATTTTGAGTAGTTTCAAGCAAATAGTTCTTACAGGGAATGACAAATTGTGAATTTGACATCATGTTATTTGTGAGCTTTCATTCATACTAGAATTTCATCAAAGATCAGAAAGGATGTTCAAAGACGGGTCAGCTTGTTGACACAGCTTAGTATTATCGTGTTTGACATCGATTTCGAATACTGGTATCATGAGGGTGTTTGAAGTTTCTTGTGAAAGGTCTTTGATGCCATTATCAAAACCTTCAGATTCAACAGTTGCAGTTTGTCCTTATCTGACTTTGCCTTGTTAAATATGTACAAGAAACCCTTATGAAAATGAGTTATACACATACTATTTCATTATTTGCTTTCTTCCCTCTCGTTTTCTGCATTTCGAGTGTATTGCATACAGTTGTTGACTGTCAAATTTGTTATTAACTTCAACTTCATTATTTCTCCATTACCCCCCCCCCCCCCCCCCCCCCCCTAAAAATGATTTTCTTGCAATTCAGTGATATTTACATCACGAGTAATAAATAAAATACTAAACTCGGTGCCATTTGATAACATTTTTGTGAATGGCTTCGGTATTTAACTCGCTTTCGCTCGTTAAAATACCAAACCATCCACTCGTTTCATAAACATGTTATCAAACGGGACGTCGTTAAGTATTCTATATATGTCTTTATCAGATGATAATAATAATTGCACTTATATGGCGCAGTAATCACACTAGTTCGCATGCTCTGTGCGCAGTCAATGGTAACAGATGGGTTCTGAGTTTCTTTTAAAATGTTGTTCTTGATTGGCAGACTTTTATAGTTTCTGGGAGAGAGGTCCATTTTGATGCTGTAGCGAAGGAGAATGTTCTGTTTCCAAATGAGGTAGTCTTCACTTTAGGAACTGTAAAGAGGGACTTTGTGTCAGAGCGTAGAGCACGAGTAGGGTGGTATACACTGAGTGTGTCTGACAGATAGGTTGACATGATAGCACTTGAAGGCAAGGCTCATGATCTTGTAGTCGAGTCTTGTTTTTACAGGGAGCCAGTGTAATGACTCCAAGGCTCCGGAGACATGATCCAATATGCGGAGACGTAGTGTTACCCGAGCAGCAGTATTTTGCACTGCTTGTAAACGCTGTATCTGGCTGTTTGGCAGATTCACAAGAAGACTGTTGCAATAGTCTACACGAGATAACACTAGTGATGACATGAGTTTGGCGACAGCAGACTGTGACAGATATAGTCTTAGTTTTCCAATATGTCGCAGGTGAAAATAGGTCTTCTGGATGACACTTGAGATGTGGTACTCCATACACATGGTTTCGTCAAAAATGACACCGAGGTTTCTTGCTTGTCTGGCTGGAGAAACTTCAGATAAAGATCTACATTTAATATTCGAACATTTGTAAAATATCTCATTATTTGACTAATCAATATAAAAGTAGATATAACACCTTAATTATAGAGGTGGTCATTAGGGGACATTCATCTCATATTTGCAGCATGCCTATTTCCGTACACACTTGTATTCCTTGGCAGACACATTGTTTCTTTAATATTCAAATTGGCATTTTGATGGCAAATAACATTACACGCGTCCTGAGGAGATGTTGTTCAGGCGCGTGAAATTATTGCAGGAACATAGAAGGTTGAGCACACAAACAAGGGTCACCACTTTATCATATAAAACTTGTTAATTCGACAATAAAGTCATGTAGGACTTGTCCAGACAATCAATTTGGTACCGTCTGATTTTACTTGAACTTGAATAGTCGCATATAGATGAAATCTACAGTGACAAAATGACTTTCACGCTTGACTAGGTTTACATACTGCAGGTGCGTCTATACAGTATAGCTGATTGCTCTCTTTGTGCCATGTTGATTAGTTTCACTGATGCATGAAAGTGTATTATAGCACTTAACTTTCTGATAAGATCATTGAATTTGGAAGAAATTTTCTCACCTTTGGAGATTGTGTGTTTCAAATAGGGACAGATCCGAAAAGTCATGTTTAACTAAGGAGTCTCACGGGATAGAGATACCTATGATATGATATAAACTAGCGAGCAAAAGAAACAACCTATACTTCCAATCCAAGTCAAAAACAAAATACTGCTGCCGGTTTTATTTTGAATGCCTTTGATAAACATACTTTCTACAGAAGCATTCAGGATTCATCTGGATATCATACCTTAAAGTTTGTGTCTGTTCAAGCACACATTAGATATGCATAACTTAAACTAACCGTTACTCTAACAAGTGCAATAATTATCAGAGTTTGCGTCTTGCTAAACCCATGTTAATCAAGGTCAAACTCAAAGAGTCCACTGAATGTCGTTGGACAAAAGTTGTTACGAACGCAAATGGAATCCCCAAAGGTGAAACAAAATTAGAATAGAGGCAGAAATCACACAGCTTACCTCATCAGACGGACACAAAAGAAGAAAATGATAGTTCTAAGCGAATGCATTTTCGTATGCGTGGACGATGCAATCCGCTGTGTTCTTTGCTTCTCGTGTAATATCACTTAAATTAATGAGCGTTATTTATTTAAGCAACTGAGTAACAGATTAAGGTCTTAGATTACAAAATGTTATAAAACTGGTGGTATATTGGGACACTAATTTTGAAATATTGTCCACATATCTTAACATATATACTGTTACGCATTTGCCTTTTTCAATAATATAAGTAAAACAAACTATAATACATAGCAGGATGCCAAAAGACTAATTTTACTGATGGCATATAGCTTCAAATTCAATGCTTCTTGTGCAAAAGCTCCATTTGTCAACATTGATATTGCGCTCCTAATTGATATCAATCGTCATTATGTATTTTAATAAAACTTTAAGAATTGCGAAATCATGCGAACACTTTAAAAATAAATTGAGCTTCAGCTATCTATAACCACACCCAAGAAATGCCTTTGATAACCTTTAAATGCCAACTTGAAGGATTAATTAGATGCATGTATGACATTTACATTAGACAACGAAATGGTATATGTCAATAAATTGATGAATTACCCTATTATCAGAGAAACTTTTATCAATCTTATTATCGTAAAAAAACAAAAGGTAAATTAATTAATATGATGACTGTGATTCATTACCTGACACTCACGTCAATGATCAATTGGAGATAATTGATGCAACTCATTACATTTTTATATTCTTTTAAGTCATGATTTGATGCAGACTTAATGGGCAATCTATTATGTTGAACAAATAATACTCATCTTATATGTTGTTGATTAGTGAGATAAATGTTTTTATTTTGATGTATTTAAAACACATTGGAGATGTCAAGGTAATGACGTCCTATATGCTGCATTATGTCAGAGCAATGTTTTATAACGCTATGACGTAATTGTTGTCTTTATCAGAAACCGTTACTTTAAAGTTCACTGAAACGTTCATCTGAGATATGTGCTACTTCAGAGCATCACTGTACATTGCATAGTAAAGCAAACTGTTGAATCAAGCTTTGTCTTGTAATGAAATATAAAATTTATACATTAAAAGTCAAAATAGTATTCAACACATTGAATCATTAGACATACACTCAACCGCAAAAGAAATGTCACCACATTTTCAACAGTGTAATAAAGGGAAATGATTTGTAAAGAGGTGTCCTCAATTTCATATATCAGTATAATACTTTTATTTTCATCTCTGTTCAAGTACACTTAGGTGTTGAAATCGCTCTTTAAAATGTGTTTTGGTCAGAATGTTGGTCATTTAAATTTAAAATTCATAGAATGTCTAAATATATTTTAATACATGATTGTGTCGACATAACCATCTTGGATTTCAATTTGTTGACTCGAATTTACTGTAGGGCGTCATAAAACAAGCCCAAAAAACCTTTTGACTCTCCTATCTCGTCTTGATGATTTCTAAAACGTGTGTTTCTCAGAAATATGAAGAGACCAATGCTTTGAAATATAAAATTCACTTTTGTTGGCTTCCGAAGACCTGTGTATCTCTGTATCGTGCCTATCACTCGTGGATTGAATTATAGTGGTTTTATCAAATAAACTTCATTGAGAAAGTGTTATAAAATGTTGAGACTCTTTATTTTAGTAAATACATTTCTCCTACCACTGATATCGATATGAAATTAGTTTTAAATACTAAACGTAAGTTGAATTTCTTATTCCAAACACATAAATTAAAGGTATTTAAGATATTTGTTTAAAAAATCGTTTCTGGCTGCATCGCATTTCCAAGGCGCACTAACACAGTTACTAATTGTTATTAACTCGAATATATCAAGACTCTTAAATTCAGGAGTGAGGAAGTCGAGTCATGTTCACTGGAATTCCTATGTCCCCTGACATTTTATTTTGCCCTTTCTTCTCAAATCTCACCATTGGTTTCCGGGCTAGAAGAAACCGTCTTTCTGAAATTTCCAATTGGCACGAAGGGAACTTATGGCATTGCTTTGATGTTTCATGCTGTTTCTTGAAGGGATTAAAAACCTTTTTCCCAAAATGAATAGTTTGAATTCAGACATAGCAACATGCATAGAAATGTTTACGTGATACTTACATACTACTCAATCATATCACCATCTATATGATCATCTTTATGGTTAAACCTTCGGGTGACCCCTGTTGAATATCAGTATATAATAGCTTGATTCAAAGGAACGAAACATGGTAGTATATATATATATATATATATATATATATATATATATATATATATATATATATATATATATATATATATATATGGATGATTTTTACTTCTAAATCCATTATTTTTTCCATATATATATATGCTAAACTGGAAATATATGTCATTATGCAAGAGTCGTGATAGCGCAGTATTTAGCATGTTTCAGTCGGACCAAGGGCTGTAGGGTTCGAATCCTGCCCAGGAATCGGTAGAAAACTATTCAACGTGCAGTAAGGTTGAGCCAATGCTACATTAAAATCCTCTGTTGCACCGAAAAGCGTTCGCCAGTTTTAATTGACACTCGTAAGACTCACGACAATGCATAAACATAGGGATATTGCAAGTTTTCTCCTTAGAATAATTCCAGGTGCTTTGGTATAATTGAAATACTCTTCAAAGCGCCGTTAAATCCGGCATCACCTTAACTGATGGGATGAAGCTCCTACTTCATTTGAAACGATCATACTGTTGAGTAATGGCAACTTCATAAAACCTGCGTCTATTCTGCCAATTTGATTGCACCAATCATGTGGCATGGAATTGAAGAGATGTTACACAAGTATCCCTCAAGCAATGAGAGAAACCATGTATACAAGGCACAATATCGCTAAAAAGCATTTAAATCCTGTTGTCCTAAGCTGCGGTCTTATTTACATTTCCCTTCAAATGTCAAAGTGATAAATCGGAAAGCTCAATGTTACCAATTAGAAAGGAAAAAAACGTTCAATCAACGTTCAAAAATATCAATGGAAAGTTAATCTTTCTCTTTTTCGCGCAATTTACCGAATACTGTGAAGGAAATAACGTCATTAGAAAGATGTTAAATAAACATGCACAATTTACGGTTCTTTTTTTCTTTACGCCTTGGATGCAATTCTTCTTTTGTTTCATGTTTGTTGTGTATTTTCAGTTCCCGCTTAGAGATTACAATGTTGTCATCTTAACTCTTCTCACAGATCAAATACATCATGGTCATAGTACAACAAGATTTGAGCGAATAATAAAATGCAGTGTTTTATATTCATATATGGGGCAGTGTAAACATTTACAAAATACGGACTATTGGTATTGCTGTTAACTTGTTTCTAACCTTACTTGTTAGAACATACTTGCTCTTTAATTAGTGCTGTTTAAAGATGACATATAATACAATAGGTAACAGAGCAACAATATTTACATTTGAGACGTTTATCAGAAAAAGATATGGCTTTTGTGTTGTGTCTGCAGATGAATGGCAGTGTATATATGACCGTGTTTCAGAAGAAGAGTTTCTTAGCGATACATCCAAAGAGGAAATACAATAGCAAAATATCATCTTGGGCACAAATGTATTTTTTTCTGGTTTCCGTTTGATATATAAAGATAAAGCCGTTCTGAATGAAATATACAAAGTCATTATATTTATTGAAATGTTTTCCTTGAATTGTCCCCAGAATGTCATTTCATGTTCTTCTTTAAATACATATCTGTCAGTGGTTTTCTTTTACCAGATATCCTAGGTACCATAGCTTCCACGACAGAAGTTCTGCAACCATGATACTGACTGAGTCGTCGTGTGATGCCTTAAATGTACATCCATTGTGTTGTTATGGGTCACATTTGCCAAATGTTATAAATTGTGCCATTTTATCGAGAAGTACTGACTGTTGCCGGAAATTGCCATTTTGATGACAGTCGACTCGGTATACCGATAATATATAGGTAAAAGTAGCGATTTCTGATAAAAAACCGGACGATATGCCACGTGTGGCGCGCGTCAATTGGTCAAACGTAATTCTGGAAACTTATTTACAACAGACAAATAGACAACTCTGGGTTGATAATGTTTAATAGGTCTTATAACTACCGTGAATGTAAATGGGACGTGTAGTTTCGGTTTCTACACATATATATAATGATGCTTTTCGATTTTAAATGGAAACTACTAATTATTATATATTTGGCGATACGGGATGGATATGCAAGTTGAGTGGAATTATTTGAACTGAAATCAGCACATATCGTATGTTTGCACTATTAAAGGGGCAGTAGCACGTTTTTTGCGAATTTTAATTTTTGTCAAATTTCCCATTTAAAATGATGGCTTATGACATTTATATTTAGCTTAGAGGTTAAACCATTTTATTACACAAACCAATTATCCAAAGTGGTAATAACAGTGTTGCGTCTAAAGCAAAATTTGCATGGCGGCCATTTTCATGTGAACACATTTTATTATTTCGAATGACAAAAACGATTCCAATGGCTTTACAGAACCATGTAAATTCATTTTTAACTTTATTTTCTGAAGAGGGAAGGGTATTTTACTGTTGATGACATTATTTTTCAATTCATTTTATCGACTTATTTCACCGAAAAAAACGTGCTACTGCCCCTTTAAAACCAAATAACATTTCATGAAACACAATGAATGCATCTTTGAAATAAGTGTTGCAGTATTTCAAAAAGCATTCTCTCTATTTTGGATGCCCACATAGTTCTCGCAGAGAATTTTAACGTAATTGCTGTTGTGGTGTTAATAATTTGTCTTCACATCATGACAACTATCAGTCTTTGTATTTTAACTTTACGAACAATATAAGCTACAAGAAGTATCACAACCATTAAGCGTTTATAATTTATATTATTGCATCAATTTTACTTGAAGAAAATAAGAATTACACATTCAAACACTGAATTGTATAATGAGCACGAGCCTGATATATCGTGTTGTCCAGTGACGTTCATCTCGCAAGGATGATTACAGACAAAACTGTTGCAACACATAACATTTTCAGATTGACGTATTGTTTTCGTAGTTCCCAAGACAGGTTTAATGGAATAACTACATACTTGTATACATACCTTATACAAAACACTATCAATTCGATATCTGTCAAGTTCAAATTGTCTCACGTGTTTTAGGGTATTGACATTATGTGATAAATATATTGCAAATAGATATGCACAATGTTTGGCTATTACCACTCACCTTAAATAACAGTTTGTTACAGTTTTTTTATTGACAAAACCATATACCACCCGGTCTACTTTTGTGTAACAACATGATTTTGTCGTTACTTGACGTAATATAAATCTGCACATAGTTCGATTCCACGTCTTTTAATCCATCTTTTAAGCTTTAATGATATAGTTTTTCTATTGGAACATTGATCCCTCCATGTTTCGCATAGATGTAATAACATTTCTTTAAATGTTATCTTTCTGACCCAGAAGTTAAACAAAATTAAAACATCTCTTCTCAAATGATAATATCATCAGGTCGGTTTGGTATAGATGAAAATAGATGATTTAATTTTGAAGAATAAGAACAGTAAGGACGTCGACGATTTCAACACCACATTTCATTTCTGCCCATGGTTGGTGTAAGCAAGCTTGTGCACCATTCTCTCAATTGTCTCCAGCTCATCAGAACAGTTAGTGTCTACCATTGACCCTAGATCAACATCAAACTTGATACCCAACAAACCAAATTGTGATTGTGTCCAATCTAGATTACAATCCTTGCATAGCTTGACTCTTCCTTTTTAGGACCCAATACATATTAATGTATTTTTTTCAGTAAAGAGTAAAGTTTTTGATTTTAAAGAAAACCTTGCAAAATAGATAAAAACATTGATCACTGCATAAAGACATTTTCAAATTTCTAATATTTCCAATTTGGATAGGAGTCTTACGTTCGGTCTGATTTAAATAAGATTGTCTGGTAAGTTAAGCCAACGTTTGTGTTTTCTGACCGCCACCTTTTTTTTAAAAAACGTGAGAATGGAGTGACAAGAGCAGGGTGAGTGTACGCTACTCGACCGGTTGCGAAAGGGGTAAGTACGTGGCCCGCCCTCTACGCCTTGACTGGAGTGATTGCGCGCACCGTACGTTACGTATGCGGTAATTAAGTGAGTTGTACATGCTTATAGTGTACGATCTCCGTGCGATTGCCACGTTATCCTACAGAGGGCCGTACTTACTAGTGCTCCTCGCTTTCGGTGTTCTTACTCACTGGCATGTTGTAAGTACGTGCAAGTGCGATGAATGTGAGTTATTCCGCCTTGATACTGGGGGAGAGACAGCAGGAGTATACTCAGTACGGTCTACGTGCACAGTGCGCTGTCCATGGAGCAAGTGACCGTGGAGAAAGTTCGAAAATTCATCTGTACGTAGCCCGTCCATAGGATAGATACGTATTTGGGTTACAACAGTACTCGCCACGTACAGATCCCCATATTTTTGCTCACGTTTTTGTAAGTAGACAGTGTGCACTCGCAAGTACGACGGGTAGGGACCACGGCTTATTACATGAAATCGTAATTTGAAGAGATTGGTTGACTGTAACTATTATTTTATCATACTTTATTACTGTTATTCAATTAGGCAACCCATCCATAAATCACTCACTGACAATATAAGTCACAATGACTTTTGATATTTGTTTTGTTGCTGTTGATTTTTTTATGTTTTTATTCCCAAGAAATCACATTACATGGCCAATGTATACAAGCATATAAGACAATGTTTACAATTGTTGGTACATAGAAATATGAAAATAAACAAAAAACAAAACTTGTTGATTTGCATGACATTTGATATTTGTTAGTTATGTAGATTCCTATTAGACAGCCACTTATGCCTTATTAAAGTGATTTAACTACCATCCAACGTCATCTGTGTGTAAATGATCGATAGTCATTATATGACTTACGTAAATGTCAATGTGCCTCAGGCAACTAACGTGAGTTTCGAGGCCATGATGATCGATGTAAGATAATATTTCATGTGCTCCATAAAATTCTACATCTTTTTTCAAAATAATATAAATGAAAATGTGTTTGTTTTCAACGACTTTAGGGAATGACAATGGTGTTTGCACTTTTAAAAAAATCGAAAAATAATTATTAGTGAACTCATCATGCTCCCATAGAACTGATATATATCTATTAGCAAGCACTTTTCATAAATAACTATGACAGCAAGAGCGATTGGAAATCCTTCTTGACAATGACATGTTACCTTCTTTCAGAGGATTGGGAATTTCTATAATCGTCGCAGTTTTTAAACCTTTATAAAGAAAACATACAACACATTATCTGACAGAATGGCATTAAAGGCTAATGTTAAAATTGAGCCCTAACAAGAACCGAAAGGTATTTCCTCTTGCAGGATACATGACAACTTCAAAAGCACCCGTTGCACTTGCGACAATCCCTACCATTCAACCGGCGTATTTCGTAATCTCATGAGCATGTCAGGTGGAGGCAGATATTCAATGAAATCTAGATCCTAATTTAGCGATATTGCCTCTGGGTGTATACTGGAACAAGGAAGTCCCTTTGACTCCCTCCAGACGGAAACATGTATCAATAGGTGTCTGTAAATTGAATGAGAGCGTGATATTGATTAAAATGCAAGAGTGATAAAGTCGGTATAGGGTTGACTTGGAACACAGGATACGACCTTCGCAACTTGGTTTATGATAATATAGTATTACGCTAAATTACCCATTATGCAAGAGCATTTGAAGCTCGGTGTGTGTACTAAGAACAAGCTCTCCGTGCTTTATAACGTAGAATGTCACAAAAACATAAACTCAAAACCTAACCCCTTAGTGAAGGATGGACACTATACCTATAAAAATACACCTCCGGTATTTGTCATAACACGTAATTTGAAAAACAAACATCTCTGTTGAATAGTATATGCGGATTCATCAAATACGAACAAATGTAAAGAAATTGAATGGTTAATACTTGAAGTGTGTCACTTATTGGAAAGCACGCCTAGTGATAGTTGTTACAAGGAGAGTAAATTATGATTTTGTTTAATATTCCTAGCTAAGTAGTGCATTGAACTGCATTCAAGCTCTCTTTTTCATATCGCAAGTGTAAAATATAACGACCAACCAATGACAAATCGTAGCTTTTTCACAGAACCAATCAAAGGATTCCAACACTTTTCAACTTACATTTCGCCGATACAAGTTTATTTACTGATCGTCATCATTTTGTAATATGTAAGGCTTGACTACAGATTGTCATTTTCAATACGAAAAGAAAAGCTTTATGTTATTTATTATAAAGTCAAGATGAAAATATCCTGGAAATATGAGCTTCAATGTTTAAACTTTTGTTTCAAAATATGTAGCCTATATCTTGCATAATCAACATTCAATATGAATAGTATTACTTTTTGACGTATTTACCATGTAGTTTCTTTACAGGATGAACATCTCATGACTAATATAGACTGATATTGCTTATTCACCAATAGTTATGAAGATAACTGACTCGGAACAACGGATGCAGTTATTACAAGGTTTCTTGGTGTCGATAACACGGGTATTAAACGATATTGGCTACATCATTGTACTTCGGATTCACCAGCTCCTGCTAATAATTTTACCAGCCCGCAGTGTCAGGGTATAATTTGATATGGGAAATAAAAGGTTCAATCTGGCTTCGGAATACATTTCTGGACTTAAGTACAAATTAGAAGTGATCCCATCTGATTGGAAATGCTATTACATTAGTGCACTGTAATCCCCTGAAATGGTTTTGGCTTATACATCCCGACCACCATAGCCTGTCACTCTACCTTATATACGCTACCTTATCAGAAGGGAATTGGTTTCAGTTCTCTACGGCAGAGGGTACTAGAAATTACTAAATACTGTATTTGCTAATTATGGTTAAATGTGGTTTTGTATCTTGATTTTTCTATTTGAGAAATAATCTCAGTAAGACATGAGGTGAGGTGAGGTGAGTTGGGGTTTAACACCGCTTTCAAGAGTATTTCACTTATATCGCGGCTGCTAGTTTTATGGCAGGGAGAAAGCCTGCGACGCCATGTAGCTATGCATTGCGGTGAAACATGCGAGCATCGGCTGGAACTAGCAAACAATGGATGGTACTACGCTAAAATTCAGGGCACCCAAACCTTACTGCGTTTAGAACAGTTATCTACTGCAGACAAAGTTGCCGTGCCTCTGGCGGGATTCGAACACCGGACCTCTTGATCCGAAGCCGAACGCGCTAACCACTGCGCTGTCCCAGTAAGACAAGAATATGAATTGATTTCGTATATTCGTATTCAGTCAGTTGAACACACCCTTTTGGTATCAACATATGAAAGTATAACACAGGGATTTAAAAGGAAAAGAAAACGCCAAGTAGCCCATCGTAGGAGTTGTTCTTTTTAAAGTTATATCAGTTAACTATTGATGAACATTCCATGATGTTGGTTTAATTTGACACATATCAGTAAGACTCATTGTCTCAAAACAGGATCAGAGTTTTAACGTTTTACATTTGTGTTTTCTTGTAAAACTTTGGCTAGTTATATGTGCTTGTGTAAATGAGATTTAATTTAAGACTTCAGTGGACAAAGGTTGAACTTAACTAATCTGATATGTGTACTCATTTTCAGTAGCAGGCCCCCCTAAGTAATTGAAGGAAATGCGTTTGGGATCTGCATTGGGCAAGTAGGCAAAATAATCCTGTGTACCAGGTGGGCGGGTACAAAGCAATAGGCAATAGAGGATTGCGTGGTATTACATACACCTTGCAACAGCTGGCATATAATGGACGTGAGAACTGACAGGATGTTCAATAATCTATACCTTTATGTTTACGTCATAACCATAATGAATTCACAAATCATTAACACTGTTTCCATAAAACATTTCTGCCAAATTCTACTAGGCGATAAAACTCACCTAAAATGTTTAAAACAAGAATGACAGAGAATGATTGTTAATATTCTATACATCTACACATCTATAATATACATTGTTACACAAATTGGAAGATACTAAAATAATGATAGTTACAATGTTTCACTAACAAAAAGAAAGCAAATGCGTTAGAAGTGTCTAAACTCCTCTGTTGGGGTGAGGTGAGGTGAGTCGGGGTTTATCGCCGCTCCCACTTGTATCCTGACGGCTAAAACTACATGTATGGCAGGAAGATCACCGGCAACACCATTGTGGCTGTACATATATTGCGGTGAATTGAAACCTGCGAGCAACTGCTGGTGCTAGCGAATCGTGGATGGTACTGCACTGAATTCAGTGAAGCATTGCACCCAAGCCTCACTGCGTGTAGAACAGCTCTCTACTGAAGACACAGTTGACGCATTCCTTGCGAGTGTCGAACCCGGAACTCTTGATCCGAAGCCGAACACGCACTATGCTCTGAACAGAAAGTGCTTCTTAAATGTTATCTGGCATGTGTACGTATAAAATACGTCAGTTAAGGTAGGTATGGATAAGCTGATAGCGTGCTTGAAGTGACATTGATTTTGTGAAAGTAGTAGCCTTATCACTATCATTAGAAACTAACTTTTTTACAGTTCTACATGCTTTCAATCGAAATGAAATTCAAAATATGCATAAATGACATCGCAATATCATTTCAAGAATATATGATTCGGCTAACTTTTTATCTTAATAAATGTAGCCTATATGATTGACAAATGTAGGCTTATGTAAAATGTATAAAGGGAATCAATAAAACCTGAATATTTTCTGACTAACGCATCGCTTTTAACGATTAAAAGAAAAACAAACTCGTGAAATGATGATATATTGAGAGCATTAGATACATACGCAAACGATTATTTTCAACCGCATTATATAAAGGTGACGTTATACTTATTATTGGTTATGTTCTGATATTGTGCAGTTTATGCCTAATTGAGAACATGGCACCTCAAACATAATCTTTTAATAAGGGCATTTGAGTTATCGGGATTGAATTATTACTGATTTAATGCAACAAAAAGGATATATTAAATAAGCAAGATGAATTTAACAAATATTGTATCTTGTCGTACTTACAACATGGTTATTAACGTGTTTGCAGTTACGCGTTACACTATATAATCACCCCGCTACTCGCTGATTGAATATAATCCCAACACATCATCCATACTATTAAGTTAGGAGATCCAATTCCAGTATAATGGTTTTCGTTATAGATTCTACCATCCAATTCGCTTGGCACGAGTTTATGTGTACTCATTTTCAATATTCGCAAAAAGGACGGTTACTACCAGTTACTGCCAAATCATCGATGTAAAACTGTTGATGTACAAAAGCATGCATATGGGTGACTATGTCAGGATAGTTTTACTACAATATGGATTAAAGTTTGATGATTCCAAATGAGTGAGTTTTCTAAATCAATTCTTTAAACCACTGCCTTTGTCACAAGTATTGGTTCGGTGCTGTGTCGAAAGTGTTGGGTTGAACTACATGTAAACATACATCAACCTCATATCTTTACATTAAATACGGAAATGGTGAACGCAATTAAAATTATGGCAATGAGCTCATGCAAACTGTAAACATGTGCAAATTTGAGCAGTAACATTTTCTAATGTTGTCAGGTTTCATCTTGTCTCTCAGATCAATTCACGTATTCATGGGCGATGTGTCTATCTTAAAAATCACATATTTTCAATGTAATAATATATTGCTTTGTATAACATATTTCATGTAAGCAGTTGTTTTATTCACATCTATATTGATTTCAAGTCGGCATGCAGTGCGTCATCACTGATAAAGAAAGCGTGTAATTATCTGCAACAATCATTCTCGCGCCTTGTAATATGCTAATACAGATATACTATCTGGCATATGTCTACAGTTACATAAAGCGACCTGCATTCGCTCTAATAGCTGCTAAAAATAAAACGATTGAAACTTTTATGAGTATATTATACAAGTCTCGAAAATTGTGGAATTCGTTTACATGCTTATATCTCATGCTACAAACGAATATGAACAATTCAGAAAATGACAAATCAACCCTTTTTTCGATTAATTCACACTATTGACATCATCAATACTGTAGCGACCGTGATATGAACACGATGAAGTATGGTTGAGATAATAACAAGTTCTTCACCTACATGTATACATAAATATGACTTTGCATTGCGTTGGCGTTAAGTATACGCATGTAAGTGAAACACTATGAGGATGTGCTTGTGTTGAGCTATATATATGCGGATCTCCAGGGAACAACGTGTAATAATATACAAGTATGATACTTTAATATGATAGTCCCTAAGAAAGACAGCTGAGCAAATTTTGTCTGAGGTCAACAACAGGGCAAGCTGTCACTAGGGAAATTGGGATGCTCATTTCACACACATCTTCTGATTACCATGGTAATTGTGACACATACGTCGGTAAATTTCCTTTGAGAGATCAACATATTGATAATAACAAAGGCTGTAATATGCTAAGCTTTTGAATTATGCTAAAGAAACATCTGTTGTAAATAATTGTTGTAAAGAATGTACGACGTTCTATCAGTTTCGTCCAATGCGATTCAAAGGAGAAGTGTGTAAGGTGTCTGAGAAACAGTCAACATATAAACGAATTAAGTTTGTTCATTCGAAATTGACCCTTTTAAACACGATATCCATATACTGTAAGTGTGTTGCTCGTGACAAAAACTGATGCAAACACAACTGTTAAAAAAGGTCGATGTAAATGTCATACATGTACCTTTTATTACACGTTTTATTATATATAGTATTAGTATTACCTCTATAATGGAACGTGACTTATATTGTTTATTCGATGCGTGTACTTGTGCGTGTACACATCATTTCACGTTCATGCCAGTGTCATAAATCGGTTCATTGCGACCCAAAACTTCTCAGACTGTATGAGCTGCACCTGCGAGCTTTCTTTTATATTCAGGAATCTTGAATTTTGCACGAGATGCACGTGCGATTGTGTCGTTTCAAACTGCAAAACGTTCGCGATGGCAGGTGCAATTTAACATTTTTCCTAACATTAAGTTGTGTGACACGATGCCTCAACATATTCATCTTACGTGTTTCATGGAACGGATGTGAACTGCACAACAAAAACTTGCACACATCATACTAAATTGTAGACTGGTTGAAAACAAAGAGGGACGTGTCAACCAACGATCTTATCTTTGAGGCCGCGCGGTTGGAACGTTAGTAGCTCAAACAGCCATCTCAGTTCCAGTGATCTTCTTGACTGAGTGGTTCTCTCTGCGAGTGGTCAGTGGTCAGGGAGATTGAAGTGGAGGGCCACGGGTTTGTCCCTCTTGTGTGTAATATCTGCAAAATGTTCAGTGAGACGGGTTTTGAATTCCCTCTTGCTTTCACATATATATTGCTTCTTGCAAGTTTTGCAAGTGAGTGGGTAAACTACATTGCGGGATTTGCAACTGTATTTCCGATATGAATATCTACGGCCTGTAGCTGAACTGTAGAAGTAACTATCTTTATTAATATTAATGCAGAGTTTGCATTGATCTTTGTCGCATGGTAGGTCGTAAATGGACTACTTTACCACTTGTTTGTGGTTGTTTTGGAGGATAGGCGATGTTGGCCTTAACCAGCATATCCCTAAGAGGTTTGTTCCTCCTGTAGGCCGCAATGTGAGGTGACGGGAGCTTTCTTTGCAAAAGTCGGAACCTTGGAGTAGGTGCCATCTGTTCCTGATGATATTGTTGAGCTCCATGTTCATGAGATTGTAATCGCACTGTAAATGGTAGACTGATGTCGTCATGATCAAATCCATTCATAACATTCAGTCTTTTCGAGAAATTAACAAACTAAATTCAATTGATAATACTTTTAGTCACTTACATTTTGAAATGTAAAGATCAAATCATATTCAAGTAAAGATGTGAACCACATGGTAACAGAAACGAGCAATGACGTGATATTTACACATGGTCCATATGGTGATATGACATGGGTTATGTTGACAATCTTAGAATTGTTTACAAATAAGAAAATAGTATGTGCTTGTCAAAAGTGTCTCGTAGTGATAGATACACATGAAATTCTCCGGCATTATGTGTATTCAACATAATTACGTCAAGAGGATTAACACATGTCATTGACTGTCTCCCATGTCACCTTGTCAGAGCTTATACAATCATGAATACTTAAGGTTTAGCTTCCCTTCGAACAGTTCTCAAAAAGTTTTCGATTTCTGTTCCAAAAATGGTATTTCATCTTAAAAGCTCTTGAATTTCCGTTACACTTCCTAAGGCAATGTAAGGTAATTCAGCAATAAGCTCATGCATCAACTATTTCACTTTTGAAAATAAACGTGCAACACCCTTCAATATTGATATATCAATCATACGATTGATTGTGCAGCGCGTTGCTTGGCTAACATATAAAAGTTAACGAAATGCAGCGTGGCTTAATTATAACTGGCGAGGAAAGTTTGAACTCTCCATAAGAAAACTTAATTATCATATATATTACATAACGAACATTACAGTTCAACAAAAGACAACAGAGACATAATAACAACTTTTTTGTTACACATGTGCTTTCAATTTGACATGCTGTTAACGGAAGCAATGAAAAACCCAGTCTGTATCAGGAACAAATCTTGATTGAAAAGAAACATTCTTTAAACCAAAAGATCATCCAAAGTACTTTTTATCTAACTCCGCCAACTTCGTAGCTCGTTATTTCTCAAAGATTTAAACGTGATTTGCCCAGAAGTGTTATATTCTATATTATCAGACTATTATCTATGTCAATTCTGTCTTCGAGCAAACCGTAAATATTCCAATTAGTTTTGGGACTGGTTCTTACATACCCGAAGGCGTTGATTTGGAGAAGAAATTGCCAATATTTCAGGATGTACATATGAACTGGTGTGGTAATAAGATGTAGTATGGTCATGAGGTAACGCTCCTGTAAATGGTCATTCGTCGATTCGAGCGTACGTCAGATCATAAAACGACAAAATACATTGAAATATTATGCATCAAATGGCTTCGTTTTTTTATTCACCTACTGTTTTGTCTCCCTGAAGAAAAAACAAGATCTAAGAATCGACGTCTTATTGCAATGAATGCGACGTTTCGGTGTTGATACCAACAAACTGTGTTATTCATCAACACAGAAACGTCGCATTCATTGCAATAAAGAAGCTGACTATCCATACATCTTGTTTTTTTGTCATCCCGGCAACTTCTTAAATACCTCTCAAAGAAGTCAAACACTATTCCATGAAGACCCTATCTCTTTACATCAAAACGTTATTATTTAATTAATATAATTTAAAATTTAAAATAAAATATTATGTTAACGCTTAAAAGGTTTACCCAAAATTTAAAACATTATTTCCTAACATTGAACTATATATTTTTACTCAGATATTACAATGAAACAATACTTTCCAATATTACTGCACTGAGGTACCACATTTTGACTCTCGTTTATACAAAGCCCATGTTTTAACACCTGTTATTATACCTCTATTAAATTTGTGAGAATGCCATTGGTCAGTTCACTTCACGTGATCGAAAAATATATTTGTACACTGACCCCGCTGCCAGTGATGCGGTCAATTTTGTGACAGAAATTTCTGTCACTCACCTGAGATATTGACTCGTCACGTGATTTGTGTCACGTGACTGTTTGTTTTGACGTTTGTTGTCAAGGATGCATGGCGTCATCTAATCGGTTTGCTGATTTTGTAATTTGATATTTTCGATTAACCAGTATGGCTATGTGTGTATTGCAACAGTTAAAATGTTAAATAAAATAGAATCTGAAGAAAAAATAATGTCGGTATAATAAAACACTAAATTACTCATGGTGAGGTCATTATGTGAAATACAAGAACTCTCGGACCCGACTCCCTCGGCGGTCTGACCTGATCTCGACCTGCGGTCTCGGTCACGTCAGACCTCCTCGGGAGTCAGGTTTGAGTCCTTGTATTTCACATAATGACCTCACCATGAGTAATTAAGTTAAGGAGAAAACATGACTCCGAGGTCTTCTGCTCTGAGAATTACCTGAAGGGAGGGATAAAGCCCCGAGGGCGTTAGCCCGAGGGGCTATCCCGACCTTGAGGTTATTCTCAGAGCAGAAGACCGAGGAGGAGTGTTTTCTCCAGCTTATAAACCGTCAACTATCAAAATTTACGAGTTATAGTTTCGGACGCTCAAAGGGCCTAATTCCTCCGCTTAGACCATTTTAAAAGCAGAAGACGAAGGAGGAATGTTTTCTTCCTATTTATAAACGTCAAATGTAAAAATTTACATTTTATAATTTTTGATTCCCAAATCGTGTTTTTATAAAGGGTATGTCGCCCTCGGTTGCGTTATATCAAGGCAAAGAAGGTATGACTATAAATGGAGTAATTCAACTCCACTCATCATCTCGGTCTGCATAGCCGAGCGGTCTAAGGCGCCAGTTTAGAGAGCGAAGGGTGCCAGGTTCGAAACCAGCTATTTCAACTTGAAAATTTTTAACTTTGTATAATTTTCGATAATAATTGCTGCTTGTTGGCTATTGCGTTGCAAGTCTGAACACTTATTCTAAGTGCATTTCCAGGTCTTACTTTAAAAAAAACCTCAGGTTCAGGTCTTACTTTCAAAAGTAAAACCTCATACCGGGTTATTCTCGGAAGTAAGACCTCATTAGAGGTTATTCCAAGAAAAGAAGATACCTACAAAACAACAAACAGAATCCGACCTAGGTTTATAAGTGTATAATATTCCAAGAGTTTGTATCACCTGGAGATACCAACTAAATAACAAGCAAAAAAGTGAGCGTGGCTCACTAATACCCCCGACTGTTTCAGTTTGACATTTTTATTTTACTTAAAGAGAGAGGTGTCTGCACACCTAAGGATTGATAAGCTTTGAAATGTAATTGCTAAGATTAAACTGTTTGTGAAAATGGTAGGACAAGTCTTGATCTTCATTTGAAAAAGGTGGTTTAAGTCAAAATAGGAATAAAAGTAACTTGAAAAGGTATTGGTAATATAATACACTACTGTTATTACCACTGATTTCAACTTTATTTTTGAAATTAATCCATCATAATGATTCATTCGAGTGACTTTAAACAACAGGTACATGGAAGCACACCCCTGAAGGCACAGTGAGAGATATACAGCAGTTTATGGCTGAAAGGAAAGAAAATTTAACTTTTCCCAAAATATAACCAGTGGAAATATAAAATAGTAAAATCAACGAGAACACAGAAGTAGCTTTTGATGAAAGTTACATGAAAAAGAAAATGATGAAGTCAACAAATCACAATACAGAAGTAGCTTCATTCATTCTAGCTATGATAAAGTAAAAGAATATAAAAAATCGCCAAAAATTCAAAAATTCACCAAATCGTGTTACATTTTGCAATGCACCTCTCCTAGTGGTGAAGGAGACATGTGCCAAATTTGAAAAGGATGAGATGAATAGTTTTTCTGTAATCGATCGGACAAAAAATATTCAGAATTTGACTAAGTTAAAAAATAAAAAAATTCGCCAAAAATTCTAAAATTCACCAATTCGGTTTAAACTTCGCACTGCACCTCTCCTAGTGGTGAAGGAGACATCTGCCAAATTTGAAATGGATGAGATGAATAGTTTTTCTGTAATCGATCGGACAAAAAATGCTCAGAATTTGACTAAGTTAAAAAATCAAAAAAATCGCCAAAAATTCTAAAATTCACCAATTCGGTTTAAACTTCGCACTGCACCTCTCCTAGTGGTGAAGGAGACATCTGCCAAATTTGAAATGGATGAGATGAATAGTTTTTCTGTAATCGATCGGACAACAAATGCTCAGAATTTGACTAAGTTAAAAAATAAAAAAATTCGCCAAAAATTCTAAAATTCACCAATTCGGTTTAAACTTCGCACTGCACCTCTCCTAGTGGTGAAGGAGACATCTGCCAAATTTGAAATGGATGAGATGAATAGTTTTTCTGTAATCGATCGGACAAAAAATGCTCAGAATTTGACTAAGTTAAAAAATAAAAAAAATCGCCAAAAATTCAAAAATTCACCAATTCGGTTTAAACTTCGCACTGCACCTCTCCTAGTGGTGAAGAAGACATGTACCAAATTTAAAAAGGATGAGACGAATAGTTTTTCTGTAATCGATCGGACAAAAATTGTCTTCGGACGGAAGGACGGACGGAAGGAAGGACGGGCGGAAGGACGGACGGACGGAATCGTTGGTATAACTATATACCCCCAACCGTTGGTCGGGGGTATAATAAAGTCTAGGACTTCCAAAGTTGGTAATTAATAGCAGTGGGGAAAATATCTTTAAGGAGAATTCAGCTTCACTGTCGGTATAGACATTAGACAAACAACCTTTTTAGAGAAAAAAAAACAGATTCAAGGTTAGGTTACATTGTCATTCGAGAACTTTGGCAAACATTCAAGCAGACTCGTATTATAAGATAAACTGTGTCCTTTAGATACAGTGTGTTTTTCTTCTGCCATTTTCATTCTTTTTATTAATTTACTTACCAATATAGCATTGAATAATCAACATAGCTTATTCAATAGAATACCACGAAAACACATCATAAGACATTATCTCATAATATATGAGAGAATCAACAAATCCTTTTAGCCTTATTAGAACTATGGACAGATGTCATCAAAACACCGTAGTAGTGAATATGTCGACAAATATCCCGTAAGGTATTCATGGCATCATTCCGTGATTGTTATATGCAGAGACTTTATAATCAGAAAGATCATGTTAATTTCATCATATATAAGATTCAACCATAGCCCTAGATTTCCGTCAAGATTATGAGCAATGGGATCTCATTATTTCTCCACTAATTACAATACGATTGGGATGATAAGGGTAATAATGACATGCACAACAAGTCCTCTATTGAATATTCACAATAATAGCGTATTCCTGCCATGAACTTATCTCCAAGATCCTCATGAATATGCAGAGAGCAATCAAAGGGTATTAGCAAGAGGATGATGCAATCTAAGAATCAATTGATAAGCATATCAAATCAAGGACCTCAACCATTACTGCATATCGATGCAGATAATATGCTCTTCTCTCAACAGATGAAGTAACTATTTTGTGCTTAGCGTAAATTTGCAATAACTATCGAATAATATCTCAAATACTCATATAAAACTATCTGCGATATTTGTTTTTAGTGTTGTCAGTGTAATATCACACATCTCTCAGTCTCAACAAGTGACGAAATGAAGCCGATATTTCACGAGTGGCCCAGCAACGAGTGGCAAGATCTACAATGTATCATCCCTATGGGTTTAAGGAGTCGAAATGCAAGAGTTCAGCTTTCTAGGGCTTTTCGATAAGAAGGAGAATATGAAATGGGTCTTAGAGTCCTTAAAAGGCGCAAAATCTACGATTTATAATCCAAATGTAAGTAAGTCTGTGTACATCATTTCAACTCTTTGGGGGTTTTCTATCGGAAGAAGAAAATGAAAATGTGTTTTGAAGAAATGGACCATGTGGCCGTAGAGTCAACACTCTTATCATATATAAACCGGAATTGCTTAGAGGCCCGGACACAAATTCTAATTCTGTGGAAGCAATCCTTCTTGACAAAAATTCGAAAAGTGAATAGTCATAGACGGATGGGCGTATATATATGATTGATAAACAATGAAACATTTGCTGATAAAAGGTAATGTCGACATAATTTACGTTGTTGGACTAAGTCGTTTACGCATAACTGCTTACTTGATTCCAAAACGACAATTTCTAAAATTTCAATTTAAAAAACAAATAATGTTTTAAAAAATAATTAAATAATTTACTTGGCTTTCTCGAGATTTATGTAATTTGTTCAAGGTCGTGTTTTATCATTAGTGGAATATCTTGCATTTTTGTACGAGAGTTTATAACTTCATAACAGTTTCCCCTTTTAGTTTAATTATGCTGGTTGATGCGCTGCAACGTTAGCCTTATAATCGCCTATTCAACTCTGATCGCTCTCGCTTGGGAGATAACAGTCATTCGTATTTTTTGTAAACGGTATGACATCTCCGTTCCCTCTCACTATTTCATCGATCTCGGGCATATTCTTCGCTTTTTAATAAATCTCTTAGATAAAGATGTGTCTCACTGTTTATATTTCCATTTATTCCAATCCAATATGGTACAAAATATTGATGGGGAATAAATGAAACAGCAAATTGACGAAAGATTGATTGAATGTCGATTGCTAGTGCGAAACTATAGCTTCAACATTTGGCAAACTTTGGGGAAAGCGGACATTTTGAATTTTCTGTATGATGTCTAGCTTTCCTTAATATCCTTACAACAACCGTTCGTTTGCCAGCTTATGTATTAGAAATAATATTACTAATCATACAGTTTATGGGGTGTTGCAAAACGTTTTATGGATTCATAGTTGATTGTCAAGAAGTTTTCAATGTTATTATATTGTCTATCAATTTGGTATGTATCGTCTCACAACTGAAAAAGCTAACGACAACCGTTTATTTATCCTGCCAATTTGGTCATTTAGATTAATGTGGTTCAAAACCATTTCTCTGACAATCTATTGAAGCGGGCAAATAGATTGATTGATATTGTCTGCCACACCAACCTACATGTTAATCAACAGTTGTGGATCGGTGTCTTGAGACTGGGCAGATGGACACATAAGTACATCTGGAAGAAATGAGTAACACTTCTTCATTGTCCTCATCCATTTCCTCAACATTTACAAACTATCGGTTTGGTTTAAAGGTTTTGTGTTTCATAATTTTGTATCTGGCTTTGATACGTGCCAAATTACCATATGTTTTGATTTCAGTCCAAAAATTTAAATCAACTTATATATTCATCCAAATATACCATAATTACTAGTTCCAAGTGAAAATCAAGCAACGTTATTATACATGTGCAGAAACCGAAACTACAGGTCCTATTTTCACATTCAAATATGACCTATCAAACATTATCAACCCAAATTTGTCTTTTTGTCTGTTTTAAATAGTTTCAAAAATTACGTTTGACTAATTGACGTGCATCAATCGCGATGCATGCATGTTTTTCGATGATATTCGGTCGTTCATAACCATTTAAGATGTGTAAAAACACTGTAATATAACTTCATATGCTTCACTTTTGCACAATTTAATTCTGGCAAATTTCATGTAACAATTCCTGGCGTTTATAAAAAAAATCCCATTAGTTCTGTAACTCACAAGGAATTAAACAATAAAATATATATGGTTCCGGAAGCATTCAGTTTTCTAGAAGAAGAGACACATTAATGTTTATGGCATGGCACATGTGGCCTTCATATGGATCCGGGACCATTGTAGATTTGGTGACATTGTGGCCCCTAATCAGGGTCCCATGGCCATAGCCAAAACTTGATTTTCTCAGAAATAGTTTCCGTATTATGTACAAACAAAGCAAAGCGTCTCTTCTGTATAGGCCTCCTACGACCACTTTCGAATAATTCAAGATTGTCCCTGAGTCATTCTAGATCGAAGACTTCCGTGGCATCAGGTTGGTGAGGTCAGTGTCTGCTCTGGCTTGTAGTTTAGCATTACACTCTGTGGGTTTCATACGTAATATGCTTTTGCACCATAATTCCTCTCTTATGTCCTCTAAGTTGGTACGATGACATATCCGGTGTCTGACGGTGTCTGTCCACATTCAGGTCGACCACAGTGGTGTAGTGGTTAGCATGCTGGTCACTCACGCCAACGACCCGGGTTCGAATCCCGGTGGAGGTACCTACAAATTTTAACCTTGGTCTCTTCTGTGTTGTGTCCTTTGGCAAGTCACTTTATCCAAATTGCACTCAGTCCACCCAGTTGTACAATTGGGTACCTGAATTAACGGGTGGTTTCCTGTAGCGCTTATGGCTGCTCAGATAGTCAGGGTAATAATGTCAGCGCCTTGAGTAACTGCTGAGTAGTTTTGTACGTGCGCTATACAAGATGACATGATATTATAATTATTATTATAGGTCCTGATCTTGAGACAGTGCACAGAGAAGGACACACCTTTGCAACCTTCAATGTCATGTCGGGGTGATGCCCGGATGAATGTTCAGGAGGTGAATTATGCCTAAATCCGCAACTATCCTTGCTTCCACGCTTCTTGTTCACATAGCTAAAAGTTTCCTTTACTTTACTTTTCCATAACGTTTGCGCCATAAACGAACCCAATGAAGCAAACTCACCTACAAGACATTACTTAGACACCACTCTTTATATATCAAACAAACCCTTTCTTAAACATTTTCCCGATGCAACAATTGAACTATGGTAATAATTAATGTCACATATATGTATTAGTTTAAGTTCACTTTTTCCAAAGGGAACTTCAATGTTGAAAGTTTAAGTATGTCCACAATGTTAGAAAACACCTTAAACCTTTTCATATGTCATGCGGTACGTCAGCTCAATGTTTATGTATTTGTTGTTGGTAAACGTGGAATTTACCTTGATTAAGGTTTTCAAAGGTTTCCGAATATTTGACAGCAGGACTCTGGCGGTGATAGCCGTGGTAATGACAACGAACAGGGCACTTTATGATTGGTTGCCAGGGACAACAGGGTGTAAGTGGGAAGTAAGCACCTGATGATATTGATACTTTTCTCTTGATGGAATGTATCCAACAGATATATCGCATTTCTCCAAACTAACAGGTATGTGTCAACGTGGGATCAATGTGTGCTTAATTACAGCGAAGCTTGATCTATATTTTCCATTAGAGAAGGTTTAGATGAAGCCTGACATAATTGATTCTCTGCGATATCATACTGATTTAACATCGTAGCAACTTCATCAGTATATTATAGCGATTTGGGAATCAATGCAAGTAACATGACGTATATAATGAAGCTACCTGTATCTTAAACTGCCTTCATTGTGAAGGAAACAATGTTTACATGTTACAACAAAGGTCGTCGACAACTTGGAGTGGAAACAGTTAACTTGAAGATACTGACATTGATGTTCTGTAGACATAACACATACGAATCCCTTTACATTTTGTCATTGAAATTGTCAAAAATGAATGGAATTTTAAGGTAAAACTCTGGATGCTGAATAATATCAATGTCAGAACTTCTGTAATCTAGCAATATTAATATTGGGAAATGGATTCGTAATAGTTATATGATACCCTTATTTCCATTCAACTCAATTAAAAAGTGTAGTTTTTACTATTTTCTCATTTGTGAGAGTCTAGATTTTAGAGAAAAGTGTTGGTACACTGCAATGAAATATAAATTATGTCTTTGCTGTTAGAATATACACAATAGATTACATAACAAGAGCAAAGGGGTGACGTCGATATTGCCATTACGCAAAGTCATCGGTCGTCGCTTTACGACAGTGCAACATTGGTATGATGTCCTAAAAAATTAATGTAGTTGACCAATCTAAGGCTTAAAATATGAAATATATTATTTGTTTCAATGTTGTATCAAATACAACTATACCTCGTCTTGAAACGGAGTGTAAAGTCGCCATTTACATCACGAAAGCTGAACTATGTGCTTAAACGATGCAACTACCCATTGCTGCAATGAACGTTGCTGTATCCGTTTAACAGCAGACGACAAATAGCATTGCGATATGTTTTAAGTGATCACATGTGTCATATAGGAGATGTTAAATCGTTCATAAAATCAGTTTCAAGGTAAAATTCCATAACGCAACAGCAGTCCTCGTTTGTCTGCTGTTGTCATATATATATACTGAAGGACGAAAGGTCAAGCAAATCCATTACGTGGTCTTCCAAGTCCGTAAAGTTTCTTTAATGTATCAAAAGATTCTGAATTGAAGATACTGCCCAAGATTTAAATTCGTGAACATGCGTTTATATGCGTAAAGGTCATGCTAATGTTCAGCCGGTTTCTTGAAGGATCATTTCTTTCATCTACTGGAGTTGGAAAGTCGATCAACTGATCGAAGGATAGGTCATGACATGAATCACAAAGCATTTACATTTTGAACACTTATTTATCAATGAAGCTGATAGCTTTGTCTGCAGATTGCATGCAAATTTTGCAATTTATTTACTCTTTATTATTTGAAATACTGCCTCAAGCTTTGAATTCGTGAGCATGTGCTGATCCACCAGAGACATCACGATAAGAGCTTTGATACTAATGAGATTTATTCTTGGAGAATGCTCTTGACGGTGTTTTCTTTTCAATACATGAGTTATCAAGCTAATACGTGACTGACAGAGCCATACTTTTGATCACATGAAGGATGTGCTTTAAAGGATCATTTGCAGTGCTTTTTTATATAATTTTATTGATATTGATTTTTCTGACATATATGCTCACTTAAGTAATCGATTTCTCCAATAATATAATAATACGTTTTATGTTTTCCTGTTACATTTGTAAAGCTATGTATGTTATTTCAACAGCGAAAAATTGCCGAAACTTTAGGCTCCTATAGAGAGTGGCAGGCACAGAAAAACAAACGAATTACTGACAACGGTTATTGTTATATAAACCTGTAACATAACAGTAACAACACAAATGTACCGCCAATTTACACAAGTAGAACTGGAATGGCAATGATTCGTAACAGGTATTAAATTAATGACCGCTTCTGCCATTTTTGTTAGTTTGTGTTTCATTTTAGGTTGTCAGGTGTTGCGTTGTCGGTGTAAATTTGTATTTATTGCAACGTTGCAATAAACCATACCCGCTTTCTATTGATTTTCATATGACTTATATATGAAACCAACATTATGATGGCAGATTCTCTAGAGAATAGTCCTCATTTATAGAAAATGTATGTTTTATTAAAAAGGTATTTTAATGTGTCCCTGGGTACTACTGCAAAAAGTGAAATATCGGATAAAAAACTATTACATTTATTCACTATCTTAATAGGCGATATTTCTAATTAGAATATTTTAGCAGGCAACATTGCTGTCACTTTGCCAAATGAAGTTTTATGAAAAAGAACTATATATGTTTGAAGTAATCTAAGTAAAATGTTAAAAGCTCATAGATGGATGTTGTGTTGAAACTTTTTAGAAAAGGATAACGAGTAGAAAGTTCTTCATGCCAATGTTATAGACACACCTTCTAATGGTTTATGTAGAAATCCAAGCATGTAATGAGTTTGTTATGTAAATTATTGAAAAAATCCGTTGCCGGTGCACGGAATCGATATAATTCAAAAGCTACGGAATCGATATAATTCAAAAGCTGTGCTAATCATACCTCAAAAATCAAATGTGATCCTCATCCAAACGTCTCGCTGATTTAATGAATCGTTGATCGTCACCGAACATCTACTTCTGGTATATACTGATTTCTTGAATAACTAAATTTCTTTATAATTCATTAAAAAACCCGTATTCGTTTTGTTATTGGTATTTGAACGTTTTGCATTTTGCTTTTATCGATGTTAATTATGTACTTTTAATCGCTTAATTTGCAATGAATACTTCTTAGATCCCATTGTTTTTTATGTCTCACCAGTTCATTTAAAAAAATCTATCTACTATTGTCAGAACAGTTGCCAGCAGGATATCGCTTATCGTTTAAGATTCAGTTACATAGTAAATTATGATATGTTGCTATGTCATTGTTGTTATTTCTTCATCAAGAAAAAACGTATTGCATACATATTGTTGTGCATTACTAACATTAATTTCACAGTGACCTGCCATTACCGATCACCAACCAGTGGCCTTACACTCAACTGTTGCTAATGGCCACCGCCAGTGGAACACAGCTGCCAGCTGCACACGACACTGGTGGCCCACTGTTTATAATGGACACCAGTGGTCCACCAGCGGTATCCTATTTGGGAATATCACTTACGATAAAAGAATCCGCGTTTTCTATTATACTCAGGTAATCTAAATATTGAAATCTGAACATGTATTAATCCCCATGACATAATTAGTCATCATTTATTTTCAAATAATTCATGATAAAGACAGGTGGGGTGGGTAATTTATGTTTAACCATGAACGTTTATGGTTTTTATTTATGGGCACTGTCTGAAGTAGTTTTGAGTACTTGTTCATAAATTGGCTTTAAACGCTCGTCGGACCAAGATCTTGGCAGGCCGTTTTAACCTTTCCTCTTTGCCATGCAAATTATTTGTTTTGCAACACAACTCAGACATTGAAAGGTTCGATCATTTATGTTCATCAATCATCTTAGATAATCATTTTAAATCTTGAAATCGTGTGTCCCAAATGCATTACGAGAAATACGTTTTTTTATGAATTCTAAGACGTCAATTGATATTTAATACGCTCATACGACCTTTAACAAGAAAGCCGAGCATGTCTTGAAGTAGAAGTTAAGTAGGCTCGGATTTCCTACGTACTGCCCCCGGCCTGTAGTGGATAATTGAGTTGCCTGAATTGGCTAATTATTGACCCAGTCAGTTGAACATGATTGAAATGTATTAGGTTAACAGGCTCATGCCTCGCTGGTTATGTTATCATGAGCTGTCCATGCTTACTTGACATAAAATAATCCATTAAAATCCTCATGAATATGCTGACAAGAGGATATTGGCGGGTATGAAAATACGTAATTTTTTCGTGACATGAAGTTGGGCCATGTCTTAAATCTTATCATTCTGGATCGATTCATGTTTAATTATTTTCCATTTCACTTGATTAATTTGTTTATATCTATGCCAGGCATTGTACATGTAGTTTTTTTTAGACAAACTATTGAACGCAATCCTCTTTTTTAAAATGAAATAATTTCAAATTCAGTTTTTTTAAAAAGAAATACATCACTACACTATTTGTCTAAAGAGATACCCTATTCATTTTAAATATTGAATAGGAAGCCATTAGTATCATGCAGTATGATTACGTATATGCTGTGTCGTTTGTCGTTTATACATTTCATTATTGATTAACATGCTGCGAAGAATTCAAAAGCAAATCATTTATGAAGAAGGCCTATCCATTGTGTATATGTCAACGCTGGGTCAAAAAGGCTACTAAATCCATTAACTTCGAAATATATCAAAGAGCGTTTGTCTATCAACTTTTAGTGGAATCAATGACATGTAAACTGATTTCGATATGATATCAGTATATACGCTTCTTTCCTCTTTATACCTGACGTTAAAGGTATACATATTAGAGAAAAAGAATAAGCATTCGATTGAATCTCCTACTAGTTTGACAGGCTGGTTGTACACTTACGGGGCTGGATTACAGTGACATTGTTGAGGAAACAAGGTTAAAGGGATATTTTCAGTTGTGTATTTATGAAACAAATGTTCATTGAAATAACTTTCTTAATCCAATGTTTTCCAATCAAGTATTTAACCATTATGTTTATCAACATATTTACGGGTACATGAACCAAATCACTGGTTGAAATAACCTCATGGTCCTCAGAAATAGACAGCAGATTCTATTTTGTCTTCCAAACACGTAACACATAAACGAACACTTAAATGATTTATTCGTTGTGACGGCTCCAATCACGCTACGATGGAAGATGTTGCTATTTTAGTAAGGGTTAATTAACGGTACCCTTCTCTTGACATTCGAACAATTCCTTGTTCGATGAAGTATCGATGAAGTATCGATGAAGTATCGAACATAGTACAGCTTAATGAAACATCCAGCTTGATATCAAACAGGCACATTGTGTTCTCTCTCCGTTAACCTTGGGGTTAATGTTTCTATTTCTCTGTAGAGTGTCCACAGAATCACATATACTGTAATGTGTAGCAAGTGTGTTAGGCTGTTACTTTTTTGTCTAAAGTGACGAGGGCATTAGGATTTTATTTTATTTTTCGTTGTAAAAAATGACGAGGGATGAGTGCATGAGTTACATGGATCTACAACCTTATACAAGTTTAAAGTACATACATTGATAGGATCTACATGGACAATGCATATAGTGCAATGTTTATCTAAATTTACACAGTACATGATGGCAAAATATGGACAGTTTTTAAAAGAAGATACATTTTGCGTTGAAATATATTAACCATACATTGATAAGGTTTTGCAATGCCCTTTTGCTGGAGAAAGTGTCTCTAAAAAAATGATTCTGTGCATCTGATTGAATGCTTGAAACTGAGAAGTCGAAAAAAGGTTCGGAATACAACGTGGGCGAAGCTTTGAAACTCACAATATCTTAATCAATTTTGGACAAAGGCATTGTGGAGGACACGCCTAGACAAAGGGTGATAAATTGAATTTTCAAATAATTCGGGAAAGGATTTTTCTGCTAATCGATCAACAGGATATCCTTTGTGATGTGCTAATGCTATTGAGGGTATAACATTACTGAACCTGAGGTTCAATGCTCGATTGGAATTGGAAAATTACATTTGAGTCAAATGTAAATATGAAATAATAAACGTTGAAAAGATTGAAAACACGTCTAACAAACCCCAAATTTGATCATGAAAGAAACTATGAAAATTATCGGTCGTGAATAATTGTGAATTTAATTAAATATAATAAATTAGTGAAATTGAAAAAGACATGCCAAACTGAAATACATTTCTCAGAATAAAACTAGTCAAAGACTGGTGAAAGTGAGATAAATATATAAACATGAAGAATGAATGATATAAAGGACATTGTATAGACAAAGAGATGCACAAGTTATGAATTGATATAAATGTTAATTAAGCTAATGACACAAATGAAGGGATAAATATAAGTTTATTTAAATTTGCTAACTCCACTCCAACTCAACTCTCAAATGCCAAAGGAAATTATGGAGTGTTGGAACGAAATAACAGGGAACAAAATAACAACGTTGCGTAATTACAATACGGTCTAAATAATACGATTTAAACAATATCCATTAAACTAATTGAATGGATCGGTAAACAGGGACCCTCCTGGGGCATCTAAACAATATCTGTACTATGGTAACTCTTTGAGTGGCACTCTATAAAGTTGTGCTGATAACAAAGTGCAAGCGTTTATGCATATGGATATTTAACGTATTTATTCCAATATTTCCACACATACTCAGTAACGTTTTCAAACATATGTGTATGAAGGAGGTACATTAGTACATAAAGTCTTCGATATTTTTCAAACCACAGTAATAAGATAATCAATGAAAAAAAGGAATAAGATGAACAAGAATGAATTTTTATCCTCATGAAGATCACAACAAAATTGACAGAGAAAAATATACAGATCATCACATTTCATAATTTCAACACAATTGCTTTATCCTTTCTAAGTGCAAATTTATCTAAAGATGGACGATTACAGCAGTAGTTTGGTCGGATATCATATCTTGTATTTCTTAAAGGGCTACCCGGGTTATCACTGGGCATAATGAAACGATCGGTAATTGGAAAAGGATAGGGTTTAATTAGCGATTAATTAGGATTAAGTGTATACACGGCCTACCATCGTGGTCTTCTTGTGCTCCTCATCCATCCTTAATTAATCTCTTATTAATCTATACTGAAACGATGCAGTCTAAAAAAATGAGGTTGAATGTCCATAAAATATATTGTACTTAATTAACTGTGTCTTAAAAATAGAGATAATAAAGCAAGGTAATAATCTGTCTGAATCCACTGACAGATTTAGTTTTAATATTAAAATTGATTAATAAATGTGCATTTAAATTTGGGTTTAGTTCACTTTCCAACTGGAATTCTTTTTCAATATGCTGCAGGAAATGAAAAATTAGAAATCGTTTAATTTCCTTTTTGTTGATTCAATTTAGAAATTAAAGTCGGAGAAATTAACTTTATGATTAAATGATCCAAACGAAACGTTAACGTACAATTTAAACACAAAAGCTTCAACATAAGTGGCACTTTGAGCATTCAGTATTTTCTATGTAAGCATTGGTGCCAGTGAGATGGCGTTTTGGAATATGATAAATGTATACTTTCAAAACAGCAATCCAATAAATAAAACTACTTATCATGAATTGACAATGAAGATCAAATATGAATCTCAAGAACTCTCTTTTCACGTTTAGAAGTGTGCAGGCGAGTTTCAAGATATCTTCCAAGGTATCTGACTGTTGCAACCATGTCTATACAGGTGCAAGAACAGAGAACGATATTTCACCTTACCCATCACTTGTAGCTGTTGTGGAACCAATTCTTGTAATGGGAGAATTGGTTTCGGTAGCAAATTCGATGATATTAAACCCATAAGAGATTTGTGATACCGTAACTTAATTACTCAGTGAGAGGACACAAAGATAGTTAAGTGATGTCTATAGCGATACATGGGTTATAAGAGTGTGGTTGCCAATGCACTTTTAAAATGAAACAGAATTTGTTTAATAAATGGGTGAAAATCGGTAGTACTTTTTTAAAAAAAATTAAAAATACTTTTAGACTTTTTTTGTTATATATTTCAGAAAATCATGCTTTTAAGTACATCGTCGTTTTGGGTGTTACTTAACTTGGCGATATATGCTGGTTTTATGACGTCCTATAAAATTAATTAAATGTACACGAATGTAAATTATATCTGTTATTAACATAACATAGTTTATCAATAGTTATCATTAACTTATATGCCAAACCTTGTATCCATAACCATTTTTAAAAAGGCGATTTAAGCACCCCATGTGTATTTGAACAGACACAAAATACCCTCTTGAATGTATTGTGAATATATGCTTATCAAAGACATACAACATCCGTCAGCAGTATTGGTCTGCCTTGTTGAGAAGTAGATACATATAGTTTCTTATGCTCGTTATTTCATATACTGCAAGGATAACGTCAACGTCAACGTACAAAGAACTGAGAAACTGTGAACTTGAGTACTATGTCTGCATCTTAAACATGGTCCTAATTCTGAAAAGTAAACGATCAAGCAATAGTCAATCCTTGACCTGATGTATATGTAACCTTGACAGGTCAAATTCCTATAATGGGGCTATATATTGTATTGATAATCTGGGTATTTGACGAACTAAACCTTTGACAAATATGTCTCTGCTTTAAACAGGGTCCTAACAATCTAGGAACGAGTTCGAACGTTGGTACACTAGTGATATGATATACATTTTATACGTTGCGTCAATTATCCAAACCCGAAAATCTGCAAATACGACGCCTTCATTTTCGGTAGCCGTAGAAACAGAGGGCTCACTTCCTGTCGACAAATTATATAACTCTGGCCAACGATACAGAGCCAAGAGGTAACAATGACGTTGTAACTCTCCTTGGTAATAGTTCTCAGTGAACGTGTTCGTTCCATGGACCATCAGTAATTTGATGTAATTTCGGCACATTAGGGCCACATCGCTATTGACGTTGGTGCATGACCATCTCCTACTAGACACCTGATCATAAGGTCATTGTAGTAATCGTCATGTACGATTATACTGCGACATTTTACATATTGGTAATTTTCAGAGACGATGTTGTTTTATCCGTATATAAAGTATGCGTATCATTTGTTAATGTTGCATGTCAAATCTTTGTTTGCTCTGCTAATTCTGGAATGACTGCCATGTTAGATACATTTTTTTACAGTGCGAAAACGTATTTGATATCAAATGTATCACTGGAATATAACTATACCTTCGAAGCTTGCCGGTTTTGATTGCTCTTAAACAAATTTACATTTTTAAACAATATACCATTGTCTACATCATGATAATTATCACTTAAAAAATCACTTAAGTCGGTAAAGTCCACGTTATACATACATCAATTGATAGTTTTATATGTGCATGTTGATAAATAACATTATTAGGCTTGGAACACATTCTGTATATATTTAGGTGTGAGTAGATTTCTGTTCAAGACAATGAGAGGTCTGAATACTCTTAATAATGTGACCAGGGCTTCACACATAACAACATGGGTCTGTGTACTGTCAAAACTGATAGATAATTAATAACTGTCAGATGTGTTTGTCAATTTTACCAGTTAAAAATTAGACGTCAAGTATTGCTATTACTGCCACTTATTACTAATGCTGCTTATGGCTGAATTGTAATAATTCGCTTTTTTCTTTTACGCAATTTCTTTTTGTTATTAATATACCCTTTACACTGAATAAGTGTTTAATAAGGGAAACTAGTATTACTAAAGGTACATGTATAGTGTATGCGAATATTGTGCATAATTACAACATAGAAGCACGCTGAGAAGTTATTTTGAAATGCTGAATCATACATCTTAAACATTCGAGAGAGAGAGAGAGAGAGAGAGAGAGAGAGAGAGAGAGAGAGAGAGAGAGAGAGAGAGAGAGAGAGAGAGAGAGAGAGAAGAGAGATGTGAAAGATAACTTACAAAGTGAGAAAGGTATTGTCAAGTGTCCCAAGTAAACATGTGGAATGTATAAAAAAAATTATATAAATGTTAACGTACTTGGAATGATGACCGCATACATTGGAATTCAAATGAGCATGGTAACAAGCCTTGAGAAATGTTATGCAAATGAAAAGCACTTACTTGGAAAGTTAAGCCTTGCGAAGTTTCTTGGTCTATCCATGCTTATTGTGTCCGTTGTTCCAAGTCACACACGTTAAAACGCAACTTTTTTCACTTTACGTGGTAATGCTTCGTGTTGTAGTTAATCCAATCTCAACTGACAGTGTATCCAGTGTAAATGGTCAAACAAGCACAATAATCACGTTTCCAAAACAGTAGAACTTTTTTAATAACAGAATCAATAGCATCACTTTCCGAAAACAGTAAAACTTTTAATAGCTCTATCACTCACTATAATCACGTTTTCGATAACAGTAAAACTTGTGATTGCTCCAACAATAACCATAAGTAAAACCTTTCACTGACAATATCAGTCACTATAATCACTTTTCAAAAACCTGTAAAACTTTCAGTACCAGAAATAATTACGCTGATTACTTTTTCCAAAAACACTAAAACTTCCGATGGCAATATCACTCACTTTAATCTCTGTTCCAAACCCAGTAAAACCCGCGATCAGCTGTAACTGATCAGCTTCTAAAACTTTGAAAGCCTCTCCAACTTACTCTTCACAGAACGTATTTAAGCTCTGGCACCTTTACTTCCAGCATAAGCGTGACAAGTTTATTATTATTGGGAACAATTTGTCTCCTCGCCTCGAATCAATACAGGAATCACAACACTGATGATCTGAAATTTCTCTCACAATTTGTCCAGAGACACATTACAAGGCATATAACTAGATCCAACAGCGGGTGAGTCAATAACTAAAACATTTCCTCCTTGATTAATTCCCACAATGTTTGTTTTTCGATTTTTCCTGCTACTTGCTGAGGCATTAAAACGCCAGTTCACTGATGGGCAACCCTTCCTTCCGAAGTGCTGTCTTCAATCGATCCACCGCTACTGGGGCCAACAGATTTCCTCCGCTTCCTAGAAGGACTTGGAGGGTTATGCTAGAACAGTGATATCGGCTTCCTATCGACTTGCGTGGACATGAGCCACTTGCGCAAACAACTGTCAAGATAGCCGTTGGTACTGATACACGTTCAACGGAACACAATGAAGTAATGTTCTAGATACTAGCTATGTCTCAGTCGTGTACAGTTTCCTTATGTGAAAGTATCACTCAAATTGTGTTGTCTAATAACCAGTCATGAATGACATGTTTCCTTTGTATAAACACATTGTACTAGGTTATCCTAGCAGTTGATTGTATACTTTGTCCATTTTGTATCATACCAGATGTAGAAACAGAAAACCATGTCTGTCTCGAACGTCCATTTTATAATGACCTAAGCAAGTTCAAGCGATTTAAAGTTATTATTTTCAAATTTCGACTTTAGTGAAAACTTTAACTAACCAACAGCTAGTGTAGCGGCGCGCCAGATTGTTACGTCATCGTGCGTTCTGCTACGCTTGCACAGAAAATGTAAAGAAATGTAGCAAACGCAAATTAGCCAGTGATTGAATCTGGCACGAGTTATGACTTGCGAGGGACGTTAGCTATTGTAAAACAGAAAATCTGATCATCCATAAGACATCCCATCTTTCGATTACAATGAGGTTCAGTCTTATATTTGATGATTTATGTTCAAGTAGTTTGGTCCCTATGTATGATCAAACATAAATCAAATTATATAGGCAATCTAGAGCTCAATTATATGCCATGATTTGCTTTGCCTAAGGCCGCTTTACACTGAGTCACCAGTCTCCCCACCGTTCTGCCTTCTTCGTAAGTCCTTAAAGACTAGACTCATGTTGTACACAACCCAAGTGAAACCCTACCTTTAAAAAAAATAATTGTTTATTGGTTCCAACCAAGGGTTACATATATAAATTCTGTATACAAAGTTAAGATGTCAGCTGCATTCACAAACAATGGACAGGTAAAATGTCAATAGTCATATACAAATATCAGGCATTGATGATGAATAAGAGGTACCTGGTAGCCTAGTAATAATGGAATATAGTGTGAGGTCCCTCACTTACTAAGGTTGCCTAAGTGTACTATTTATGCATGGCACGTATGCTAATCTCAGTGTTAAGGTTAGTTCAGCCAACAAATTAATTGTCGTTAGTTTATTTTAACATGAAAACCTCTTTGGTGATATTAAGTGTAACCTTTAGGCCTGTCACATCCAAGTTTTGTTTAACATTGTCAACTTTGTGACCACCCAAACCATACTAGACATCACATGTTTTGATATGCTGGTCTCCACAAGGGTAAGGGTAAGCTATTGCCTATGAGCTAATCTCATTGTTTCTTTAACAGTTTTGTGTTGCAGAATACATCGAAAACCTAGGCATGTATGACGTAATTCGACTGTCATACACAGTTTTTAGTCTTATACACATCACATAGTCTATTGTGACTAACTATTACGATAGTGATAGTCTATTGCGATAGTTTGTCAATAAACAAAAAGTACCAAATTCTAGAATAAACAGTGTTTTAAATCTTTACTTTGAACTTTCTTCTTCCAAAGCGACAGAATTTAGTGTCAAACCAACAACAATGATAACTCTTACATCTTCCTATTGTTGTCCGTGGTCTGTTTAGAGTGTTCCAGCATTCTTCGAATCTAAAAGCCGCATTTGTGGGCAAATTTACTTTTAGGTTTACATAAATAACTGGATTGAACAAACTATTGAAACTATCGACATCTACCCATGCTATCGCTTCTATTGATCGTTTTTAAAAAGTTACTATCGATAACGTACTATTGATACAGTAACTTTTGCGATAAATCAATAGTTCTAACTATTGTTACACACCTAATAGTTTAAAATTTCCTTTGGTAAAAACAGAATTTCATGATCTCTTGGAGACCACGACTCGCTTTCCTCACCTCCTGTGGTATGAACAGCCCTTTAAGAATATGGTTCTGCCACCTACGGTTCAGCCATGCGTGTCATGTTTTACCTCCTTTAGTCTGGACCGTTAGTTTGGAAGTCATATATTTTTACCAAGAGCTCTCTTGTACTGAACATGATTCGATCTCCTCACGGAAATGGATTTTTTGACGCCGTTTATTTGTTCTATCACACCACATTAAAATCTTGTTTGATTTTGCTTTGGTTCTTGTTAACTCGATAATGGCAAATGTCTGATAGTTGTCTCGTTCAGTGGAAATAGATCTGAAATTGAGAGAAAACGATTCGTGTTCTACCAACTGTTTTCCTGATATAGTAAACGATGAACATGTTCTAATCACGGTGCATAAAGCAGGTTAGACGAAATTCGTTAAAATAACACTTCTTCAGACCTATTTCGCTACATGTAGACGGCCGTGGATTTATTCAACAGAAGAAAATTGAATTTTAGAGTTAAGAAAATTTGCCACAAAAGAACTTTTACACGGTAAATAATGATAAAATTGCATGTAACTTTTTTAAGGGGCGGAGGTAATCGCTCTAGACTTTAAATAATTCAATACATTGGTATGTCAGCACCTCGTACTCTTCTGAACACTAGATTGCAGCCACATGCGTCGCTGTTCTTAAAGTATCGGAATAAAAATCAACTTTCCTTTCTATATCTCTGGTTATACAGAGATAACATAGTGTATTGGTTAACCTTTCCCGTTCTGCTTGAATACAATTTGAGCATGAAAAAGAGTTTATTGACTTTTTGAATTTGATATATAGTTAGAAACATATATTTAGAATGAAACTGCTGTCAAACTAAACATCAAATTACATTTATTACAAGGAAGGCAAATTGTTCCCATGAATAAACGTATGGTTATGAGCAGTAATACATTTGGGGTCTCGATGGCCGAATGGTTTAGCTTTTGGGACAATCAGTCATGACGATTGGTGCCAGACGCTGAGGGTGTAGGTTCGAGTCCAGCAATGGAATAATGGAAAAATGACTACAAAGTTTCCTATCGCAGATAGTAAGGTCGCAATTATAACAATGTTTCATTTGTTCAAGATCTACATGGCCTGTATTTCTGAAACATTTTGTAAAGAAAGCGCTTTTCACCTCAGCATCCTATAACCAAAATGGCGTCAAATAATGAAAAACCCATCGCTTAATAAAGAACATTGTTTTCAGTATACTCAATATCCAATTAACGTCAAATAACTTATATGTATGTTTTGTAAGTGCTATTATTTGATTAAAAAAGCAAACCATTCTGATGTCCAATATTTAGTCATTTTGATACTCCGAAGATTCAACGGTGTCTGCTCCCAAGATGTGTTGGCTCTGTAGGTTTATAATTAACTATACTGTTTGATCTTTAAGTTATATTTTTAGTTATTTTATAATAAATTAAGTGTTTTTACCCTGTTTTATTTAATTCAGAATGATCATTCTATAAAATAGTACTGAACAAGTGTTGAATTATTCAATACACAACAATCTGAAATATTATTTCAGCTCTTTATTACTAACATTACCCCATTTATGTTTAAGTTGTTCTCTTTTCGACATTTTATTTATTTATTTTAAAGCAAGTTAGGAAACTGGCGCCGTTCACATCATTTCTTCATTTGCAACCCTACTATGTTTATAATGTGGTTCTTTATATAGTCTCACTGCTATGAATACAGCAATAACTGCGAAGGTTTTAGTTTCTTCTATTTTAGCTCAAAATATAGTGTCTTTGCTATCAGATATATCAGGTTCATATTTGCAATTCTGGCACATAAATGATAACTAACGATAAAAGCAGCTATATTTAAAGCCAAAGCAGTGTGCATCATTTTCCAATGGTTTATTTATTAATGCAAGTCTCATAAAAGATAGAATTGATAGCACTAACCTGTATACTAGAAGATGATTTTATACAATTATGTATCAACCATATCATGGTGAAACATATACATGGTCATGTAATCAAGGTAAAATAATGCAATAAATAACATACATCGTCATGCACATATTGAGATTATTAACCAAGTGTGTTTCCGTATCATTAATATCATATTTTTGTTCATACATCAGCTTCTTATAAAACATGAACCCACCTACTTGAAATACAGGTTCGCGTATTGCTCGCAGAAAAGACTATTTGATTAGATTATTTCACTAATGTTTAATCATGTCGAAAACTTGGAAGTATTTTAAAGAAATTTTATTACATCAGCATTATGTTTAAAGAGAGAATAATGGATGTGGATGACTACTATGATTAGTATGATTTGGGTATTTATTACCCATATGGTTGAACATAACAGAGTTAATATTTTCTATATGAGCACATATGCACATATCAAGTTTGCCTAGAAACCATTGTTTCACAGCGACTTCCCGTATTTCGTCGTTTGTAATGTCATAAAACAATTGTTCGTGACTGTAGCTCGCCGTCGCAAGAGCGGTGAGCAGTTTCCCGGCTAATTATACGCGATACAAATGGAATAGAAGGGGTAATAAAGAAACCATTACATTCGAAAGTGGCTCTTGCTCGGGCAATACAAAACTTTTCACTCGTTTCGTATCGTAAAAGTCATAAGACACACTTTCTCGGCTAATAATTTCTATTAATTAAATTGATTTGGTGTAGTATTGATGAACCGATATATATTGATCTAATCATACTGTACCATTATATCATTGTAAAACAAAGTAAACACTGGAAGATACACCGCCTTGTTTATTTACAATAACTTTGGTTTAACTTACATTTTGGTTCTTCCTGTCTTTCGCATTGATTGGTTGAGATTAATGGTTCACAAATATTGGATCAAACATATCAACATCGGTGTATGGTAATGTCAAAACCATGATGTTATTCGTTATTACTCACCCGTAAGATCGATCCAAAACAAACAGGCAAGTCTCAATGAACCTAGAACATGTGCATCAACGCATCGTGCATCGTGCAATCCATCCGAACAAACAGTTATAAGCTTATACCCACTTTGGAAATACAAAAAGCTAATATTTGTTGTTTATATCAACGCGTTATAAATATAGTTTTAAGATAATAAGATACAATGGATAATTATTATTTATATCCTTTGGGATCATTGGGGTCATATGCGGATATATATGCAAATTTGAGAGATCAAACGATAGAATTTCTTTTGAATATTAAGATGGCGGCACACCCTTTTAACATTTTGAACACATTTAACAATGGTTAGCTTCATCAAAATATAAATTATATTTCATAAACATTAAATTAAGAAATGACAAAGCAAAACTTTTGCTGTCTTACGTGTACCTTATGATCAATCGTGTAAAAGGAAAATCTCGAGTTGAAATCTGCTGAACGTAAGTTGTACTCACAGGTGACTAAAGCAGTTTGAGTCACGTTCATTTACCTAATATCAATATTAAATGTTCCATTCATTGTAAAGGGAATTGGAGAAGCAATTCTCGCGATTCACTTGATTCCTCGAAGGCCGGTTGGAATTCATCGTCGAAACTTAAATATTCTTCGTTTGAAAATCATTGTATTTTGAAAATATTCAAATATTGTTTAGCTTAGATAATGACAAATATCATTTATGCTAACTGAAGTCAATTTTAGTAGGAATTAGGTTGTGCCAGCATGAAAGCAATCAGATTGTTCATTTAGATATAACAATGCACGCAAAAACAACCCATAAACTTGAAATTATCGTTGTAAATCATGTTAACGCAAAGTGAATGAAGAAGGACATTGTATGATGTAGAAGTTATCATGCTTATGTGAAAGCCAAGGCTCGCATATACAATGTTTATTCCTAATGCATGATATTGATCACTCGCATGATAACCTCTATTTATCCCACATGTGTAATAACATCGCATGCTGCTTGAGCTAAGTTGCAGTGCTTGCAAATGCAAAGTGTGGAATTTATGCAATGCATTTCCTTGCAGTCAGTCGATATTGGGATGATATGTCCGATAATCTGCTGTAGACACATTTATCGATCACAGAGATCATCGGAGTGTCTGAAACCAGCTTGATTGGAACGTGCACTAATATTCTGAATATCTGTTTAAGGTTGTCACACAACGACGACGTTAAGCACTTGTTCTATAAATTGAGATATTATAGTAGCGGGCCAAAAAATGCGACAACTTTGAATTCAACTCCTTTATTTAATTTTTGACAAAGATTTATGAAAATTGGCACACATGTCGATAATCTATTTTCAAATTGTTTAAAATAGGACAGTAGCCAGTCAGGCGGCTTTTTCGCTCCAAACGCTATTTTATCTGCCGAGACATGGAATAAACCCGATTATCTTTTAGTTCCTCAGATAGCTTGAACCACTTTTCATGTCTCACTCGTTTCTAATCTGCAATAAAGTTTTGTTCTAACTATTCAAATGTGTCCTCGAAAAATTGCCAAACATTCTCAATTGGGTTCAGATCTGGTGAAACGGCAAGAAAATTATACTTTGCATGTCATTTCACGAAATTCATGTTTTGGTGTTCGTGTATGTGTTATATAACGAACAAATGACCACTTTATACAGTATTTCAATCCAGCACACCCACTTGTGAAAGCTTGTAGTACTTCGTCAATGCGAACTGTAATTTTCAAGAACGGCATTGAACCTAATTTTCCAATCTCATCCATGCCATCAGAGACAGCGGAAATTTTGATTCCGGATTCCTCTCTGCAACTTAAAATCTAACAATAAGTCTACATGATGATTCTCCTTGGTAACCCAGATGTTTTCTGTAACTTTCTAACTGATTTCAACCCCGTTTCATAAAATGCGTTTTCAGCGTCACGTCGGTAACTAGGAAGTCGTCAGCTACAGCGTCGTCACGTGACCCTACCAAACGACAGGGATATTGCTGAGAACATCATTCTTATGTCACAAATCCAGTCTGCGAGTATAAACAAACCTCTGAGGCCAACGCACAAAGTTCTTTTGAAATTTGTCTCATTTATTGGCTCGATACTATACACGTATATCGCTGATGTTGCATGAGTTATAAATCTGAATGCTAAACTCGGCCCGTGAAGTAGTATATTATGGAACTCGTGAAGAGCATGTACCACCAGAATTCTGTTCAACAGGAGATAACGCTTACTGGAGATCAAGCGGTATCTCCAAGTATCGTTTTGACAGTAGCTTTTGTGCCGCAGTACCACCTACGGTTCGCTGGTTGTGGCCGATGCTCGCAGGTTTCATCGCAAGATATAGCCTCAATGGCGGTGCAGGCTTTTCCCCTGCAGTAATATTAACAGTCATGACGCAAGTGAGATACTCTTAACTCTTTTCCTAATAACAACCATGGTATCTATTCATCATTGTGCTTATTCTAAGCATTGTCGAAAAAAGGAGTCTAGTTCAACTGTTACTTTAGAAAATTCATCTCAAATAACAATTAAAGAAAAATGGTGTACTTCACAGATATTCGATTCTCAATCTTCATATATTCTTCATAAAATCGTTTCATCATTTATAACAAATAAACATATATGTCTTTCTACGATATCACTGTCATTATATATATTTATCATATGATACGTGTTTGCCGATTTACGTATTGTATCAATCCGTTTTTATCTCTGTTTGCATCATTTTATTCCATTATAACACATTGGCCGCTCTTCACGAATAAAGAAATAACGAATTGTGAGTTACGTTTTACTCTATTACTAGACTAAACTGACGTTTAAGGACAAGGCATTCATTATATGTCGCCATACCAATGAGAAACCATTGTTGATTGCAACAGATGTGTATGTCTGTACAGCAGATATTAGTTTTTCAGGAAATTTCAAAGGACAAATGACAGTGTTCCCAACCAAAGCGTCTGGGTGACGTAAAAATGTAATTAATAAAGTGTCATACAGCATGGGAATATCTACTATCTACTTTCATCATTATTGTAACTTTGTGGTTAACTTTTCAGTGTACAAACTTTCTTACATTTATATTTGTCCAAAAGAGTGCAATAACATTATATATAAGTATCTGTTATATTGTTCGAACCCATATTTGCGTTTCATTAATAAACCATTTCAGAATGATACGTTATATTTAGGGATTCAGCCATAATCCTTATTGTTATTGGCGTGTTTATTATTATTATTATTATTTTTATTCCACGGAATTTGTGGTAACGATTCAGAACGAACTGATTGGCATGTTTTGTTTAGGGATTGTAGCCCGTGTCAAAATCTCGCTCTGCAAGAGCCATTTTTAAAAATATCGAGCAGGTTCCTCAGTAATCTCCCCTTGAAGTTGAAACTTCAAACCTCAATAGCTCACAAAACCTTCACCAAAATGTGTGCAACAACATTCCCCATCGAAAAGGCCTATAACGATGTTCGGCCGTAATAATAGATATTTTCTATTTCGAAAGAACTGAAAATTTTCGCGGATTTGAGGGTAGGCGTTTTTAAAATAGTCTTCTAAATATCGGCAATACATGCAGCTATGTGTAATATTATTTTAAAGCTTAATGAATGGTCAACAAAATGATGAGACAAAATTTTTAATTTCGTCCTTTAACTAAAATTATCTGCCCTTGAATATGGTCCTTTTTTTTAAAGTTTATTTTTAGGCTCCATGTTCACAGGGACAAACCCCTGTCTGGAATAAACGAATGTCAAAGTTATTTATTGCAATCTCTTTATTATAACCAGCTTTATGAAATTATCATACAAAATTTTCGGCACAATTAGAACATATTCATTGCATCCCCTTGAATGACATTATTGATCTTGATTTAGTATCAACATACCTTCTTTTACAAATAGATAAGATCTTGAAATGAAGACAAGCAATAATAATAATAAAGCAAACACATACATATATGAAAAGGTTGTCAGAAAAGTCTGACGATGGGTGTTTCGTTAGATCCAAGACACTCTGAGGGTTAAACATGCTATCTGATTGATTCAGTTATCCTCTACATATCACAGTTGATATTACATGTCTGTTTTATGCACATCAACATTGTATGGTTTATCAGCTAAGAGGTAATCTGTCTTGCGGTTACCATATGCCATTGTAGACAAGATGAGTTAAGTCAGGCTCCCCATGTTTACTCAACTTTTACAATGAACTAGGAAGGTAACTTTGAAAGTAACACATGGGACATAGTTCAGAACAATATGTACAATGTTCGTTTGAGCAAGGGAAAACATAAACCATCGTATTCCAAAACTTAAACACAAATACCACATATTATCAGTCCGGTATATGACAGGCCCTAATCAATCATTTATGTTACATACACATAAATGGATGTTCAATATATAGTCTGATCTGTATAAACACGAACTATCCTGTCAACGAGATGCCTATTACGTTCGGAGACTTCAGAGATGAGACTTTAAGTTGCGGGTCCATAGGAGTCCCTGATTCAGAAGGCAGAATTTGTATGAGGCTGAAGTCCAACTACATCGCATAATCTGAAATATATGCATCCTGATTGTAGTTTGAGACCTCTCTGATTTCTTTTAGAATCAATGCACAGTACTTAATAAAAGAAGAAATGTACTTACCGTTGTTATTTATGGATTATGTGTTAAACATTAATATGGATAAACATGTACGTTATGAGTATACAATAATGGTTTGTAAACGGTATTGTGCTTGCAATCCTCTCCAACATAGTAGTTATGCGATAATTCATATTGGGACATATTCTTCACAAATTGATGAATCCGAGTATTATGAAAATCATTGAAAACACAAGCCTCTTGAAGTAATATACTGAATGAGCTTATTGGGATTAACGCTCTTTATTAAAAACGTTTTTAGAGCATTACAAACATGTAATGAGTGTACAACTAATTAAGAAAAATGAACATCAACCCATCATAACTATCCATGGATATTCCTGTTTTACAAATGTCTCCAAAACTTGATATGAACTTTTAGGAAAGAAACAAAATTCTGTGAATGTGATGTTGGCTCATAAATTAGAAATCGACCACTATACCCAGAAGATTTACCTACAGCAGAAGCAAATTCCTACATCGTGAGCATTCTCAGTATGGGTCGAACAAAGTACAGGTTGTATAAACAATCCGAGACTAAAAATTTAGTACCTTCATCCTTTTGATTATATATTTTAATTTGTATTCAGTTTATCTAGACTTGCTGAATAAAGATCTAGACTGTATTAACGGCTCTTAACTTTCCACAGTCATGGAGCAGGACTAAAATAATCGAGGAATGGTGAAACATTCCTTACGGTTACAATCTGTAGCTTGTTCGGACTATCTGCAGATTGTGATATATCCTAGATGGTTTGTACCATAGATACCACTAACAGCCAGGTTCAAAACCGTCACACATGTTCTACTTGATCGAGAAAATCTGCGTGAAATATCTATAATAGATGAATCAGCAAAGAAATATGAGCAACAAATACAAACTGAAGTAGACCCTGTCTATACTCTTATTGGCATCTACGATGGCAGGATATTCCATGTTTATCCAGACCAGACTGTCTATTGAACATCTATCTTGTATAAATATGTAAGATAAAAAGGAGTTGACATTTGCCAGACTGTAGATAACATGGGGTAGTTGTTATTGGATCTAGGTTTATATAGGTTTATGCGGTCTTCTTTGATAATGCAACAATAATGATCAATTTTGAATCCATCTTAGACAAATAATTAATTGACTAAGTTAAAACGACAGTGAAATAACTAATATCAAAACAATGGCTGTTTTAAGTTTCTGAAAGTTTTGTCCCTGAAGATAATTTGAAACTGAAACACTGATAAGTGCCTCACAATGTAAAAACTGAGATAATCTAGTAGCATTTGACTCATTCAATGCTTATTTCAAATACTTTTTCTTAATTATTTGATAAAGCTATTAACGCGGGTGTTATAATGCCTCGATATAGTAAGTGCCAGCAGTCAAGGGCTGCACAATGTAATGAAATGAGTTGTATCTTTTTAATCCATATTTTATTTCCAGTATAAACATTCTTACTATGAACAATATGTATATGCAATCTACCATCGGCTCACCCGTGTTAAATACACATGCATATGTTGCTATCTAAGACGCAGTTAGGGTCGCAAGCTCGTGATCGATATTCCAGGATATTGTTTGTCTGGAGTGACAGAATAGGATTTACAGTTTATTGATCACCTTTCTCATTCAATTACATAAGCGGACATGGGATAGTGAAACCAAGATAAGGAAGTAATTGGGATTGTGGTAGGACAAGCAATGAAGGTAAAGCTTAATGATGTCACATCGTGGGGATAAAACTATTTCTTAGTTGTCTGTTGCATGTGGGTTAAACAAGCTTTGGTTAAGGAACCATTAGACCTTTGAAAAACCTCTTGTAGACGTATATAGATTTTAGGGAAGTAAGATGTACTGATGTTAAATTCTTCCCGAGAACCAGAACGATGCATCCATCATCCCAATCATGCAGTCTCTAAAAATGTAGATGTCAAATGACTTCCGAAATATTGTTTCAGTGACAATAGGCACAAATGTTGATCGTGGTTGTCGTCTGTGAGGTGAGGGTAACATTGTGGTTTGGTAGATATGCCCGTATTAAACCAATTTCGTCAGTTTAAGTCATGTTGGCATTGAAACTGCAATATATAAAACTTCAACTCTAAAACGAAATCTTGTGCAAAACTTAGGCTTTAAATTGCCTTCGTCTCCAAATTAAAGAAATCAATACTTCAATTAAATGGCTTAGTAGAAAGACGTCCTTGGTAATACACTTTATTACATCAAACGAGCAAAAAAGATTACATTAAGGTGCATGTATCTCCATCATCGCTCTTGAAAAGAGAGAGATAAACAGAATCACCAAAAAAAATTAAATTGAAATAGTGAAAACTTACCACTTCTCGGACATTGCAGAAATCGTCTGGACAACTCATATTCGAAAATATTGCGAAGCACTTATTATTTGTGTTCGTGTTTTAGGCATATAAAGATGCATTTGAATATATATTTTGAACTTCTGAAGCCTGTAGGAATATCTTGTGTTACTTTCTGAAGTTCAGTCAGAACTGTCTGAACTGTCGGACGGATTGATACTAGCAATCAATTAAAATACATTATTCTAAAGAGTTTGGTTTGCTGAAATTTCAATACACACTCCTATATAATATTATAATATTATATTTTAATTGAAATTTTAATTTAAAACTCCAACAACTTATCTATTCAGTCACCTAACTGTTAGGTAAGCTAATGTCACATAGCTGGCATAAAACAAGAACAATACATACCATTTAGTTAGTGAACATACGATTTTAATAAACATTAGACTAAGAGCATGATCAATAACACTGTAACAGCAAACGTTTGATCAACTCATGTCTAGCAAATGTGAATATAAGTAGAGGTTTTGTCATTAACCTTATCAATAGTATGTCATTGATATAGATACTGCAAGGGACTGGACTCGTATGAAAGAATGTCTAGTCATTTGCAGAATTATAATCGTCGTTTCCATATATTTGGTATTTTATACACTTTCCCATCCATGTGTTATCATCAATTGCTAAGAGTACTGTTAAATGCTCTCTAAATATTTTTTTGTGCATTTTAATCTGACAATCAACCTTCTTTGCCACCATTTAACACGCATGCAATTGCAATATTGAATGGGCCGTTCATCAATGAACAAAAATATCAGCTCATGTTTAAAGCAAAAATAACATATCGTCAATCTGTAATGATGATCCATGAAAATCAAGTTTTATGTAAGGTATTCATAAAAAAAATACTACTGCTACTACCATATGATGGTATTGTTTAAGGACTCAAATACAAAAAATGGTTTTGTAATCACGTTAAATTAATTCAGAATGTAATAAAACTAATACAATTGATAAAAAAAGTACACATCTGTATATAATACGCACTTTCTTAGTTACATTTTACTTTGACATGTTGGGAATAGGAATACTGTAACATATACCTCTCTGAAATTGCTGACTAAACTTTGGCTTTTTGAGCCTACTTTTATTTGCCATTAATATGCAATTCATGTTTGGATTGCCACGTCGTATGAATAGTTTATCGTTTAAGTTATATTAGCCCACAACTCACAAGTTTTCAATGGTTTATTCATGAAGAGCAGTTCGCATGTTAGATGGGAGTAAATTATGCCATACATTATGAAACGTATTTATCAAGTATATATTGGAAATATATTAAAGGTTGAGAAGTGTCTGTATTCACAGCAAACTGATAAAAACGACTTTAACAAGCAAAAAAGTGAGTGTGGCCGACTTATAGAGAGAGGTGTCTGCACACCTAAGGATTGATAAGCTATGAAATGTAATTGCTAAGATTAAAGTGTTTGTGGAAAGGGAAGGACAAGTCTTAGGTAGGAGTAAGAATAACACTTGAAAAAGGTAGGGATAACATAATACCCTACTGCCATTACCACCGATTTCATCTTTATTTTGGAAATTAATTCATCATAATAATTTCTTCGAATAACTTGAAACAACCGTTACATGGAAGCACACCCCTGTAAGCACAGTGAGGGATATACAACAGTGTATGGCTGAAAGGAAAGAAAATGTAACTTTTTCCAAAATATAACCAGTGGAAATATACAAGATTAAAATCAACAAGGAAGCAGAAGTAGCTTTTGATGAAAGATATATGCAAAAGAAAATTATGAAGTCAATAAATGAGAACACAGAAGTAGCTTTTAATGAAAGTTATATGAGAAATTTTAGTCCAAAATAAAAACAATTTCGTGACCCTTGTGACAAGTTTCAAAAGAATGAGATGAATAGTTTTTCTGTAATCATCTGACAAAAATGTCTTTGGACGGACGGACGGAATCATTGGTATTACTAGATACCCCCCACTGTTGGTCCGAGGCATAACAAAAGTTTTGACGAGTATCCAAAGAATGAGGTGCAAATGTGTTAACTTGGACAACCAATCAAGCACACACTCGCACACATACGGAAAGGGCTTTGTCAGAAAAGCCTTACGATGGGTTTTCCGTTAATTCCATACATGTTTAAAGGGAATTGGAGAAGCATTTCTCCTCCCTTAGTAGGATAGACCCGTACATCTGATCACCCGAAGGTGAGTTCACTGGGTTTTTTTTAATATCATTTTAGAATATTAAAAAATTAAAAGCTTAGGTAATAGCAAATTAACAATTTATACTTACTGAAATCAATTTTTAGGCGGAATTAGTTTGTGTCAGTTTACCTTGAGACAAATTATACTGTTCACTTAAATATATCAATCAGAGCATTTGAAGAAAAAAAATTATATACATGATATACACTGTTATAATTTCGACGCAGTACCACCCATGGTTCTCTAGTCAATGCAATGTCCCCTCATGTTTTCCTAAATACAACCAAGCTATCTATTCATCATCCCTAAACTATTATTCTAAGTATCATTCAAAATGAGTCTAGTTTAACTGTGATTTTAGAAAATTAAATCTCAAAATAACAATTATAGAACAATCAATTTAGTCTTTCTTGAAAGATATTCGATTCTCCATCGTCATATATTTCTCAAGTATATTATCAAAATCCATTTGATCGTTTATCACAAATAAACTTGTATATCTTCCCATGAAATCATTGTTTTTATGTAGCATATTGCATTGTATGTGTATGTTTTTTCATGTATTATTTCATTCGCTTTATCATTTTATTCATATATAACACAAAGACACTTGTTTATGGACAAGGCATTCATTACATGTCGCCATACCAACGTGAAACCCATATTAATGGCAACAGATTTGTATGTCTGCACAAAACAATATTGGTTTGTCAGCACATCTCAGAGGATAAATTACAGTGTTCCTATCTGAAGTGTCTGGGTGACGTTACAAAACAGTTAGGTTAATAAAAACCATACAAGTATCATACAGACTTGGAAAATGTCTACTACAATCGTTATTGTTACTTCAGGGATCACTTTAGTGTGTTTGCACAACTTTCTGACATTTATCTCTATCCAAAAGAGGACTATAACATTATTTATGGGTATTTGTAAGTAATCATTATATTATTCGAAGATTATTCAAATCACAGTGGACATACTTTTACTAAGATCTTACAATGGCTTTGCTTTTCATGAATAAACAATTTCAGAATGCATAATGTTTTTCTCTGTATGTATGTATGTATGGTAGTGTTGTGGAGATAATAATGCAAAACAGTAAACGAGAGGCAAACTGTAAATGCTTTTATCACAATTCAAAACCTTAATTTGATTTCTTAAGCTTAAACGGTAAAAACATGCATACATGCATACATGCATACAAACGATGCCATTTGACTATTTTGCTTGAAAATTAATGGAGTAATGTTAGTAATATTTATACAGTGTTACCACCTTACGATGTACTGAAATAATAACACAAATGCATTATCAATAAGATATCGCTATATTTTCAAATGTATGTTCAATGACATTAACTAAAATAGTGAATATTAAATAAACAATATAATGATACCTGTGACTAATCCACTTGTGTTTAAAGTCTATCATAAAAGGTTGTATTGTCCATATCAGTTTTATCTTTATAGAAACTTTCTGCCTTTTTCTGCCTATATAGCTAGATGATATGGATAGCTAGGTAATCAGGATGCATAAGTTTACTTCCATGAATTTGTATTTGTTCATATTATATTGCGTATCGTTCCTCATCTTCCATATATTTCAATCTCTTATTAATTCATTGCATCCCTTGAATGACAATATTGATCTTGATTTAATATCAACATACCTTCTTTTAAAATTTAGAGCCATTGGCTCTGAAGCTTAAGGATTTGTTATTCATTATCTCTAAGGAAAATATTAAGATATCAAATAATATGGCAGTCATCAAATGTATAGACCTTTGCATTATATTGTTTTAAGTCTTCTTTGTATTCTCGAAAAACATTTATTACAAATTGAAAAGGAGCCTTAGTTTCTGAAAATCCCGTTTCTAATAGGCTCCATTTCAATATTTAATCTGAGGGTAAACTTTAAACAGTCTGACACACAGACTGTAACACAGCACAGAAGTGTATTAGCTAGCTGCTGTTTGTATCTCCACCAGGGAGTGGTCACTCCCCAGACCATCACAATGTAATTACATAACATTAAGACCCTGAACTCTTATCTTATCTCCTAAGCTTATTTTGATAAATTTCATGTTCCTAAAATTTGAGTGAAGAGCACATCAAATCACAAAGTAATGCTCAATGTTCATTACAAAGGTTTTTAGGCGAGAGAGAGAGAGAGAGAGAGAGAGAGAGAGAGAGAGAGAGAGAGAGAGAGAGAGAGAGAGAGAGAGAGAGAGAGAGAGAGAGAGAGAGAGAGAGAGAGAGAGAGAGAGAGAGAGAGAGAGAGAGAGAGAGAGTAATTACTATGTGAGAGAGAGTCGCCACACACTATTACAGCCTTCTAGGTCTTTTTGTTCTGGAAACGAAGATAGAAATAGGATTTTAGGCCTTGGCCTGTGAAGCCCTTATTTGGGGCCACTGTATCACCAAATCTACAGATCCCTAGACCTAGACACCATGCCATGCCATAAGCCCATCGGGCTTTTCAGCCCTGATGAGCTAAAAAGGAAAATACCTTGAAATGAAGGCAAGCACCACTAGTAATCAAACAAATACACATGCGGATATGGAAAGGTTTGTCAGAGAAGTCTGACAATGAGTCTTTCATTAGACCCGAGACACTCTGAGGATTATACATGCTATCAGTTTGCTTCAGTTGTCCTCTACATGTCACAGTTGATATTACATGTCACATCGACACTGTATCAGCTAAGAGGTAATCTTCATTGCAGTTACCATATGTGCATTGTAATTTGGACAATATGAGTACAGTCTAGCGATCAAATTTTAAAGTGAACTATGAAGGTAATGTGACAGGTTACATGTACAAAGATCGATGTTCAATACGTAGTCTGGTCTGTATCAACACGAACTATCCTGTTATCGTACATGTCCATTACGTTGGTAGACTTCAGAAACGAGACTTAAAGTTGCGGGTACCCTATTGACTTCTCGATGGGAGTACCTGATTCAGGCATTAACAAGATATGACTTGGAATCCTTGATGTAGCTAAATATGTATATGTAGTTTATATAAAAAAACATCATGTAATCTGACATACATGTATATGCATCCTGATTGTATTTTGAAACCTCTCTGTTATCTTTTAGAATCATCGCACACAGTCCATCTTGAATATACATATGATTTTAGTTTAGTTGTGATTTGTGGATTATTTATTTTACATTTATATGGATGACAGCTTACGATATGAGTATACATTATTGGTATGTAAATGGCATTGTTGCAGCAATTCTCTCTAATGTAATAGGTTTGTAAACCTTCTCTTAAATGGAGCGAGCTTTTACAGCAAACACAATACATCTTTAAAATAGGCATCTTCTGCAGAAATTTATAAATCTGAGAATTATGAAAACCATTGAAAACAGGGGCTTCTTGTCCTAATAAATAGAATCAGCGTAATGGGCTGAAGTTCTGTTTTGGTCCCTAGGCATCATAGGAAGTTAAAAACACTTTGTTGCTACACATCTAATTAAGAAAAATGAACATCATAAGTATCCGATGAATATTCCTGTTTATTATATTTCACCAATTGTCCAAATAAGTTTATATGAACTTTCAGAAGGAAAACACCATTGTGTGAATGTGATGTCAACTTACAGATTAGGAATATACCTCTATATCAAGTATGTTTACCTACACCAAAAACAAATTCCTAGATTATGATCATCTGAGTAAAACAATTACAGATTGTTTAAACAATCCAGGAATGGGGAAATCTCATATTACAGGCTGTAAATTATTCGAATTATCTGCAGATTGTGATACACTAGTACAGTACCATAGATGTCATTTACAGGACAAGTCCAAGACGTTCTACAAAATATCAAAAGAATCTGTGTGAGATATTTATAATAGACGAATCAGCAAAGGACGATGAACAACAAATGAAATGAACTAGAAGACACTGTCTATATTCTGAAGTCTGTCCATGGATTATTGGCATCTACGATGGCAGGATAGTCCATGTTTATCCAGACCAGACTGTATATTGAACATCCATCTTGTATAAATATGTAAGAGAACCAGGAGTTGACATTTGCCAGACTGTAGATAACATGGGGTAGCTATGGTTAGATCTTGGAATATATTGGTTTATGTTTCTCCTTTGATATTGCATAATACTGGTGACTGTCCATGTTACTGGATACGGCAGTATGATTCAGTGAATCCATCTTCGACAAATAATTAATTGACTGAGTTAAAACGACAGTTAAACTTACTGGTGAAATAACTGACGCAGGGTTTAAATAATAACAACACAATGGATGTTTGAAGTTGCTCATATGTTTTCCCTGAAGATAATTGGAAGCTGAAACAAAAATAAATGTGCCTCGAAATGTAATTACCGAGATAATTAATATCTTAAAGCATCCAACTCTTTTTCTGAATTATTTGATAATGCTATAAACATGCTTTATATTGCTTAATATTTTCTGGTGAAATAACTGACACAGGGTTTAAAGTTTCCGATAATTTTGTCCCTGAAGATAATTTAAAACTGAACCAAAAAGATATGTGCCTCAAAATGTAATTATTGAGATAATCTAATAGCATTCGACTCTTTCAAAGCTTATTTTCTGAAAGCATTTAAAGGTAAAGAAATGAGTTATATCTTTTTAATCCATATTTTATGAACAATATATATATGCAATCTACCATTGCCTCATCCGTGTATACACATATACACATACACATATACACATATACACATATACACATATACACAAGCATATGTTGCTGTCTAAGACCCAGTACGTAAGGGTCGCAAGCATGTGATCGATATTCCAGGAAATTGTTTGTCTGGGGTGACAGAATAGGATTTACAGTTTACGGTAACATGACTTCGGTGAAATCTTGATTCTCATTGGTTGATTTGCCTATGTTGAATTATAATGAATACCCGCAAATCACTTGCAACAAATTACCGAAGTTTCATCATGTTCAGAAAATCCGGTCTGACTCCATTTTGTTTCAATTTCTCTTAATATATGTGCCTTACTCAAATTTGACAGGTGTCCTTGTCATTTTCTAACTTGTGTATACCCGTATAGGTCACAAATAACTCTCAATATGAATACGTTTCAAGTGACAAAAATGTTTTAAACTAGTTAAATTTGTCAAAGTGTGACGTTTTCTTCCATGCGTCTGTTTTTACCGAATGCTGTTGAAATGCAATGACCTCATAGTGATCAACCGTTTTGACGTCACAATGCTAGCGTCGATGTCACAATAGTTTAGGGAAAGTCTAAGATTTTTATTCCCAGGTATTTTACCGTGTTGATGTCGTAGATAAATGTTTATCGCCATCTAAAAGGATATGTGGATATTGTGAAGTAACCATAGTTGAGTGACACTGGTCGGAATTACAGGTAAATTGTTACTAATGAACATAATACGCCGAGTATTTACATTTGTTTTGACCTGACCACACAATTTACAAAATTTAACAATGCCATGTCCTTTCAACCAAGTTATAGGTACACAAAAAAAGAGTTCGCTTCAAAATGCCTGATAACTAACAGTCATGTTACAATATTGATAAATAGTTGCGTTTGTAAAATTTCCGGGATTCATTGTTATTTAACACCTTCAAATTTCAGGTTAAAAAATTCGACATTTGAAAAAACAAATGTTAACGTCTATAGATTTAAGGTAAGTCAGATTTACACATGTTAAATTCTTCCTGAGAACCAGAACGATGCATCCATCATGCAGTCTCTGAAAATATAGGTGTTAAATGACTTTCTTATATGTTTAAGTCAGGTTTCCTTGGAAAACGCAACAAAATATTTTTGAAATATGTTTCAGTGACAATAGGCTCAAATGTTGATCGTGGTTGTCGTCTGTATCAACTTTGGTGAGGGTAACATTGTGGTTTGGTAGACACGATGTGATTCGTCAATTTAAGTCATGTTGGCATTGAAAGTGCAATATATAAAACTTCAACTCTAAAACAAAATCTTGTGCACAACTTATCCTTTAAATTGCCTTCTTCTACAAATTAAAGAAATTAATACTTCAATTAAACGGCTTTGTAAAAAGACGTCCTTGGTAAAACACTTTATTAAATCAAACGAGCAAGACAGATTACATTAAGGTGCATGTATCTCCATCATCGCTCTTGAAAAGAGAGGGATAAACAGACTCACAAAAAAACATTAAATTGAAATAGTGAAAACTGACGACTTCTCGGACATTGCAGAACTCGTCTTGACATCGGATATTCGAAAATATTGCGAAGCACTTATTATTTTTTTTCGTGTTTTAGGCATATAAAGATGCATTTGAATATATATTTTGAACTACTGAAGCCTGTAAGAATATTTTGTGTTACTTTCTGAAGTTCAGTCAGAACTGTCTGAACTGTCGGGCGGATTGATACATACAAATGAACCCGTTATTCTTCGGTTAATTTTCAACAGGTAGCACTCAATTAAAATACATTATTCTTAAAAGTTTGATTTTCTGAAATTGGTTTTATCACATTTCAATACACACTCCTATATAATATTATAATATTATAATATTATAATATTATAATATTATATTATTTAAATACCTATCTGTTGACTAGACCTACTTTGCCTTACCTCCTAAGGGTAATGCTATTTCAACCTTAATACAGACGAACTTGAAGAGTGGAGAAGGGGTGCGTAAAATCCCTTATCCAAGTGCCGGTAAGTCTAGGTGGTCTCGTGACGTCACTACCTGTTCATATCACTCTCCTAAAAGTTGCAGAGCAAGGCAGACGTGTTTTGTTCTGTGACTGGGGTTTTAGCGGCTTGTGTTGCTAACTTGCTATTTTTCTCTTGTTAGTTCAAGAGATACCCTCAACTTTATTCTTCGATAGTGCAGGTTGTGTTTGCAATCTGTTTTCAAGTAGGTGTTAGTTTTCAAGGGGCCTTGTTGACATGTGCTAGCTAGCGACCACCCGGAGTAGGTGGATTGCATGCGCCGCACGTGCAGCTCGTGATTCTTTGTTTTCTCTCATCTGACTGTTGGGTGTTTGACTTGCGTAGGGTAAAGGAGCAGTGGTATCTCTCCTACGCTTTCGCTTGTCATTCGCCATTCGTTCCGAGTGCTAACTGTTAGGTGTTTGTCTTGCGTATGGTAGAGGAGTAGTGGCATCTCTCCTAATCGTTTGACTTGCTTCGCTGGCCATTTGCTTTCGCTTGTCATGCGCTTTTCGGTCTGTACTCTAGTGCTAACTGTGGGTTGTTGACTTGCGTACGGTAAAGGAGCTAGTGGAATCACTCCTAATTCGCTTGTCATACGCCTGTCGGTCGTACTCTAGTGCTAACTGTTAGGTGTTTGTCTTGCGTATGGTAGAGGAGTAGTGGTATCTCTCCTATTTCGTTTGGCTTGCTTCGTTTGTCATTCGCTTTCGCTTGTCATACGCTTATCGGTCCGTTTTCTAGTGCTAACTGTTAGGTGTTTGTCTTGCGTATGGTAGAGGAGTAGTGGCATCTCTCCTAATCGTTTGACTTGCTTCGCTGGCCATTCGCTTTCGCTTGTCATGCGCTTTTCGGTCCGTACTCTAGTGCTAACTGTGGGTTGTTGACTTGCGTACGGTAAAGGAGCTAGTGGAATCACTCCTAATTCGCTTGTCATACGCCTGTCTGTCCGTACTCTAGTGCTAACTGTTAGGTGTTTGTCTTGCGTATGGTAGAGGAGTAGTGGTATCTCTCCTAATCGTTTGGCTTGCTTCGTTTGTCATTCGCTTTCGCTTGTCATACGCCTTTCGGTCTGTACTCTAGGGAACTGTGGGTTGTTGACTTGCGTAGGGTAAAGGAGCAGTGGAATCTCTCCTACGCGTTTGGCTTGCTTCGCTTGTCATTCGCTTTCGCTTGTCATACGCCTGCGGTCCGTACTCAAGTGCTTCGCGTCTCGCTTGGCTTCTCGCCTCGCCTGTCACTGGCTTCGCTAGTTGTTCGCCTAAGGTGGGTGACTAGCTTGGTTAAGGAGCAGTGGATACACTCCTCGTCAGTGACACGCGTTGCCCGTTGCTAGCTTTCGCCTACCATTCGCCTTTGGCATCGCCTTAGGTCGAATCTACGCGACTCATCCTTAGGGTGAATCACTTTGGTTCAAGTGACTCGCTACGCCAGTCACTTACGGTTTGGTACACGCACGAGTGTTATGTGAAATAAGATTGAATTATCTTGTAAGTGTTTAGCCTAGTTTTTGTCTGGCTTGTTCGTCTTTGTTTACCTTGGCGGGTCGTTACTTGATTTTGACTTTGTGCTCTTCGAGTTCAGAAGTTTTGGTTCAACTCTCTTGATTGCATATCGTCAGAGTTGTTGTGCTTTTGTGAAATAAAGATTGAATTATCTTGTAAGTGTTTAGCCTAGTTTTTGTCTGGCTTATTCGTCTTTGTTTACCTTGGCGGGTCGTTACTTGATTTTGACTTTGTGCTCTTCGAGTTCAGAGTTTTTGGTTCAACTCTCCTGATTGCATATCGTCAGAGTTGTTGTGCTTTTGCTCCGCCGCTTGGGTGTTTCACGTGTGTGACTCACCTCGTCTATGCTATGCTACTTAGGTGTCTTTCTGTAGGGATTCACCTCGTCTACGCTACGCGAGCGAGTGTCTCGCGTTTCGCCACGCCGCGTAGGTGACTCGACTGTCTTTACCTTCGCTTACGTTACGCGTCTTATCGTTTCGTCCGCCATGTACTCCGCCTTTTGCACGAATTGCGGAGGCAGGAAGTCCACCTCTAAGGATCCGCACTTGTTATGTAGGAAGTGTAAGGACCTTTGCGAAGAGGAGTACCGTTGCAACGAGTGCGCTCCTCTCTCCGAACACTTTTCCGCCATACGCAAGTCTGTGGCCGATAGGGCTTCGCTTCAGAAGCGTGCGTCGTCAGCTCAACTTAGGGAGATGTCTCCCATTCGTCCTCCGTCTCCGGAGGAGGACGTAGACATTGTCCTCACGGAACGGGCGGATGAATTTGACAGGGAATCGTCAGTCCTGTCCGAACCCGCTAGGGGGTCGAAGGATTCGCGCACCCCCCCTCCGCCGTCGTGTTCCAGTTCTCGTCCGCGGACTCGCCCGTTGTCCCCTCCTTCACCAGACAAGCGGTTGTCTCCGCTTAGGCTTAAGGTTGGCGGACCCACTACGCCCATGAGCAAAAAGAAGAAGTCCAAGAAGGCTAGGTTCGACAAGGTCAATCCGTCCCTCCTTCTGGCATCCGTCAAGGATATGGTCTCTTCCTTGCTCGATGCGCGTCTGGGTCCGCGGACCTTACCCACTCACACTACGACTACGCTACCGTGTGAACCCAATGCGGATGTCGTACCTCAGGGTTCGCGTTCTACGTCCGCTAGGGCCTCCGCATCCGCGACCCCATCGCGTACCCCTCACACCCTACGCGTCGTGTCACGGTGGTGTCACCCCCACGTGATTTGTTGTGTCTTACGCTACACTACTTAGGTAGTCAGTGATTCGCCGGTTATTCACCTCGTCTACATTCACGTGTGAGTATCTCGTCTATCGCTCACCTGCGTAAGGGAACGGACTGTCACTCACCTGTCTCTCGCCTTAGGCTCGATTCTACTTGACTCGCTTCGGCTAGCAAGTGACTCGCTTCGCCAGGCACTCGCGTAGCCAGTCATTCGCCTTTAGGTTGTCAATTTGTTTTGGCTCTCTTTCGTCAGTGGCTCGTCTCACTCGCCTTGCCTGTCACTCGCTTTCACCTACGACTCGACTTGATTGCCTCGTGTCGTCTGTGACTCGTTTCGCCAGTGACTCGTTTCGCCAGTGTCTCTCTTCGTCAGTCTTTGGACTTGGCACCCTTCGGGTTCGGAGCCTCTGCCTTCAACACTTTCGATAGTCTCTCTCGTCTCGCCTTGCGTGTTTTCACTTAAGCGTTTTCGTTCTACGTTTTCGTGAGTTTACACTCTGGGTGTTTTTGGAGTAATTAGCAATCAGAAGGGTTGTTTTCTTCCTATGTCAGAACTTCGTTCTTACACTACACTACTCTACTACTGCGTTTCGCGTCGTGAATCGACTGTCATTCACCACGCGCCTGTCAGTAAGTGACCTAACTGTCACTCACCTCGTCCACGTTAGTGTTAACTGATTGAGGGTCAATCTCCTGTCACTCACTTCATCAGCTTACGCGCGTGGGTCAGTGATTGACTATCACTCACGTTGTTACTTCAATATGTACTCTGCCTTCTGCACGAATTGCGGAGGTAGGAAGTCCACTATCAAGGATCCTCACTTGCTGTTTAGGAAGTGTAAGGACTTGTGTGAGAAGGATTTTCGTTGCGACGAGTGCGTGTTGGTGTTTTTGGAGTAATTAAGCTATCGGAAGTGTTGTTTCTTAGTGTCAGGAATTAGTTCTTACACTACCTTATGTAGGTGTTTCGCGTCAGTGACTCGTGTGTCATTCAGGGGCGGGATAGCGCAGTGGTTAGCACGTTCGGCTTCGGATCAAAAGGTCCGGGGTTCGAATCCCGCCAGGGGCACGGCAACTTTGTCTGCAGTAGAGAACTGTTCTACACGCAGTTAGGTTTGGCTGCAATGCTACTCTGATTTTCAGCGTAATACCAACCATGGTTCGCTAGTTCCAGCCGCTGCTCGCAGGTTTCACCGCAGTGCATAGCCACATGGCGTTGCGGGCTTTCTCCCTGCCATAATACTAGCAGCCGCAATATAAGTGAAATACTCTTGGAAGCGGTGTTAAACCCCAACTCACTCACTCACTCGTGTGTCATTCACCTCGTCTAGTTTACGCAAGTTAGTGACGCGCCTGTCGCTCATCTGTTAAGTGATTTGAGTGTCACTCACCTGTCACTCACCTGGCCTAGACTACACACGTTAGTGGCTTGTCTGTCACTCGTCTGTTAAGTGACTCGACTGTCACTCACCTCGTCTAGATTACACGCGTCAGTGGCTCGTCTGTCACTCACCTGTTAAGTGACTTGAGTGTCACTCACCTCGTCTAGATTACATGCGTAAGTGGCTCGTCTGTCACTCGCCTACTAAGTGACTCGACTGTCACTCACCTCGTCTAGATTACACGCGTCAGTGTCTCGTCTGTCATTCACCTACTAAGTGACTCGGCTGTATCTCCTGTCACTCACATCGTCTAGCTTACTCGTGTCAGTGGCTCGTCTGTCACTCACCTGTTAAGTGATTTGAGTTTCACTCACCTCCCCTAGCTTACATGCGTCAGTGACTCGTTGTCAATCACCTGGTAGTGTCTCGAGGGTCTCGTCAGTGACTCGACTATCAGTCACCTAGTTACTCTACTACCTCGGTGTTTGCGTCACTACGTACTCTGCATTTTGTACATTTGCGGAGGTAGGAAGTCTGTTAGGTCTTGCCTTGTATGAAGTGCAAGGACCTGTGTAACGAGGGTGTCATTCTTTCGTCTTCAGACTTCCTGGAGTATGTTTCGGCCATTCGTAGGTCTGGTACTTCTTCCTGGAAGCGCAGTGGCAACGGAACGTGGCAGTCTTCAGGGGGTTGTGTCTCCTGTTCGGCACCCCTCTGAATCTTTGCATTCTTTCAGTTTGTTATTTAAGAACTGGTTCATCATCCCATGTTTTGGATTTTGCAACAAGTCTGGAACTGTTACAAAACCAGGCAGCTGTTGAGGCTGGTCTTGCCTCACTCGCCTAGGAGAGCCCAAGGGCTAGATAAGCGAGTGTTGGGGGTGTACCTGAGGTCATTGATGCGTACAAGGCCGCTGACCTGCCTCCTCCTTCGCGTTCCAACACGCATGAGATCCGTGCAGTGTCAGCCACAATGGCTTACCACTGTAACATCGCGGTCTCGGGCTAGCTCAGTCGGTAGAGCGCGAGACTCCTAGTCTCGCGGTCGTGGGCTCGAGCCATCAATCAACACCAACATGTCTGCTATCCTGTCTGTCCTCAGGAAGAGATCGCCAGGGTTGGATGTGTCGGTCCTCAAGGACCTCATTAAAACATTCCGTTTGGTTGACGGCAGGTCCAGGCTTCGTCCACCTGAGTGGGACTTAGCCATTGTGCTCAACCACCTTCGCTCCGATACGTGAACCGCTCTCCGACGTGTCCCTTCTCCCTCCCACATGCAAGGTCTTTTTTCTGGGGGCTATGGCCTCAGCAGCGCGGATTTCGGAAATCCATGCGTTGCAGGCGGACCTTCTACGTTATGAGGTCAGGGAGGGGGGGGGGGGGGATCGACCTCTCTTGAGTTGGCTCCCGACTTTGTCTGTAAGGACCAGGCAGCTTATGAAGCTGACCTAAAGTTCTCTATCACGGTTCTGGGTTCTGACTCAGGAGATCTCTCTCTGTGTCCGGTGAGAGCCTTGAGGGTGTACCCGCAGGCTGAGGGATGGCAGGCGTCGTCTGTTTCTTGCCTCACTCACCGAGGAGCACCAAGGAGCTTGATAAGCGAGCGTTGGGGGTGTATCTAAGGTCGGCGGTAATTGATGCGTACAAGGCCGCTGATTTGCCTCCGCCGTCGCGTTCCATCCCTCATGAGATCCGAGCAGTTTCAGCCACAATGGCTTATCACTGCAACATCGCGGTTTCGGATGTCATGGCAGGGTGTTTTTGGCGTTCATCAGAGGTTTTCGCCTTCCATTACCTACGAGATGTCTCCACAGCAGATCTTGAAGGCATCTCTAGGCTGGGTCCACAGGTCTTCGCGCAGACGAAGGTGGTCCCCCCAACCAGACCAAGAAGGGGTCATCCTTCTTAGACGCTTTTGAGACTTATTGTAAATAAACATGGTTTACATTACTAGCTCTCGTGTCTGTTGGTTTTTTCTTTAACTTCGCTTTAACACCCCCCTCCCTGTTGGGGTTTGGGGGGCGGTGTGTTGATCGGAAGTTGAGTGGCAGGGTTGTCTCTTCGATCCGCTTAGCGGTAGAGATGGTATCTCCCGGGCTGTGCCTTGTCCTCACCACAGGGTGGAGGACTCGTAGGTTAGCTTACACTCAGGGCTAGTCGCTGGTCTCGTCACTACCATGTATCTACTGACCCGCCTCCTTGCGGTGGGATTCTAGGCAAAGTAGGTCTAGTCAACAGATAGGTATTTAAATAATAGTACGTTTTTGATTAAACGTAATTATTTATACTTACCTGTTGACTAGACCTACGCTCTAGGCCCTCCCATCCTCCCCACTTGGTCTGTCTTGCCTTTGGGACTTTCGGAGAGTGATATGAACAGGTAGTGACGTCACGAGACCACCTAGACTTACCGGCCCTTGGATAAGGGATTTTACGCACCCCTTCTCCACTCTTCAAGTTCGTCTGTATTAAGGTTGAAATAGCATTACCCTTAGGAGGTAAGGCAAAGTAGGTCTAGTCAACAGGTAAGTATAAATAATTACGTTTAATCAAAAACGTACTATTTTAATTGACAATTTAAAACTCCAACAGCTTATGCAACCAACTGTTAGGTAAGCTAATACCTGACATAAAGCATGAACAATACATACCATTTAGTTAGTGAATAAACGATTTTAATAAACATTAGACTAAGAGAACGATCAATAACACTGTAACAGCAAACGTTTGTTCAACTCATGTCTAGCAAATGTGAGAATAAGTAGAGGTTTTGTCATTAACCTTATCAATATTTTGTCTTTGATATAGATACTGCAAGGTGAGCAAGGGACTGGACTCGATTGAAAGTTTTTCTAGTCATTTGCAGAATTATAATCGTCGTTTCCATATATTTGGTATTTTATACACTTTCCTATCCATGTGTTATCACCAATTAGACTACTGTTAATGCTCTCTAAATATTTTTTGGATAAAGCTTGTGCATTTTAATCTGACAATCAAACTTCTTTGCCACCATCTATCACGCTTTCAATTTCAATATTGAATGGGCCGTTCATCAATGAAAAAATAAATATCAGCTCATGTTTAAAGCAAAAATAACATAACGTCAATCTGTAATGATGATCCATGAAAATCAAGTTTTATGTAAGGTATTTATAAAAAAAAATTACTACTGCTACTACCATATGATGGTATTGTTTAAGGACTCAAATAAAAAAAATAAAAAATAATAATGGTTTTGTAATCATGTTAAATTAATTCAGAATGTAATAAAACTAATACAATTGATAAAAAAAAGTACAAATGTGTATATAATACGCACTTTCTTAGTTACATTTCGCTTTTAAATGTTGGGGATAGGAGTACTGTAACATATACCTCTCTGAAATTGTTGACTAAAATTTGGCTTTTTTGCCGTCAATATGCAATTCATGTTTGGATTGCTACGTCGTATGAATAGTTTATCTGTTTAAGTTATATTAGCTCAGTTTTACAGCAAACATAACTCACAAGTCTTCAATGGTTTATTCATGAAGAGCAGGTCGTATGGTAGATGGGAGTAAATTATGCCATACATTATGAAACGTATTTATCAGTTGCAGGTTAGTTCGTACACCAATCAATCAAGTATGTTTATTCATGTGTTTAGGCCATAGGCCCATGTACATGTACAAATAATAACACATTCCAAGTTCAATAATACAAAAGTTATAACCCTAGGGTTGCATGCCTTTTAAGGAGGCTGTGATACACATATTTACAAATATTAAACATCATAGCATCTTTGTCTGTCATTATGAGGCATTTAAACTTAAACATATTTGGGTTAGTACAAAAATAGGGTGGAAAATATTGTTTTCTAAGATCACTTTATTTTTCACATACAAGTAAAAAATGATATTCATTTTCCACGTCTAAATTACAAAGTGGACATATTCTTAAACAGTAATCAATATTGGACCATCTGCCTTCATTTGCTTTTAGTCTTAGTAATCCGGCTCTTAATCTTATATATACATTTCTATATTTTCTCACGGTTATTGCAGTTAAATATTTTTCTGGAGACAAAAGGCTTTTATACTCCTTATACAATCTATATCTTGTACTATTATGTAAAACACTAGTCCATGACTGATAAAACATATTTATAGCAACATCCTTAAATCTTTTAAGAAATAACAACTTATTGCCAACTGATTGACTAATCCACACAAAACCAAATCCATGGTTAAATAACAACATTCGCATTGATGATACATAGTTTGAGTATCCATAGTTGTCTAAATTTACCAACATATCATATGATTTCTTAGGTATTCTACTATCAGGCATTTCTATTATCAAGTTTATATTATAGGATATTATAGGTTGATAAGTGTCTATTCACAGCAAAGTGATAAAAACGACTTTAACAAGCAAAAACGTGAATGTGGCCGACTTATAGAGAGAGGTATCTGCACACCTAAGGGTTGATAAGCTATGAAATGTAATTGCTAAGATTAAAGTGTTTGTGGAAAGGGTAGGACAAGCCTTAGGTAGGAGTAAGAATAACACTTGAAAAAGTAGGGATAACATAATACACTACTGCCATTACCACCGATTTCAACTTTATTTTGGAAATTAATTCATCATAATACGTCATTCGAGTGACTTGAAACAACATGGAAGCACAACCCTGTAAGCACAGTGAGGGATATACACCAGTGTATGGCTGAAAGGAAAGAAAATGTAACTTTTTCCAAAATATAACCAGTGGAAATATAAAAGAGCAAAGTCAACAAGGAAACAGAAGTAGCTTTTGATGAAAGTTACATGAAAAAGAAAATGATGAAGTCTACAAATGAGAACACAGAAGTAGCTTTCAATGAAAGTTATGTGCTAAATTTTAGTCCAAAATAAAAACAATTTGTCAAGTTTCAAAAGGATGAGATGAATAGTTTTTTCTGTAATCGATCTGACAAAACATGTCTTTGGACGGACGGACGGAATCGTTGGTATTACTAGATGCCCCCCACTGTTGGTCCGAGGCATAATAAAAGTTTTGAGGAGTATCCAAATAATGAGGGGCAAATGCGTTAACTGGGACAATCAATCAAGCACACACTCGCACACATAGGAAAGGGTTTTGTCAGAAAAGCCTTACGAAGGGCCTTCCGTTTATTCCATACATGTGTAAAGGGAATTGGAAAAGTGATTCCCCTCCCTTAGTAGGATAGACCCGTACACCTGATAACTCGAAGGTGAGTTCACCGTTTTTATTTTACTATCATTTAAGAATATTAAAAAATTAAAAGCTTAGGTAATAACAAATTAACAAATTATGCTTACTGAAGTAAATTTTAGGTTGAATTAGTTTGTGTCAGTTTACCTTGAGACAAATCATACTGTTCATTTATTCCTATTACATGATATACACTGTTATAATTTCGACGCAGTACCACCCATGGTTCTCTTGTCAATGTCTGCAGGTTTTATTGGATGTTTGCCTTAATATTAGCAGCCGTTCAATACTCTTGAAACGAATTCAAACCCTAAATCCCCCATGTTTTCCTAAATACAACCAAGCTATCTATTCATCATCCCTAAACTATTATTCTAACCATCATCCAAAATGAGTCTAGTTTAACTGTGATTTTAGAAATTAAATCTCAAAATAACAATTATAGAACAATCTATCTAGTCTTTCTTGACAGATATTCGATTCTCCATCGTCATATATTTCTCAAGTATATTATCAAAATCCATTTTATCGTTTATCACAAATAAACATTTATATCTTTCCATGATATCATTGTTTGTATGTTGCATATTGTATTGTAGTGTATGTTGTTTCATGTATTATTTCATTTTATTCATATGTAACACAAGGACCGCTCTTCATGAACAAATAAATAACAATTCGCGAGTTATGTTTTGCTCTATAACTGAAGTTATCTGACGTTTATGGACAAGGCATTCATAACATGTGGCCATACCAACGTGAAACCCATATTAATGGCAACAGATTTGTATGTCTGCACAAAATAATATTGGTTGGTCAGCAAATCTCAGAGGATAAACAACAGTGTTCCTATCTGAAGTGTCTGGGTGACGTCACAAAACAAGTAGGTTAATAAATACCATACAAGTATCATACAGACTTTGAAAATGTCTACTACAATCGTTATTGTTACTTCAGGGATCACTTTAGAGTGTTTGCACAACTTTGTGACATTTATCTCTATCCAAAAGAGGACTATGACATTATTTATGGGTATTTGTAAATAATCTTCATATTATTCGAACATTATTCAAATCACAGTTGACATTTCACTAAGATCTTACACGAGCTTTGCTTTTCATGAACCATTTCAGAATGCATAATGTTTTTCTCTGTTATTGATATGGTAGTGTTGTGCAGATAACAAATGCAATACAGGAAACGAGAGGCGAAATATACATGTTTTTAACACAATTGAAATCTGATTTTTTTAACTAAAACGGTAAAAAATCTTAACAAAATGTTCAGTGGGTAAATGTCAGTATTTGTATTCAAAGCAGTAAGTTACAACCATATTAAATATAACCATTCTCTAAAGAACATTAAATGCATGCAAACGATGCCATTTAACTAATTTGCTTGAAAACTAATGGAGTAATGTTAGTAATAATTATACATTGTTACCTAATTACGATGTACTGAAATAATAACACAAATGTATTATCAATATTATATAGCTATATTTTCAAATGTCTGTTCAATGATATTAACTAAAATAGTGAATATTTAATAAACAATATAATGATACTTGTGACTAATCCATCATCTTATCATGTAAGGTCGTATTGTTCATATCAGTGTTATCTTTATAGCAACTTTCTGCCTTCTTCTGCCTATAGCTAGATGATATGGATAGCTAGGTAATCAGGATGCATAAGTTTACTTCCATGAATTTTTATTTGTTCATATTCTATTGTGTAGCGTTCGTTCGTCATCTTCCATATTTCGAATCTCTTATTATTTCATTGCATCCCTTGAATGACAATATTGATCTTGATTTAGTATCAACATACCTTCTTTTAAAATATAGAGCCATTGGCTCTGAAGCTTAAGTATTTGTTATTCATTAACTCTAAGGAAAATATTAAGATATCAAATAATAAGGCAGTCATAAATGTTATAGACTTTTGCATTATATTGTCTTCTTTGTATTCTGGAAAAACGTGTATTACAATTTGAAAAGGAGACTAAGTTTCTGAAAATCCCGTTTCTAAAAGGCTCCATTTCAATATTTAATCTTTTTCAAAGTCTTAGTTTAAAACTTTAACATTCTGACACACAGACTGTAACACAGCACAGAAGTTTGAAGTAACCTGAAACCTCTGTGTATCTTCTAGCTGCTATTTGCATCTCTACCAGGGAGTGGTCACTCCCAAGGCCAACACAATGTAATTACATAAAATTAAGACCCTGAACTCTTATCTTATCTTCTAATCTTATGTTGATAAATTTCATGTTCCTCTTTGTTCCTAAAATGTGTGTGAAGAGCACATAAAATCTAAAAGTAATGCTCAATGTTCATTACAAAGGTTTTTGGGCTTTGACCCCTGTGGCCCATAAATGGGGTCAAAGGCTCACCAAATCTACAAATTAGAATGCCCATTGGCCAAGGAGTCTGTACAAAAAAATACAGATCCCTAGACCTAGACACTATGCCATGCCATAAGCCCATCGGGCCTTTCAGACCTGACAAGCTAAACAGGAAATATCTTGAAATGAAGACAAGCAATACTAGTAATCAAGCAAATACACATGCGGATATGGAAAGGTTTGTCAGAGAAGTCTGACAATGAGTCTTTCATTAGACCCGAGACACCCTGAGGGTTATACATGCTATCAGTTTCATTCAGTTATCCTCTACATATCTCAGTTGATATTACATGTCTGTGCTTTATGCACATCGACACTGTATCAGCTAAGAGGTAATCTTCATTGCAGTTACCATATGTGCATTGTAATTTGGACAATATGAGTACAGTCTAGCAATCAACTTTTATAGTGAGCTATGAAGATAATTTTGATACTAACACATGGGACAGAATTCAGAACAATATGAAGTACCTTAATTGTTCGTTTAGTTTGAGTAAGAGGAAACATGAACCAACGTATTCCCAAAACCTAGTCACAAATACCACATATTATCAGTCTGGTATATGACAGGTCCTAATCATTGATGTAACATGTACAAAGATCAATGTTCAATACGTAGTCTGGTCTGTATAAACACGAACTATCCTGTCATCGTAGATGTCTATTACGTTGGTAGATTTCAGAAAAGAGACTTAACGTTGCGGTTACCCTATTGACGGCTCCATGATAGTCACTGGTTCAGGCATTAACATGATATGACTTGGATTCCTTGATGTGGCTAAATATGTTTATGTGGTTTATGTAAAAAAAACGTCATATAATCTGTCATACATGTATATGCATCCTGATTGTATTTTGAAACCTCTCTGATTTCTTTTAGAATCATCGCACATAGCCATCTCTAACATACATATGATTTTAGTTTACAAATGAAAAAATATACTTGCCGTTGTGATTTGTTGATTATTTATTTTACATTCATATGGATGACAGCTTACGATATGTGTATACATTATTGGTATGTAAATGGCATTGTTGCAGCAATTCTCCCTAATGTAATAGGTTGGTAAACCTTCTCTTAAATGGAGCGAGTGTTTACAGCAAACACAATACATCTTTAAAATAGGCATCTTCTGCAGAAATTGATGAATCTTCGAATTATGAAAACCATTGAAACCATGGGCCTCTTGTCCTGATATATAGAATATTTGTTTATGTCCCTAGGCATCATAGGCAGTTAAACACTTTGTTGCTCTACATCTAATTAAGAAAAAATGAACATCATAAGTATCCAATGAATGTTCCTGTTTATTCTATTTCACCAATTGTCAAAATAAGTTTATATGAACTTTCAGAAGGAAAACACCATTCTGTGAATGTGATGCCGACCTATAGATTAGGAATCTACCTCTATATCCAGTATGTTTACCTACACCAAAAACAAATTCCTAGATCGTGTTCATTCTCAGTTTGGGTAAAACAATTACAGATTGTTTAAACAATCCAGGAATGGGGAAATCTCAGATTATACGCTGTAAATTCTTCGAATTATCTGCAGATTGTGATACACTAGTACAGTACCATAGATGTCATTTACAGCACAAGTTCAAGACGTTCTACAAAAGATCAAAAGAATCTGTGTGAGATATTTATAAACAATGAATCAGCAAAAGGACGATTAACAACAAATGAAATGAACCAGAAGACGCTGTCTATATTCTGAAGTCTGTCCATGGATTATTGGCATCTACGATGGCAGGATATTCCATGTTTGTCAAAACCAGACTGTATATTGAACATCTATCTTGTATAAATATGTAAGAGAATCAGGAGTTGACATTTGCCATACTGTAGATAACATAGGGTAGTTGTTATTGGATCTGGAATATATTGGTTTATGTTTCCCCTTTGATATTGCATAATGCTGGTGACTGTCCATGTTACTGGATATGGCAGTATGATTCAATGAATCCATCTTCGACAAATACTTAAGATTACTGAAGATAACTTAAAACTGAAACAAAAAGATATGTGCCTCAAAATGTAATTACTGAGATAATCTATTTGCATTCGACTCTTTCAAAGCTTATTTCAAATACTTTTTTCTGAAATTTTCTGAAAACTATTAACGGTAATGAAATGAGTTACATCTTTTTAATCCATATTTTATTTCCATTTTAAACATTCTTACTATGAACAATCTATATATGCAATCTACAACGCCTCACCCGTGTTAAATACACATATACACATATACATAAACACATGCATATGTTGCTGTCTAAGACCCAGTACGTAAGGGTCGCAAGCATGTGATCGATATTCCAGGATATTGTTTGTCTGGTGTGACAGAATAGGATTTACAGTTTACGGTAACATGACTTCGGTGAATCCTTGATTCTGATTGGTTGATTTGCCTATGTTGAATTACAATGAATACCCGCAAATTACTTGCAACAAGTTTCATCATGTTCAGAATATCCGGCCCGACTCCATTTTGTTTCCATTTCTCTTAATATATGTGCCTTACTCAAATTTAACAGGTGTCCTTGTCATTTTCTAACTTGTGTATACCCGTATAGGTCACAAATAACTCTCAATATGAATACGTTTCAAGTTACAAAAATGTTTTCAACTAGTTAAATTTGTCAAAGTGTGATTCCTTCTTCCATGCGTCTGTTTTTACCGAATGCCATTGCCATGCCATGACCTCATAGTGATCAACCGTTTTGACGTCACAATGCTAGCGTCATTGTCACAATGATTTAGGGAAAGTCTAAGATTTTTGTTCCTAGATATTTTACCGTTGATGTCGTAGATAAATGTTTATTGCCATCTTGAAAATCCCCCATAAAAAGACCGTTATGTTCACATCATGCATAATTTTATCAATCACTTTAAATTTTGTAGTGGACCATGAGGCTCCAATAATGAAATATTTTATAATATACTTCTTCTTCATATTTCTTTTAAATTTGCAGAATTATTATCGTGGTTTCCATATAATTAGTAGTTTATACACTTTCTCATTCATATGTTGTCATCAATTTTTTAGACTCCTGTTAAATGCTCTCTACATATTTTTTGGATAAAGATTGTGCATTTTTATCTGACAATCAACGTTCTTTGCCACCATTTATCACGCTTGCAATTGCAATATTGAATGGGCCGTTCATCTATAACAAAAATATCAGCTCAAGTTTAAAGCAAAAACAACAATTCGTCAATCTGTAATGATGATCAATGAAAACCATACCATATGATTAATTCAGAATGTACTAAAACTGATAAAATATATAAAATAGTACACGATTGTATATAATACGCACTCTCTAGTTACATTTTATAATGACATGTAGGGAATATGAATACTGTAACATGTTCCTCTCTGAAATTGCTGACTAAAACTTTGGCTTTTGGAGCACAATTTTATTCGCCATCAATATGCAATTAACGTTTGGATTGCTGCGTCGTATGAATAGTTTATCTGTTGAAGTTATATTAGCTCAGTTTTACAGCACACATAAGTCAAGTCTTCAATGGTTTATTCATGAAGAGCAGGTCGTATGTAAGATGGGAGTAAATGATGCCATACATTATGAAACGTATTTATCAAGTATATATAGTGGAAGGATATTAAAGGTTGAGGCAGACTGTTTTAAAAACCATCTTACTAAAAGGTTTGACAGTATCCAAATGAGGTGCAAATGCGTTAACTGTTGAATACATAGTCCCCCATTTCACGTTGACGCCGGGGACAATCAAGCAAATAAACACATGCACATATACAGAAAGGTTTTGTCAGAACAGTCTTTCGATGGGTCTTTCGTCAGTTCCATATATGTCGCTTGTGTAAAGGGACTTGGAAAAGCAATTCTCATCCCTCGTCCTGACGTGAAACACTTGTTCTATAAATTGAGGTATTACACGTATATTGCTGATGTTGCATAAGTAATAAATCTGAACACTAAACTTGGTCCCGTGTAAAAGCTATTTATGGAACTCTTGAATAGTATTTATCACTAAAAACTCTCTACATCAGGAGATTTCGTTAATGGGAGACCAAGCAATAAATCCTTCGAGATGTAGTTTTCTTAGAGTAGTTTTGCACAATGTCGCGTCACTGACAACCAAATGACATCATAATGCTTTTAACAAAAACTGATAACTCAGAATGCTACAAGTATGATGTCAAAAACTTGATGACATCATAATACCATCAGACATAAACATGATGACGTCACTGGATGTCAAATGGCAATGTTGCGTTAAGAGATGAACATTTTTCATTGAAAATAATGAAGAATGATTTCGGATGATAAATATAAACTCACCCTCGTGTCTTCTGATATCAAATATATCAAAACTCGTTGATAAAAGTAAAATATCCTCGTTAAGCCTTGTGTGGTTGCAACTTTTATCAATTCGTGTTAATAAATTGGATATCAGAAGCCACTCAGGTGACATTCTACCAAACTATCCAATCGTTTTAAAAATTGTTATATAACATGTACAATAGGTTGTAAATGGTATCTAAAATTCGTAACAAGTATCATAACACGGGTCACCTATTATCAATATGAAAGTCAAAGAAAATCATGATTCAAATTTCTGATAATTGAAAAGGGGTGTCAATAAATTCTTTCTTCTATCAATATTAACATGAAGGCCATTCTGGGGAGTTAGTTCGACACTCTTACAACACCTAGTTTTGTATCTCGTTGAACATGAAACACATGAGCCAAACTATTCATGCTAAGTCTAACCTTATTTCTTTCAAATGCAGTTGATGTCCATCACTTAATACCTCAACTACTGTATATACGTATGTCTTATTAGCTTTCATAACAAGCTTTGTCTTTTCCTAAGATGTATATGGCGCGTTCAACTTTCAGTGGAGAGGTCGAAGTTCGAGTTCCTCCAGGGAATCAACAACTCTGTATGTTCTAGGGAACCGTTCTGCAAGCAGTAATTACACATTTTGGGTGCAATGCTACTTTGAATTTCGACGCTGTACCGCCCATGATTTTATAGCCGATGCTCGCAGGTTTTATCGCAAGACATGGCCACACTGGTTTTGTAGGCTTTCTCTCTGTACTAATATTAGCAGCCATGAGGTACTGAAATACTCTTGAAAGCGAAGTTAAACCACAAATCTCCTCATCTTTGCCCTAAGAACCAAGGTATTTATTCATTATTCTTCAATTACTGGTTTAAACATAATCTAAAATGAGTCTAGTTTCATCTCAAATAAAAATAGTCCATTCTCATTCGTCGTATATTTGTCAAGTTTAATATCAAAATTCATTTTATCGTTTAACACAAACATTTTTTTGTATGTATTTCCATGATACCATTGTTATTATATCTCTTTATCATTGTGTATATCTATGCTGTTTTATGTATTATTTCAAGCTGTTTTATCGCTGATGGCATCATTTTATTCCAATATAACACATGGGCCCATCTTCATGAATAAACCATTAAAATGGTGACTTATGTTTTGCTCTTTAACTGAAATAATCTGACGTTTATGGACAAAGTATACATTACATATGTCGCTATACCAACGTGACACTCATATTAATGACATATTTGTATGTCAGCACAACATATATGGGTTTGTCAGCAAATCTCTGAGGACAAATGACAGTGTTCCTATTCGAAGCGTCTGTGTGATGTCAAAAAAGTTCAATTAATGAAGTACCATCCACACTAGGAATATATGTACAATTATTAGTGTTGGTTCTTTATGTTTCATATTACAGTTTTTGCACCAATGTTCTTACGTTTAGATCTGTCCAAAAGAGCACTATAGATTTATTTCTGAGTATGTGTTAGTACATGGATGACAGTTTATGATATGAGTGTACATTGTTGGTTTGTAAATGGTATATTGTATCAATCCTGTCCAATGTAATAGTTTTGTGAACCTTTTAACCATTTTAGGACGTTACAAACACTTTTTGACTGTACAGCTCATTATGAACAAATGTTTGCCACTAACATGGCAATGTCCCCGCCTCCAACGTTGAGTCATGTAAGACACATTTTCTAAAAGTGGTTCTTCTTATATATTGCATTTCTGGTTAAAAAATGTCATTATGACATCAAATGTGAAGACATTGGGTGCTAAGGTTCATGAAATAGCATTAACAAGAATGTGGCCACAGTGCACTAATGTTGACTGGTGTCTGCATAATTCCCTAATGACAGAAGTCACCAAATTTCATGATGTCTGCATAATCCCCCATTTTAGGCTGGTACACACATTGAAGACACTGGGTCCATCAGGTGATGATATATCGTGTTAACAAGAGTTCGAAAAGTGGTCAATGTGTCGCGGTGACCTTGAAAATAAGGTCAAAGTCACCAAAATCGACTGGTGTCTGCGTCTTCCCCCAATGTAGGCCGACACTAAATTTGAAGACTTTGGATGCAATGCTTCATGGGATATCGCGTTAACAAGAGCTGAAAGCCGGTCAAAGTGCTGTGGTGACCTTGAAAATAAGGTCAAGGTCATGCAATTCGACTGATGTCTGCATAGTCGCCCATTGTAGGCTGGTACCAAAATTGAAGACACTGGATGCATTGGTTCATGAGATATCGCGTAAACAAGAAATGTGACCTACTCACGGACGCCGCTGAATACATAACATCACAACTATCCGATGATATTCCTGTTTATTATTTTTCCCCAACTTTTAGAAGGGAAAAACAATTCAGTGAATGTGATGTCGACTTACAGATTAGGCCCCACTTGCACAAAGCCCCCTTTACTAAGGGCGCCCTTAGCCGTTACGACACGAAGATAAGGGCGCCCTTAAGAAAAACTTAGAACAGTTTCACAAAACGCCCTTACGGCGCCCTTAGCACAGGTTTATTACGATCGCCCTTAGTGCTACGAGTGAACTCATCAGTGCAAGAAATAAAAAAAACACTTCCTAGTTACCGAACGAGCGAAGACTCGCGTAAGCAGACGATAGACTGTCAAAGTCTTTTCGAAGCACACCGAAAACGACTGTAACACACCAAGAGAAGAAAAAGGTGTGGAGGGCAATTACTGATCGGTAGGTTCCTTATTTTGTTTGATATTAGGGCCTAAAATAATCACTGCAGTCACCTCATGTCAATAGTCCTTTCCGATAAGGGTGTTCACCCTTTAGTAAGTTATCTCCCTTGACGCTGACGAGCAATGATCAACCAACATGGCTGCCATAGTGCAAACAAGCGTTGATAAACAGAGCGAAACCAATAACTTTGAGAACTTTTCAGTGCCTGACCTGAAAGTCAGCGTGTCTATCAGATTTCCGAGACATATAAACAAATATCTACAGACTATATATCAGAAACGCAACTTTGATTTGAAAATGAGTAAGAGAATGAGGAGATACAGACTCGTACCAATTTCTTGAAAATGTAGGTCAGGATTTAGAAATAATTTTCTATCCGTAAACTGCCCTCTTATTACCGGTTTCGGGGTAATGACTTCTTTGAACTTGAATCCTAATGATTGTGTCAAACATCCGAGAGTGTTAGACAACATGTATTCCAAACATTTTATGGCAGGTAAACAGTTCGTTTTAGTTTGTTGTTGATTCTGTTCACAATATTATATTATGGTTGATAATCTGTAATACCCTTGAGTGGCCTGTTTTTATGGGTCACCTGTTTTCGTGGTATGTCTTAGGTTTAAATTTACGACAACACAGGTATAGCATAACCCACAATATTATTTTTACTGATTTTCAAGCCCGGACTGATAGTGTAAATTACATCGAAAATTAAGACTGTTCATGTTACACATATGAACACATATTAACAGTCAAATGCATTGAATAATAATGTAACCTCAAATTCCATATAAACAATCCAAGCCATACAATTGATGAATAGTAATCATTCAGGGGCGTTTCCAGGAATTTTGAAAGGGGGGCGGGGTCCACCATTAAAAGGGGGGGGGGGGGGGGGGGGGGGGGGGGTCCACAATTTCTTCAGAAGGAAAACACCATTCTGTGAATGTGATGTCGACGTACAGATTGGGAATCTACCTCTATATCCAGTATGTTTACCTACACCAGAAACACATTCCTAGATCGTGAGTATTCTCAGTTTGGGTAAAAAAATACAGATTGTGTAAACGATCCAGGAAACCGATTACACCCTGAAGATTGTTTGCACTACCTGCAGATTGAGTTATACCTCAGATGGTTCGAACTACTTGATCGAGGAAATAATAGATGAATCAGCCTACGACGATGAGCAAAAAATACAAAATGAACCAGAAGACCCTGTCTATATTCTTATTCGCATCTACGACGGCAGGATATTCCATGTTTGTCCAGACCAGACTGTTTATTGAACATCCATCTTGTATAAATATGTAAGAGAATCAGGAGTTGACATTTGCCAGACTGTAGATAACATAGGGTAGTTGTGATTAGATCTGGAATATATTGGTTTATGATTCTCCTTTGATATTGCATAATGCTCAGTGACTGTCCATGTTACTGGATATGGCAATATGATTCAGTAAATCCATCTTCAACAAATAATTAATCGACTAAGTTAAAACGACAATTAAATTTTCTGGTGAAATAACTGACGCAGGGTTTAAATAATAACAACACAATGGCGGTTTGAAGTTGCTCATATGTTTTTCCCTGAAGATAATTGGAAACTGAAAGAAAAATATATGTGCCTCGAAATGTAATTACTGAGATAATTTATATCTAAAAGCATTCGACTCTTTCAAAGCTTATTTCGGAATATTTTTTCTGAATTATTTGATAATGCTATAAACATGCTTTACATTGCCTCGATATTGTCAGTTCCAACAGTCATTGCCTGCACAAGGTAATGAAATGAGTTATATCTTTGTAATTGATTTCCAGTATATACAATCTATCATTGCCCCCACAGCGTTAAATATACATGCATATATATATATCTAAGACCCAGTTAGGGTCGCAAGCTCGTGATCGATATTTCAGGATATTGTTTGTCTGGAGTGACAGAATAGGATTTACAGTTTATTGATCACCTTTCTCATTCAATTACGTAAGCGGACATGGGATAGTGAAACCAAGATAACCTGACTGACAGGAAGTAATTGGGATTGTGGTAGGACAAGCAATGACGGTAAAGCTTAATGATGTCACATCGTGGAGATAAAACTATTCCTATTCTGTTGCATGTGGGTTAAACAAGCTTTGGTCTTGGAAACGTTCGACCTTTGAACATGTTTTGATGTAAATGTCTAGGTAAGTTCTACAAATTCTCAATTCTTGCCAAGAACCAAAAAGATACGCATATCCTCCCCATCAAGCAGACCAGGAAATTAATGTAGGTTTCAAATGTCTTCCTTATTCAGTCACAGTATCAGTCACGTTTCAATGGAAACTGCAACAAATTAAATTCCGAAATTGTTAAATGGCAATAAGCACAAATACTGATCATGGTTCACTTGTGTATAAACTTTGGTGAGGGTAATATTGTGGTTTGGTAGATATGTACATGTATGTATAGCATATATCGAAGATTTCACATTAAACGTGAAAACGTTTATTCTATTTCCGTTTCCAAAAATAGCATTATGACGTGCCATTAGCACGTTTGCAACAGCGTCCTTGATTGCATGACTAAATTCAAATGTAACCTATCAGGACTCTCCCTTTCTAGCCGAGAAAAACCTCATAGTAGAACAGAGATTAGGAAGTAAACTCTGTGGGAAGAGAAAAGTGTTTATTAAGTATACTGGTTTTGTTAATATAGACAATCTAAACAGTTAGTAAGTGTACACACTTTCTACACATTGACCCTTAACGACAGTTGCAGACACATTTCAATCATGCGGTTTAATTTATCATACCCTATTTGCATATTCAGGCTTCAATGAAAAGGGTGTCTTAGTTACTAATCTCAATCTGTAAATCTGTATCATAGGTTCTGTAGCACGTTCTGCTTACTGAAATAAAGTGCTCTCCTAAAAAGGCAAATAAGTGTTACCAATGACTAAATACATCTCCTGAATCACTCAAAAGTCTTCTATAACGGAATTACATTGTTAAGCCATGAGAGTCTCTTTTCCCATCGAGCGGCCATTTTATTGTGTTCACATTATAATGGCCGCTCGAAAGTAGTATAGTTGGTCATACTGATGTAACAATACCTATACACTCTGGGTAGAGTTTTAAATATGATACAATGATGGAAAGATAAACAATATATATATCTGAACTCTCAAAATCGCATATGACTTACAAAACTACCTCTCCCAATGACGATTTTCACAAAATTGTCTCTTTACATGTATACCTCGCACCAATGCCGATAACCGTTTTCTATGTATACAGCTTATGGGGTCGTGTAATAAGATGTTTTAGCTTCTAATGTAACACTCTATTGTATAACCTTTAATGGTAAATGACAACTTTGAGAAAAAATAATATCCAACAAACGTGCTACAGCACCTTTAAACAACATCACTTATAAGATGTTGAAGGATATCCCTTCATAACCTCGGCCTTTCTCATTATCAGTTTCAAGTGAAATGTACGAATTACGTTACAAGTAAACTCTTAAGGACATTTTTGGGATAAGACAATTTTAACGTCCAGGAACCACTAAACATGAAATCTCCCAGGATGTATTGGTTTGTTGATTTAAATTGTTTCAGAATGACTATATTGACGATAGTGAAAGACGGCAGCAGAAGGCAAGTTCCTTGCACTGAGGAGCTTGCCCCAATCACATAATACTGGTCAAAGTAAAACTTTACTATCCCACAGTTCACATAGTATAAAGGAAAAACACCCTTCACGTTTTTCCACCAGGAATGTTGTGCGATAAGGAAGAAGACAAGTTATGTAACCATATGGAATAACAGAATCATAATCTAGCACTTTCAGAAAGACAAATTCATTCAGATAACGTTTCCTTTGGATATTTGAATATATACAATGTATTATAACAAGGTATTTTGGTAAAACAAGTATCTGCCTTTTATTTAAAAGTCACTAGTAACAGGACTATGGACCTTAAAAATCAGAAATTTTGAAAAAGACACTTTAAATTAAAGTGGCCTACTGACAAAATCTGGCTACAATTAACTGTAATGATCCCTCTCAAACAAGCGAATTCACGTTTTTTGAATAAAAAGGTTTGAACTTGAAAGAATAAAAACGCATTGTAACCTTTTTAGTAATAGTCGTTAACTTAGTTATTTTTGCTAAAAACATCAGTACCATTACAATTGCATTCATTAACTGCCAACTTGAGTCATTTTCCTGTAAGAAACTGTCATAGAATCTACTTTTTTCGTGCGGAGTGATTCAGTAAAATTAACGTAACGCTCACAGCATTCCATTTTGGTTAGTTTGGAGTGCTCAGCTTTTATTTCATATGTACATGTATATATATGTTTGTAGTTTGATTTTACACCACCTTTCATTGTAGATGCCCCTGAAACCGTAAGGTCAACTTTCCTGTGACTTTAGCAGAGAACAATATATTTTGGTCAAGATAAAGATCAAGATCTTGGTTGTCAAAATAATGTAAACTTCAAAGTCATTACTCACATTTTCATTATGTCAACATTCATTTAGATATGCTATTGTTAATTTGACCGTAGAGTATTGGTCTCAGAGAATGATACGAAGGAAATAATATTAAATTCCTACCTCGAAACCCTTCTCATTTCGAATTTGATGAAGTTGATGTTGCTGTCGCCGATCACACTATTGCTAGCCGGTTTGACATGAAATTAACTAGATGTTAATTTCATTTAAACAGGAGCAATTGTTGTGCATAATACATCATGTGGATGTACAATCAGATCGTTCGAATGGGTATCGACTGCGGTATAACGTTCACGTGAGAGGTTTTTGTGGTCAACTTTCAAGTTTGAAGAGCTATTAAGGTTGCCTTAGGGGTGACAAGTGGTGGTGACATTCGGGTTTTGCTAAGAAATGTGCAATTGCGAAGAAATGTATAATTGATAGGTACGTGCGTTCATTTGTGAATGTCACCAATTCTTAGGGCGACTTTTGACCTAATGTTGAATGAATCCTTAGATCGGCGAAATGGTTACCCCTGTTCCTTTATTATATGTTATGTAGGGGGTAGGTTTATATAGGGGATAGGTTTTTTTATTACTGATATCGAGTTCCTGTGGTTCTGTCCTTTGAAGAACTAGTAATGGCTGTGATATTGCCCAAAGGGTGTTAAATCAATTACTGACTTAGAAAAAAATGTATTATCTTTGACTAAATGTGGAGGTGAGGTGAGGTGAGTTGGGGCTTAACGCCACTTTCAAGAGTATTTCACTTATATCGCGGCTGCTAGTATTACGGCAGGGAGAGGAACGCCATGTGGCTATGCATTGGGAAACCTGCGATCAACGGCTGGAACTAGCGAACCATGGGTGGTACTACACCGAAATTCAGTGTAGCATTGCACCCAAACCTTACTGCGTGTAGAACAGTTCTCTACTGCAGACAAAGTTGCCAAACGAATTATCCCTTCTCAAAACAAATGGAAGTACAAACTGATTTTAATGTAAATAAAGTATATATCAACAACACATCACCTATTTTATTTGTCAGTGACCAGAGATAGATGTTTGTTAGCGCTACAATATTCTAAAGTTACCTTTCTTGAATCAGTTGAGCATGCGCAGATCATTTTATAAAGCTCCGAACATCGACCTTTTCATCGTAATACGCTGTTGGGAGCTACTATAAACCGTGTGGCTTATTCGTAACCAAAACGATCTATAACTCGCACACGTTTTTGATTTGTTATGAATAGTCATTAGTTTCATAGGCAAGTGGTTTACTTCATTAACAATATTTTACTTTTTATAAACTAGTAGTGAATTGAAATTATATATTCTGATGACGTGTTTGCAGTTAAAATAGACAAATCATCACAGTTGCATTGGCGTGTGGTGCCGGCTTTTCCCCCTGACAAAAGCATAATATTTATGAATTGAAACAAAATACAACAGATACTTAAACAAAATATTTGAAAAGTGTTTTTTATGAAAAATGAAACCGCTTATCTGCGTGTTGGTAATTAAAATTTTATGACCTAAATTCACTATGAACACGTTTCGGTACGTAATTCGTTTTTGAATACGAATATACAACACAGCATAGGCCTATACATTGTCACGTGGCAATATCGTCTGCTTCTTTCTATCGAAATGTCAAAACAACGCTCACTCGCTGGATTTTGGTTCTGCACACCAGCAAAATAGAAAAAGAGATGACGATGCAGAAATAAATATCATGACATGTAATGTTTGCTCTTAATAACCGTCGATCTCATCGGGGAAAAGAAAAAAGTTTCTTGGGGACTTCACACTTAAGAATTGACTATTTGAAATCGCACAATGAATCAGATGTACACAAGGAGTGTGAATTATTTGAAAACAAGTGGGGAGGGGGCAGCCACCGTCAGTGGTCAACATGAAACACACTCAGCTTCAGTCTCGACTCCAATATTCAAAGCTTTTAGAAACTTGGATAAGGCTTTCATGGGAATCTCAATTAACTGTTCATCACTACATGTTACATTGCTAGCAAAGGTAAACCCTTGAGTGATTATGAAACCACCCTCGACTTACTCGATTGTGTCGAGGTTGACGTAGGGAAATCCTACCGAAATAGAGCAGGTGCCAAAGAGCTTGTTAAATCAATTTCAGAATCAATTATTGATGAAATAAAAGAAACCAAGTTTGTTTCAATTCTCAGTGATGGTTCCACAGACTCAAGTATAACGGAACAATAGACTGTTTTCATTCATTACGTTGGCCACGACGGAGTGCCTGTGACAATGTATGCTGAGACAGTACATTTGGAGCATTGTCATGCAGATTGTGTTTTAGATGGAATTAAGCATGCAGTGAAAGCCGGACTTTGGTTGGAATACGAGAATATGGTAGATCCTACAAAGGAAGGGCCTAATTTCAGTTAACTTTGATGACACGTCTGCGATGATGGGCGGAAAAGGGGAGAGGTAGCAGCAAAAATCCAAGTTGATGCAACCAATGTCATACCTATCCACTGTGTAGCACAAAAACTCGAACTTGCTGTTCTCGATGATGTCAAGCATCGACCACAGGTTGTCAAATTTGAAGACACTGAAGAATATATTTAAATTCTATTACTACAGCCAAAAGATGAGGAGAGAAGTGAGAGCAGTGGCAGATTTGTATAAACTTAGGCTATGTGAAACAAGAGAGATGGCTGGCGAGCAAGATCAGGGCAGTGGAGGCACTGATTTAAGCTACTAAACTGTGTTCATACACATTGAGAACATGGCAACTGGAAAATCTGAGATTAGTGCCAAAGGCATTCTCAACCAAATGAAAAACGTCAGTTTTTTTCAAAACAATGCACATCCTCCTGAACATGTCCTTGGTCTTTCAAACTGAAGATCTACTCATCACAGAGGTCCAGAGACAGCTGGAAGGGCTCAGTTTGAAACTTGTCAGGGGCAGGTTTACACATGAAGGCTTTCTGTGACAATTACAGTTCCCATTCATCAGAATTTGACGGAATCAGCTGTTTCAATGAAAAACACTTAAGTGTTTCAATGGAGTATTTGACTACACAAGTTGGCCAGCTGATAGAATTGAACTCACGAGAAGGAAGATATTGCAGATTTGTTGAAGCATTTCAAGCCACTCTTTGGTGAGGAGGACACCAAGCTAAGCATGCAGCAATGCACATAATTCAAGGGGTATATGAAGGGCTGTAAACGCCCTGTAGCCGAGGGGTACGCTCTCCTTATCAGGAACACACCTACAAGGTTCAATGTCATCAGAAGACTAGCTTCATTGATAGTGACAATAAGACCAGCAACTGCGCATGCCGTGTGCGAACTCATGTTCTCGACCATGAACATAGTGAAAACATAGCACCGCACACAGTTGAATCAAGAGACACTAAACCACACCTTGACCATCATGCATGACACATTAGCCACAACATTCACGAGAGTTTGACCCAAAACCTGCCATTGCCCATTGGATCAGCTCATGTCAGACTGTCATGTTTAAAGGACAGTCTGAGTCAGAGTGCCAGTGTCACATTGACATCCCCATCCCCATCATTTTGAGTGTAAGTGTAACAAAGTAAAGTAGATGCAGTAGACCCTACCCTATTACTATATAAAAGGAAAGGGATGTAACGATCAAACCAGCCTACGTTTTCGCTAGAAGGCCCGGGAAGCTAAATATAGGATACTTCGGGTCAACCGAATGTCAAGGTTATCAATGGCGAATCAAGTGGCCACTGCATGGCGATGATTTGAGACAAAATGTAGTACAATCGGAGTCGTTGTAATAATTAAAATCTGTTGTTTCACTGTGCGGTTCGAATCTGCCGATTCATAGGTGCTGTCAACATTGATTGAATTAATAAACGAAAGGTGAGTTTTTGCTGACTTTCGTGAGCGTCGAAATTGGCTTGAAAATGTGGAGGTAGCGAACCCGGAAGTGAGCTGTAAACATTGAAAGGATATATATTCCTTTAGAAAGCGGGAAAAGACTTCAGTGAATTAGTTGTTTCTATAGTTGCATAACTTTTATTATTTGTCTTTGAAGGGAGTTGGATTGAGGTTTCATAGAGGCCTTTTGCAGTCAATGACATGTTTCTTACATGGTTTTATATGATTTATTGCCATGAATTCTTACATTGATCTCGCCTGATGCACCAGAGAAGTGTCCTGAAAAATCCCCCCTCTCCACATCTAGGAAAATGCTGAGGCATTACTAGCCAGAATTTCTTGAACTTTGCAGCATTGACATTGCATTAACTAGCAAACAGGGTGCCGATTTCGAGGAGGGACGAGATAAGGTCATCCTTTGTCTCCTATTTTCCAGATGTAATTACTTTCGCTAGACTTTCCTACGGGGTATCATCTAAAGTCAAGGACGTTTTTCGTGGCACCATGCAAGCCGTTTCTTTCTGTTAATCTCCCTCACAAAAAGTTTATTCTTTAAGATACGTCATCTAAAACCGTCATTGTGCAAATTAAATTGTCGAGTTCTCTTTGCCACCGAAACATAGTTTAGTTAGTACTCGCTCAGGAATTTAACAGAGAACAAAGTAGCATGTGTACTACCTAGCTACCTCTTGACACGTTTGCTTTCAGTGCATGTGTCACTCATCGTAAATTATATATTACTATTTAACGGTGTTATCAACAGCCGACTCACGTTGAAATAAATTGACAGAAAAACGATAAGAGCATGCTGCAATGAAATGTGTTCTGTCCGTTGGTACGCAAAGTACATCTCGCTATTTCCGGTGTACGAATATTCACATTAACATCGTCAAGAGACTTGCAAGAGATTTTCAAGCTCGATACTTTTAAACCATATGGCCCTAATGATAAGATAGCCGGCTAAAGTTCAGTCTCTTCTTTCTCAACCATTTCTTACAGTTTTCAAGGAAAAAACTGACAAGTACGTATGATGTATGCCCAACGCGCCACTTTCTCTAATTGAAATATCAGGAGATCGAGCACTTTATCATTGTTCTGATCGAATTGAAATCTGTTTCAGATGGAAATGGAGTAGAACAATACATCATTGATGGGAGATACGTATTGGCTGAAATGTGTAGTCTGTTTCCTTCACGACCTTACAGATGAATTAAAGAATAAATCGTCTAACAGCCTTAGATTGACCTTAAAACAAAAGTAATGTATGTGCATAAACCAGCTCATCAGTATCAATTTCAGACATTCTGATTCCTTTCGGGAAGGAACATTTTTGAAGAAATCATCATATTGCTGATAAACATGGTGTGATGTGAGGTGAGTTGGGGTTTAACGCCGCTTTCAAGAGTATTTCACTTTTATCGCGGCTGCTAGTATAACGGCAGGGAGAAAGCCCGCAACGCCATGTGACTATGCATTGCGGTATAACCTGCGAGCAACGGCTGGAACTAGCGAACCATGGCTGGTACTACGCTGCAATTCAGTGTAGCATTGCACCCAAACCTTACTGCGTGTAGAACAGTTCTCTACTGCAGATAAAGTTGCCGTGCCCCTGGCGGGATTCGAACCCCGGACCATCGTGATTTACCTTTAACAATAGTATGTGTTAAGAGTGTCAAACCTTTTTTTTAGATAAACCAACCATGCAGCGTAATTCATAATTTATATGTTAATAAGTAAATGAATATTTGAAACATTTGAAGGCTAAATAAAAAGTGAAATGTTTCTCCAAAACCCCAAAACTCCAAAATCCAATTGTCCACCAAATGTTGGCTCTACAGCAACAGACATGTTTCGGTTTTGTATACTTCAACCACTTCCAAGCAATATTTTGGTTGGGAAATTCCGAGTTTCTGAGGAAGTGGTAGAAAGTTACTCTGTGTAATATAAATATTGCTGACGCCTTCCATTATTTATCCCTATGTCCCAAATAATAATCAGAGTTACGATTATTATTATACTCGATCCAAAATGAGCAAAATGAATACCATATTTAATACCATTTAAGCCAGGAGCTTTAAGAACAGAATCAAACTTCTAATAATTTCTTACTTTGAAGTTTACACGGATTCCCGAACGTTGGTTGGTTGAGAGCGCGGTCATGTGATCAAAATTTCAAGGTTCATTATCCATGAAAAATCGTTCATACTCGTGTAAACGCTTTCAGGTCGTGTGAACGTTCGACGGTACTGTTGGCCTAGCGTTCTTTCCTGATTGAGCGTGCTTTTGTTAGCAACTTTCAAACGGTTACCATTTACCGATTTGATTGAAAAAATAATCCCAATATCATATACCATACCTTCTTAATTGATAAATAAATAAAACATTTCAATAAAATATCGCGCATAACTGTTTGCTGTTGAACTCAACGAGTCACAAGGTCTATTCTAGAACTGAAAGACATTCACGATCGCTGACTGAATACAAATTATGCAATTAAGATAAGCAAATACTCACAATCTAACCATTATGAACTAACGGGAATCGGTTTTGAGCAATATTTTTTTTCCGACTGTTGTTTACATAATATTGACGAGGATACAACAACAAATGGCGGCCTCCATGCCATGACGTTATTCAAAGGACGGATAACTCTGATCACGTGTCCCTGACATATTAGATTTTATTACGCTTCACTCAGCATGATGAGTGTCACAGGTTTCATCAAACAGGTAATGACGAAAAATAACGTAAGAAATTATAAGAATTGGATGTCAGTTTGTGTGTTTGCACTGGAAAATGAACGATGTCAAAGCGGTATTCAAACTCTCATGTGAACTTGCTCGCAAGCTCGCCTCGTTCACGGGAGTTTGAATCCCGCTTTTACATCGTTCATTTTCCAGTGCAAACACACAAACTGACATTCAATTCTTAATTAAATGAGTATATGTTTATTTAACACAGAAATCTCATGTATCTGTATTCAATGCACTAGTTGTATGTAATTTCCAACTTTGTAATTTGAATTTTGATTGGTCATGTGATTTAAATTTACTTGTTTATTTCGCGTGAACTATTAAACAATCGTTCATACGTGTGTGAACCTTTTCAAAGTCGTGTTAACGTTGACAGACTGCTCTGCCACAGCTCCTTAATCGCTATCATAAATTGTTTAATTCTTTCAAGATAGTTGTTTATGAATATGTCTCCAGATACTTAACAGTAAGTAAATACTGACAACGGTTCAAAACAGGTACGTCCAAATTTGTGTCGGTCAATCTGTTTCGAGGTACCCCAATTATCTCTGCCATCATTAGCAGCTCCGACTAAGTCGGAGCTGCTATCAGTTTTTGTGCAGTTTCCATCGCCGCCGCCGCCGCCGCCGCCGCCGCCGCCGCCGCCGCGTTTTGTATTGGCTATAACTTTTTTCCTTATTAGGTTTTGAGAACCCATATACATAACTTCTTACTTATACCCCTGGGGAATTTTTTTGACATGTTCACATTCAAGGTCAAAGGTCAAGGTCACGAGTTCTGAAATCGCTAATAATAATAATACGATAACTTGAAAAATATTTGTGCTATCAGACTCTTCTTTGGTGTATATCAACTATGGAGAAAGGCCAAGATTTGAAAAGGTTTTCGCTAACATCCGTCAAAGGTCAAGGTCATAGCGAGGTCACAACTTAAACATGCTTTTGCGAAAATGTCTTATTTCAACTATTAACACTTTGAATCATTACATGATTGTGATACACAATGAAAAGTGATCACTGATTGTGTCCAGCCGCTGCTCGCAGGTTTCACCGCAGTGCATAGCCACATGGCGTTGCGGGCTTTCTCCCTGCCATAATACTAGCAGCCGCGATATAAGTGAAATACTCTTGAAGGCGGCGTTAAAACCCCAACTCACTCACTCACTCACTCACTCACTGATTGTGTGACCTTGAATTTTAAAGGTCAAGGTCACGAGATAGGGTCATAGTCACCAGTTCTGAAATCACTAAATAACTTCTTTCCAAGTAGGTATCAAAACCTCATATACATAACTTCTTACTTATGCCCCTGGGGAATTCTTTTGACATGTTCATATTCAAGGTCAAAGGTCAAAGGTCAAGGACAAAAGTTCTGAAATTGCTAAAACAATCCGTGTAAACACGATAACTTGAAAAATATTTGTGCTATCAGGCTCTTATTTGGTATATATCAACTATGGAGAAAGGCCAAGATTTGAAAAGGTTTTCGCTAACATCCGTCAAAGGTCAAGGTCATAGCGAGGTCACAACCTAAGCAGGCTTTTTCGAAAATGTCTTATTCAACTATGAACACTTTGAATCATTGCATGATTATTATACGCGATGAAAAGTGATCATTGATGGTGTGACCTTGAAGGTCAAAGGTCAAGGTCATGAGATATTGGTTAAGGCCACGTTAATCCTTTGATCAAATTTTGAAAGAAGAAATAGGTTTTAAGAACAAACTTGTGAAAAGTGACCCCAGTGATGATTAGTAATAACTCGAATAATGAACAAACTTATGTTAAAAAGAATTCCCATTTTATTGATGCTGACGAGAAGACGGAACAGGGAAAGGCGAGACCCTAAGTTTCGGAGCTGCTCTGCTTTTGCGGTGTCCCGCAAACGCTAATCTAGTTGATACTGGTTTACAGTCAACTTCCAAACGCAAGGCATAACTTTTGTCAGTCTGCATTACTGGCTGATTTAAGCCTTGCAGTATTTCCCTCGCTTTTCTGTGCCTAGATAGTGAATCGCTGCACCAGAAATGCATAGTGGGCCTGGATTTCTAAGCACAGATTTCTTAAGGAAATATTGCAAGGCCTAAATCAGCCAGTAATGGAGACTGGCAAGAGTTATGCCTTACATTTGGAAGTTGGTTTACAGTAAAACAGTTTCGTATCACCCCAACATCAGCTGGCTCGAGTGGAATGTATTGCAGAACGTTCATGCTGTGCACGTGCAAGCGCCGTAACCGAAGCGTGAAAGCGTAACATAATATAGCTATTCAACTTTTTTTTTTAATAACAGGCAATATGACTAATTAAAGTTGATGTGTATTTTTATATGCGATGAATTGGTAACATTTACTTTGTTTCTAAATAGATGTCAATAATTGACTTTGATTAATTGTATTATCGTATGAAATTGTGATGCTTTTTGGGAATTATTTATCTTCGCGTAGGAACCTTTTCGAACAATTTGCTAGTGTGTATCTGCATATTTAACTTTCGTGCTGCTTCAATGAAATCGAGATCATACTTTTTCTTCTATTGAAAGCAATATAAACTATTGTAATGTTGAGAATATTTCTAAAAATTCAAACTTCAAAGTTCGAAATTATAAGAAAGGGTTTGAATGACGCTTTGACAACATTCATTTTCCATTGCAAACACACAAACCGACATTCAAATCGTATTATACTTCATGTGCTGAAGTCTGCAGGCTGATTGAATAAAATTCAGTTCACTTGAACAATAGTAATCAAGTGAAGGGGCGTCAACGCAGATAGAATATAGATAGTTAAATGTAATTCCAAAAACCAATTCAAGAGGATGAAGTTATGAATTACGAAATTTGTAATGGCTTGTCAAATGACAGATTAGGGTCTGCCTTTAATTTATATATGGTTTGCATATAAATGTGGTTTACCAACACGTTTCAACTGATATTATGACCATTTGATAATACATTAATTTAGTCTTATAATATACGGCGTACCTGGACATGTGGACACATACATCCATGTGATGATATTTCTTAATTTATGTTTATTGGATGCATTAATGCATAGCAAACATGTGCAACACAAACAGTTGTAAGGATACATGATAACAGAGTAAATTACAGGACTTTTTATCCCACCGGTATGTTATACCGTGGGATATAGTCATCACCCTGTCCGTCTGTCCGTCCGTCCGTAATCATTTCGTTTCCGGAGCAGAACTCGAAAACCGTTCATGATATCTTTCTGAAACTTTGCATGTGTATTACCCACTAACTGAAGTGGTGCCTTTTGATATTTTCAGATTTCTGAAAATTTTATTTGTTTTCGTTTCTATAGAAACTTGTTGAATTTGGACTTTGTTCAGAGACAGGTTCGTTTCCGGAGCACAGCTCCAAAACCGTTCATCATATCTTCCTGAATCTTTGCATGTGTATTACCCACTAACTGAAGTGGTGCCTTTTGATATTTTCAGATTTCTGGAGAAAAAAAAAATCGTTTCCATAGAAACTTGTTGAATTTGGACTTTGTTCAGAGACAGGTTCGTTTCCGGAGCACAGCTCAAAAACCGTTCATCATATCTTCCTGAAACTTTGCATGTGTATTACCCACTAACTGAAGTGGTGCCTTTTGATATATCAGATTTTTGAAGAAAAAAAATATTTCGTTTCCATAGAAACTTGTTGAATTTGGACTTTGTTCAGAGACAGGTTTTTTTTCCGGAGCACAGCTCCAAAACCGTTCATCATATCTTCCTGAAACTCAACATGTGTATTACCCACTAACTGAAGTGGTGCCTTTTGATATTTTCAGATTTTTTCAGAAATTGTTTTTTCTTTCTGTTTCCATAGAAACATGAAAGGGATGTTGGTTGTTGTTGATTTTGACTGCTTCTGGAGCAGAAGTCTAAAACCCTTAACATACCTGAAACTCAGCATGTGTAGTGCCCACTAACTGAATTACGGTAGTAGATACACAAGTACAATGTATCTGTCAAAGATGTGTTTTAGTGTTTTGTGGAACCGGTGGGATATGTCATCTTCTGATCACTCTTGTATAAAATGAGTATATGCAAAACACATGGTTACTTTCCCTGTAATTCCGTCTCCGAAGTGGTGTATATGTTAACAATAAAGAAGTTGTTATCGCGAAATTCTTAGACATCGGAAGTGTTAATCATTACCTTATAATTACAAAATGAGTTTGTTACACTAATTTCCACTTTTCTGATTGGACGAGAGCTCTCAAAAACCTTCTGCCATTTCTCGATGAATGCAGATAAATTGTGCAACCAAACCTCGTACATTCGTACCTTGTGACTTCACAATCAATTCGAAAAACGGTCGGATCAGCCGGTTCTTACAACTTAGCGAAACATGTTTGTGGAAGATGAGAAAAAATACGTCATATCGTCTTCAAATCTACGGCAATAACTGAAATATATACATTTCTTTTCCGAATGAGATAATTAACTTCATCGGGATTTATACAATTTATTGCTGTTATACTTCGATAGAGGCAAAAAAAACATGTAAAACAATCCTTAAATATAAACTATCTTCATTTTGAGGTCATAATTTGGCAGTTATCACGAAATTCTTGAAAATCGGAAGTGTAATTCTTTACCTCCTATGAACCTTCTACTTCATAAGGACGAGGTAATACTTTGGCAATGGTCCAAGCGCCATCTTTCCAATACATGTTGGAGTCTTTTCTGTGCCTACTTTGCTCTTACCACTACTTTGAAGTTCAGTCTAGACATCCATTAAACGTAAATATATTAATTGAATAATAGCCATGTTCTAAAGCCACATCTATACATGAAATGTCCATCTCTGTGCTTCAGTGCAGCGTTCAAAGGTACCTTGATGTGGTCCGCGATGTGATCAGCCATTAGATCGTGATGACACCACTGCAAATTATTATTTCTCAAAAAGGTTTTTAACATTCGGTTATTTTGACCAAGGGTCAATGATGCCATATAAAACATCTATGTCTACTAGATAGTGTAACGGTTGACAAGCTAGGTTACCACACGTTGCTATCTCTTATGTTGCTGTCTAAAGTTAATATTATACAGGTTTCATACACGATCAAATTCTGTGGAAGTCGATTATTTTTAACCAATCCATTTCTTGATTACTGAATTTCATTTCCGGCGGTATGTACACTTAAACAAATCATGGACTCAATACGAGTTTTCTTCTAAATTACTGAATTACATTTCAGGCGGTATGTACTCTTAAACAAATCATGAACTCAATGCTAGTGTTAAATACAAAATCAAATATTTCTTACATAAGCATACAGGTGGGTCCTTCTATCGATCTCGGAGACGCAGTCGATGACGAAGGTCTGCATATATTATCCCCTCTATCCTTTTTTCAATCAAGGAAGTGCTTCTAGTGAAATTAATCTGGATCGTCACTTCTATATCTGACCAAAACACCTCAAAAGGAGATAAACAGTTGAGACGTTGGCGTTTAATTTGTCAACAGAGGAAATGTAGTATCCTTCATGTGTCACGAATACCGTCCTCTGAAGGGTTACAAACATATTGTGATGTATACCGTCTAGACAATTCCACTTTCAATTTACGTTGAGGAAGTGTACTGTATTAACTGTGATAAGAGGTTCGCAAGAAAAAGGTCGACAGTTAAACTATATCAATATGTAAATGACCATGCTTTAAATAATGCACTAAAATAGAGACCGTTGTATTTCACATGTGTGTAATGCAAATCATATATTCTTAGTTTTTAACTTGTGATAACAAGAGGATATTATATGAGTGTCTGTGTAATATAATACTTCACGACACAAGTGTGGATATTAGTATTTCTCGAGCGAGAGCGAGGATTTTGTCGATATTCAAGTACAAGTGTCGTAAACATGGTATGATATCGACACAAACATACGCTAAAATCTTTCAAGCAGATGTTTGCTACCCGCCGTCGTCGCATTTAGAACGCCACGTCATCGACAGCCATAGGTAATAGAGAATGTCACCAGTGAAATATGATGCAGAATGATCTGATATCAAACATCAACCGAATATATTTTACAACTATCAATAGTCAATCAGACAACAGGAGGTGACAGGTCGACCAGTAGTTGAAAAAGTAATCTATTTGCAAAGTTATCGTTGCAGATTATTGGGTTAATTCATAATACTGTTTAAAGTTCCTCTTGCAAAAACTGAAAGGTTGGCACTTTCTTTGTTGTTTTACGGTTAAATATGGTATTTTTGAAAATGATAACAATCAAATTGATTTGATCATTATTTTTACGGCCGAATCCGATTCAGTAAAGTTCAAATTTGAATCAAGTTTACTGTTAAGCCACTGTTCAAGATTTTGCCAGATAGGAGTTACCTTGCTACAGTCATAAAATAGATGGGCAATAGTCTCTAAAGAGCCAGAACAATACCTGCATAAATTATGGTCAATGTATTGCATCTTAACACGTCTAGTTGTTGGTAGAAAATGATTTAAGAGTTTGTATTGAAACCACTGAAGTGTTGTGTCTCTTGAGCAGCGAAATGGGATCTTATTGTATTGTTTCCATAATTCTGTATCAATTTCATCTCCAAGTAAAACTTTCCATTTAGCACAATGCTGATTTTTGATTGATTTTGTTTTAAAGGATAAATACAGCGACATATGGTCAAAATCGGATTCATTAAAATGGGATGTCAATTTGACAATTGCTCGATTTTAAATTTCTGAAATCGATCCATAAAATACTTATATACCGACGGAGCGGGTCGGTCCGATGGTCATTATTCTTCTCAAAACGTTTCGCGGCGGTAATCGCGGTATTGTTAAAATGGGTAAATTAAAATCGTCTTAAAAATCAATTGCAAGTGTATATTGTCTCGATTTATGCTCAATTGAGTCCGATATACAATATACGTAGAGGTAATCATCTGTCATTCTTGAGAAAAAAGCGTTTCACCAGATCTTTAAGTATATAGAATATTGCTTGTCAAAAAGTATAACCTGTGTGGTTTTATAGGATCTTGCTTTTTTCTGATAATTTCTAATTTTGTGTCATTTTTTGTAAAGAATGTCTTACTTAAGTTAATGACCCCAGAGTATTCTAGATGATTTGCTTTTCATCTCCAAGTAAAACTTTCCATTTAGCACAATGCTGATTTTTGATTGATTTTGTTTTAAAGGATAAATGCAGCGACATATGGTCAAAATCGGATTCATTAAAATGGGATGTCAATTTGACAATTGCTCGATTTTAAATTTCTGAAATCGATCCATAAAATACTTATATACCGACGGAGCGGGTCGGTCCGATGGTCATTATTCTTCTCAAAACGTTTCGCGGCGGTAATCGCGGTATTGTTAAAATGGGTAAATTAAAATCGTCTTAAAAATCAATTGCAAGTGTATATTGTCTCGATTTATGCTCAATTGAGTCCGATATACAATATACGTAGAGGTAATCATCTGTCATTCTTGAGAAAAAAGCGTTTCACCAGATCTTTAAGTATATAGAATATTGCTTGTCAAAAAGTATAACCTGTGTGGTTTTATAGGATCTTGCTTTTTTCTGATAATTTCTAATTTTTTTTGTAAAGAATGTCTTACTTTCTAAAAAGTATAACCTGTGTGGTTTTATAGGATCTTGCTTTTTTCTGATAATTTCTAATTTTTTTGTAAAGAATGTCTTACTTAAGTTAATGACCCCAGAGTATTCTAGATGATTTGCTTTTATAAAATGATGTTTATCAATATAAAATCCTGAGTCATGTTTTTTCAATTGGGTTAGTTTTTCGATCATGCAATAACACCATTAATTCACTGAAGAAGACAAGGGATTTATGGATGATCAACTTCTTGCAGATTGTCACAACGACTTCGTGAATGCCTCTCAATCAGTTCATAAATTCACTAACAAGAGTATTATTTTGAAGTTCACGTACTTGTCACAACTAAATAAGACTAATGTTAACAAGGAAAACGTAACACGTTCAAACAATTGACGAAATAACGTGTTACCTTGAGAGGGAAATGTTTGTATTGCATCCTTGTTATCACATTCGGGTATTTCAGGTAGATTCGTGATTTAAACAAGTTTAGCGTTACAGTCGCACTAAGCAGCGGTTCTCGGTTCATGGATGCACAGCTATCTCTTCCTGATACGCTCGTAGAGCACATGTTTTAAAGCCAAATAATAACTCGTTTAGCATGAATATGTCCCTTTGTCTTCTGTGTCGTATTTCTGTACTCGGTGAAAACATACGTTTTTAAACATTATAAATATAATAGAAATATAAATAATACATTGTTTTATTTTACCTAACAATTGTCCTGTAAATACATTTTTGAAACAAACTGAGAAACACTGCTTAATTGCCACAGCCCAACTAGGCTGTTTTCTGTGCATGAACTGTGCAGTTCAAATACTGATACTGATACATTTATAAAGCATCCTTGTCTTTGTGGTTTTCTGAGCAACCTATACCAAAATGGCTGGTTATATACATGTTGTGAAGGCTCGGTTGGCTTTATTGATGTCATGGTGGTACTTGGCATCAAGTGAAGGCAAGTATTTTTGTAATCATGATTTCTTAAATCATTCATAGTCATACTGGTGTTGCAGGATTTTTCCCTACAATTATACTTACAGTTTTGATATAAACCCAAAATTACTTTACTTCACCTGGATTTGAGAATAATAACGCTCAGCAGGGTTAAGCGTTAGATATGCAAGGGAGATTTATTACTGTGCTATCTCCCATTAAACGTGGCAGGACAACTGTACGTGATATGATGATAACAGCGAATGTTGATAGCTTGTGTGTGCGCCATACTTTTGAAAACAAATATTCAACAAACTTTGATTCATAATTCATAATTTGCTTCACCAATTGCAGATCTCCATTTATCAACCATTCCCAAAAGGCCATCGCCCGGACAGAAGTTTACGCTTATTTGTGAGGCAAATTTTGACATCAGCTCTGATCCAATTGTTTGGATTAACGATGGAGCTCCTATTCTCTATACGCAGAGTTTTGGGGCACAATTGCTTACTCCTATACGCACAAGCATCTGGTATGTATCTACAAGCGTCAACCAACATAACATCACCATCACTTTCAACACACACAGTACATCGGGATCCTGGATGTGTAGAAGTAAAGTTAAAAATGTTTCAAGCAATCTACTCTGTCTTGGTAAGCATACTTTGTTTCATCTTCATATATATAGTTACTTATTTATATTGATTGGTCAATAGTGAACTTATCTCATCATAAAAAGACTCTCTCAATTATAAAGTTACTGTAAGTGGGTATACTTCATTTCCCTTTTGTCATTGACAATAACTACTTTCATGAATAACAAAAGAAGTGCGTCGATCATTTGCTAAGAGTACAAACATGAGGATAGTTATTAGCACACCAATCTAAATACGAAGTTGACAGGTTACCATACTATTTATGTTGAGAGACATCGTAACAATTTTAACTGTTACTCAATATGCTTCTTAACATCATTTTTATAACATGTGACATCATTTCAGCGTCGGGTTCGATGTCTTCGCCTGAACCTAAACAACAAGCTACGAAACGTACGACAGAGGACACAGGTAAGATTCAAATATTAACGTTTAGAATATGAATTTTAGGAACTTAGGAAGAAACGCTGTAAAATCTAAATATCTTTGAGAGAGAGTGGTCCTTCTCTGCAAGCAGAACTATGACTTCATGCTGTGAGTTGTCGCTCAATTATTAGCAGCCCGCTGCTATCAGTTTTTGCGCAGTTTCCATCGCCGCCGCCGCCCGCGCGTTTTGTATTGGCTATAACTTTGTTCGTAGAAGGTTTTTAGAACTCATATACATAACTTCTTAGTTATGCCCCTGTGGAATTTTTAGCAGCTCCGACTTAGTCGGAACTGCTATCAGTTTTTGCGCAGTTTCCGTCGTCGTCGCCGCCGTGTTTTGTATTCGCTATAACTTTTATCCTATAAGGTTTTGAGAAATCATATACATAATTTCTCACTTATGCCCCTAGGGAATGTTTTTGACATGTTCACATTCAAGGTCAAAGGTCAAGGTCACGAGTTCTGAAATTGCTAAAAAAATCCTTGTAAACACGATAACTTGAAAAATATTTGTACTTTCAGGCTCTTATTTGTTGTACATCAACTATGGAGGCCAAGATTTGATAAGGTTTTCGCTAACATCCGTCAAAGGTCAAGGTCACAGCGAGGGCACGACTTAAGCATGCTTTTGTAAAAATGTCTTATTTCAACTATTAACACTTTGAATCATTACATGATTGTTATACACAATGAAAAGTGATCACGGACTGTGTGACCTTGAATTTAAAAGGTCAAGGTCACGAAATATGGTCATGGTCACCAGTTCTAAAATCACTAAATAACCTTTTCCCAAGAAGGTATTAACACCTCATATACATAGCTTCTTTTTCATAAACCTGGTTGATGATTTTGACGTGTTCACATTTAAGGTCAAAGGTCAAGGTCACGAGTTCTGAAATCGCTAAAAAAATCCTTGTAAACACAATAACTTGAAAAATATTTATACTATCAGGCTCTTATTTAGTGAATATCAACTATGGAGAGAGGCCAAAATTTGGAAAGGTTTTCGCCAACATCCGTCAAAGGTCAAGGTCATAGCGAGGTCACAACTTAAGCATGCTTTTGCGAAAATGTCTTATTTCAACTATTAAAACTTTGAATCATTACATGATTGTGATACACAATGAAAATTGATCACTGATTCTGTGACCTTGAATTTTAAAGGTCAAGGTCACGAGATAGGGTCATGGTCACCAGTTCTGAAATCACTAAATAACTTCTTTCCAAGGAGGTATCAACACCTCATATACATAACTTCTTACTTATGCCCCTGGGGAATTATTTTGACATGTTCATATTCAAGGTCAAAGGTCAAGGTCACAAGTTCTGAAATTGCTAAAAAAAAAACTTGTGAACACGATAACTTCAAACTGTTTTTGTGCTATTAGGCTCTTATTTGGTATATTTGAACTATGGAGAAAGACCAAGATTTGACAACGTTTTCGCTAAAATCCGTCAAAGGTCATTGTCACAGTGAGGTCAAAACTTAAGCATGCTTTTGTGAATATGCTGTATTTTAACTATGAACACTATGAGTCATTGCATGTTGTTATACGCTATGAAAAGTGTTCATTGATGGTGTGATCTTGAAGGTCAAAGGTCAAGGTCATGAGATATTGGTTAAGGCCATGTTAATCCTTTGATCAAATTTTGAAAGAAGAAATAGGTTTTAAGAACAAACTTGGAAAAGTGACCCCACTCGAACTAGAATAATGAAAAAAAAATTGTTAAAACAAATTCCCATTTTATTGATGCTGACGAGAAGACGGAACAGGGAAAGGCGAGACCCTAAGTTTCGGAGCTTCTCTTCTTTTGCTGTGTCCCGCAAAAGCTAATCTAGTTTATTTCAGTAATTGCGTGTTGCACACGATCGTCGATCATTTGCTAAGAGTACAAACATGAGGATAGTTATTAGCACACCAATCTAAATACGAAGTTGACAGGTTACCATACTATTTATGTTGAGATACATCGTAACAATTTTAAGTGTTATTCAATATGCTCCTTAACATCCATTTTATAACATGTGACATCATTTCAGCGTCGGGTTGGATGTCTTCGCCTCCACCTAAACAACAAGCTACGAAACGTACGATAGAGGACACAGGTAAGATTCAAATATTAACATTTAGAACATGAATTTTAGGAACTTAGGAAGAAACGCTGTAAAATCTAAATATCAGAGAGAGAGAGAGATTAATTACTTAGGAATAGTTTGAGTGTAATTCGTTACTCAGACATAACTACGTGCAGATATATATGTCTCATTGTTTAGTAAATTAGCATACAGTTCAATAGAGCAAAATACATTTGTTTTGAAATATATGAATAATGTACATTGAAATTTATTAACATGTCACTTCAGGTTACGCTGCAAACGAAAGCAATAAAACAGTCTATATCGCTGTGGGGTCGTCAGTGGGAGTGGTGGTTCTTTTAACAGGCATCGCTATCACTGTTTGCTGTATTATCAAGAGGAAACATCGGGGCGAGGACAATGACAAAGGTAACTCCTTTCTTGTATGGAATTTAGATCTTGTAGATGCAGAATCTTTGCCTAGGTACACAAAAGTCCAACATATTCAAAACATAATATTCTAAGCACTTTAAAATTGAAATCGATTGCTGTTTTATATTCCAAGTCTCCTTAACGGAAAATTTACTTTATAAGCTTTAAACTAATCACTAATTTAAAAAAATTCTTGAAAACATATCTACTTTCTTCAAACATTGACTTAGCATGAAAACAACACCATACAATTTCTATCCGATTGAGCAACATTATTTTCACATATTGTATGTTGTTTAAGCAACATTGAAGATGCTATCCTAATTGGCTGGTAAAAGGTGTATCAGAAACATGTGTGCTAATTACAAGTAAACATTCTGTCAGTTAAACCATTTAACATGTTATCCCTTTTGAAAGGTTTAATCATCATTTAGAATGTTATCCCTATTGAAATGTTTAATCCTCATTTAACATGTTATCCCTATTGAAATGTTTACTCATCATTTTACATGTTATCCCTATTGAAAGGTTTAATCATCATTTTACATGTTATCCCTATTGAAATGTTAAATCATCATATAACATGTTAGCTCTATTAAAAGGTTTACTCAAAATTTAACAAGTTCATAATTTAATGTATTACTTTGTGTTAACGAACCATGCACCTTAACTCACCACATCTAGATGTTAAAGAGGCGGAGGATGAAAATAGTTTATGTTACATTGATGATTAACCTACAGTTATTGTAATTACAGAGGAACCGTATTACCTATCAGTCTACTAAACGGAGCACCTTCAGATTGAGGACAATGAGGAAGCACACGATGCGAAAAAAGAACATTAAGACTTGAAATTCTTTTACTTCAAGCTAACAATACAGGTTCAAATGAGAGAATTAGAAGTATTCGAAATATTAACACGACAAAATGAAATTTTTGACAAAGTGTCTTCTTATATCATGACGTCGCAATACATTGTACATGCTACAAATAGAGAGTATTCAAGACATACTAATACAGGGTATTGATATTGCGCACATGTCCATCTATTATTCCATTCTCAAGGCGCTACCAGCATTATTACCCCAGTCTAATCTTAGCTGATATACATGTCGCTGGAAGGTACCAGATTCATATTCGTACTGCTGGGTTAACAGAGGCACATTACCCAGAGTGCCACCATAAGTCTCTCAACTCATGTCTCAGTGTGGGGAAGCGAATCAGCCTTCATATCTTCTATTTATCCAACAATGAGGCGGGTTAACCACCCATGTAGCTTACCGCGCCAATAGTTTATGAACCTCACTGAAAGCAGTCAACTGAGCTTCATTGTATTAACAAGACAACATGCCACCACCACATCATGACTAATTTAGAGGTTCTCAGAAAGTGGAACATACGTAAATGGAATAATACATTTATTTGCAAACGGTGTGTAAAAATATTACTTTAAGGATTTAAACCAAAATGGGATTTGTCAAATTATCAACTCGCATTATCAAGCATCTCATTGTTGATGTATTTCAGTATCTTCGGTCAAGTCAATGACGTGCACGACAGAGGTTGTATTTCTCTGCAATTTCGAATTCTTTCTTTGTTTAAAAACAGAAATCACCAGAGACATATACGTTGTAACGGAAGCATAATAAACTAGATTGAATATGTTACTCCTAAAACCGTCTGCATTCAATGTGTCAAAAGCCATTCTGTCTAAAACAGAAAGCTGACGACGTTAAGACCTTCACACCCAAAACAATGCGTCTGTTTGACTCTTTCGATATTTTATGAATGTTTTAAAGACAGCCACTCCTGTCAAAACTTTCTGTTTGCTGAATTTCTGCATAATTCGGGGTCGCTGAAATCCTTCTTTGAATTTCTGATGGAATTTAGAAGCAGCTCTTGGGACATAGGTGGATAACATAAACGTTCACGATCACTCAGCTATGTTTACAGCTTAGGAAGGTTGATTCGAATAAAAGATATGACGAAGTCTCCCCTTTTCTGGCTAGATCTATGTTGCTAAATATTTCACTTCCTGGTCAGGAATTCTGATCTTTAAACTTATTCCTGTTACTGTTTCTATAAAACACACAATGATGGGTTTTGCTTAAGCCTTGCGATTACATGAGGAAGGTGGGATTCCATGGTTTACATCAATGTTAGATGATGTAATGTTTAAAGGTACATCCATTGTGTTGTTGGGGGTCAAATATGTCAAACGTTATAAATGGTGTTACTTTAGCGAGAAGTACCAACTGTTACCGAAATCAACCATTTCGATGATACTCGGCTTAGTATATTGACGATATGAGAGTAAAAGTATCGATTTCTGATCGAAAACCGGACAATGAACCGCGTGTGGCGCGCGCCAGTGAGTCAAACGTAATTTTGGAATCTTATTCAAACCAGACAAATTTAGACAGACAATAACAAATTTGGGTTGAACATGTTTAATAGGTCATATAACTACTGTGCATGTAAATAGGACGTGCACTTTCGATTTCTGCACATGCATAATGATGTTACTCGATTTTAATTGGAAACTAGTAATTATGATATATTTGGCGATTGGGGATGAATATGCAAGCTGAATGGCATTGTTTGTATTGTAAACAACACATATGGTGTGGTGGAACGTATTAAAGCCAAATAAAATTTTATGAAACACAATGGATGCACCTTTAATGGATGTAAACGCTTTTGAGATCATCGACAATTTAGTATTTTCTCATCAACTCCCATTAGTCACAACCTAAAGCTTAAAACAATGGAGTATGATTTAGTTGGGGACGTTTATTGTATTGACTGTGTAGGATCTCCCAAGAAACATTTTGTTAATTACTCATTTATATGTATTTTCATGAACATTCATTAAATGTGCATTCATTTAGAAGCCAGTGTTGTTGACATATGGTATTTATAAGATAAATAGTTGCTTTTGTAAAATTTCCGGGATTTAGTGCTATTCAACACCCGCAAATTTAGTTTAAAACAGACGGCCGGAGGTTTTAAACGCTGAAATTTGCGGGTGTTGAACAAAAATCTTAAACTTGCCCTAAACCATCGTGAAAATGACGCCTGCATTGTGACGTCGAAACGGTTGATCACTATGACGTTATGCCATGCAACGGCATTCGGTAAACACAACCGTATGAAAGAAGGCGTCAAACTTGGACAAATATTACTAGTTGAAAACATTTTAGTTACTTGAAACTAATTAATTTGGAGAGTTATTTGTTATCTATACTGCTATACACAAGTTAGAGAATGACAATGCCACCTGTCAAGTTTGAGTAAGGGGCACATATTAAGAGAAATAGAAAAATAAGACGGGCCGGATCTTGTGAACATGATGTATATGTTCGCGGTGATTCTCCCCATGTAATTGGCAAATCAACCAATCAGAATCAAGGATACACCGAAATCATGTTACAATAAATTATTCTGGCAATCCGTTGACCAAGAACATGCTCATTCACATCATGATGTAATTTCGAAATTCGTGTTGTCATACGAGACCAATATTTTAATTATTCCTCCGACCAACGGTTGGGGTATATAGTAATACTAATGATTCCGTACGTCCGTCCGTCCCACCGTCCGTCCGAAGACATTTTTTGTCCGATCGATTACAGAAAATCTTAATCCTTTTCAAATTTGGCACATGTCTTCTTCACCACTAAGATATAGGTGTAGTGCGAAATGTACCATGAGTTGGTGAATTTTAAATTTTTTTTACTGAGTCATATTCGGAGCTAGAATTCTGCTTCTGTGTTGTCATTCGTTGTTTTTATCATGAAACTTTCATAGAAAGCTAGTTCTGTGTTTTTGTTGATTTTACTATTTTATATTTCCACTGGTTATATTTTGGAAAATGTTAACTTTTTGTCTCCTTTCAGCCATACACTGCGCTGTATATCCCACACTGTGCTTAAAGGGGTGTGCTTCCATTAAGCTGTTATGTTGTTTGAAGTCACTAGAATGAATCATTATGATGAATTAATTTAATATAATAAAGGTTGACATCGGTGGTTATGGCAGTAGTGTATTATGTTATTCCTACCATTTCAAGTTATTCTTACTCCCTTACTTTCCCAAAATCAACTATGTTACAGAAGAGACTTGTCCTACCCTTTTCACAAGCACTTTAATCTTAGGCCGGTTTTTTTTATTAATTTGTTTACGGATTTTTTTACCCAAAACCTAGGGTCGGTGGTCGAAATTAAAATAAAATTAAAATCTGACATTTTAGAGTTAAAATATTTATTTCTGAACATTCCAGTCGGTAGGGTAAAAAAAATAAATTATATAGCCCTCCAACAGAACTATAAAGCCTGAAAGTTTGGGCACTGTTAGTGGAAATTTCAGACTTTATTTGAACCATGGAGCTGAAACCCCTTTTAAAAAGGCACATGGGTAACATTCGTACCACATTTTAAGTTTACCAAGTCATATTTATTTCCATGTAATGCTCAGGAAATAAATTATATTCTGAAAATAGGTCTTCCGATGGATAGACACATTTCTTTATTACATACCAAAACTAAGTCAAAGCAGGGGTGATTCAGGAAATGGAAAGAGTCACATAAAAAGCACTAAAATGTCCATAATTTCAAATATTTTAATTTAATTTCCAACCAGTTGTTTAAATGTAAAGGAATGTACAATACATTGAATAAATATGTTAAATATAATAATAAATAAATGATAACGAACATCAATACTATGACCTATGGACTGACGTCACATGCTGTCAGACCACCATATATCTCTATCTGTTAAACTTACAGAGTTCAGAAGGTTCTCATAAACAGATATAATTCCTGTCTTGCTCGATGTCCCACAAGCATCAGTTTCAAGACCTTTGTAATTTTTTTATATTTATTAATGACCATGTTGATAACATTGATTATAACATACGTTTTTTCTATGATGCCACTTCATCGTACTATGTAATAATTGAAGATCCGGTTTTTTCAGTAAACAGTCTGAATGAAGATTTACTCAAAATTCGTCGTCAGCAAATATATGGCAGTCGCCAGTCCCAAACCTCAGTTGTATATGCAAGGGACTCCTATAACTGAAGTTGAAGAACATAAACATTTAGTTGTTATATTTCAAAAGGATAATAACTCGGCTGCTCACAGTGTTGTAGATTGAGTTTCTCCCATGATAAATTGCTTAAGAAGTTTGAAATGTCAATTATTACGCAGATTATTATGCAAATCGCTTCACATTATGGATCAGTCTTTCGTGTTAATACCGTTGTTTGTAGTAATGTTTGGAATAATCATATATTCAGGCTCAAAATGCAAATCTTGAACAATTTCAGTTAGATGCACAAGTTATAATAAACTATACACTGAAACAAATTTCATACAAAGACATTTTCAAGAAGACGTTTACACAAATGAACTCTTCTTCAGAAAACGATAAACGGCAAAGAACCGAAATACTTAATATGTAACCTCGTCCCTGACTGCGTTTCGGCCAACAATTCGTACAAATTGAGAAACTCATCAAATTCAGAAAACATTCATGTTAAAACCACAGGCTGGGGAGGAAATATAGATATAGGCAATATACTATATACACTGCTAATAATCAAAATTTGTAGACTAAAATTCATGAGTCATATTATCATTAAATGGTGTTGAAATTCATTATGTTAATACTTTACAAAAAGAACAGTTTAAAACAATATAATACACATTTCATAACCAATTTAACAAGTATCAGAAGAGTACCAAAACAACTGTGAAAAATTTATTAACTTGCTATTTAAATACTCTGGTTGCCAAACCCCACAAGTCCATACAAAGTTTTTAGGCATTTCTAGACATGACAAGGCACTGTAAAAATGCAACAGGAACTCATAATTTCACTGGCTTATTTCCTCTTTTGGCCAACTTTGAGCGCGTTTCTCACAGCCGGCTGTTTTCCTGAATATAGACAGGCCTGGCAGATAGGGCGCACAATGGAATAGTGCTTCCTCAACTTGGTAACCTCATCTCCGGTTGACAGATCATCGTCGTTACCACAGTAGAAACACACAGGAATGAACCTGTGTGTGACATTTGAAAATAGAACATGTTTTTTTATATATACCAATATAAATGAATGAATATCATTCGGTCCTCATATATTCTTTGACTTGCGCAATAACAAAATTTGGACATGTTATGCAAAATGATGAAAAAGACTGTTTTGAAGTATTCAAGGAAATCTCCATATTAAATATCTAACCTGCGTAGTAGGTGACCTCAATGGGACTGCTGCAGGAGAGACCCTCTCTCACTCGCATGACATCATTGAAGGAATGACCCCTGGGGAATAGTGGACTACCACACGAGTAAGACAGCTCTTCCTGCAGGCGGTCAAGTGCTGTTTGCTGGATGGATGACAGACGTTGTTTGGAGTAAATCACTCTCCGTTTTCCACACTCACCACAAATGATGATGTCTCTTACCTTGGCTGTTAAACAAAAAGTGTCGAATAAGTCTTTATTAACAGTGAAACGTAATTAACTATCATATTAAAATGAACTGTTATTTAAAACAATTGCCAACAAGAACGACCTATGGCCCTGCCTAGTGGGAAAACATTTCACAATGGTTTCAAAGATTTCATCCTTAAATAATCAATCATTGACACTTTATAGTGTGATGAAAATTGTAACGATTTATTCAAAACATTGATAAGAAATTCGAACCAGCACAAGATAATTGGTCAAAATTCTAGTGAAGTTTCATTGATCACAGGCCTTACATTTTACATTTTAAATATAATTTTGATTTCTAAAAAACGTGTTTATAATTTGCATCTATAATTATGATTGTTAATACATATATACAAATAACTTTGATAAACAAATTTAAAGGAACATTTTTAAAGTTTCCAGAATAACGTCTAACCAACACAAAGGGGAGGAAAGGGTATATGAATCAAATGAAAATACCTGCTACAAGGAGACCTTTGAAATCTTTGTCATTTTCTGCACCTGCTGCTGATTTCTCCTTCAAGGATGGGCGGTCAGAATCCGTGGTTGCCTTGCCATATAGATTAGCAAAGTCTACCCATTGATCTGTGAGAAAGAACATTTTACAATTAAATATCTAAATACAACTTCCAAACGCAAGGCATAACTCTTGCCAGTCTGGATTACTGGCTGATTTAACCCTTGCAGTATTTCCCTCGCTTTGTTGTGCCTCGATAATGAATCGCTGCACAAGAAATTTGTTACATTTCACAGCTTATGCCGATACCTCTCTCTGTAAGTAAAATAAAAACGTCAAACAGTCGGGGGTATTAGTGAGCTTAGCTCACCATTTTGCTTGTTATGTAATGTTTCAGTTTCTCAGAATAGAAGGTATGATGTTGTGTTGTATTAGAAGGAGGTTATTTATATAACGATAAAGTTTTTTGTTTGTCTCTGAAATTCCATTCTATTGTCAAGGAAGCTGTGAAAGATACATTGACATAACCTTTTTCTGATTATATCCCAGTCGTAAAGAAGTTACAGTTCGAAAGCAAAAGGAATATATCCGGAGTGTAAGAAACCATTTAGAGATTAAAAAGCATATTATAATGGTGTTGCAGGAAAATGTTTCTTTACAAAGATCCGAATATTATATTTGTCACAGCTTCATGAACAATGCTAAACTCACGTGCAAAAGAAATTTTAATCCACGGATGATATGAACAACTGAAACAAGGCCACATCATATTTCTCCAGAAGTCAAATACATTATATTAACATTTTTGAAACACTATCTGTACATGTTTTTGTAAAACACGCCTTCCAAATAATTTTGTTACCTCCTTAACCAGGCGATTTCAGAGAGTTTTTGCTTGTTTTTCACATTCTACAGAACCTTCTTTACAAAACATATGCTTATGAAAGGCGTTCAAAATTACAAATTTAGTACTTAGGTATCTAATATTTAGTACTTAGTATTTAGGTTTTTACTCTTAAATCGGGTAGCGGTTTTTTTTTTGCCACTAAGTTTGTGTTGCATAATATATCAGATGAGTCGTCCCTTATAAACTGATTTCGGCTTTACTGTACACTGTACATAATTGCAGAACGTGACCCTCCTTCAGTAAATATATCTTATCTTATTATGTAATCATATTTTTCCAGCGATCTGATTGGTCGAGAGGCTATTACGTGACCGTGGACAGATATAAGATATAAGCATATTGACCACCCCGAGTCCGACCAAAAGCCATATTGACGTAAAACGATTGTTGCATGACGTAAAACGATTGTTTCATGACGTAAAACGATTGTTTCATGACGTCAAACGATTGTTGCATGACGTCATGTTACTGTTATCATGGCGTCATTTGACCGTAGTCCAAGCTGTTGAAATCAAGTTGTATTTTGATTGTATTTTATTGTTTTTCTATCGTTTCTGTATCAGATACATAATAAAACAATTATAGATTGGTGAATTTGGTCAATAACTTTTGTTTATGGACCCGAGGAAACAAAATTTACCTCGAACTTCGTCCTTGGTCAATATTTTTTTTTCGGATCCATAAAAACAGGTATTGACCTCATCACCAGTCTATAATTGTATAATATAGCCAATCCGAGGACGTTATAGACATTTAACAACTTTGATAATAGATCGTAATGGACCTGTACAATACAACAAATATAGATTGTCACAAGACATCTGTTTCTCTTTCTGCGTCGTTGTTGGTTTCCAATATTAACTCATCTAACGCATCGCTACTTTGCTGTCCAAACACATCCCTTGGAGGTCATAATAAAGGAATAAATCACCTATGTGAAGACAACCTGACCTAATTGCAGTTCCCTAATATCAATACGACCAATGGGTCACGAATTGGGTCTTCGATATTGTCTCAGCGGACCTGATATTTGGAAGAGTTGACATACTCAAATCAAAACCACAACGACTAATGTAGAAGAACCTTATAACGGTCAACGTAGCTTTAAGGCAACCTGATGTCCTCCCACGCCCCTTGATGATCATAAAGCGACTATAAATGTTCCTTGGAGGGGACATGGCCTAATTGTAGTTCCCTACTTCTCATGGCCTTGGTTTCCGTTATTCCGTTGTGATCCTGTCACATATATCTGAAGCTTACATTGAATGACTGAATCAATTTGCCTTCATCCTTTTGTCATACAATACATAGAGACTATTTCATTCTTTTTGCCGAATATCATATCTATCTCATCGAGTGGAGTGAGAAAGTGATATTTTCACGAGTGGCGCAGCCACGGGTGCAAATGTCACTTTCTGACTCCACGAGATGAGATAGAAATGATATTCGGAAAAACAATGAACTAGTCTATTAATTTTATAACTTTAATTGATTTAATTTAATTTGATTTGATTGTCATAATCTTAACAACTCGATCCCCGCTACAGTTTATGGTAAATGCAGTTAGAAAATAATTCGACTGAAATAAGAAGTCGATATAAAACTGGACAATGTTTTGTAAAATTAATTATGTTGTGAATGTTTATTTACGGTACCATCTCGTCAAGTGAAATCGAAGATGCCTAAGACATTGAAAATCGCACGTTTTGTTGTTTGAAGTGATACAGCGAGTGACGTTCGTGTCTGTCTGTGTCTGTCACATACCTCTCACCTCACCAAGTTTTTCACGAGTAAAAGAACTACTATGCAACATACCAACAATAAATGAAGTTCAGAATGTTAAGGAATATTGAATATGATATTAACACCATAAATACAAACAGTCATTGGCTGAATAATCACAACATTGTCGTTCACCGTAAGACGTGGAAAGCAAGGGAGGTAACCACTTTACAACGGGAGACAATCATGAAAAGTAATTCCGGCCACACATAAGTCACTGCAGTGAAAATATGAGTAAAATTTTCACTGCAGTGAAAATATGAATGTTTCCTGGTTATGTGCAAATATAATAATAATTATATAATCACATATTTCATTACTAGTTATGCAATAAAGCGTATTATTCAGTCAACATACTCCTTATAAACGTAATGATAAATAGCAAAAAACGTAAGAAAACCCGATAAACTGAACGTTTGAATAGTTCTGCAGACTAACTATGACAGAATCTCGGGAAGTGTACATTTGGAATGATCCATAATTTGTCAAGGAAGATAACAATGGATAAATAAGTATCCTATACTGATGGATAAATATGATTCAAAATGATGTGAATGGAATGAGAAGTTATAAGACCAGCTCTATTCAGTAGTGCTCAAAGTTGCTATGACATCCAGTGCTTACAGACAAAGGCATGCATGTATACCCAGGATAAACACATGAAGATTGATTTTGTGCGTGATTGATGTAATTAAATCAGTAAGGGAGAACCGAGATTGATGGATTGGACGTGGTTAGCCTTGGTGTAACTGAAGATTTGCAACCGTTTCAACTACAATAAGCTATGTCCAAATATCGATCTATGGGATACATGTATTACGCCAATTAAGATTAATTACCATAAAATTTAATTACGATGTCATCGTAGCATCAAGAGCCTTTACAAGCAAACATTGATGCTAAACGTTAGCTTCTACATCTCTTCTACTTCTCTTAATCAAGTAAATGTTCGTATCATCATTATACATTCGGGCAAGGAAGTTAAAGAGCCATCAAGGATGTTGATGAACATATCGGAAAATTGCCTAAAATCTATCTCCGTGAAATATATACACCTAATTTTTCACAGATTTTTTCGACCCAGCCGAGAAATTGCTAGTAAAGGTGATTTCCAGTCTAACTATAGATGGAGTCTATTATTTTCAAGCGCAAAGCATTGTGGTCTAGCTCACACACCGTATACACACGAAAGAAAGAAACAAAATTATGAGCAATGAAAGCAATCGAAATATATAATTTTTGACGGTTATTATGTATTATTTCATTTAATTATGTATTTTCTACAGATATTGGAATAAATCTTTTACCCAACTAGGTATTTTGCCTGAGTCTTATTATCAATGAGAATATATTTGTCATAATGTGTTAACGTACATTTAACAGGCAATAATATGTATGTTCTCAGGACATTTAGAATCAGTGTTTATAAACCAATCGTCACATTCAGTAATGTGTGCCAAGGGTAGCCTAACTTCCAACAGAAGCACGTGCAAGACGTGTAGCACGTGGGTTGCTTTGGTGACTTGCGCTGGAGACGAGCCTTCACGCTTCGTAAAGGCTAGTTGTTGTCTAGTACGTTTTATGCAATGAAGGGAAATCTGTCTATATGACGTCAGATACCCTTGGCGCGCGCTACTCGAAGGGGAACCTATCTTTGAAACCAAATTTCATTACATTGTCGTGATTCGAATATTATTTATCACACGTCATGTTGTAGATAAAAGATTTCTCTAGCGATTGACGTCATAAGTATATTTTCCACAAATAATTTTGTATTTGAAACACTTACATCCTTGATGGCTCTTTAAGATGTTATAATTGTAAATACCGCTATTTGGAAAGGTGATTAGTTTATACCATTAAGTGATGTTAAATACATGAAAAGCTGGCATAAGATATTCAGTGGTTACTTAGATATCGCTTCAAATGTTACTATGACATTATCCTCTACCATTGAGTTTAGAGTAATATTGAAGAGATCTAAATCCTCGTTCTTATCATGGACTGGTTCTGAAGACATTGGTCTGGGAGGACACTATTAAGACATTATAAACTTGATTAAATACAAATACTGTGCTGTTTCATTGTCAACAAGGTAATTTGCTTCTTTTCAACCGGTCACGTCTGCACGAGAATATGATAATGGTAACTTTATTAAGGAAAAGCTGTCAGTTACAGACTAATCAAGATAATGATCCATATACTTGAATAATAATAGTCGGGGTAGACAATGCCTTCTACGTTTTGTTTATCTAAATTCAAGAATAATATTTGAAGAAAAACCATAACGATATTGAAGCTTGTTATAGCAAAACACGTATTCCTTAACTGAATGCCACTGTAGAACTCTGTATAATCCTTGTAAACAGCTCTTGTAAGCATGAGTAGATCTATTATTTGTTATTTCTTCACTTTTACTTAAATACACTTAAAACAAATTTATGAGATTCTGATAAAGGAAATATTAAATGCTATTGATGTATTTTCGTTTATCAATATCAACTGTCTATATTACAGACACTTAAGAAGGTCTTCAGTAATAACAACCATAAACGTTAACCAAATAATTTCATTTCCAGACAATTCCTCTGTCACATACAATTGATGATAGTGGAATTATGTTAGATATTGAATTATATTCAGTAATGTATTTGACTTCTAGTTTCTATGTTCAATTATAAAACTATTGCCACAATATGGTTGCATGAGATTGTATCCATTGGTTACAGTCATATACCGTCAGTTGATCGATTCTTCTTGATCGATGACGCGTATGATTACATGCATTGTGTTAATACTGTCATTTCATGAGATTGCCTCCATTGGTCACAGATAGGATAACAACACTTTATTGTTACATGAGGCAAATAGTAACATTTTGTCATTATAAGGTTCATTTCACTGAGTAAAACAAGAGAATTAGTGAGCACAGCTCACTCATGATACCCCCGCTTTTAACATTGGTCAAAGAGAAATGTTTGAAAATAGCAAAAGGGCATCAATGTTTTAACTTTTGTATGAACAGACCATTACATATAAGTATTATTAAAGCAGAGTAGGTATTACACTTGTAAGCATGTTTTAGAAGTAAAAGTCGAAAAATATGAAAAATGGCATTAAATATGCAAATGAGGGTATGAAACATACAGATATGCAAATGAGGGTATGAAATATAAAAATGACAGATGTACACATCAGTGGTTTCTTAACATTTGAACAATTAGTGTCTGAGTTATGAGTGGAACAAAAAGTATGAATGGCGTAGATGAAAAACGGAGAAAATTATGCAAATGAGGGTATGAAACATACAAAAGGCAGATGTACACATCATGGTGATTGTACATATCAAGTTTCGTAACATTTGAACAACTGGTTTCAGAGTTATGAGTTGAACAAAACGTGTGAATGGTTAAGTCGAAAACGGAGAAAAGTTGCATAAATGATGCAAATGAGGGTATGAAACATACAAAAGGCAGATGTACACATCGTGATGATTATATGTATCAAGTTACAAGACATTTGAACAATTAGTATTTGAGTTATGAGTGGAACAAAACACTGTGAATGGCAAAGTCTAAAAACGGAGAAAATTTGCATAAATTATGCAAATGAGGGTATGAAACATACAAAAGGCAGATGTACACAGATTTTTTTTAACTGTTTGCATAATGACTATAAACATAAAAAAGAGATGGTATTTCTGAGAGATGGAATATATTTTTTTTCAAAACGGTACTGATCTTGATTGAATTATTTCAAATCTTCTGAATGATGGAACTCCAATCTAGATAGGACGTACCAATCTAAGATAAATTTAAATATTTGTTTCAGAATTACGATAGGTTGTCATACATGTGGAATATTAATGTCTGTTCCTTCCTGTTGAACTTCAAAAATTAAATATGATTAAGTAAAGATTGTTTGTCATTTTTATTGACTTCATGGTATTCTACAACATCTACATACCTTTAAAAAACAAATGAGATAAAGAAAATATGACTTTAGAACCTCTAAAAGTGCTTAAACAGCATAAATGGCCTAAATTTGACTTAAAAAAGGGGGTTTTTCAGGTACATTTTGTGTCAAAGCTTAAAAAAACCACACTACCATATATATTTGTTCATCGATTTCGGTAGGGGAACATGAACTTTGTAACATATCAAAAAAGGAAAAAAGGTTTAATACTAAAAATGTTGTATTTTCAAGTTTTTATCACTTTTTTCTCATTTTCCCTTAAACTCCCATGTTAAAGTTGTACTTCACCCCACTATCTTACAGGCGTCGTATCTCCAAAAAACACACACTACCCCCTATTTTTAATGCTGATTTTTCAATCATATACTTTGATCTTTTAAAAAATATCAGTTAGAAAAAAAGTTTAATACTATAAATTTCAGGAGCGAACATCCTTAAACTAACATTGATATGTATGATTAAGTATCTAAGAATTTATCATGCGCAACAATGCATATCTTATCAAGGTAATATGCATACAAGCTATATAGGAAAGACAAGAACAGAATCCTATTTCCACAAATTATTTTACTGAAGCCGTATTCAGCAGGAAGGTTTAACGGCTCGGTTTCACATTCAGGATTAGCGTCATCTTTGAGGAACAGCAAGATGTGAGTTCTCAATCAATCATCTTTATTTCAAGTATGTAGGCCCCTGGGCCCAAATACGGGGATACAACATTCATATATAATACAAAATGCAACAAGTTTACAAATGTACAAATGGTAGATAACATGAAACATGAGTTGTAATATGTCAAGTTATTCTTATTTTGATAAACTATGTACTGAATTTACATAAGCGGATTAGGAAGGGAAATCGGAAGCCAGCTAGACTGGAAACAAACACTTGAGTTGAGGTAAAGACACGCTAGTACACATGATTCACTTGATTCATTGGTCTTATACAATGTCAACGACTGTTCCTGGTATACTTTTTGGTTTATCAAATCTTGCTTGCTGCACCAAAGTAGCAGTAGCTATGCCATGGCATCAACCATGAGTGAAAATTTGGTGTCACAGGATAAATTCACTGCATTTATGACCTGTTTCTTTGAATTCGGCATCAATAATGAATCTATTTTCTTGTCACATATACAGCCTTATACATGTATACCTTATCATAAAATGTTTAGAATATTGACCAAGGAGCGTTAAACAACAACTCGCTTTCTCATTCCTTTTACATAAAAGGAAAGGAATTATGTCTACCAAACATGCTGTATGTCAACATGAGATACCACTTTTAGCAACTGTATAATAATGTGTTCCCCTGAACAAAATCATCAAATTACTTGCAGTTTGTGATAGAAACACGAGAAGTGAATACCATGCTATATCCACAGCAATTAGCTTTAACGACAATCACAGTTGGAAATGTTTGTCAACACATATATAAAGTGGCGAGACTATCAGGCTCGATGTATATGCATCACGTATTGCTAGACTGGTGATGAATTGAGATGAAAAGTAGGATTATCAGACATCTTATACACGCTATAGCGTATGATGATGAGTTGAGCAGGTGAAAAGTGAGACGACTTTCAGACAGCTTATACACGCAATATGTATTGGTAGACTGGTCATGAATTGAGAAGAAGAAAAGTAGGATTATCAGACTTCATATTCACGCTATATGGATTGAAACACTGATGATGAATTGAGAAGGTGAAAAGATTAGAAATCTAATTCCCTAAAGTTGATAATGTAACAGCTTTTCGAGAACATATACCAAGAGGTCAATGCAGCTATGTCAGTTGGATCTAATGCGTTAACCCATGTTCCCTATGGTCATATTCCAGCAGTAAATCACTGCCCTGAGAGGAGATTGATTTAATCTCTTTGCAACTCCCTATCTTTCACCACCACGAATCAGGTCATTGCCATCAATATGGTTCATACGTGCGTAACACTTTACTTTCTTTATGTATTTCTGTAACACTTTCATTGCAAAATATTGAAAATGCTCCAGAAATAACAGGAAATGATAAGGTAAACACCCGGCCAAAAGAAATGCCTACTTTATGCTCCTTAAAATGAATGATGCAATAATTTCTTTAATATGATTAATGGCGGTCTCCACGTTATGCTGAAGAAATAACTAATATGAAAGTCCATTGAAATCGTGGAAAACTGTGATTCGAGTCAATAACATTCATGGAAAACACGCCGAATGCTATTTTCGGTTGATTCACGTGCGCAACTTAACCACGTACATCGGTAGCATTATCACCACTTAAACGCGAATGCGTGCCTGTATTGTTGCCCGTGGTTGTATGAAAATCTTTTTAAAATGTTTTTTTCTGATCAAGCACTGATCGAAAACTGAACAATTATTGTTTTCTCAGTTTAACAATTGCCCTTTTTCGTGACATAAACTTCTGAAATTCAAATATATAATGCAGAAATACTGCAACTTCATTATGTTATAATATTGCTAAACTGTTCATAATAGTTTTTACAATATCTGATAAGATATCTAGTAGGCGTTTCTCTTTGCCGGGGGTGTAACTCTATTGAATGCACTCTTCGTACCTCCTATAAGATAAATGAATATGAATCTTTATTTTGCTATCAATTTTGAATCAAAGAAATCATGCCATTCAAATGCCATTCATGTATTCCTTAAGGAGAAATGTATTTCAAATTATACTAAAGGGATATTGGAAATTTGATTATCAATTTCAAATTTAAGAAACATAAAGTTTCGTTTTCCTTAAAGATTTTTACAAAAATATCCCCTTATTTATGTATAGGTCTGTGTTCTCATGTTCGTTTGCATTTCAAACTTTGCATACTCTCTAGAAAGCACAATTTCTGGAATGAACTTGGCAACTTAAACCCCAGCCCAATAACCGAACTGTCCTTGACAATCAGTGCTAATGATAGGTTAGATGCAATCAATATTAAACACAGGTATATTGCTACTTTGCGTGCTTGAAGGCATTTATCATTCAGTGGAAACTAAGGTTGGTGTATCAAACCGGGTGAACCTGCACGATGATGCAGTTCATTTCAAAACAACACCAGCAAGAATAACAATCATAACAGTCTTGCATTGATTTGTTTAAACAACATTACCATACAATACAATCATTTTTTTTGGTTCCTGCGTATTGAGGGAAAATATTTATAATAATAATAATAATAATAATAATATACATTTTAACGCCTAATATCCAGTGCAAGCACTGCTCAATGGCGGTACAATTATTACCCTGAAGGAACTGTACTTTCGGTGCAGCTACTAAGCGCTCCGCGCGACCATATAGGTCCGTACCTCCCGTGTTCAGGTACCCATTTAAACAGCTGGGTGGACTGAGTGCAATGTGGATGAAGTGTCTTGCCCAGGGGCACAACACAGTGTAAGACCAGGTCACAAATGTTTGGTGTCTCCACCGGGATTCTAACCCGGGCCGTTGGCGTGAGAGGCAAGCATGCTAACCACTACACCACTGTCACTGGAGAAACGTCCGTCCATTCCACAACTTTCCACACTTGGAAATAACGATCTTTCCAAAACCGAAAGGCGTCCTTTCCACACTGTGGAATGATCACATTTCCACAGCCCACCTTTCCAAACTGTGGATTTCCATTGAAGCGTGAATAAAATCACATTATCTGTTTTCATCTCCTTACTTCTAAAACTTAATTAATAATCACTCTTCAAAACTCCTTTTCAACCTATTTATCTTAATTTATTTTAATGCAATTACATTTAAGTGAGAAATTATATATTAATCATTTAATGTAGTATTTAATTTGTTCTTATCATTATGTGAAGCGTTCATAAAATCGTGGTTCAGTTTTCTGAAGCAACGGGAACATTTTGGAATAGTTTTATTACCAGTACAATAAATAATGATATTTTCCTATAATATCCTGAACATGTGATAGATGAGATCATTGTAATTTACATGACTAAATTATCAACATTCAGATAACCAGAAATAATAGTTGAAAAGGAAATTAAAAGGAAATGAGATTAAGACCATCCTTACATACAACCTATGGTGAATCTGTTTTCTCAACCAAACGAAGACATCCACAGATTTTGCAAACAAATATTAACAAAGCGCGAATGGCATTTCTGTATGACATTGAGTGAGTGAAATTTCGTTTCAATAGCAAATTAATCAGGAAATACGAGTCATACATTGCAATGGATGTAGTTTTGTTTTTTTGTTAAGGGTTATAAGTATTAATTAGTTATGTTGGAATGTATACGACACAATTAAAAACTACTATTATTTGAAAAGATCATTAAAAGAAGCATGTTTAAATCAAAGTTCGTGTGTTTTGCCTTTGGTATAGTTGGGATAACATTATCAGCAATATTATTATTTTCATAGTGGTCCTGCAAATACACTTTACTTCATCAAATAATTTATAAAACGTGTCAATTCTAAAAATGGTCTGTACGTTGACACTTACATTTCTATTTTGTATATGCTGGTCACACATCAATAATTTTTCAATTGCCATTATGTAATACATACGAGGTATTCGAAACTATGCAAATTTATACAATTTTACGTTATGAATCCACCGGGGGTAATTAGATTGTTCCCACTTTTAACCACCCATTCATATTTTATTCACCTAATCACACAATATTTCTTCTTAAATAAAAATTAAGTTACTATTCCTCCATGTATGTATAACTCATTAACCACACGATGATTACAAATTTGTATTATACAGTTCAATCACTGAGGCAAAATGTACATTAAGTGATTACACAGGGAAAGGACACGCATATAAAATTACTTTTGTCCATACATCATAGTTTAATTGATCTTGTACATTATCGAATATTGCACCAAGTTACAAACAAATACCAATGGGAGACATCTCACAAGAGAAAATATTGCATTTGATTAAACTATAACATTTGAATATCATGAATATCCTTATTGTAAATTATGTAAATAATATGTGTCAAATACCTACATAAAGTTACAATTGATCATCAAATCAATGATGTAAACAGTTTTGTCATGTCATTTTGCTATTAGAATCATCTGAAAGGTGCGGCCGAAAATAGAAAATAGAACAGTTTGTTGTGCTGTGGCTAATTTGCCTGACTTGCTACAGTTCTTCAGTTAGGAAGATATAACTGTATAACGTTTTACAATTATAGACAACTTGCATAGTCTAATCTCTTTCCCTCTCGTCCTCCCTCTCTCTCTCCCTCTCTCTCCGCCCGTCTCTCTCTCTCTCTCTCTCTCTCTCTCTCTCTCTCTCTCTCTCTCTCTCTCTCTCTCTCTCTCTCTCTCTCTCTCTCTCTCTCTGTCCGTCTCTCTCTCCCTCTCTGTCCGTCTCTCTCTCTCTCTCTCTCTCTCTCTCTCTCTCTCTCTCTCTCTCTCTCTCTCTCCGTCTCTCTCTCCGTCTCTCCCCACTCCCTGTATCTCTGTGAAGATATAACTGTATAACGTTTTACAATTATAGACAACTTGCATAGTCTAATATATTTGCCTCTCTCTCCGTCCGTCTCTCTCTCCGTCTCTCTCTCCGTATCTCTGTCTCCGTTCTCTTTCCCTCTCGCCCTCCCTCTCTCTCCGCCCGTCTCCCTCTCCCTCTCTGTCCGTTCATCTCTCTCTCTCTCTCTGTCCGTCTCTCTCTCCCTCTCTTTCTCTCTGTCTCTCTCTCCGTCTCTCTCTCCGTCTCTCCCTCTCTTCCTGTCTCTGTCTCTTTCGCTCTCTTTCATGTTGAATGTTTAATACTAACAAAAGATGCAGCCTTTGCATATATGAACAGATCATTATCATCTGCAAACCTTACATTGGAACCCTCAAAAATGCAATGAATTGGTAAGTACCTGCAGGTATAACAATACATTTTTGCTCAAAAACAGCCCACAACAAACAGCCAAAAACCCCAGCACTTCTAGTTTCTACTTGCAATTCTGAATTACATAGTGTGTGCACGCGTGTATGTTTATGTATGTCGAAAGATAAGCCGACGGAAGTATTGTGTATGTTAATTATCATGTTGTGAAGTTTACGCATTTTAATGAAAATAGGTGTTCGTAAGTGTTATACAATGTTATTTCGATAAATACATCATCTCGGTAAAATGACAAAATTGGTTATATGAGCATTTATGCAATGTAGCAAAATCACGCATGTATTTTAATTTCACAGATATCTTGCAATATTTTACGTCATACCATCGTATGTCGTTAAATTTATATTTTATCAACATGTCATAATAATCTCTCTCAATACATTCCACAACAACGCAATCAAGTGATTGTATATTTGAGTCGTTAAGTACTGATTGTGTATTTAGTCATAAAGTGCAGTTGTTACACTGAGTTGCATAACTACTAGCTACGACAATCTCTGCGCTCAACTTCATCTTGTGCAATACCTTAATTCGGAATATATAAAACTAATCAGTAATGGTACCCGCTATGGTCTATGGTTATACTACAGTCTGCATTTAATTACCGACCCATTCTGTAACAAATGTTGCAATTTTTTTTTGATAAGACAAGTTTTGAAATTAAGTTTTGGTTTTGATATTTAAAACAAAAATTCTGAAGTAAATAACAAAATATTGGAATAAGTGTGTATTTGTGGGATTGTGTTCGTGCATACAAAATCTTAAGTTACTGCAACATTGTTAATGATAACCAAACAATATATGTTTATTTTCACAATTTCCATGTTAAATTCCTCGTAGAGTTTACGGTTTAACAACAGATGGCTGTAGCTACATGCGAACACATCAGATGAAAGTAAAATTACAATTACGTTTTGAGTTTGATTTCAATCAATTGTTAAGATATCAGTAAATCGTTATTTAATGCCATATTTAAATTATATTCAAAATAACAATTTTATTACATTGATGATGAATTGTGATGTTTTAAATGCAACAATAGCATAATACAAAAGCTGTCAATTTTTGAGGAGAAGTACGTTCTTAAGACAGAGTCTTTCATGTCTCACATGCTTTGTTGCGAATCACTTAATCAATTGGAACGGCGACAACCACTGACGCGGTGGCTAGATATCCAATCACAGTGCGTGCTAATAAACATAGTTGTGTATTCTGTTAATTAACAAATATGTATCGCATTCATGTACATAAATGTCTAAATAGCAGGTTGATACCCTCATCAACATAATACAAGCTATTCTATAATATAAGAAATTAATTCAATAAATTTTAACATTCTGTTTTTCGCTGACCTTAAAAAATGTCCAAATTACCATTCAGTGTCAATAAATCATCCCATATTTAATTACTGACAAAACAAATAATAACGAACACTTGGTTTCAATTCATAGTTCTCAATTAAAACAAAATGGACAGACAGGCAACTTGCAATATAATTACAATTATCATAAGACATCAGTTCAGTTTCAAAGAGTACGCCTTTTTGTGAGTTTTGGTAATGGTTGAATACCAGAGTGCGCCCAGACTGCAGTCGACTGCAATCAGAACAGGTAAATAAATAAATATATATATATATATATATATATATATATATATATATATATATATATATATATATATATAAACGGATATGAATAAACATGCAACATATGCTAACCCGTTAGGTTTGACCTATGTGACACTCAATTACCAATAACGTGATTATAATGTGATTAACATTTATATTATTTTAATAAATTTGCTTCCGCACTTCATTACAGTACAGCAAGAATGATTGAATATAGTTTTATCTTTAATTATTGAGTAACAGAATTACGAGTATTCACCGATAATAAGGAAACAACGTTAAATGTGTGATGACTCTTTTGTAAAACAGTAACATATAAAAAAAAGAAATTTCATAAATATAAGATAAAGTGCCGTAAAATAATGGATAGACTTCTCAAATAGGTATCCAAATGAGACATACGCGCCCAAAACACTCATAAAGCACAATAAACTAAAAAACATTACAAATATGATAGTCTTACTACAGTTAGTAAGAACAGATTAAGTTTGTCAATTACCATTCTCGTGTATTGCACAGACTGTTTTATGACCCGCAATTGCTATCTTTAGATAGGCTCAACAGCGTGTATTCGCGACTTCGCACACATGTATATTCGGTTGTGTATTTGTGAACTCTGACGAGAGTAGTCTCTTCTTTGACCAATACACATACACGTGTATATAGGACAAGCATTCATTCTTCAACAAATTAAATTGTATCATCAAGATAGCTAACATAAGTTTTCTGTTTAATTGTTGTCCCATATGTATATACTGTCTGTTTTGCAATTGTTTCGGCGTATGATTTGTAAATATTTTATGGCTGTATATAACAATAGGACAATTTTCAATAAAAATAATAAAAATTATCTCATGTTCTGTCTATCGTACTTTTTTTCGGATCACAACTTGAAACTGGTGGAATCAATCAAATATTTACTTGTATGTGACGCAAGAGAGTGTCTACTGAATTATATATTAAGAATTAAAAAAAAACCGGGAAATATCGATTAAAGGTATCGTTTGTGGAAATAAAGTGAAATCGACTGAAGATGTGACAGAAATTTGGAATTTGTATTTGTATTTGAAAATGATAAAATGTATAAATGCATACTTTGTTTATGAAGCATATTACATTAAAACTGAATGCGTGTGCTATGTAGTACGTTCGCAGCAAACGGCCTACTAATAGTTTTAATTAATATATATATCATACTGATGCAAATGAACACAGCTAGCAAGTTCGTATGAAATGTCAAATGCACAACATTAGTTTTTAAGATACATTTTCAATAACGTGTACGCATCCTTAAATATGTCCCGTTAACACGCATAAGTTAGCTTTTAGGAGAAATATTTATTGTCAAGTGGATTGTCTTATATCTGGTTGAATCAAAATGTTGGTGACAGGCAAATATTTTTGTTTAAGTTTAAAGGATATGTTTATACAAATTGGTCCGACACAAATAATTCATCAATTTATTTAAGTCATTACATCATTTCAAATCGGGTTTTGGGCCAGACTAGTATTTAAGTTTTTTTAGTGATAAGTCACGCTTACGAAATCTATGTAAATTTAGAATCGCATTACACTCCTTAAACATACAACATTTTAGAAAGGACTGTTACACACTGGATGATCTATGATGTTCTAATTATTCTTCTGGTCAAATAGAAGACGAATTTTACAAATGGTTAGTTTGTGACGCTTTTGCAATCCACAAACAATGTATAATCTACATATTTATAATATGTCTTGCCATGTTTATAAAAGATTTGATGAAAACTCACGTCATCTCAATCTGTCATGTTAAAACTGGGCCCTATATATAGAAAAAACCTGTCTGTCAGTGATTCTTTCGCAAATAACTATTGCATATGTTTTAACGATGCATCAATATAACATGCAATAATTATGTTCGTCCGTCTGTCCTAATAGACATTTTATAAATGATATTACAAATATACTAATAGTACCGATGAGACGTTTTCACAAGGTTTGAAAACAATCTAGTATGAATTGGTGAACTGTATACGTGTCACTCAAAAAACTGCAATACACGCAGAAGTTCCAAAGATAAAATAGATAGAGGTGTCTGTTGTAGAGATCGCAATACAGTAATAACGGACATCATCAAATAATATTGAATAAATAAACAACATTATCCCAGAGAGCTAGAAAACGCAAGATTTAAAATAATTGTCATTATTTATGTAAGGTAATACATACAGAGCGATTTTCTAATTACGAAATATTCAATGTATAACGCATAAAGTTTCTCCCCTGGTTTATGACCCGCAATTAAGCTAGGCTTGTTGGGGCGAGGAATGGCGTGTATTCGCGACTGGCTGTGGGTGTGTATTCGGATGTATATTCGTCAACTCTGATGAGAGGGTTATCTTTAAATACACATACACATACACATACACATACACATACACATACACAAAGAAGTGACATAACTAGAGGGAAATGTAATATCTAGATATCTAGCGTAGGTATTCGAGTCTGCAATAATGAACATGTTTATATAAATCGCCTTCTAGGAATTTATTTGAGCAGAACTAATATGAAAAATCACCCCATCCAAATTGTGCTAAACAGAACCATGGGTCTGTGGTGAAATGATGTGTCCTTATTTTATGTTTTAATTGGATTTTATGATTTGTAGTAATACATGTTAAACTTCTATAAATACCGTATAGTATCATTGCTTACACAACTTTGACCTTTTATCTAGGTCTATACTGTCCAAATGTTTAATTTTATAATGTAATTATTTGTAGTTAAGAAAATAGTAATATCCGTTCAATTCTATAACATGTTAAAGTCATTGCAATTTTACAATATTACATTAAAATGTTGTTTCGACAGATAATGAGACGTTTATCGTTTATAGGCTAGTATACAACATTAAATTGAAGCAAATGCACATACTGGTACCTCTTTGTCATCATAACTGTTATATTTAAATACCGATATGAAAGTGTATATAGCGATTGTTGATAGATAGCTCAATGTGGCTGCAGTACAAGATTAACCGAGTCAAGTGTTACAGTCCACCAGGAAGACTTGTTTGAGAGCGAAAACACATGTTATATATCACCGACCGGAACTCAGCGTTTAACAGGTATAGCCAGGGACTCCATCTGATTATATAAACCCTGGCTGACCACCGTCAGCGACGTTTACCAAAAATGAGATCGACACAAAGAGTCATTGCATAATAAAATACAGATGTATATAATGTAACAAATTGACAACATTATTGTCATGATAATCACTCATATTTTGCTTAAGCTTGCGACATAACAATCAACAATTTAATTTGTATTATGGCAGAAACTCTTCCGCATACAATCTTAAAAATAAAGAACAGGTGAACCAACACGTATTAGTATTTTCATTCAATACACTTAAACAACATGTGGTTTTTTTTATCATTAATCATTCATATTCAAAAGTATACACTTTCATAAGAGTAAGTCGTGTGATAGTTGTAAGGAGTATATCGGCCTATGATAAATTGTTTAACTTATAATTATAAATTAGAATATCTTCTGTTCATTAAATATAAGACTGTAAAAATAATAAATCATATCTAAATAACCGGATGAAAGATCGTGGAAACAGGCAGACAGATTTTTACCTATAAACGTAACTGTTTTAAAACAACAATGTTTTTTTTGAATGAATGTCTTCATGCTCTGTTTGTTCTGAAAGTGGATTTTTTTATGCAGCATATGTTATGCGTGCCTAATAGTGTTCGAAAATTTAAAGCAACACCTCATATTTTACTGGTCAACTCGATACTGTTTTAATGCTTGTTTTCGTTTTGCAATGAAATACCTCCAAACCAACTTGCCAATCTCAAACAGACTCAAACAGAGCAAGTTTTTGATAAAAGTTTTGTAATAAAGAACAAGTGGAAAGGTATTGACATTAAAAGTTTTACGTAAAACACAATCTTTGTTGGCATTTCTTGTAGATTCTCTGTGTTTGCTTTAAAGTTAAATTTTTCATAAAAAATAGTGCCGAGATATTTGTACTCTGGGACAACTTTTATGCTGGAATTGTCAATGAGAACGGGTTTACAGTTGTTTTTCTTCACTCTATAATCTATAATCATTGCCTTTGTTTTCAGGGTATTAAGAACTAAAACGTTAACAAGAACGTTCTATGGCCTTATGGAAAGGGGAGTACATAATTCATAAAAATCATAATCAATAATTCTTTTAAATGATAAAGTCAGCAATTGAAATGTTTTAATTTTAAATATTAATATAACATACTTCAGATTGATAATATCTCTCTCTCTCTCTCTCTCTCTCTCTCTCTCTCTCTCTCTCTCTCTCTCTCTCTCTCTCTCTCTCTCTCTCTCTCTCTCTCTCTCTCTCTCTCTCTCTCTCTAAACAGTTTTGTCATGTCATTTTGCTATTAGAATCATCTGAAAGGTGCTGCCGAAAATAGAAACTTGTTACACAACGCCAACAGTTTGTTGTGCTGTGGCTAATTTGCCTGACTTGCTACAGTTCTTCAGTTAGGAAGATATAACTGTATAACGTTTTACAATTATAGACAACTTGCATAGTCTAATCTCTATCCCTCTCGTCCTCCCTCTCTCTCTCCTCCCTCTCTCTCCGCCCGTCTCTCTATCTATCTCTCTCTCTCTCTCTCTCTCTCTCTCTCTCTCTCTCTCTCTCTCTCTCTCTCTCTCTCTCTCTCTCTCTCTCTCTCTCTCTCTCTCTCTCTCTCTCTCTGTTAACGAGCGTACGTAAGCACGCATATTGACTCTGAAATACTTTGAAGCGTGATATCTGTGACACTCGGCCGTCTTTGATGAAACCATTACGTAATTCATTAGGAGGGACACAACGTCTATGCAGAGGGCATGACAGAGGGATAACATAGGAAAACGTAAATGTAAGACAGCATATGAAGCACATGACGTATGACTGCAAGTTTCTCATTGCTGTGAATGTCGATCTGAACAGTTGAGAACAACTTTGACATAACAAACATATGCTAATGTACATGGTCGTTTCTCTCTTCTTCGTCACCCCAACTTCTAGAATGCCAATCAAAGAAATGTACACACTCTTTGAAACATTTCTTCTTTGAAATGTACATATGGTTAATACGATCGTTTATACATAACTTTGAGTAAAAACGAAATGGTTAATGGTGAGGAAACCGATATTACCCCGCATATAAATAACATGGCTAATTAACAGGTTTAGTGAACATTCTAATGTCATTGATAATGTAAATGTAAAACTCAGTCGCATGATAAACACTAAGACATGTTTTTATAATTTACCAGTGATTGATCTTATTTGATATCGAAACTGCAAGTTAAGAAGCAGTGGTGGATCCGTAAACAGACTGTGAGATGGGTTAATCATCAATATGACAGAACATACTTTGCCCTAGTTCTTACTGTAACTCACAGTTGTTAAGTTATGTATTTTTGTGATTCCGGTCGAATGAATAAGATGAGCTTTCGGGATAGGTCTATCAAATTTATGATAATTTAGATCACTACTGCTTGGATAAAGCATACACTGACTTATTTGAAAATCGGCCATTATTCACATCAGAAAGGGTAAATAGGGTAATTTGCTCTCATGAAACAAAACCTCCAATTTATCTCGATATCTTGTGTGTATTCATTTAATGTACTCAATGTTGTTGAAAAGCGCTCTAGGTGAGCATTCACAGTTTTCTGGATATAAATTAGATAATATGAATTAACATGCCAATCTCTCATTCATTTTCTCTTTCGTTCCATCGTTAGTCAATCATTTTATATGAAGGACCTACTTTTTAACTGATTAATTACTGGTTAGCTAATGATATCAAGGAGTGGAATAAACATTTTGTCAGCCTCCTCTCTTCTTTCAGTGATTAGTTTCATTCAAAAGATGAGCACATTACGTCGGGGAGTATTTTCACATCCTGTAGGATCATGTAGTGTTTAGACATGATCATAGTGATAACATTATACATAGTTATCTTTTCTTATGATGGCATCATGCCGGGATGGTTATTGGTTTTATCTTTGAACACATCCGTGATTCTTTGGTCATATGCAAACCTATTCATTTAAAGCTGCATGATCAGTTTTTGCATGATATTTTATTTGGTTCTAAAAATGTACATATAACAATAGGTGCTGGTGTAAGTTATATCTTCTTAATCGACTTTCATTCTAACCCCTAAATGCTTAGTATAATAAATATATAAATGAAAACTAAAAACCAAAAACATAGATGTGTAGTAGCCAACAATTATGGCTCTATTTCACGAATTTACTCGTTATAAGACCTATTAAAGGCTATAGAAGCAAACTGTCTTCCTATTAACTTTATGAAAGTTTCCAAAATTACGTTTGACTTCATGGCTGCAGCGTGCCAAGGTTCATTGTCCGGTTTTCGATCATAACCACGACTTTAAATGGATGTATGTTCGGTATAATCAACTGACTGACCGTAAACTGGCTATTTTCGGTTAAAGTTGATATCAAATAACAATTAAATAACACAAATTATACCACTGGATATATATGTGACTTCACCAACATGATTATGTCCCTTTAACATGAAATATTATCGAATTAGAGACCCAGTTTCAGTATATGAGCGTTAGTGACATTGAAATACATAATATATTCTTGCTCGAACTACATAAAAACTAAGTAAGCAAACTGCATTAATGACAGGAATAAATAAATAGTTCAATGTATCAATGTTCAATTGTTTTGGTATCATGAAGGTTATCCATGTTGTAATTAATCAATCCTATATTAACAGGTCACAAGGTGCATAATCAGGGATGTCTGCGGCATAGGGTAGTTGGACAGCATAAATTAAAAATGCTTAATAAGAAGAATTTCCAGAACAACTTACCTCCAGTACATTTTACATTAAGTTTTTCCACCTAAAGTAGGATTTGTAAAAAAGTTCTAGAAAGGCTGTTTCTGGAGTTCGTTCGTAGACTGATTACATTCCAATTAAAGTCATAGTTATGGATTAAATGATTTTTTTTTTAAATCATTCAACCAAAATGGTTTTTTTTTATTACAAATAAAATAAATTTTATCTTATTATTGTCAAAACCTTGTACATCTTTATGTTTTAAAACTTTAATATAAAATTTACTTTTCAACAAGATCATTTTGGTTTTCAAAATATATGAACAAATATTTTCATTTTTTTCATCCTTTTAACAAAGTCAACATATTATGCTGTCTCATTTTATTTTAAAGTCACTTTCTTGTTACAATACATCTTAAATCAAAGTTTGAATTTAGTTTACAAATAATGTTTAATTAAGTCAAAACAATGAAAACAAAAATATATTTATCAACTTATTCTTAATATCAAAATAGTTATCAAAGTCTAAAAATGTCCTAAATCAAAATGATATTTAATATGGTACATAAATCAAAGACAATATAGTCATAAACGATATTTCTATAGATATTGTTGACAGGTAGCGCTTGACAAGGGGACATAACTCCATAATCTCATTAGCGTGATGGCTGTGGAAAGACCGCCTTTTGGCCTATATTTCCAAAGGGGGTTTGGAAAGGTCGTTCTTTCCGTCTTTGGAAAGACGTGGAAAGATGCCTCTTTCCACGGTTGGAAAGATTGGAAAGATGCCTCTTTCCACGCCAAAAGAACGCCTTTCCACAAGTGGAAAGATCGGTCGTTACTCCAGTGTGTGCTCCACAATTTACACCTCACTTCGACTTAAAAACCAATGTCATAATCTGAATACCAAACATGCTGTACTCTTGTTTCTCAAGTTTTTATATGAAATCACAAGCAAGACTCTTATAAAGCCTTTGTGAAAGGGAATCTTCATTAACCTCTTTTGCCGTACATATATACGTTAAATTACTCATTAGTGTCGTTGTATTGAGTTATCAGCAACTGTTTAAATAACTTGTTTACTCTCTGTGATATGCACATATTGGTTTCAAGAGAGAAGTTGGAAAGCACAATTAAACGAATGTTTGATTGGACAAAAGAAGAAGGTCCCGATGTTGAAACATTCAGTGCCAGAGGATTATGCAAGAATAGTTAAACATGTGAAACAGAGATGTGGATTGTAGGACTGAATGGAGTTTCCTCTGTGGGAAGAGAATAAGAAAAACATTGCGGACAGATTTAAATGTTACCTTTCGGTAAATAGGTGTTTAAATAAAAAAAATTGCCAAATGGAAGGAAAGATAAAAGATAACAGGTCAACAAAATAACTTAAACAGCTGGTACTTTGTGTTCAGTTTTCAAATTCATGTCAGCATGTATTTGAAATATTGTAGAAAAGGAAATTTGTTTTCTAAATGTTTACTAAAATGCGAAATAACCGTTTTTAAAACATCTAGACTAAATGAAGTACACAGTTACAATGACATTATAAAAATATTTAATTACTCAATTGTTTTAATAGTTAGTACTGTGTTACTCACGGTATTTAACAAAAGAGAAACAATGCTGATGAGATGAAACTGATGAGAGTGGGCTTGTGCTCTGTTGACATATAGAGAATCTCACCCAAGTGTCTTCTGATATCAAATATATCAACACGAGTTGATTAAAGTGACAAATATCCGAGGCTTCCCAAGGATATTTTTATTTTAATCAACGAGTGTTGATATATTTAATATCAGAAGACACGAGGGTGGGATTTTATTTATCATTCAAAATCATTCCTCAACAATTATTAGCAAAATAATGAACATATCTGCAACACAAAACTGCTATTTGAGTACTTCAGCAGTGAGCTCAGTGATGTCATAGCATTGTGACGTCATCAGCATTGTGGCCTCATAGCATTGTTACGTCATCAACTTTGTGACGTCATAACATTGTCAGCAGTGTTCTCAGTGATGTCAAAGCCTTGTGATGTCATTAACTGATGATGTAATAGGATAATGACGATTTGATTGTAGCAATATCTACAATGTAGATATCGCTTGTAGATATCGCTTAATCTCACACAAGCGATATCTACTGTGAGAGCCAGTTTTGGATGATAAATGTTGTTTACAGAGATTCTTAACAGCTTCAAAGCATTTTAATTCCCCTAGCGATGAAGACTCAGTTGAGTGTATTTGTTAACTTACTCAATACTATGGTATAAAGAATGAGCTAGTCCTTAACATGCGCTAGCAAGTTACTAGTCTTTAACTGTAATTCAACATATCATGAGGAAATCATTTAGTCTTTAATTATAATAATCAGCAGTTCTTTGATGTGTAACACTATAACCTGACCAGATGGGGCTTAGTAAAAAGTTGCATCCCATGCTTGATATTCATTTTGTGTGTGCTTTATATTGCGGAACCTATTATCTTTAACCGTCTTAATAAAATTATTTTTATGAAAGAATTACAAATGAGTGAAGTCATTATTCTGTTTTCAAGCTACTTCAATAATTTTGAGCTGTGAATGGAGTATCACAAGTCCTTCGTACGTTTTCATTATTCATGTTTATTGATAATGTTGCTGCGTAAGTTACATCAACTGATTAAGAAGACATCATAAGAAAGCCAGATTGAAGACAAATTCCTTGGTCCCAAGTGACATGTTTGTATCAAACGCTAGAATTCTCTCTGTGTCTTCTTGTTCCCTGCTATCTGTGTACAATCTGTTTAGAATTTTCACTGTTAAAATGTTTACCATTAGCATTACATGCCATCTAGATACCAACAGCTGTTTGAAGGGTTAATGCTTTCGATTGATGCCTCACTGTTTGGGGGCGGGTTCAAATACCGCAAGTGACTTGTCCAAATAAAGTACACGAATTCGTACTACTGCAGATTCTATGTACTAAAAAATATAAATGTACCAATTTTCGTTAATTTTTGTTTTAATTATTTTTTGGACAATAATATTGCATCCTTATAAATGTATAAATGGGAAATAAGTATGTGAAAAAAATATAAGATAAAGAAAACATAAACATTTGCGCTGACATCTGTCATGACTATAGAGTGGGTTCTGAAGGTGAATGTTGTTAAGATTTAAAACCCCTACGTTATGTATGCTGTACTCGAACCATATTTTCTAGAGGATGTTAAGTTTATGTTTAGTGAGCAATTATTAAATAAAACAAACTTCCATATTATTGATCATGCTGCATGTCCATAAACTTGTTTTAATAACGATGGCAGCACCCAATGTGTGTTTGAACATACATACAAATGGAAGTATCATATCCTGATGAATGAAACTTAGAGTACGTCTTTACAAAACATGCTTATCAAAAGCAATAAAATCAACTTTCTACGACAACCAAGTTTAGGTTTGTACTCATTTTGAAAATGGGGTAGCGTTATTTTGCTGCTTAGGTTATGTTGCAGAGTTACCTCAGAATGTCAGAAAGATGAGTCGTCACCTAAACATATATGCAGATCTATTTTCCTATACTGTGCATACCCGAGTTACCACACATAACGTGCCCCTCCATCAGTTAATATATGTTATGAAACATCGAAATCAGATCACGGAGTAGACATATAACTGTTTCTATAATAGCTCAAAAAATATATTTACAATAAATCAACTATCTATATAACTGTTTAGTTTCAGTAAAATCTCCACAAAATGTCTGTTGTGTCTTTCCGTTTAGGTGTTAATTTCTGATATTTACTTGTACAATTTCGCAATTACTTTGCTGTCTAAACACATCCCACGGTGGTCATAATTAAGGCATAAATCACCTCTCTGAAGACAAACTGGACTAATTGAAGTTCCCTATTATCAAACTGACCCATGGGTAATGAATTGAGTCTTTGACATTGTAATAGAAGTTATTAGACCGCCTCTATTCAGTAGTGCTCAAAGTTGCTATGACAGCCAGTGCTTACAAACAAAAGCAGACATGTATATCCAGGATAAACACATGTGCATTGCTTCTGTGCGTGATTGATGCAATTAAATCAGTCAGAGTGAACTGGGTTTGATGGATCGGGCTGGTTAGTCTTGGTGAAACTGCAGTTTCAACTACAATATGCTATGTCCAAATATTGATCTGTCGCATACATGTATTACGCCAATTATGACGAATTACCATAACATTCAATAAAGATGAAATCGTTCCATCAATATTCATTACTAGCAAACATTGATGCTAAAATTTAGCTTCTAAATACACGTCTTAATCAAGTAAATATTCATATCATCATTATAAATTCGGGCAAGGAAGGCAAGATGTAATGATTGTAAATACGGCTATTAGGAAAGGTGATTTGTTTATACCATGAAGTGATGTTAAATACATTAAAAGCTGGCTAAGATATTCAGTGGTTACTTAGATATCGATTCAAATGTTACCATGACATTATCCTCTACCATTGAGTTAAGAGTAATATTGAAGAGATCTACCATTTTCTACCATGAATGTTAAATACATTGAATAGCTGGCATAAGATATTCCGTGGTTATCGAGTAAGAGTGCTTAAATCTAAATCCCCGTTTTTATCATGGACTGATTCTTAAGAAATTAGCCTGGGGAACGCTATTAAGACATTATATACTTGAATTTATCAAATTAAAAACTGTTTCATTGTCAACGAGGCATTTGGTTCTTTTCAACTGGTCACATCTATAATATATGATAATAATTGTAACTTCATTGTGGACAAGCGGTCAGTTATAGACGAATCAAGATCATGATCCATCTACTTGTGTAATCGTTATCGTCTCAAAATAGTTAATTTGAATACAAGGCGGACCTTTGAAGAAAGCCAAACACATATTGGAATCATGTAGCTCCTACCTGAAGTTCAAGATTAGTACAAGATTTAGTCGCATTAATTGAAATAAGCATGCATAGATAAATAGTTTACCATTTCCTCACTTAAAATTGAATAATTTTCATACACTCATGATCATTTAAGTTTTATCAGGGAAAGATTAACTGACATGTTTAGATCTATGATTAAGTATCTAATTATTGTCATACGGAACAGTGCACAAGATGTCAAGCTAAAACCGATGGCACATAAGGCAATTTCTGTCTGCCAACATGTGTCTGCAGACAAATACATGTCTGCAGACAAACCTGTCACACAGTCTAATATTACTCTTTCAACTTCTCTGCCAAACAGTTCATTGCCATGGAAGCACTGAAAATAACATCCTATATTACCAAAGATCAAGGAAGATCATGAGGACATGATAATAGAATGGGGAAGAAAACTGGTTGCTGTTTGCCTAATTTTGGCATGGGCATTAAAACATAAATATCAAAACGTAGATGTGAAAACAGACTTAGGCCCTATTCTGTCTCATTCTTGGAGTATTCTATTGGGATATTTGTTTTAGGAAAAAATGGAAACGTAATACAAGAGGATATTCCTGATTATACATGTTATAAATACATGCTCAAAAGTCGAGTCAGTCGAGTTGTAAATATTACTGAGGTTAATATTTTAATGACTTTATAAATTAACCTCTATTTGCAATCTTTATGATTTTCAATATATACCCCATTGAATTTCATTTCCACAAACTACCCCGATTGAACCTTTTCTTATATTTTTTAGGGAGGAAGATGGAGATAATATGAACAAACATCTTAGAAGTTGGAATGATGTGATCAAATCACACTTGATTGGTTACTTACACGTAGACAAGTTGCGAAACATGTCACACGGTCAAAATAGTTGAAAACTCCATCTGGTTCCTATAGTGGACCAGCAATGTCTGTGAAGAACCAGTCTCTATTCTCTGTCGACAGTCGGGCGGCAATTCGTGTCTTTTATGGTGCCTCATGGGACAATTTGAGTTCCAGATAAAAGTTGACCGACAGAAACTGCTTCGTGTGCCATGGGTTTAAAAGGAACACAAATTGTGGACATCATTGTTTAACTCGAACTGTGAGAAAGACAAGAAAAAAAACTTTCTACAAATCACTAGACAGAAGCCGCATTCAGCAGGAACTGTATTCCAATGTTGGTTGGTTTAACTACTCGGTTTCACTTTCACGATTAGCATACTCTTTGAGAAACAGCAATATGTGAGTTGTGATATCACAATTTAGTCTTATATTGATCAACTATGGCCTCAATTTACATAAGAGGATAAGGAAGGGAAACCGGAAGCCAGCTAGACTGAAGACAAACACTTGAGGTGAGGTAAAGACACGCTGGTACACATTGATAAAATCGCCCATGATTTGTAGTTCAATGTCCACAGACTTGATCCATTGATTTTATACAATGCCAACGACTGTTGCTACACCCAATTATTTAGGTATGCCATGTCATCTGTTATGAGTGAAATATCTGGTGTCGCAGGATAAATTCTCTGTATGGCTTGTTTTTTTATTTTGGCTTTGAACGGCTTCACAAACGTACTTCGGCAGCAGTATTGAATCTATTTGCTTGTAATAAACATATTCTATTTTATAAAATGGCTAGAATAGTACAAGTGATGTAAAACAACAGCTCACTCTCCCACTTCTATTACGAAAACGGGTGTGAATTTCTTCGAGTGTGTTTTGTGTTTGGTTTGTCAATACTAGATACCACTCAAATTACCTCATCAAATTACTTGCAGTTTGAGAGGGAAACACGAGAAGTTAAAGGTACATCCATTGTGTTGATGGGGGTCAAATATGCCAAGCGTTGCCAGTCATTCATTATAATAACTAGAGAATACGCAAGGTCTGAAATGAAAACGAACACGAGAACATGGACATGCACATAGGAAAACCCAGTATAATTGAGAATAAAATATCCATGTAATGCTGTTTCGAATATCTGCTCCTTTAAAGGTACATCCATTGTGTTGTTTGGGTCAAATATGCCAAACGTTAAAAATGGTCTTATTTTATCGAGAAGTACCAACTGTTACCGAAAACTACCATTTTGATGATACTCGACTTAGTATATTGACGATATGAAGTTAAAAGTATCGATTTCTGATCGAAAACCGGACAATGCAACGCGCACATTTGAGTTGATAATGTTCAATAGGTCATATTACTACTGTGCATGTAAATAGGACGTGCACTTTCTGTTTCTGCGCATACATAATGACGTTATTCGATTTGAATTGGAAACTTGTAATTATGATATGTTTGGCTATTGGGGATGAATATGCAAACTGAGTGAATTTGTTTGTATTGTAAACAGCACATATGGTGTGTTGGAACGTATCAAAGTTATGAAACACAATGGATGCACATTTAATAACATGTTGTATCCTTTGGAAAAGAAAAACACCAGGTATCAGCTTTAATGGCAATCACAGTTGGTAACAGTTGTCGAAGAATAAAGTGGCAAGACTATCGGTCTTTATGTGTGCATTATGTATTGGTACTGATGGTAAATTGAGATGAAAAGTAGGATTTTCAAGCATTATGTACAAGCTATAGGGATCCAAACACGTATGATGATGAATTGTCCAATCGAAAAGTGGGACGACTTTCAGACAGCTTATACACGCAATATGTATTGGTAGACTGGTCATGAATTGAGAAGTATAAAAGTACGGTTATCAGACATCATATTCATCATGGATTGAAACACTGACGAAGAATTGTGAAGGTGAAAAGATTAGAAATATAAATCCATTATGTCGATCATCTAACAGCATTTTGGGAACATATACCACAGAGGTCACTGTCAGATGGATCTAATGTGCCAGCCCACGTTCCCTGTGGTCATATTCCTGCAGTAAATCACTGCCCTGAGAGGAGATTGATTTAATCTCATTGCAACTCCCAATCACCAAGAAATAGGTCATCACCATCTGTGTGCTTCGTACATGTATCACTTCAACTTTTATATATATATTTAACACTTTCATTGTGAAATATAAAATAATCCCCTGAAATAAAATAAGATGAAATGATATATCAATTTAAATGTGCTCTGCGTACAATTATACCTCATATCTGATAAATGAATATGAATCTTCGTATTCTTAAAGGTGCATCCATTGTGTTTCATAAAATTTTATTTTGCTTTGATACGTACCAACACACCACATGTGCTGTTAACAGTACAAATAAATTCACTCAGCTTCCATATTTATCTCCAATCCCCAAATACATCATAATTACTAGTTTCCAATTAAAATCGAGTAACATCATTATGCATGTTCAGAAAGCGAAAGTGCACGTCCTATTTACATGTACAGTGGTTATATGACCTATTGAACATTATCAACCCAAATTTGTTATTTTGTCTGGTTTTAATAAGATTCCAAAATTACGTTTGACTCATTGGCGCGCGCCACACGCTGTGTATTGTCCGGTTTTCGCTCAGAAATCGATACTTTAACCTTCATATCGTCAATATACTAAGCCGAGTATCATACAAATGGTAGTTTTCGGTAACAGTTGGTACTTCTCGATATAATAAGACCATTTTTAACGTTTGGCATATTTGACCCAAACAACACAATGGATGTACCTTTAAAGGAGCAGATATTCGAAACAGCATTACATGGATATTTTATTCTCAATTATACTGGGTTTTCCTATGTGCATGTCCATGTTCTCGTGTTCGTTTTCATTTCAGACCTTGCGTATTCTCTAGTTATTATAATGAATGACTGGCAACTTTAACTACAGTACAATAACAGAAATGTCATTTGACAAGCAGTGCTAATGATGAGGTTAGATGCAATCAATATTAAACACAGGTATATTGCTACTTTGCGTGCTTAAAGTAATTAAGCATTCTGTGTGAACAGAGATTGTTGTATCGAACTGCGTGAACCCAGGTAACGATGCATTTCATTTAACAACACCAACAACATCAACAACAACACCAAAAATATTCTTGCTCTCTGCGCAAGGATTATGTGAGAATCGTGAAACATTGCCAATGTGTCACAGAGGTTATGATGGGAGAACGAACGGGAAGAGAATGATAAAAAACATATAGTTAACAGTTCAATAGGTTCAAATATTTTGACAAGTGATAGGAAAAGTAAGAGATAAAAGCAAACAGGTACACGACTTCAAAACTGCATCCTTGGGTTTATTTTTCGAAATTTTGTCAAAATATGTTTTAAATGTTTCACAAAAGAAAACTCGTTTTCTTCAGGTTGACTAGAATGCAAAATAAGTGGTTAAAACATCTAGGCTAAAATAAAAACAAAGCTGCAATGACAAAACGTTAAAGGAACTACTTTATTGCATTAATTGTTTGTGACTTACATTCACAGTAGGTATAAGTGGGGATTCTGGATCAAAGGATAAAAATGTAATTTTAACACAAAAACTTCTTCTCTTAACTCAGCAGTTTTTTCTCTGTTAAATTTTTTTTTAATAATAAGCTTTATTCCCCACTTATACCTACTATTTATAAAAAAAAGTAGTATTTATAGATAACAGATTCAAATCTACCATTATCAATATTCAATTGGGCATCCATGATAACATAAAATAAATATGCACAGATCCGGCTTCTTCTGCTTCTTTTGTGAGGTATAAGTGGGGATTTGGGATAAATGGGGAGTAAAGCGTATTTTCTCATTAATTTTAACAGAGAAAACACTGCTGAGTTAAGCGAAGCAGTTTTTGTGTTAAAATTAATGAGAAAATACATTTGTTTCTCCTTTGAGCTAAAATCCCCACTTATACCTACTTGCACTATTAAACAAAAGAGAAACGAAACCGATATTTTAAACTTATCAGAATGGTTTTTGTGCTCTGTTGACATACGTTGTTTACAGATTAGCTTCAAAGCATGTTAATTCCCTTGGCCATGGCGATTCAGTTATTACTAACTTGTGAACTCACTGAACTTACGGTAATGAGAGTGAGCTAGTCTTTAACATATCCTGAGCAAATCACTTAATCTTTACTCTTTAACTATAATCATCAACAGTTATTTGATGTTTAACAGTAATCCCTGGCCAGATGAAACTCAGTAAATAACTTGCATTGCGTGATTTGATATTCGTTTGACATATATTTATAATGCAGAACAATGCAAAATAATTCTATATTGATGAAAGAAATACAAATGAGTAGAGTCATCGCTCTATTTTCTTACTATTTGAGGAATATCGAGGTGTGATTGGAGTATCATAAGCCCTTTGTATCTTGTCATTAGTCACATTTATGCATCATGTTCCTTCATACAGGGGGCGGACAAGCGCAGTGGTTAGCGCGTTCGGCTTCGGACTAAGAGTTCCGGGGTTCGAATCCCGCAACAAGGGGCACAGCAACTTTATCTGCAGTAGAGAACCGTTCTACACGCAGTAAGGTTTGGGCACAATGCTTCACTGAATTTCAGCGTAGTACCACCCACGGTTCGCTATTTCCAGCGGATGCTCGCAGGTTTTACCGCATTACATAGCCACATCGCGTTGCGGTCTTTCTCCATGATACTAGCAACCGCGATATAAGTGAAATACTCTTGAAAGCGGCGTTAAACCCTAACTCACCTCACCTCCTGCATACAAAATGTACATTACATCAAAGGATTAGGGAGACATTCAGAAACCTGCCAGGCTGAGCACATGGGTCCCGAGTCGCATGTTTGTACACAAAGATCCCGATTCTCCTATTTCTCTATCAACCGGTTCAACATCGATGGATGCAGATTTTGTACAATTTGAGAATCTTCCCTATCAAATGTTTACCATTAGCATTACATGCTATCTTGATACCAACAGTTAACTACTCGGCGTGGAGATCATGGTGACGATAAACCGTTTTGACACTTAGTGCATGGCCTGGCTCTCAGGATATGGGCTCGAAACCAGTAAAGGACTCGTACAAGATATTGTACTATTGCAGATAGGTTCAACCCAAATATAATAATTTTAATTTGCGTTAATTTTAGTTTTAATTATGTTATTTTAAAACCAAAATACAACTTCCAGATCAATATTTTAATGGAAATAAGAACTTGTAAAAAAACAAAACAACTTGCATGTGCACTGACCGAAAACGTTAGTTTATATTACAGGTTAAAGTCCCTTCACTCGGGATGGGGTCTTAAAGATTCAAATGCTCTATATTTTGCGTGCTGTACACATCAGGGGTCTTTCGGGATTGTATTGTGAAGGGAATTGGTGTCCACCCACAAACTCTATACAATGTAGTCATTTAATGCAGCAATAGGTCACCGTACTTTAAGATGATTAACCTAACTGAATTTCTTCATTTTCCAGAACTTACTTCATTCTTTAAATCATTGATGTTTGCTCAGGAGTTTGTTTGTACATGAAGGGTGTGAAATATTTAATTTTATCTCAAAACCAATCAATTGAGTATTTAGTACACAATAATCATATGAGTGTTCATTTTTATTCTACGAAAAAGTTCTACCATCATCGAAAGTGATTAAGATAATTGTTAAAGACCAAATGACCTATTCATGTCATGTGAAGGACGAGTTCACTCTCTTTACCGTGAGTTCAGCAAGTGAAAGCACTGTACACTCAATTGAATCTCCATGTTCACTGTAATTAACACAGTGTCAACTGAGAGTCCAAGTTTGTGACAGATCTCTTCACAGACCTTCATTCTTCTCTTCGTTTTCATGATTATTGCTCCGTTAAAAGTTGATTTTGCTTTGAAAACAACCAATGATTTTGAATTTAGCAATTTGTAGAGATTTTGATTATCTGGATTGTAATGACTTTTGTAATATCTTTAACTCTTTCTTTTTCATTTTATCTTATCAGAACTTGCTGATATTTTATCGTTTTAAAAAAATCACATATCATGAGCTTTGACTGCTCCTCACATCTTGTAAACCAATATTTTTAACCTTAAAAGGAAACAATATTATATAATATATCATAAAGACCGATGGTTCATGTATTCTAACTACAGTGAAGCAAAAATAAACATGTGTCTCAAACTAAAACATTGGTTCGTTGTCAAATATATTAAACTGTTGTTCAATGTAAAACGGACTTCATCTAATTCTGTCTTTTATAAGTGGAGAAGTTTCATCACAACTTTTTGTTTATGGTCATATTCACAATCAGAGTTTCATTAACCAGCATGAATAAATATTACATCTAGAGTCGTTATAATAATGCACATTGTAAATGTATAGAATTACCATAATGGAATATACCAATGATACATTTTCATTCATAACATTCTAAAATAAAATTGAAAGGTAAGCAATTGTACGCACGTATATATCAAAATTGAACCTCTAAATGGTAGCCATTCTCAGTTGATATTTGATGAAAATGTTAGTATTACATATATGACTGCTTTCTCACAATACCTAGGTATGAGAATATTGTCCTTATTTATTTTATTTATATTCAACTATGATAACGGTATCAGATGGTAACCCTTGGTCGTCATTTCTATCAATTCACTGCCCTCTGTCTCAGATAAAACCAAGTATATCTCGAGATATATCCCATTGATCTATAGGGGAGCACGATGTCAATCGGGATATTTATTCAGGAGTACTTCTTTTATATATTGGATTCTGTTACCTTTTTTTACATATTGCTACACAATGTGCGTCTGTAACAAATGTACCGCCTTGTATATGATGAGATACGGTTAAGTTAAGTTAAGTTTCATATGATACATATTGTAATGGTATTTTGAAATCCATTGAACTAGTATTTAATAGTATTCCACCATATTAAATCAAGTGCAAAATCACACATGCACATGTGTGATTGCAATAACTTAATCAATTTTCCAATTTCCAATGATAGACAAGGTTGGGTGTAGTGGGAAGAAGCATCTAAACTCAAATACCCTACATGTACACCAGGGCCGAGAATATACCGAACCCATAACACTGTATCCAGCATTAAAATCATAGTGTTATTAAGGTCAGTGTATACATATGTAAGCCAATATCATGCCCACCCATGGCCCTTGATAGTCACAATCCAACAAATGAAAGTGCTACCAAAGATAGGCGTGGGATGAACTGAACATTCAAAATCAATTATTATTTCGACCTCATAACGCCACTGTGTCCTGCATCTACCGTTATATATAGTGTTATGGGGGTAATCTGAAGAGCAGTGTGATGTCAACCCAGACATAGATAGATATATTGCCTTTGTATCTGTAGGTCAATGTGATATCCGCCCAAGTCCCCTGATAGTCACAATCGTATCCAACAATTAGGGAACACAGCTCTTTATATAGCCGATCAGAGGATGTTTCTCATAAACATTACTAGAGTTACAGTTCTTGTCAAAAAAGGTCAACCCAACGTGTATATATACATTGTATATGGTTTGAACAAGTCATTTAGAAGAAAGTTATGTCATACAATACTTAAAACACAAACCGTCTCTTGATGATATAATCGCGTTCAATCATTTTCAATTTAAATGTTTTTGCTTTCTTAATATCCTGTGTGAGTAGACCAACAAAGGATTTTCATATCAATTAATATTAAATAATATTATTTGTAAAAGATTTATGTTCAAACCAGTTTATTAATGTGAATCTTGTAGTACAAGCTTCATCAAAAGCTATGTTTATTAGTTGTGAAACTTATTTTCCTCGTTTTATGTGACAAATGGAATCTGTTAATTCAAATATTTTTGTTTCGATATTATTAGTTTTTAAAATATTACAATTCATAATATTGCACCATATTTAATCAAACGATAAGCTCAGTTTTGATGTCTTTGTCGTTGAATAATCGTAGTTGTTTAATTAGTCTTCCATTGTGATTCATACAATTTAATTCGGCTTCAAAACGCTCCAACATACCATATTTCAGTACAAATGATTTCACTCAACTTGCATATTCATCCCAAATCGTCCAATATATCATAAGTACTAGATTCTAATTTAAATCGAGCAACATCATCTGAAACTACATGTCCCATTTTCAGTTGTCAGAACCTCTCGATAAAATAACACGATTTATAACGTTTGGCATGACACCGTTAATCAGTCTAATGGTAAGTATACAAGGTTTTTCTCAATTCAAGTAATTTACAAAAACAAAATGGGGTATACCCACGAAAGAAGTGTAACTTCAATCCATAGTTATAACATTAAGCCACGATCATGTTAGTCTAATGGATCTCTGTATATGAGGTTACGTAGCCCGAACAATTTATCAAGATAAACATCATTTATAAAATAACAAAGTTCCGGAATTGATTCCAAGCGATAAGTAGGCCAGGAGACATATTGTTGAATTAATATCCACTGTTCGACCTATTGCTCCTTTACAGATGAGAGATCTATCTTGACATATTATTACTTTCTATAGACACACGAACAGTGAATTAATAGGAGTGGCGACCAAGGGTTACAGAGCCATATTCTTATAACTGCAAGTATTGAGGCTAAATGAATGGATATTCATACATCACGTTTAATGAGAATAAAAACGTATGTTTGGTTGTGTAGATATGACAAAATCTATAGACAGTGAATTAATAGGAGTGTCGATCAAGGGTTACAAAGTCATAGTCTTAAAGCTGCCAGTGTTGAGGTTAAATACATGGATATTCATACACCATGTTTAATGAGAATAATAACTGAGTTTTAGTATTGTAGGAACCGCAGTCTGATGACTATAACCGAGCGTGCTTTTGTTCCTACTCAGCTTTGATAAATTATGCTATTGCACGTATGGGCAGTTAAAATGTAATTTGTTAAAAACATAAAAATACATTCTTTATGACAAATATTTCGTAATAAAAGACACATTGCATTGTATATGTATAAAGACGGAACGTTTTTTGCTCTGATATTTTGTAACCACGGAAATGATGAATTGCTTCAAAGCGTTTTCATAACTTCCCCCGGATATGAACATTCAATTGAGTGTACAGTGCTTTCTCTAACTGGTGAACTTTTGAACTTAGTGTAATGAGAGTGCATCCGTCCATAACATGAGTCATTTAGTTAACACCGCTCTTTTTAAGTTCTGCTCTGTAATATCTAACGGTACCTTATAACAAGAAACATTTAAGTGGATACATTTAATCAACTTATCAATATGCCTTTGCATATGATTGTTTTTGTCATGTATAACACATTATGTTTAATACAACTTAAATATATCCCAGTTCATAACATTATGCGTGGACAGTGTCCTCCAGACCTATGGAATCAAAATTTACCTAATTACAATACATCCTGGGTCTGTGAGGAATCGAAGTAACTGCTAAATGAGAAAATGTTTGCATTTTTGCCAACTCAACAGATCTGAGCCTTGTCTCCATTTCCTGTGAACGCTATTGTACAGGTAGTTGTTTGTACATTGATCCAACGTTTATATCTTTCATCAAATAGATCATGTATTCAATCACGTTAACATGTACGTTTGAAGTGCTGATATTGGCCTATGTGGCTTCAAAGTAAGAAAACGGGCGGTGTATCGCAGTGTTTAAAGCGTTCTGCTTCTGATAAAAAGGAGCTTGGTAAATGTGTCTGTTTTAGAGAAAGTTAGAACACGCAGGATCACCAATGGTTTGCTTGTTACTCTCGATGCTAGCAGGCTTCACCGCATTGCAAAGACACCATGGTGTTGCGGGCGTTCTCCCTGTAGTAATACTTACAGTTGTGATGAAAACGAAATTCTCTTAAAATCAGTGTCAAACGGCAAAACAACTTACCTCAAAATAAGAACAAATATAGAAGGAGTGTTAAAATGCAGACGAAATAGCTTGTTATAATGTCGATAGTTTTATACAATGAACATGCCATCTGCTTTTCATATTACCCAAATTGTATACCCTAGTTACACACCATCTGGCGGTAGATGTTTTTACAAAATGTGAAATCTAAATGAAGTAAACAGTTTGATATGTGTCAGCATTGTTACATGCATTTTACATTCCATGTCATGGTTTTTACTCTTGTCTTTAATGTTGATATTCACACACTTCTCTTTCGGACAATAACGTTTATTCGATTTTATGAGCTTGAACATGATATCAATCAAAGAGAGAGCGCAGGTCAAGTAGCATGTCAATATGTCCTCTGGAATACATTCAGCTGAAGATCACATCCAAATTTGTAGATCATCTGCTCCCTCTTCGATCTCATATATTCAATATTTATAAATGCATCGAACCCGTCTGATGGAAAAATGCAACGAAAACAATTTTAAAATAGCTTATTTTATATGAAAAATGAATCGGTGCCCTGAATACGTTATTTAGAGAAATACTGAATAGTTTAAAAGCTATATGATTTCTCAGTAAATATCCCATTGGGTTTGTATTCACTTTGCTGAACTAAAAGGTACGGATGTGCTCGTCCTTAGAATGAAATGCGTAGGTTGTTTATTTTTAGCAACCAGCTGGACCCATATTTTTCGAAGCTCTCTTAGCGCTAAGATAGTCGTAAGTCAATGTCAATGTATGGCACATAGACTATCTTAGCGCTAAGAAAGCTTCGAAAATATGGGTCCTGTATCTTAAACACTTTCATCATGACGCTCTTAGCACAATTATTTCACTCGGAACATAAACTTGATATGAAAGGTGGAGCTCGTTAGATATCATATGAGGTACTTGATTAAGAAGACTACGTTAAAGATCCAAATATGTAGCGTTCAAACTGTGTTCCGCACAATCTTCATATCTAAGTTAAATAAGTCTGAAACTATAATTTAGATTAGAAAGTACTGTAGACTTGATAATGACTTTGTTGCATTGAAAGTGCATTCATTGTGTTTCATAAAAAATTATTTGGCTTTAATACGTTCCAACATACCAAATGTGCTGGTAACTGTACACATAATTTCACTCAGCTTGCATATTCATCCCCAAACGCCAAATACATCACAATTTCTAGTTTCCAATTAAAATGGAAAAACATAATTGTGCATGTACAGAAACTATTTGGCGCGCGTCAATCGCGATGCATTGTCCGGTTTTCGATCAGAAATCGCTACTTTTACCTTCATGTCTTCAATATACTAAGTTATCATCAAAATGGTAGTTTTAGGTATCAGTACTTCTCGATAAAATAACATCATTTATAACGTTTGGAATATGTGACTCCAAACAACACAATGGATGTACCTTTAAACCATCCTTAGGTGAATATATTCATTTATATGATGTTTTCGTTTCTCAGAACAAATACAGATCTATAAATCTAATTAAAACCTAACATGCTGCAATGTCGGTTTGCTTGAGACAAACAAGTGACAAGAACATTGATTTTGCTTATTCAGACGTTCGATATCAAACTGACTGTAATGAAAGGGATGCCTATCCCAAACAATCGTTGAAAAACTTTCCCTAGAATCTCTGCATTACAACAAACTATTTTAGAATAACCTTGTTTTAACAAACACCTTTACTTTTTGTACAATTGCAAATCGATGGCTTTAGAGTTGCATCTACGCCTGAAGTGATGTGAATAATGAACAGGAACGATCATATTTTAAGTTATAATATCAACAACCAAGTTAAATGTTTTGTGCATGTCGATTGTCAATGTGGTAAAATGCAGAATATATCGAGGATGCTTGGTTTTTCTTGACAAATACCATGTTTATCTCATCGAGTGAGGTAGAACGTTTATATTATCACGAGTGGAGCAGCCACGAGTGATAATATTAAAGTTTATGAGATAAACATGGTATTTGTCAAGAAAAGACAAGTTTTCTATTTATTATATTACCAAATCCCTGCTTATTCACCGAAATCGACTTGCATTTCTCCTGAGTGAGCCTGTCGCCTCAGCAACAATGTGACGTCATGAACGTGTTATTACGTCGGATCATTGTTTTATGACGTCAGGTCATTGTTATATTAGTCACTAGTGACTGATAACACGTTCCATTGTTATTTTCACTAGTAACACGGTTTATTTTCATTGATAGATACGGGTATTTCATCTGCAATCATATAATAAAAAAGTTAAACATTTACAAAAGAAACTGATGAAGAAATATTAAATTCTCTGGAATAGTATCAAGGACTGAATTGAGTCAGGAAACTTCAATCAGGTCTGGCTGTCTTCAGGCAGGAGATTTATTGTTACATTATGACTAGCAGGGTATGTGCTTGGACAATGTAGTAGAGGGATTAGATACAGATTTCCGTTCTGAATAACAAACACTGCTGCTTCTTGTCAAAACTTCAGTAATTAGAACATTAAAAAGAAGTGAGGTATAAATAACTTATTTTAATCGAGTTTTCATATTGGGAACGTTAGAAATAGTTTCATATGTGACACACTAACAGTGACATTGTGATCCACAAATATCTAACAGATTTCAAAAAGCATGTCGTGATTCCATATTATTTGTTACTAATGAATATAAACATGGTATTTCTAAAACAAAATAATATTTATGTGTATATATTGCTCTATTGTCTTTAACTATTGAGCGTTTCTCAAAATGTTTTTTCCGTATTTGTCCCATATGACGCCACATGAATATTTTATTCACTGAAATAATATGTTGGATGACATTAAATGTTTTGCCTTGGTATTATTAAAATTTTCAGTACTTGTTTATTTTGAATAAATATAACATTGCCTTGGATTTTGTGTATATTTAATCCAAATATCGTATTTTCCAAATTGGAAAGATGAAAATTGATATTGACTCAGCCTTTGATTATGTAAACCTAACTGCCATAAAGAAGACAGTACCCATCCGGGTATTTACTTTGTGACATACGTTTCCTGTTCAGATGCAATTCACCAGCTCCTACAGACTAGTCGTACTCTACTTTGAAGAAGCAAACACACTTACTGTCAACCCAAATGTGGTCTGACAAGTCCATGAGCGTGTTAGCATCTACGCAGGGAAACATTTCAGGGATATAGACATCTTCAACAATGTTAGTTTAAGATACTTGAACGCATCTAGGGTTCTATATTTGTGTTCATTAAAACCCTTTGTGAAAGAATTCTACACACTTTTAGCACTTCAGTCAATCATTGTTTAAACTTTGCATTCTTATACAATTTCGTGCTTGTTGACATATCATTAGTTGATATTAAAGGATATATTATTGCAACTTATTGCGTTGTGAAGGACGTTAGGTTTATTGAATATCACGAATTTAGCAACTGTGTTGAAGGAACAATCAGTCAATAAGATCATTCCCAAATAAAGTATAACTTGCACGTCAATTTCAGAAATTATTATAAACAGCATTTTGAGATGAATGAAGGTACACAATTGAAGACTTTGTGTTTTTGCAAATGATAATAACCTGATAAAGAGCGTTAACTAATTTATAAGTCATATTATTAACAAGGACTTGTTAAAACTACAACTTCGAAAATACTCATTATGGTAAACAGACAACCATATTGCATTTGGTTTCCAAAGACGAATCAAAGGTAAACAGCATGTGTCCTGATTGTCTCAGCATGCAGTAAAACATGATTAGAGTCACGACTACATTTAATCAATGTTGTTCTGGTTTTCTAATGTCTAATCAGCATGTACATTTACTTCCATGGCTATTTTTTTCTTCTGAAGGATAGATAAGTAGCCTTAATTATTTAGCGTATCATAGCAATTAAGAAAAAAAATATTTAACATTGAATATTTCGATAAATTAAGAATGTAAACTGCATTAAATACAACAAGGTTACATTTGGGACAACACTACCTAAATAGTACTAAATGACATGTATTTATAATGCAATAAATACGAAAGGTATAAAATTATATAAATGTCCTCCATTTCTAAAATGGATACAAACTCAAAACGGTATTAAAGTTTGAATTGCAATCATCACTGCGTGTTTTTGTCATTGATAGAAAATTTAAACCTAAGTGTACTTTTTGTGACTGAGCGTTTTTGTTACATATACTATGTATAACACAGCTGTAGTTTGATGGGAGGTAATACCTGCAGGGTAATGTTCATATTTTCCATTATGCAGATACTTTATAAAAGCAGCTTAAAGCAATGTCATGAACGCCATTTCAATGTTTAAAAAATTAGTACAAATAAAAAATTAAATATCCGGATAAATTAAATATTTTAGAAAAAAGTATCCCATATTAAAGAGATATACCATGGATTGAAGCAGTTCAAATCCGAAAAAAATAACAATTATATCATGTAACAAACTCGAGGCAAAGACTCACGGTTTAATAGCCAGTGTCCCAACTATTCTTACTTCTTAGTAACCTTTGCAACATTGATCCTCCTATTGTGACAACTATTAATGGACTTTATTGGACTTGATTAGTTGCAATGGAGCTCAAGTAAGGACCTCGTCAGTGTACATGTCCACCGAGAAATGAAATATGTTAAGAAAAATCTTTAGTGAAAAAGAAAATAAAAGCAAAATGTCTGGATAAGAACGTATTTATGGTGAAAGGTGCTATGTTTTCGGGGTATAAGCTTAAAACCCAATCATGTTCATGAAAAGTCATTAGGGTGTCCATAAGCTGCACAAAACGTACGCATGATTGTCTTTCCTAATAAATGATCAAATGTGTTCAATTTGATAAAAGTATTTCCACTGACTGTTTTAATGTTACATTAATGTTAAGTAAAATTAATCTTATTTTTTTTAAATTAGCAAGGAACCATTTCGGTTATGTATACTGATGATGCATACTGATGATGCATTGCAGACCCTATGAAGCACTTGAACGGTAGTTTTATCCTTTACGTTTATTGCAAGTTAGTTCCTGTGTTTTCTGATTCCTGTAATTTCTAACTAATACATCATTAGGTCGAATGGTGGTTATTGTACTTGCTATGTGTAAATAAAGGCGTTATTTAGATGATGTTTCATAATTGACTGATGCTATTTATTTAGGGTATTGAATGACAGTGATACATCATAAGTACAATTTATATATATACCCATACTAGTTTTGTGTTTGTCTATGTGACAAAAAATATAAAGTAGTAAGACAGTTTTGTATTATCTCTAAATTATCAGAAATAAAACTGTCGGCCATTGGTCATGCTTATTATCACACACTATTATTATAGCATCAACTATTAGCTCAACATTTCCAGTGAAAGCTGCCACTCAGTGGGAACGCCAAAGAGTAGAATAATTACACTACAATCAGAATTAGAACGCGTATAGAAGGGTGTTTAAGAACCATAAGTATACTTTCCACATAACAGTGATGTCTTCCATTGAGTTGCAAGACGTTCAATAATGACTATGTATTGATGGTTTTATTAATTTTGTCTAAACATGAATAATACAACGATTCTTTCGATATAGGAAATTATCCAAATATTTAAGCTTACATTTATCTATTCGAATATCTTGTTTCACTTAGAAAGTATCTGATATTGTTCATTTATTCAGACAAAATAACTATATTTAATTGAGTGAGTGAGTGAGTTATTGTTTAACGCCGCTTCGGCAGTATTGCAGCCATTAGTGACGAGATATTTAATTTATTTGCCTAATATATTTAATTGAAATGGAAGTGTACCTAATTCTTCGTGAACCATCAAACCCTTTATAATATTCATTAACGATGAGATGCTGGATACACTGTTTAGGTGTCAGCTCCTCTCCAGCTTCTGTAGTGTTTGAGGAAGATGAAGCAGCTACTCTGACTCCGCTGATGGGAGAACAAGTCCTCTTCATTGAATTTCACCTTACATTTTGGAACCAGTACACTAGTTATTTTTTGTAGATCAATTCACAACCTAAGTCATAACTTTTTAAAAATAGTTACATGATTCACTTTTTATTATAGTTGATATACAAAATGGCTGTCCCAAGTGAATAATTCCATTCACTTTCTCCTGATATTTCCACAGCTCTCATAGTTTAGTTTAAAACGTAGGGGTTCAAACTTTTCGAGCATTAAGAATTTGTTTCCTAATAACTCATCTAACAACGGATATTTCTTGGTATTTTGAGTGCAATTTTTTTTTAAATATCTTTTTCAAATTGACTCAGGTGCAAATTGAAATCGATTTCGGTCTTAAATCATGTAAACCTACCTGATATAACACAATAATTATTGTAAAAATTATATTATGTATTTCCTGACAAATAATCACATGCATTTAATTTGAGAAGGGCATTTCCGCTGTTGTAATTTAACATAAATGGAATGAATAAACTGGAATGCATTTTATTATGTTTACTTTATTTCTTGAACGCATTAGCATGAAGCCACTTGAATAGGTTTCGGCCCCTCTAACCCTATCAAGTACTGGAGTGGTAGGTGTTATCCATTATGTATGTTGCACCTTAGCCTAATAGCGCTGATGCTATTAACTTAGTGTCTTGAATTTCGGATTTCATATGAACTTCCAAAGTTTTTTCAAACGATTTGGCAGTGAGAAATCTTAGGTAAATTAGAATTTATGTAGACGTGTACTTGCTTTGTTTTGTATATGTGATGAATAGATATAACAATAAGTCAGGTTTGCATTATCTCTGAATTACATGTAATAACACTGTCTGGCCATTGGTCATTCTTATTATCACACACCATTATAGCATCAGATATAGCATATATAACATTTCCAGTGAAAGCTGCTACTCAGTGGGAACGCTAAAAAGAAGCTAAACAGAATCATACTGTTATCACAATTAATATGTGCCTGTTTAAAGGGTGTTTTAAGAACCATAGGAATACCTCCAACATGCCTTACCCCAACGTCAATGTTACATGTACACCAATGTCTTCAATTAACTTACAAGAGGTCCAATAATCAGCAGCTCAACATTTCTAGATGAAGCATAGCTTAACGGAAACACACTCACTACAGTCACAATTACCACGTGTACAGAAGGGTGTTTAAGACCAATAAGAATAACCCCATATGACACTGATGTCTTCCATGGAGTTGCAAGACGTTCAATAATGACTTTGTATTGATCTTACCTAAACATGAATAACAAAAATCGATATAGGAAATCATCCAAATATTTACACTTACATTTATCCTTTCAAATATCTTGTTTCACTTAGAATGTATCCGATATTGTTCGTTTATTCAGATAACTTTATTTAATTGAAATGTAATTGTATCTATTTTTCTAGAACGATTCTACCCTTTATAATATTCACTAACGATGAGATGCTGGATACAGCATTGTAAGTGTCCGATTGTTAGCTCCTCTCCAGCTTCTGTAGTGTTTGAGGAAGCAAAGCAGCTACTCTGACTGTTGATTCCATATTTTATATGAACTTCCAAAGTTTTTCAAACAATATGGCAGTGGCAATGAGAAAAATATGTTATTTTTTATTTATATATACATGTGCTAGTTTTGTGTTGTCTTTGTGATGAAAAATAAAGTAATAAATCAGGTGTAGCATCAAATATCATAAATCAGTAATAACACTGTCTGGCCATTGGTCATTATTATTACCACAGTCACGATAATAGCATCAGACATCAGCTCAACATTTCCAATGAAAGCTGCCATTTTGTGGGAATGCCAAAAAGATAGCTGACCAGAAAATCACTATCATCAAAATTACCACTTGTCAGTATTTATGAACCATACAGGAGTTTTAAGAACCATAGTGAAACATCCAACATGTCTCAAACAAATGTCTTCCATTAACGTTCAAGAAGTCCAATAAGGACTGTATGTATTGATAGGTTTATTCATGTTGTAAAGATTTTAATATGCAGAGACTACATATTTTGTGATGCATAAAATAATTTCTGGAATGATTAAACTGGTGTAGATGACACATGTATTTACTGTCAGCGATGTGATGATAACAACTAATATATAGAATAATTATATAGGAGAGGTGTTAATACATGTACTGTGTGTAAGGTACATCATACATACATTTGATAACATTTAGAACATATGGGCTTCCTATTGTTGAAACTTTCAGAGTTTGTTTCCCCATAACCATGTAACAGTGGATATTCCTATGTCCATGTAATTTGATTGCATTTTATTCAAAACAATGTTTCAAATTGACGCAAACTGGCTGTTTTTAGTTATGTAAACCTTACTGCCATTAACAGGCGAGTAACAATCTGAGTGTTAAGTTTGTGACATACGTTTCTTGTTCAGAATAAATCAGTATCTCCTATAATCTAATCGTACATGTACACTACTTTGAAGAAGCAAACACACTTTCCGCAAAACCAAATCCATGAGCGTGTTAACACCAGCGCAGGGAAGTTCCTCAGGAACATAGACATCTTTCATGACGTTATTTCAATAGTTTTAGCTCATCCGTTTCTATAACTGTGTTCATTTTTAAAGCCTATGTGGAAGAATTCCAGACCTTTACACACCAACCCATCATTGTGAACATCATTCATTATTATATGACGTTATTAAGGACTTCCTTGATATATTTCAGTTACGGTAACCTTTTTACAACGCAGTGAATTATGACGGAAATTGTTAATATCATGAATCAATGAACTGATCATTATTTATCATTTATTTATTTATTTATTATGCTGTTATGCAAAACGGGATCATTGATATATAAAAAAAAATAAAAGATTCTATAAGATACTGAATTTGTACATATTATGTTTTGCTTTAAAAGGTTATACCTGAAGCATCAATGATGATTAAATAAATACGTCAGGAATTCACATTGTTTTCACCTTCGATGATTAGATTACAAGCGCATTATGTCACAAGCAGCATTGATAACTCAACTGATACACAATGATTAAAGACAGAATTATGCTCAATTGGGATTTTACCAAAGATTAGTCTGACCTACATGTAATTATCATCAGTGTTCTTTATTTATAAAATAATTCAATTCAAAGTGTGACTCAAATTAAGTATTGCTACTGAAGATATTGCATTTATGACATTTCAGAATATGCTAACAAGTTTGTCAATCTTGCACCATAATTCACAATATTCACTTTGCGGATTAATCATTTGTAAATATACTTACGCAATAAAGAACAGTCTCTTGAATTGCATACAAAGCAATCCATAAAACAAATTGAACAGAAAGCATAAAAAAGTGTATTAATTGCTACTTCACCACTTTCTTCCTTAATTTTCTGTACACATATTCGCTTTTGAAATTCGTATGACACCAAGGAATTAAAAAAAAGATTAATCCAATACTACTAACCCTGAAGGCTGTAAGTAGAAGTGTGATATCTTCCTGACGCAGTTTCACAGTTTCTTTCATCGTACTTCAGTATTTCTTTTAATTTGCAACTTTTGAATACATTCTTCTTCTAAAATCTTAAAAACAAGTAGAGGGATCCCTTTTCCCTGCCTTGAGCACATGATTATCTCACAGGCAAGTTCACAGTTCCTTCCTGCAGTTTCGTAATGATGGAGTATTTTAGTTATCACCGTCTTATGTCACAAACAATTAAACAGAACTTGTTGACAAACTAGAAAAATAAGTCATGTAATTATTCTAATACTTCATATCAATTAATTTCGACGTCAAGGATTTAATGAACAACACATCGACGTAATTCTGCGTTAAGTTCACATGAATAGCATTAGTCCTGATCGACAAAGCAAGTGACATAATTAACAGAAGAACAAGATGAGAGTAACTGTTAGTCATAAAAGAGAATAAATTTCTATTCAGTTCAATATATAACTCACATGTGCTCCAAACAAAATTAAGGTTTTATAAAGATGGTATTAAATAGAATATTGATATAATACATAATATGGCGATAGGCGATTTACGTATGGAAGTAGAAAAACTATAGCAAAACGTTATCGTGGTTCCGAAATATCACATGTAATGCCTTGGGCACTGACTGTATTCAGCCACGGGCGTAACGTGCAAAGTTATATAACACAGCAACTTAAGAGTTAAGAGAAGGACAAACTGAGTTGTAACTTCTACACCTAACCACGACTAACTAAGCAGAACTTTGGTGTTCAAGACTTCGTCTTTGATGAGCAGTTCCTTTCAGTCATAGCAGAGGGCTTATTGGAACAATATTACATCTTGGAGTAGTACATCAAAAATGTCACAAGTTTTAATTTAAGTGGACATTTACCATGGCGGTCTATTTCCTCTGTTTTAACTATCTACAGAAATGCCGTCACCTGCATGCATAAAAGAGTTAAGTGAAATTATCCGATATATTTTCTACTCCTATTTTGACTCCTTCATAATGTATTCAAAATTTAAGCGTTATAATTAAGATTATGATATAAAATATGCTATGCTTGTATTGACATATAGTTTGATGTAAACGATATTTATATTCATTATCTATTTAAGGGTTATGTTCCTTGACATTTCACAAACTATTCATTTTTCTGAATTCATACGTTTTGTTTTCCATTTTCAAGGCAAAACAATAAACCCTTTGATAATAATATCAACAACCTGGAGTGACGAATTGCTTGTTTGAACAACACAATATATATACTGTATATATTGTTATAAGTGAAAATATCTCATTTCGCTCACATTCGCTATACACCCGACAAAATATTCTCATGGTTAGAGTTACCAATTTGAATGAAAACTCGTTTTCTTTTCCCAAAAATGAATAATTAATAAACTTGCCATATATAGTACAAACTCGACTACATGCAAACAAAGATTTAGTGTTTTATAGTTTACATCATAGGATGACAAAATTATAAAATACATTGAGGACAGCACAGTTATTTCCAATCGTTAGATAACTTTGTAAATTCGGTTAAAATACCACAAGATGTACCACAAAGCTCATCGCTTACTGCATTATCATCATTCTCAAATGATACATACTACCACAGTCTTCAATAGCGCCCTTTAAGGCCATGTACATTGACAACACATTACCGTACCTTTTTACAAGAGTGATTTACATGGTCAATTTATAATTTAGGAGATTACACGCTGTTATGGAATAGCTGCTTCCAATTTATCCAAATAGTATCACGTTGCAAGTCATTACCTTGTCATTATTACTGTATCTTTACCGATATCACAAATAGTAAGAGTCGCTGATGTGGAACATGGGAAATATAGAGTGTAGAAAACGGCTGAACTAGAATTTCACTCAGCTCTTGCACTTACTTTAATCTCTTAACTGACAATTGTTTTAGATAGTCTTCATTAAGGAGTATCTGTAACTTCACTGATTTGTAATACACAATAAAAGCAGTTTTGTTGCATTAAGTTACCATAACGGGTCTTCGGGTTGTATGCAATTGTTATCCCACCGATATTTAAAACAGTGGGATATAGTCGTCCATCTGTCCGTCCGTAATCATTTCGTTTCCGGAGCAGAACTCGAAAACTGTTCAACATATCTTCCTGAAACTTTCCATGTGTATTACCCAGTAACTGAAGTAGTAGATATAGAATTATCTAAAATAGATTGTTTTTAAAAATGTGGGACCGGTGGGATATGTCATCTTCTGGTGACTCTTGTTAAATATTGTTGATATTGTAATTCATGCGGATTTAATGCAACGCTGCATTAATTACTTCCGGTCTTTTAAAGTTAACTTTAAAACCTGAATACGTACATGTTTTCAAGATTACTAATATAATACATTACCGGAGCACAGATTGTTTGTAATATCGATAGATGTGCAGTATCTGTGCATTAGTTATATTTTAAAACAATTGGCGTGAATCAGTGCCTTTAAATCAGGCAGTAATGGAGACGGGCAAGTGCCCTGCGTAGGGAAATTTGTGCAAGATTTATCCACATTTTCCTAATAATTATTTTACATTAAGTATAAGTATTGTGTTGGAGTAACTTCAAGTATGTCACGCGTTATGAGGTTTTTTTATCGTGAAATGTTGACGGTTACTGAAAATTATCAGTTTTATGCTATCCAGTTCAATATGGTGACCCTTTTGTTTGAATAATTATTGATTTTGACCTAAAACAGGACATTGTATCGTTGCTGGCGCTTATCCTGATCAGTATCCAAATAGAACATAACCAATACAAGAAACAAGATACAAGATACAAGTATGTAGTGATTAAATGGCCACGCTGAACAGCAATTGCTACATATGTAATATGTAATACTTATGTAATATGTTCCAATCGAAATTAACAATTTAAAGGCATAAACTAACACCAGCATGTATTTCGAAAACAGAAAAGTAAATCATTGAAAGAGTAACATCTTTAGAAAAGGAAAGCTAAGTATCTACTCTGTTATACGAGTGAGTGTATTCTAGCCATTTCGCAGGGCAAAACCTAACAGTTCTACTATCAAATACAGCCAGATTGTCCCCACTGATAAATATGCAGTTCGTGGTGACCTTTACAATTCACTGATAACGTTGATCCCTCTATCGTGGTCACTATTTTCGATTCTATCGTCTTTATTGAACTCGTTAACTTTCGTCGTTACCAGAGATAACGTTCTTCCTGTTTGTCTTCAGTTCCATTTTATTATTCTAACGTATTTTAAAGTACATGTTAGTCGACTTAACAGGTTTGTGTATATCGAATGGAATATGGTAGGAAGATGCATGAAAGAAACACATTGCTGTATTCTAAATCAATGTATTCATTTTTCATTTGAGATAGGACATTTTAGTGATTGTTTGAATATTGTGTATATTTTCTCTCAAGCGTGGTATATTATTATAAAATGTCACAAAAAGTTATCTTCATATAACATTCGGAGTGCATGTTGCTTGTCACCAAACGAATATCATCAAAATAGTATCAGTGTATACATGTTGATAATTACGTAAGTTAAACAAATAAACTTTAAGCTGCTTTAATATTTATGAAATTGACATGTATGAAGATAAATAAAATGTCTTGTATACTTTGTGACAGCTGTCAACTTTGCGATAGTACAGTTTAGCAACACACTATAAACAGTCTTTCTGTCAATTGAAACACCAACAACGTCTCTGACATGTTATTTGATTACCACTGAAGTCCACTGAACTTAGTTTCATGAATGCACAGAAGGATAAGGATAAATGTTATTTTGTAGATATTTGTAGCTGTTTTAAAAAGGTGAATATGTCATTGATTTCCTATTGATGTTTTGTGTATATTAATATAGTTGATAATAATAACATAGTTTCTTAACATATTTCTAATGATGAATATATCATTAATATATAACATGTACATGTATCATCTATTAGTTTCAGTTACTTTTCATTAAATGAGGATGGCTAAACTTCCTTCAGTTTGCTAAACATCAACGCAATTTGAACTATTTTTAATTAAATGAGGATGGCTAAACTTCCTTCAGTTTGCTAAACATCAACGCAATTTGAACTAGTCAGAATACATGCATTGTTAATAATTTCAAACTCTATATTTAAATGCCAATACACAAGTTTACACAGGTCTGTTTTCTCAACGTGAACATGTCGGAGATTATCAAATATACAGAGGATATTTTGCTTTGTCAGTTTAATGTAAGATACAATAAGGAAATAAAAAAAACTTGCATAATAAGCATTATCTCGACTTTCACAGCAAAGTCGGTTACCAGTTGGTCAAAACCGGTCACGTGCCGTAAGTATATTTTACTATGTTAACTGGGTCACGCGCGCCCCTAGCTACAATACGCCCCTAGCTACAGCGCTAGACCAAACGAATATAATGTACAATGAATTTTTTCAGGGTTTTGAAGTATAATGAACAACGGGTGAGTGAGAATGAATCAGTCTGATTAAAATCGACGGTTTTCCGTGTAATAAAAATTGCAAAATAGTGCATCTACCGGAATACGAATTCATATCGGTTGTAGGTTCCACGCCAAACCGTCTGATAACAGTCCGTAGACTCGTGTCTTCGAGCGCAATTCAGGTAGCCAATCAAAAAACGCCCAACAAATGCTTTCGGTGCGAGAAGCTAGGGGCAGATAACTCCAAAAAGCTATCCTTTAGTCTGTTCCGAATGCTTTCAAAACAGTGACCGTTTAAATGCTACGCTGTGATTGGTCAGCTAGTTGACTGGGCTTTGGCTGTGCTTAACTGGTTCGGAACATGCGCCTATACGGGGTGTTTTCAGACCTTGTGGAGATACATAATTTTGCAAATGTTATTCCTCGGAACAAGGTCAATTTTAATCAGACTGTAGAATGAATGTTTCGAGGATTTTAATGAAGCGACATTAAATGGCGTTCTTGTCAGTTTTTCCCTTGATGTCAGACATGTCACTTATAATTAACACTGTAAATTCCCTTGAGAGCATCAGACATGGACTTGAAAGTCTCCCCTTGTAGATCTAGGCCTAACTGTCTGTCGAAGTGTCAAATCGGTGCAGCTGTCACCCAGCACAAGGGCGTTTCATCTCTCTCCGTTTATCAGTGAGTTGGTCTAGGCCGAGATGAGAAAGAGCACATCGGTAAAGCCATCCAGAGTAAACTTTCTGTAAATTCACCTGATCTGCCCCCATGTTGTACTCGCCCGCGTTTCAAAACGCGCCTCCGCAGACTGCCACCTCACAGGGGTCGGCTTGGAAGGCCTTTTTGGATCATTCATGGACAAAACACAGCAACTGCTAGACCTGAAATGCTACCTCTCTACCTGTGCATTATTTACAATCTCCAAAGTAGTGAAGTAGACTGTCCATGTGTTGGTCAACAGTTTCGGTATGCCCGTCTGTCCTCTCTCGAACGTCTCTAAGGTGGAATGTGTATGCAAGGTCACGTGACTGGTGCAACGGATATGAGAAATGCCCGTTTCAGCTACTGTTGTGATTTATTTGTAAAACTCCTTGCTTTCAAGTCTAGAACCGTTGCACGGTACTAGACTATTTTTTTTATGCTGAAAGCAATGGTATGAATAAAAATGTTGTAACTCCACAAATAAAAACAATTACACCGACATGATCGGCCGCCATTTTCATACTTTCACTGCTGATTTGTTTGTATTGAATGAGGGTGCTCATCGAGATAGATTCGTTACCATGTGTCCGCGAGTTTGATATGGAGATTTATCACTCGAACTTCGTTCTCGTTTGATATCTAACTCGGGCACATGATAAATCTCCATACCAAACTCGCGGACACATGGTAACTTATATTGATAAGAAAATGCTATAAAATTGGATGAGCAAGGACTTGATATGTTAAAGCCCAGGGTTTGGTTGACAAAGGTTGATCAGATTTATTTTACAACATTACAAGCGCGTGTATGTGTCAGCTCCTCTTCAGCTCCTGTAGTGTTTGAGGAAGATGAAGCAGCTACTCTGACTGCACTGATGTGGGGACAAGTCCTCTTCATGTCCACCTGTATTTACCTTCATCGATCAGTAATGCTGGGTAACGGTAAAGTATTTGAGGCTCTTTTGTAGGTCACTGTTGTATTTGCTGTCAGTGTTGTGGTTATAAAGACTGATATACAGAAACATGTTTTTAATAGACGTGTAAATAAACGTACAATGCTAATTACAATAAAGAATGTGAATGTTCAATGTAGGTCACATGTGTCTTTACTTCCATTTTTAACGTTCATTCTTTCTGAAATTCACTCGTAAGAACATTTCACCCCCCCCCCCCCCCCCCCCCCCCCCTTTTTTCCTCAACTCAATTACAGTTGTTAACCTTCCAAAAGACAAAGTCCAAGTTGTTGCCGTTGAAACAGGACAAAATTAAAGGTACATCCATTGTGTTGTTGGGTTTCACATATTGCAAACGTTATAAATAGTGTTATGTTATCGAGAAGTACCGACTGTTATCGAAAACTACCATTTTGACGATAGTAGACTTAGCATATTGACGATATGAAGTTAAAAGTAGCGATTTCTGATCGAAAACCGGACAATGCACAGCATGTGGCGCGCGTCAATGAATCAAACGTAATTTTGGAATCTTATTTATAACAGACAAAACGACAAATTTGAGTTGATAATGTTTAATAGGTTACATAACTGCTGTGCATGTAAATGGGACGTGCTGTTTCGGTTTCTGCACATGCATAATGATGTAACTCGATTTAAAATGGAAACTAGTAATTATGATATATTTGGCGATTGTGGATAAATATGCAAGCTGAGTGATGTTATTTGTATTGTAAACAGCACATGTGGTGAGTTGGAACGTATTAAAGCCAAATACAATTTTATGAAACACAATGGATGCACCTTTAAATCTTTTAGGAGTTGGACTGCTGAGGATGAAAGGAATCATATTGAAACAACTTCACTATTTACGAAGCGTCGCGATAATAAGGATCGTGTTGTTTTGTATAAATGTATCCTCATTTTAAAACTGTGGTACTTTTAGATTTAATTCAATAATATGCTGATACAAAAACTACAATCGATGAAATAGATTTGTACATTTGTACCACTTGCAGAGCCAATTTTAACTTCCTTCATATGAGCATATTCCTCAAGCATTTTTAGCTCATCTGGCCTGAAAGGCCCGATAGGCTTATGGCATGGCATGGTGTCCGGCGTCCGTCCATCCGTCCGTCCGTACGTCCGTCTGTAAACTTTTCGCATTTTCATTCTCTTCTCCAGAACCACTTGGTCTAGGGCTGAAATTTGTGTGTGCATACTCCTTGGCTAATGGGAATTCTAAATTGTAGATTTCATGACCCCGTGACCTCAAATGGGGTCACTGGGGTCACAACCCCAAAAACCTATTTTCATCTTCTTTTCAAGTTCCTAATGGTCTAGTGAGATGAAAAGTTGTGTGTAGACTCCTTGGCTAATGGGAATTCCAAATTGTAGATTTGGTGACCCCATGACCCCAAATGGGGTCACAGGGGTCACAACCTTAAAAACCTAGTTTCATCTTCTTCTCAAGTTCCAAAAGGTCTAGAGAACTGAAAAGTTGTGTACAGACTCCTTGGCTAATGGGGATTTTAAATTGTAGATTTGGTGACCCCGTGAACTCAATTGGGGTCACAGGGGTCTCAACCTTAAAAACTAATTTTCATCTTTTTCTCCAGCTCCAAAAGGTTTAGAGAGCTGAAAAGTTATGTGCAGACTCCTTGGCCAATGAGGATTCTAAATTGTATATTTCGTGATCCTGCGACCCCAAATATAGGTCACAGACGTCATAACCTGAAAAGCTATTTCATCTAGAGTTTTTATGTGCTCTTTAAATGGAGGTAATTTAAAGGATACAACAGTAATGAATTAAATCTTCAAGTGTGACTTTATTTGTAGGGGATTTTATCTCTGGCCTCAAAGACTGATTAGAAGACTAAGGACCTTAAGACCTAATTCATCTTCTCCATTTAAAGTGCTTCCTATGTCTTATACCTCTAACCTAGAAGTTGACATTTTGAATTAGTTAATGTATATAAAGCCTGATGAGCTACATATCCCATGGCTCTATTTTTATTGCTTGGAAGCACATGCCGTTTATCTCAAAAGAGGCTTAATATTTCTACAACGTATCTCAATGTGTATCGACTTTTGAATGATTTCATAACATTGATCTATTTTAGATTATCTTTATATAATTTGTCACTGTGCAACAATAAAATCATATGCATCCTCATTGATGTATTTGTCCTGAAAATGTTCATTTTGGAACCATTCCAGGGGTTGTTTTATACCTTCATTGTCATTATTTGTTTGATGGAGATGTGACAGTGTTGGAGTCTTTTAATTATTGCCTACATGTCTATTTCATTTCCTTGGGAGAGGAATCAAAGGGATATTAATTTACTGTATATTTGGTATCGCCTTTGATGTGAAAAAAGTTTTTGTAATAAATTTAGTTCACTTGAAGTCATCTAAAAATTAATTATGTATGACTTATTCCATGTCAAAAACACATGAAAAAATAACTTGTGATAAACCAGCATAATCATTATGGATGTGTGTTAAATATCAAAGGTGTATGTTGTATGGACATTTGCTTGGCACTCTATCCAACAATGTTCGAATCCTAGACATGTATTGCGCAGCTAAAGTGGCCGCAACGGAAATGTTTAGCTCAACATTGGATCGGGTCTTCTTTTGAAATTGAGGTATTTAACAAATAATTATCAGAAAATTCAGACTAGACAACCATTTTCAACAAGTGAGCTTACTGTTCCTCAATAATCATACATTGTATTTAACTTTATCGTGTCTTAATTCATAAATTGTCTAAAATAGTTCAATAATGATTTTATAATTTATACAACATTATGAAATAACGTTTAAATTTCAATTTATCAAATGTGAATCAATGTCAATGTGCCTTTTGTAAGTGGGATTGAATATTGTTGCATAATGACTTCGTAATGATAGTGTTGTTGTTGGTTGGAGGCGCAAACCGCCTCAAACCTGATACGCAGTTGGATTTCACGCTATATTACTGTTGGAATATTCAAAATAAACTTTCGACCAATCATGCTTGGCCTCTTCATACTTTGGAAAAAGCATATGACCAACGAACACGGCTGTAACAAAGTTGTAACCACGTGACCATGTGGGTTATCCGAAATAATTATCCCCTTTTACTGCGAAAAGAGATTTTGTCTAAACATCTCAAATAGAAACGACCGTTGTGTTATTCTGAGTCTGAATGTTAGTACACATAAGATTTTTCAATTCAAAGCCATTTTACACCTCCATGAGCAGACATGTACCAATTCAAGTGCATAATTTCGCACTGCAGTTTCGGAAAATCCAAGAAACTTTACAAGCTAATGTTATACGCGCGGAGCAAGCATATACTAAACGATAATAGTGGTTGTCAATCAACACACCAACCTTCCACTCAGTTATCAATATTTTCAATGCCAATCAGACTTGCATAATGGTAGGCCTACTCAATGTACTGTTATTGAATTAATGATAGTGAAGCTTGTACATGTATAAGCACATATTGGATAGAACCATATTTATGTCCAAACTGATAGCACCAAGCATGAGGATACTGGGTCATTATCCTTGAAAGGTCCATATGCGTTCCTTCAACAGATAAACAGAATATGCTTCATAATCAATCGAATTGGTACACTTTAAATTTGCAAATGTTTAACAAATGGTTGACTGCGTGTTTCAGGGAAAATAGGCCTACATATAGTCCGACAGCCAGCTCTTGTGACCGGGAAAATGCGTCCATAGAAAATGTCTCTACAGAAATTGAACCTTGTGGGTATATACTATAGGAAACTGAATGATGACACTTTGTCATCATTGAGCATTTTGAATAAGACACATCAAGTAATTATATTTCAGTGTTCACAAAATTGAAATGAAAATAAGGCAGTTATATATCAAGTGTTGTCTATTAGTATTATGAAAATAAGTGCACTTTTTTCACTTTTTTGGTTGAAAAAAACACAAAAGGCCAAAATGTTGATAATGTGTCTGGATAAACGAGGTTTTCTGAACAAATTTGGTTTTCTTACAATAAAATTGGATTTAATGGTGTAATCATTTACTTTTGATTATAATTACGATTATTGAATCATATTCAAATGAAATAGTGATAAAGTTTCAGTTAATATATGTTTGCTTTTGACAAATTCTGAAAAAAAGACCTCCATGTAGCCCAACACAATTATGATTACTTGACATTAGAACAAGGAGATTTTCTGGATAACAACTTCTTTGATGTGAAAATACAAGACGTTTCGTAATGTATATACTTACTCCATCATCAGGTGAAATGTAAGAAATAACAAAATGGTATACATTCATAGGTTAAAGGAACCAATGGCAAGAAAACTCTTAATCAGTTAGATTAAATTAATTTTTTAAGATAAATTACGCACGAGAGTGGTATAAATTTATGATTTGTGATGCAAACATGATGAGCATTAATAGTTGATTGGTAAATCAGCAATGGCCTGTGAGCTTTATTGAAGTAGTGACCGGACAAGTAATACACATTGGTAAAAGGAGGAAAGCTAAGTGCCTTTATTGTAGATACAATAACTGTTGATTGGATGTGAAATGCAGAAGACATGGTGATTGAGAGTATTAGGAGAGGCCAGTGATTGTGGCTAGGGTGTGAAGTGGTTGGGCGATGAATGGTTCTGATAGTTGTAGACTCCTCGAAAATAGCTCTGACAAGAGTGAATGGATGCAGGGTGGGTGCTCCTCGGATTTGCCTCCCACAGAATATAGATGTTCGAGATGAGTGAATCGCCAAGTACATGTTAGGAAGATGCTTTGACCGCGGTTTTGCAGGTTGTTCCCTTGTAATGTCAATCGCTTATTGGAGTTTTCTTTGGCGCCAGTTGTTATTTGTTGACAAGACAGTGGTAGCCTCGGACCCAATTTATAGTGTGACCCATGTTTAGAGTATGCTCAGATTGGGAGGATTTCTGGTCAAGTGTGTTGACATACGCTTTATGTTCCTTGATCCTTGTGTTGATAGGCTGCAGCATTTCTCTGATGTACTCTTGTCCATAGTGGCATGGCATTTTGAAGATGCATCATCTTGTAGTGCTGGTTCCTATGCTGTTGCCTTTTAGTATCTGCTTGAAGATCTTGCACAGGGAAATGTAACATCAATGCTGACTTTGTTCTTGATGAGGCGGGCGATCTTGTAGCTGAGATTTGCCAAGTCTTGTGAGTGTGGCTATGCTTGATTAGTGGATGATAACTGCATTGTGTGTACTAGTCAGGGTGTGTGTTGGCGTGCGATAGACAGATGTTCTCAGTCCATGCCCAGTAGTTTGGACGGAGACATATGAGAAGGGGAGAGTTGTTATTTTCTGTTTCCATGGTCACCTGATTCTTGGATGCTTGGCGTTGAGATGTTGTTGGAGATGATGGCTATGGTGGTGAAGGTTTTATCAACCTTGTGGAACCAATAAAGCTACTGAAAAGGAGCATTAGAGAGTGCTGGTTCTTCGAAGGATGTCATGAAAATATATGTTATTAGTTAAGAAAGATAGTTGTGAGCCCATTTGAAGTCCGTGGATCTTCAGTGAAGATAAAATAGACGTAGCTGATGGGGAACTTGGTGTCGAGCTGTTCAATGCGGATGTGGAGCTTGGTAGCATCTAAGGTTTTCTGTTGAGGGATATGATGATGAAGAAATCGACAACATCGTAGCTGTCCATGGTGTCTGTGAGACAAGTCCTACATCATCGACTCACCATCTTTTGCCAACCGTGCGGCAAAAATGATACCCTTTGAAAATTAATTTATACTTGAAATCAACGTGATATCTTGCATCTGCAGCAATGTAAATCACTCAATGCTCGGTTGATTCGACAGAAAGACAGTACAGTGTTCTTTAAAATGTAACACCTTATTGTCCGTACAACTGCGCAATTTCTTTGGAGAAGCCGAGCAACTGTTTTAGTTTGTTGTTTTCGTTGTCTCTGTTATCTTTGTCTTTGCTGTTTTGTTTTGATGTATACATAGATTCATATGACCTATGAAATAACAAGGTGTTTGATGTTCCTGATTCAAAAATGTGTTGCAACGTCTCGCCTACACCATTAGTATTATCTGAATAAGGGTTTGAATATGCGCACGCGCACACTTTTTAATGTCACTTTTCAGGTCATTGCAGTTATACGTTTAGCTTTTTCTTCTAGGGAGACTACTCTAGTCAACCAATAACTTAACCTTCAAATTGCCCAATTTCAGCGCCCGCTTCGTGTTTGAATCTTGGGTCTAAACTTTGAAATTGACTATTTCCTGTTTTTGTCTTTTGGAAATTAACTCTTTGTAGTAAATGTGTTGCTTGGTGAATAAACAAATTCATTTCAATACAAAATAAAAATGGTAAATTGTGGGTTTTTTTAAAATACCATAAAATCGTCAAAAATCACCATTTTCTCACCACAAGAAGTGACATTGTTACACGAAGGCCTATTTCAGAATTGGCAAAAGTAAACCATTATATAAACAACACTAACTGAAACTTTATCACCCTTTCTTTTGATTATGATTCAATAATCGTAATTATAATCAAAAGTAAATGATTACACCATTAAATCCAATTTTATTGTAAGAAAACCAAATTTGTTCAGAAAACCTCGTTTATCCAGACACATTATCAACATTTTGGCCTTTCGTTTTTTTTAAAAAACATTTTTGTACTTCTGTTCATAATACTAATAGACAACAATTGGTATATAACTGCCTTAATTATCACCCGCCACAACGAAGTTGGCGGGGGATATAGAAATGAGCTCCGTCCGTCCGTCTGTCCGTCTGTCCGTCTGTGCGTCCGGGCTTTTCCATTCCGGCCTCAAACTTCAAAACTATAAGACATATCTCAACGAAACTCGGTGTGTGGAACAATCATCATGTGTAGATGTGCCTTTTGGGGTTTTCAACTTCTTCGAGTTATTTTTTTTTACCGTTTCCATGGAAACGGAACTTCGAATTTCGTTTCCGGAGCAGAACTCGAAAACTATAAGACATATCTCAACAAAACTTTGTGTGTGGAACAATCATCATGTGTAGATGTGCCTTTTGGGGTTTTCAACTTCTTCGAGTTATTTTTTTTGACCGTTTCCATGGAAATGTGAATTAGAATTTCGTTTCCGGAGCAGAAATCGAAAACTATAAGACATATCTCAACGAAACTTTATGTGTGGAACAATCATCATGTGTAGATGTGCCTTTTGGGGTTTTCAACTTCTTCGAGTTGTTTTTTGTTGACCGTTTCCATGGAAATGTAACTTAGAATTTCGTTTCCGGAGCAGAACTCGAAAACTATAATACATATATCAACGAAACTTGGTGTGTGGAACAATCATCATGTGTAGATGTGCCTTGTGGGGTTTTCAACTTCTTCGAGTTATTTTTTTGGACCGTTTCCATGAAAAGGTAACTTAGAATTTTGTTTCCGGAGCAGAAATCGAAAACTATAAGACATATCTCAACGAAACTTTATGTGTGGAACAATCATCATGTGTAGATGTGCCTTTTGGGGTTTTCAACTTCTTCGAGTTGTTTTTTGTTGACCGTTTCCATGGAAATGTAACTAAGAATTTCGTTTCAGGAGCAGAATTCGAAAACTATAAGACATAGCTCAACGACATTTTGTGTGTGGAACAATCATCATTTGTGCCTTTTGGGGTTTTCATCTTCTTCAAAAAATTTAATTTGTTTAATTTTTACCATTTCCATGGATACATAACTAAATAATTAACTCAAAAACTGCCTTGGATGTATTTTTAGCTCATCTGGCTAATGGCATGGCACGGTGTCCGGCGTGCGTCCGTCCGTCCATTCATCCGTCTGTCCGTCTGTAAACTTTTTGCATTTTGTCTTCTTCTCCGGAACCACTTGGTCTAAGGAGATTAAATTATGTGTGCATACTCCTTGGCTTTGACACAACCTAAAAAAACTATCTTCTAACTATTTTCATCCTGATCATCAGCAAACGATAACCATCAGTTGCCATGAACCTTATATTGGGTAGGCTAAGATTGTTTTGATATGTTACAAACCTTACAGGGAGTGGCATCCCTGCCCTGCTGAGCCAACAAATCATCATCCATCCTGCTACATCAGGCTATAAGGAGAAGGTTCATAGTCACTGTTATTCAACAACTATTCTTCAATAAATGTTCCCAAAGGCGGGGGATATGGCCGACTCTGTCTGCTTGTTTTATTTCAATTTTGAAAACACTTAAATATAATTACTTGATGTGTATGGATAAATGAAATCAGGAGTGTACCCTATCTAATTAAAACATTAATTATTAAAAATGCTCAATGATGACAAAGTGTCATCATTCAGTTTCCTATAGTATATACCCACAAGGTTCAATTTCTGTAGAAACATTTTCTATGGCACACTTTCCCACCTAGGGTGAAAATCGGGGTTTGGCTGCCGGACTAATATTCTTATTGCTGGAATCTAACAATGACACAACTGTCAACAACGTTTTGATCAAATTCATAATATAGGCCTACTTCAAAATTGGAGCAAAAGCACCCGGGAGTTGCGCTTTAGAATAAATCGGGGAAGTTGAATGTTCACTTTCATTTTCAAATGATAGATTATATATAATTTTATTTTATTTATGAATAAATAATGTATGTAAATTGAAAAGCATATACACAACTTAAATGATCGAGGTAAAATTCTTTTATTTGCGACTTTTGAATTGAATAACTAATTGTGTGATTAGTAATCAAAGCTTTTATCCCCCAAAATGACCATAATGCAGGCTTCATTTTGCTATATGTACATATGACATACATATCCTTTTTATAATATATTTTAGCCTTAACAAGATGCCTCCAACCATGCCTTTTTAAAGGCTTTTCTTGTTATTAAACAATCGGGTGCCAATAGTGTGAACCAAAAGACCTTATATGATGATGACACAGACTATACTAAGGAGATACAAATTTTCATGTCTTTGCCCCTGATTGGTTATATATCCAATCCCTTTAACTGATAAGGTATATTTATCTTTTTTATGCCCCCGAATCGGAGTTTCAGGGGGTATATTGTTTTTCACCTGTCCGTCCGTCTGTGTGTTTGTCCACAAAAACTTTAACCTTGGCCATAACTTTGGATTGCTCAGAGCTAGGGCTTTCATACTTGGCCTGTGCATACCTTGTGATGAGACCTTCAGATGAGGTCATCATATTTGACCTAGTGACCTTGACCTTACCGCAGTGGACATCTTCAAAAAACTTTAACCTTGGCCATAACTTTGGATTGCTCAGAGCTAGGGCTTTCATACTTGGCCTGTGCATACCTTGTGATGAGACCTTTCAGATGAGGTCATCATATTTGACCTTGTGACCTTGACCTTGCCGCAGTGGACAATATTCAGAAAACTTTAACCTTGGCCATAACTTTGGTATATCCGGGGGCATCCGTGTTTCACAAACACATCTTGTTTAAAATGATGAAATTTAAATTACCTCAAAACATTTAAAAAATGATTGATGCGAAATAACATTGACATTACCAATCTTCAAAAAGGGACGCAATTTACATAAATTTGGTTCAATCCACATTGTACAGAGTGAAAATACCTTTCTCTGATGCAGGTCAGTGATGAATGATGGTTTGGTGGCATGTTTTAGTCAGAACAACATTGAGATATTTATTACCCTCTTGGGGAATACAAGGAATATCAATAATAAAATCGATTAAATGCACTCGTGAGAAATGAGGTACCCTCCCATAAATCATGTGATGTGTGAAATGTTAAATTGACAAGTACCATATTATTGTTATAAGAAAATTCTGTGTTAAGCCATTTCATGAAAAAGTATTATGATGGCCAAAATTAATATTTTTTATTTTTTATTTTTTGTTGGGTTCTATGTTCTTTTCTTGTAATTTATTTTCTAAAATATTTCATTTTGGGAAATTTATAATTCACAAAATTTATTTTCCACGCCTTTGTTTGAACCTGTATCACTATTTTTGTACTCAGTTTTTCTACTTAAACAAGGCCGGATAACTCTAATTGTTTTCCTCCTGGATGATGATTGAAGCAGCTTCAAGTCAGCACTCCATGTTTGAGAGCTTGAATATAATAAGTGTTTTTAGTATTTGAAATTCTTTTCAAATGTGTCCATCTTGAATTAGCTTTCCATTAAGTAAATTTTCATAATTTAAAGTTTGTAATTTTCTCACATGTTTCATTTCTTCCGAAGCCATGACACTATGACACAAATGTCACATAACGTCTTTGAAAAGGGACATACGAGGAATAAAAAAATAAACTTTTGAAGGACTTTCTATTTCATCAAAGTATCGTTATCAGATGAAGTATCTGTGCGGGATTTACATGAATTACATATGTGCATTTGAAATTCTGAAAAATCTGAGGTGAGGTGAGGTGAGTTGGGGTTTAACGCCGCTTTCAAGAGTATTTCACTTGTATCTCGGCTGCTAGTATTATGGCAGGGAGATAGCCCGCAACGCCATACGGCTGTGCATTGCGGTGAAACCTGCGAGCAACAGCTGGAACTAGCGAACCATGGGTGGTACTGCGCTGATATTCAGTGTAGCATTGCCCCCAAACCTTACTGCGTGTAGAACAGTTCTCTACTGCAGACATGAAACATCTGACAACTCAATCTAACTACATTTTATATTGATCAAAAGAAAACAAAAACAAACGTTTTTTCAATTCACTGTATTGACCTCTAGCACCGATATGTAAACCATGGTGTCTTTTTTCCCTTTATTAAAGTATCTTTCTTATTGGAAACATGTGAGCTCAGTTTTTCCACTTTTTCCAGTTAATGAAATTTTGCTCAGGATCTTATTTAACACATGATGCTTTATAATATCATAAATATTAGAAATTGCCTTTTACACCTACAATGTACATGAATGTTGGGTTTAAAGACAAACACCGTGAAATTCATGAAAAATACAACTACCCACAGTAACCTTACGTGGGAGGACATGAACTGAGTAACGAGTATGGGGTAGGAATGTGGGATCCACGTTGTCAAATACACTATATCGTCAAATGTGGTCCTAGTGTGTTGCTGTTATATCAGAAAGGAGCTTTTACCTGGCTATTTAATAATAATAATAATAATAATAACTCTTTATTGTCCGTAATAATGTACATAGGAAATTCTTTGTGTGCAAATAGCACCCGGCAGCCACAGTGCAGCGCCAGTTCAAGCGTTGTTCTGTCCTTATGTGCTGAGTGTCAAGCAAGGCAGCAACAACTCCCATCTTTTACAGAACTATTGAAATAAAACATGTAGGTTGGCTAGGCTGGGCTAGGGTAGAGCATGATACGTCGATGGTCAATATTCAAAAAGAGCTTTTTCACTACTTTATAACTACTAAAACCTAATGTTCCATAGCATAATGTTTTATTTTCCATAGTTCATGGTACATAGTTGTAAATAAAGCAGTGTGTTTGCAAGACGATGTATTGAGAATCTCACCGAAGTGTCTTTTGATATATAAATATGATATCAGAAGACACGAGGATGAGATTCTATTATCATCCAACATCACTCTTTCTTATTGAAATCAATAAAACCGAACGGTCAAAATTACAGTGTGATGCTTAACTATTGTCTTAGTGTATATATGTAAGAAGAAGAAATAAGCAACACTTACAACTACGCGTAAGATTTCTCTGACTGCCTGGGATCATTGTACTGACGTCAAGGAGACGGAAATGAACAGAAACGTTGATCCATTCATTTCCCCTTCATTACAAATCCTTTACATTGAGTGCAGATAGGACAATGGCATTGAGTAACTCCTGGAGACAATTGCTAGAGGATTTCATGTAGAATTTGAATCACAGTTAACATTCTGAGATATTCTTTTGAGACAGTAAACAAATCAATAAGATACCGCAGTCGCATGCATTTCTGAAATAAAAATATTTCCTTCAAAACATATTTTAAGTGATAATGTCTATTTTGCATTGCTGTGTGCGTTACGTCTAAGGTCATTCCCCTATTATCGGACAGTCAACTATGATTATGTCTATACATATATTCCATATGTAACCATAGTTTTCTTACTTTAGCTTTCTTAGTTGGTTGGCGAGTGTATATTGTAGTGCGCATGGCCCCATGTAAATTTTCGTAGGTGTGTCGTCACGTTTGGATACAAAATGCAGCTATACTGAAGTAACATTTCATAAAGGATATTCTCAAAAGCGAAGGGCAATCAGTTGGTGAAACCATGCCAGAGACAGATATCAATCAAGGTCAGGCTATTCCAACACTCAAGCAGATATCATCAGCCTCAAGGTGTCCACTGCTTGACAAGATCAGTCATATGTCTCCGTTAGAATGACAAATTATCTCGGACACGATTGATTGGGTTTTGATTGCAGCCCTCCTCAATGCACTTATTTAACGCAGTGAAACGTGAAGGTATGTAGCGATGCCACATTGAGATACGTGGAGAGAAAAAATGTATATCCTGTAATTTTTCCGTCACATTGTGCATTATTGAATAAGTCCAGACTGAGTCTTTAACACAATTTCTTAAGAAAGGAACGGTATAAATTTATTTTTGAAATGGAACAGTGTGTTGTGTTTCGTACCCATTACATAAAGGTTTATTAGATCTAGATCATGTTTCAAATATAATGAATAAAGTGTTTTTGTTCATTTCGTTTAGTTTCTGGCGATAGGTTGCTATACTGAAAATTAATAATCGATTTATAAAGAAAAATATCAAACACAACTCAGGAATTGACGACAATAAATCTTCAAAAGGTGAGGTGCAATCTAATTTGGACTTTACATTTCCTTTGTTCAAAATTGTCTATATAGTGACATCAGATGTCAACTTTCTCATTTCAGAGCATTTATTATCAATATTCAAGGAAACCTTTCAGTGCTGTATTAGGGTTCTGACTTTACAGACGAAATGTTATAGTGGAGTTATTAACATGTCTGTTAGTTTTCTATTTGTGCCTGAATTGACTTACTGGTTCTAATCGATTTCATCGTTTGATGTCTGGTTAAAGCACAGCTTTCTGCACACATGTCGGAACATTGATTGACATTTGACATTTCAATGGAATACCTTATGATAACAATATAACTTACAATACAAAGGTTTTTACTAATAATAAGAACTGCCCATGCAGGTGGGTTATCAACCTTATGTGTGGTCAGTTATTTTGGAAGCAGTAAGAATTACATGTCTGAACAGCAAGAGCAAAGTAAGAAAATGTTCAATCGATAGACCCATGTTACTGCTTAAACCTGAAAACTCTACCAGCGAACATACGATTGCATAAGATGCATTTACTGATAACCCAATTGTTTCATATTCTTTGAAATTCAGCAACATGTGTAGCCCGCTATACGAAAAAAAACGTAGATAGTTAAATAAGTATTAAAGACAAATTGAAGTTGACGACAAGGGTCAATTGTCAACGTTACAAATCGTTAATCAGCCATGTGCAGGAAACCCTCTATGACAGATGAGAATATTATGGTGGAGTTGGTAACACGACAAGGTGACTGATATGTTTGTTATTTTTCTATTTGGCTAACTTGGTGTAATTGATTTCATCATTTGATGTCAACTTTTGGTTAATAAAGGGATGACATATTAATGTTATGTGAACTGAACCCTGCCAAGAGGATACACAAACGTATGTCATCACTTCTTTCCCCGGCCTGTCTGGCATGTATTGACAGAGTGTCTGAATGTTTTCTGTGGAGAAAACCCTTGCTCTTCCAAATTTAACCATGTTAACAACTTCTGAAGACAGTGATCTTAAATTTGGTATGTTGGTATGCTGGAGTGAACTTGATTTGCTTATTTCCATCTACTTACATATAGTGATGACTCGTTGAAAATTGAACCTGAATGCTGGTAAATATGATCTTCCTTATATCTCTTCAGTTTGTATTAGTTGGGTTGACAGTAGTTATAAAAGATCCGTTTGCATTGTCCTTAAGCAAACCGTCCACTATATTAAAAACAGTGGAAATATTCAGTGCACGTCACATGTCTAATAGACAGAAAGCATAATTGAAATTCATTCGTTGATGCAATGTAGCTGGATTCGGGATTGACGAGGCAACTTATAATGACTTTCATTACCCAAATTGTTTCTTCAGATTTCCAATTACGATTTGAGCTGATTGAATTTCATATAACCAGCAGAGTAGAAGTCATAATTGACATATAACGATCTCATTTCAACACTTTAACGTTTTCAGCAAAATGAATTGGAAAATCAATTTATATCATTTCCTTGAAAATCTTTTGCATCAAGTTCACTTTCTGAATCTACACACAGGCGAGATCAAACGTACACTGTAGAGTTATTTCATATATACATCAAGTAACTTAGCTATCACGCACGAGGGAACAGGGTCAAGAGAAGGGGGTTGGGGTAAACACCGCGGGTTGGGGCTGACAATGATGATAACGGATGATTTCTCTCCCCAAACCATGTTATTCTTGAGTCAGTCTTGATATCTAACATAAGTCTCTATGTCTGAACAAATGCAACATGTGTGACTATTATGTCTTACATGGACGTCGAATACCATTCACTGAGCGATGACTGGTAATCTTGAAAACAATAACAACCCTTGTCCGAACAAGTCATTCTACCATTCAGACACCGACACCTCTCCAGTGTTACTTGAACTCAGCAAGGTTCAATATTGATCTTGAACCCAAGGATATTTGCCTATTACCCGTTGTCAAATGTTGTTTGGCCTTACAATGTTACCTCACGTTGTTGCATGGCTATGAAGTGGTGGCGTGGGAGGTGGTTTGCCAGAGCCTCAAAGGAATACCGTTGTTTGGATCCTTGCTTGCATCTGCTGAGAGTTAGATAAACTGAAGCACAAAAGAAACGTCACACCTCAATTGGTTTCGATTAATTCAATATTTTAAAGACATGCGATGCATTTGATTATGGCACGATGCAATAACACCTTTTGGCAGTAGTTTTAATGACTTAATTTGTGACTGTTTTTATGTTTTTTATTACAATATCATTTTTTAAACTAGACACTGGTAAGAAATGAAATTTACACCAACATGACCCTGCCATGTTTAAAATTTTGTAAATGTGTGCAGGACGAGGTATATTTATTGATTTTCACACAGAGTATGTGTTATATGTCGATTAACAGTTGTGTTTTATCAAAATTAATTTTTGGGAATTTTAAATTTCAAAATTTTGATTTTTAATTATTTTTTTAAAAAACACGTATAACAATTATTTGACTGATTTAATATTTTGGACTAATTTGAAAAACTATTCAGTTTTGGAATACGACGTCTAAAACTCGAGAAATTTGACTTTGAAAATTATACATATGATAACAACAACTGAGGGGTGACGTTTCTTTTGTGCTTCAGTTTATAACCAGATACAGGTACATGGGCTTTATGGTTGCCGTCTACATGGAAACGTGGATTAAATGGTGTATCTGAGGAAGTCATTTTGTCCTGAGTATTTCTCAGGTTATAAGTTATACAGTTTTTACGGTTCATGAAGCACGAATATAAACAATGCTAGAGATCATTTTGTCCAGAAATATCTCACAATCAAGGGGGCGGGATAGTGCAGTGGTTAGCGTGTTCTGCTTCGGATCAAGAGGTCCGTGGTTCGAATCCCGCGAAGGGCACGGCAACTTTGTTTGCAGTAGAGAACTCTTCTACACGCAGTAAGGTTTGGGTGCAATGCTACACTGAATTTCAGAGTAGTACCATCCATGGTTCCATCCGCGTCTCGCAGGTTTCAACGCAGTGCATAACCACATGGCGTTGCGGGCTTTCTCCTGCCATAATACTAGCAGCTGCGATATAAGTGAAATACTCTTAAAAGCGGCGTTAAACCCCAACTCACTCACTCACTCTCACAATCAACATGCGCTGTCTTCAGCAACTTTAATACGCATGAATATTAACCTCTCAGCTATCAGGGCTGCTGATGTTGCTGCTAATATCATTCGCCAAATGACCAATGTTCTACATATGAACGATTATAGTCTGAGCAAATATAGAGTGGGCACACTGAAAGAAGAGAAAGTACATGTATAATTATTATGATGACATTTAAAACGATCACACCTTTCATTGCAATTTTAATATAGACACATGACGTACAATATAAATAAGTTTAATGTGATACATAATATTAAAAACAAATGAAATATATACTTTTAAAAACGGATTTTCTTGATTTTTGCCACGAATCATGTCGCTGATGTAATTTGAGATGCATGTGAAGATTGATTCTGTATTGTCTTGTATACGATTTTTATTTTATTACACCATAGGCATTAAAACGGTTTTAAATTTTCCTTGTAATAAATAACATGAACGTGTTCATAATATAGAAAACTGAAAACTGGTAACGTATGAGATGAGCACACCTTAATATCAAAGTTCTCATACTGGAATATTGAATGGGTCCTTTGATCTATTGTAAATGCATATGAAACGCCGCTCTGATAAATTTAAGAGAACATTTCGGTGCCCCAAGCGTTTAGTTAGCAACGAGAAAAATGGTGTGAATATTGAAAGTGATTCAACATATTTCAAACAACAAAGATAACATGGTAAACGCATCCTTGATTTCTGAAGCCACTGGACATATATTGGCTTATTTAAAAGAAAGAACAAAATTCGAAATGGTCAAAAGAAAGTACCAGAAATGCCTTATGTCACGACTTCTTTATTTTGATAAAAAAAAGGCCTCTCTTTGAAAATCTTACCAGTGTTGGAAGCAATTAGTTGTTTTCGCTTTCTACGTTATTTTCTCCAAAAAAGAATATCATACCATGTTTGTGAATTTTCTAAAGCATATCTGATCTCGGATAATTTCTTGCACAGGAAAAGCTTAAAACCAGGAAACTGATGACTGAAAGTTTAGACAATTAAGAAATCGATGCCGACTGGTTAGAAAATGGTGAAATTACCTACGGCTGAAGTTTCAACATTTTCGCATATCAGAAAAGAAAACCCCCAACACTTATTTAAATAGAAATAACTTACAAACAAATGTGAATAAAGTAAGTATGTCGTCGGAACCCTTACCAATTTAATAACACACTATGAAACAAGATATCATTACGATGTAATTTTGCATATAGGTAGTCAAAGGTATGTCAATAGTCATTACCTCTTCTTCAAATAGAAACAAGTATACATCTTTCAATGCAAATACAACTGAAGCTATTAAAAGAGAATGAACAAATAGTTATATCAGTGAAACACGAATATCAATTCAACACTATCTTTTCTTGACAAGTTTTTTCAAGACCCGTTATCAGATATCATTTGCTTTGAAGTTTAAACACGTTAAAGGTCTAGTTTAGATTTCATCGATTTTATTCTGTGTATAGAATATTAAGTTACACTTCAAAGCATACAGAGATGATTACATCAAGCTGTATTATCTATGATACGTAAAGCCGTCTCTCTATTTTTTGTCCACAACGCCATATTGATATATTTCGTCAATATATACATGCCCCCTCTCTGTCTGATTTTCTATCTAAACAGTTAAGAATAATAATGAGAACTAATTATCAGCAGAATACCTGTTCACTTTATTATTTTGGGGGCGGGATAGCGCAGTGGCTAGCATGTTCTGCTTTGGATCAAGAGGTCCGGGGTTCGAATCCCGCCAGGGGCACGGCAACTTTGTCTGCAGTAGAGAACTGTTGTACACGCAGTAAGATTTGCAATGCTACACTGAGTGTCAGCGTAGTACCCACCCATGGTTCGCTAGTTCTAGGTGAAGCTCGCAGGTTTCACAGCAATGTTTAGTCACATGGCGTGTGGGCTTTCTCCCATAATACTAGCAGCCGTGACATAAGTGAACTACTCTTGAAAGCGTTATATTGAACGCGTTAAACCTTAAAACTCACCTCACCTTTATTTTTTGGAAGTAAGCTAATGTTTTACGTTAAAAAAACATGGTAAACTATCAATTGCAATATTAAAATTAACAAAAAAGGATACAGAAAGAAACAAGAAAAAACTGAGCATGGCTCACATACCCCCGCCATCAGCTATCCGTCCATTGAGCATCATAGATGTCAAGGGTACAATGTTAAAAAAACAGATTCAAGCATCATAATAGTGTCCAAAATATTATTGGAAACTGGCTTTGTTATTACAAAATTTCATTCACGCAGAAGGAATATTTTTCAGGTAACTTAATTGTTCCCAATGGAGCATCACAACGGTAATTTGAACCAATTTCAATTACAGATTCAAGGGCCATAACTCCATAAAAAAAACAATTTCGGAACTGGACTTTCAGCTCGATGAAGAGTATCATCTGGACTACCTACATGTACATGTTAAATTTCATTCAGCTAGATGTAATATATCTGTATGCTAGTGAGATTCAGAATGACATGATTGCAGCCGGTCACGGTCATTTTTGACCCGACCCAGCGAGTAAAAAAGTTGTAATGAGGTAGCATATGTCTCAATGCGGTCATGTGAAAAGTCACCATGGTTGTATTTGAGTCGTACAAGAATCGCAAAAGTCGTATTGTGGTCTCACACGATTGCACAAGCTGTCGCACAGGTCGCAAATCGCATGTCGATCGCAGAAATTGTTGCGGTGGTCACAGCATGATCCTTGTCCACTCGCATGTGAAATCGCCAATTCGGTTGTACCAAAGGTCGACCCTGTTAAGACCGACTCGCGATCGATCACATCAGTCTAAACTCTGTCTCAAAGTAAACAGGATATGGTCAATTTATGGTCACAGTGGAATTGTACACCCAGGTCGGTGGAACCACAAACTGAAAAGTGTTGAAAATTGATCACCGAAATAGATCGCGCACTGTCGCATATTGGTCGCGGTTCGGTGGGATGGGGGCCTTAGGTTAAGGTTTCCGAACAAGAGTCATCAGAACTTTAGTTATACATGTATGTTTCAGGACGATATGATGGAGAGTTTTGAAGCTGTGCTCGGGAAACAACCAATCTCTGAACGAAGTCTAAATTGCACCAAGGCCTTTAAGACCACTGGACCTAATAGACCGAATGACAAAATTAGCTCACTTGAATTTGGCAACATTTGCTTGTAAGGATTTCCCATAGCTATTACTGCATCCTTTCTTGACATTGGGTTTGCATTAAGTTAAAGCCCGCCTTGCATGAGGTGGAATTATCACAGGTACAGGTCTTCCTCTCTTCAAAATAAAAACAAATAGAGCCTTTGTAGTATTTGCTGTTGAAGGCTAAAATGAATAGGTTAATAAATTATCAATCTAAGCTATATTTCTCCAAGTAAGGTTTTCTCTATTATTGTTGCTAGGCATGACATTGGGCTCTTTTTTAAAGCTTATAACCAGCCCAATATAACATTGGCTATTCCTTCTAAGTATTATTCTTAATAATTAAAAGGGTGCACCACCCTAAATTTCCCCAATAAAACAAATTCCCCAAAAATTGTTACAATTGTTAAAAACTGTGGCTTGAATTTTAATCCCCTTTGTACCATAGTAGATCGTGTTTCATGGCCTGTAAAGAAAATTTTATCTGACCCGGTTTATGACTAACACCCTTGGTATATACTTTTACCAGATTACTCGTTTATTAGTTTAACACAAATTAGTTCACACCTGTTAGTACTATTTTTTTCAAATGAACAAAGGGACATTTTTTTAATATACAGTTACTGTGGGTTTTAAAAAGATTCTCCTGGCTCTTAAGCACTGAGTAGTACTATTCCATCTTTGTTTTTGTATATATATATATATTATGTATATGATCTCAATTGACTTACAAGAGTGCTTTTAGGTGGTCTGTATGTTAAATGTCTATTTGTCGTAACTATGCTGGTGTAAAAAAAATAATTCCTTTTACAATTTTACCAGATTTTGAAATCACTTAAAACCCATTGTCTTTGCTATTGGAATCTCTTTAATAGTCTTTATCAGAGGTTAGTGATACGTTGTGTGATTCCAATTAGTATCCAAAGCCATGACGTCCCTTTAATCTTCAAACTCATAAGCATAATGGATTCACAACACTAACCTTCTCTTTCACCTTATGATTTTAGGAGGTATTTTCAAGCTCATTTAATTTGCCAACGAGAAATTCATCAACATCGTCAAAGTTTTGAAGCCAGATTGATAGCAAGTTATTGAACACATAAAGTCAAAATAAAAATGATAAAAATAATATTTTACAAAACATTGCAAAATGAACAATATATTAATGTTGATGGCACTGACACCCTGAAAAACGATTGACAGTTTCGTTTCAATCGAGAGTCATATAAATTTTCGCAGCACTGCAAATTTAACAAGAGTTTTTTACATGCATCACGTTTTACTTAGTCACAGAAATTATTACTATATCTTGTTAGCATTCTTAAATGTAATTTTTCAATTTTGAAAATATATGCTTCTACCTCCAACTTCAACCTTCAACTCCAACTTCCAACTCACCACTTCCCTTATTGTACAGCAACAGTCTGACCTGGACAAGGCCTGGACAAGGATGCCAATCCTTTTGAAACTGCCTGTGTCCAATGGAACCTTTTCAATTTTTAGCTTGAAAGGCCCGAAGGGCTTATGACATGACATGGTGTCCGGCGTCCGTCCGTCCGTACATCTATAAAGTTTTCGCTTTTACGTCTTCTTCTCCAGAACCACTGGGTCTAGGGAATTCAAGTGTAGATATGGTGGTCCAGCGGCCCCAAATAAGGGCCTCACAGGCCTTAACCTAAAAACCTATTTTCATCTTCTTCTCAAGAACAAAAAGACCTAGAAGGCTGTAATATTGTGTGCAGACTATTTAGCCAATGGAGATTCTAAATTGTAGATTTGGTGACCTTGTGTCCCCATATATGGCCCTCACAGGCCATGACCTAAAAACCTATTTTCAAAATAAACCCTGATGACCTACAGAGCCCATGGTTCTATTGTTAGCCCATCAGACCTAAAAGGCCTGGCATGGCCCGTCGTCCGTGAACTTTTCACTCTTTCGACTTCTCCTCCAGTACCAGTGCCAGTACACCCCCCAAAGCAGTAAGTTGGTGGATGGGTACCCATCATCATAATATCAAACGCCCACAACTATGGCCGCCAGAGACGTTTAAAGTGAAACCTTTAAACGACTTCTTCTCCTAAAGCGCTTTAAATTTGATATAAGAATGTGAAATTTTGTCATTAACATCTTTGTGGGATGGAGATACAAGTTTATAAATTTGGTTGAGATAACTTATGAAATATGAACTTTGCAGTGGTTCACCCTTAGTTCTTCAAACGACTTCTTCTCATGAACCAGCAATAGGATATATATCCAGAAACAGGGCAGTGTTTTCTTAAAAAGATGGAGATTATGATTTGTAAATTTCCTTACTCACACTTTGATACTTTTGTTGTGGCAGGGGTTTAATCTCAGAAACCAATCGCCCTAGAACACTCTGCTAACGCAACATTCATTATATTTGTATCATAGAAATTAAGCAAGATAGAACTTATTTCACTCAATTCTAAGTGTATCTGTCAGAGCAGTTGTTATGACGAGTACAATGGTACATTATTTCTTGCAGTTGACGAGAAATACTTTTATGACTTTAAAAGACTTTGTCTAAGCTATTTCAATTGTAACATGTAGATTTTTTTATGAATGAGATTTATGCTTGACCATTTGTAATGATTCTCTCTCTTCTCTCTGAGGGGCGGGATAGCGCAGTGGTTAGCGCGGTTGGCTTCGGATCAAGAGGCCCGGGATACGGCAACTTTGTCTGCAGTAGAGAACTGTTCTAAACGCAGTCAGGTTTGGGTGCAATGCTACACTGAATTTCAGTGCAGTACCACCTATGGTTTGCTAGTTCCAGCCGATGCTCGCAGGTTTCACCACAATGCATAGCCACATGGCTTTGCTGGCTTTCTCCCTTTCATAATACTAGCAGCCGCGATATAAGTGAAATACTCTTGAAAGCGGCGTTAAATCTCAACTCACCTCACCTCTTCTCTCTGGTTTTTTGTTTCGGTAGTCTGGTGAAATGATTTCATTCAAATGGATCAAAAGTATTGCAGATAGTCTCATCCTTGTGCTAGCGTAGTATTTCCGTTTCCATGTTCTAAGATGGACATTGATATGCAAAACAATCGTATCACAAAAATAGCAGAATATCGATGGTCACATAATCTCATGCTTTTTTGACTGACCAATTTGGTTTCTTATAACTCAGTTTCTTTATTTACTGTTTGTCCTTCAAAAATGTATCTGAACTCCATTTATCTTCACTACTTTATGAATTAAGCAATTCATCATCACTTGGATTAGAAGTTGTATCTTCTTTCTCGTGTCCTTGCGTGATATTGACATCTTCTGGACCCTTCGGAGAAGAGTTTGTGTCTTGGTACATGTGTCCTTGCATGATATTGACATCTCCCAGAGCCTGTGCACGTGGATAATACGTTGTGTCTAGTTCCTTGTGTCCTTGCGTGATATTGACATTTCCCGGGGTCTGTGGAGAAGAGTTTGTGTCTTGGTCCATGTGTCCATGTGTCCATGTGTGATATTGACATCTCCCAGAGGCTGTGATTAATACGTTGCGTCTTGTTCCTTGTGTCCTCGTGTGATATCAATGTTTCAATGAACAGAGGTTCGCCTTGTTATTTTACTTGCTTAGACTGCATTTCTTCATGTACACTGGGTCGCCGCTAATGGCTGCAATACTGCCGGAAGCGGCGTTAAACAATAACTCACTCACTCACTCACTCACTCGTGTACACTGTGGCTTAGTCTTCTTGAATGGACATTTTTCGTTTCTTTTTCCTTCTCTTGTTTGCCTTCTGATCAATGGTTATGTTTTGTTTATTGTGTCCTCGTGTGATATTGAAGCCTACCCGAGCTTTTGGATGATGTGCTGCTGCATGCTCCTTGTGTGCTAATGTGACATTGTCGCTATCTCCCTTAGTCTGTGGATCAATGGTTAACGTTGTGTCTTGTTTCTTGTGTTCTCGTATGATACTGACGCCAATCCAAGTCTGCAGATAGTGCGCTGTGTCCTAATGTTTATGTTCTAATGTGACATCGTTCCCATCTCCCTGAGCCTTTGGACCAATGGTTGTGGCTTAGTCCTTTTGTCAGCGTGTGATATAGACGTCTCTGCAAGGAGAGGTTTCACCTTGTTCTTTTACTTGATTAGACTCTAAATCGTGTTTCCTCATGTTCACTGTGGCTTATTTGCCCGCGGTATATCTGCTCTAACTAATCCACCCTGAGGTCTACTTGCACCAAGACCCGAGTACCTAACCCTTTAGGTAATCGGAAGCTAAAACTGAGCAATCTTGTCTTTTTGGTTGTAAAAATGGTGTTTTTTTAAAATATAGAATACATACATTTGAAATGTAGATTAAAAAGATAGTAATTTGAGTTTTGATTGAATAATTTATGTCATGAAAGATTTACCTGAAAACTTCCTCTAACCATAGTTACTGAAATGAAATGTCTTCGTGGATACTAGATCTGATAAAAAAAAATATCTTTCATCCACTATTCGCTGTTATTATTAATCGATGTTTATACAATGCAAGTGAACTAATGATGACAAACTTATGGGATATCTCTCAACTTTTCATAAGTGGTTTGCTAATTGCTACTTCAATCGCAATTTCAGGTTGACTTTAATGTAAGGCTGTCCTTGATTAAATCACATTGCATTTGTGTGGGCGCCTGATAGAAGTCCTTTATAATTTACGAGTACATTTTCTTTGAATTCCCTTTCGTTCAACTTATGTTGAGTTTTTTAAGACCTGTAATTCAGAAATGTTTGAAGGATATAGAACATTTTCAAACTAATTTCAAATTTAAGGTATGGTTGATGCCTGTCATGTATGTATAGCATTGTCACAGTACACACCAAGTTTAACTTTAAGAAACGATTTCCAGAACCTTAATGATTTCCTTTATTTCTCGAAAGTTTATGGTCAGACTTAATAACAAGATTAATAACAAATGGAATTTGATTTAAAGCGTTCGGTTGACAAACGTGTCAATGACGAATTCAAACTTTCAGTCTTATTTCCTTATGTTAAGCCATTTAAAGAGCCATCAAGGATGTTAGTGTTTCAAATACAAGTTTTTTGTTGAAAATATACTTATAACGTCAATTGCCAGATAAACCTTTTATCTACACATGACATGTAATAAATAATTTTCCCATCATTACAATTTAATGCAATTTGGTTTCGAAGAGAAGTGCCCCTTCCAGTAACGCGCGTTTAGGGTATCTGACGTCATATAAACAGAATTCCCTTTGTTGTATAAAACGTACTACACAGGAGCAAGCGATTTCAAAGCGTGAAGGCTCGTCTCGAGCGCAAGTCGCCATAACAACCCACATGCTGCACGTGCTTTTCTTGAGAGTTACCCTTGTCACACATTACTGAATGTGACGATTGCTTTACAAACAATGTTTCTAAATGTCCTGAGAATATACCAATTATTGCCTGTTTAATGTACTTTTTATTGAGATAAGACCAGCAAATTATCACAATTATTCCAATATCCGTAGCAAATACATATTAATATGAAATGGTAAATAAATAACCATCAAAATGTATATATTTCAATTTCTTTCATTGCTGATAAACTTTGGTATTATTTCATGTCTTTGTATACAGTGTGTGATTTAGACCTCAATGCTTTGCGCTTGAAAAGAATAGACTGGATCTTTATTTAGACTGGAAAACACCTGTACTAATTAGTGCAATTTCTCGGCTTATTTTGGGTCGAAAAAATCTGTGAAAAATTATGTGCATATATTTCACGGAGATAGATTTTTATCAATTTTCCTGTATGTTCATCAACATCCTTGATGGCTCTTTAAGGTGAAGAAGCTTCCACTAAAAGTAACGCTCTCCTTCATAAGCGTGGTATTTGAGGTCCAGTCATGCTTTGATATTTTTACATGAATTATGCCATTCTGTCTCCTCGTTAACATGAGACAGTTTTATTATTTTATCATTTAAATAACCCTCCGTGTGTTTATCAACATGAACGTCATGAGTACCATATTGCGTACATGTAGCTTGAAAGCCATTTAGCCAATAGCATATGATAGACGGATTTGTATGACGTCGATTGAAATTGATAAGAATTAAAACAACAACACTGCTGTCCGTACATTCTTGTTATTTCCGAGTGAATAGCAGCTGATAAATAATTTTTGTTTTCAAATCTTTTCATAATTTTTTTTTTCATTTGATCTGGATAAATACATGCATGTCACTCAATGCGGCAATATTATATTTCAAGGTTTCAAGTTTGCCCCGTTGTCAGATAATATAAAAACATTAATTTTATTTTTTTATAATTTTTTATTTTTGTTGCATTTTACATGAGTTGCGCATATACTGTGCATACATAGACCATTTATCAGTAGATCATCTAAAAAGCAGGTGACAACTTGACCAAAACTTATTAAACATATTAATATTGAATTTAAAGTTGCTGCATATTTTGTTAACTTAAAGTTATCTGCAAGCTCCCGTTTAATATCTTTGAAATCTGGTGTTCTGTGCTGTATCCTCCTGTTAAATATGTGATATTTTGTTTTGGTCAGAATAATGCTGAGAGGATTATTGTTTCTTTGGGTGTAACCAAGAAGCACAGTTTCCTCGGATATGTTTATATTTATCTGAGCTTCAGAGAACAACCAGTTTTTCAATTCATTCCAAACAGGGCGCACACAGATGCATTCCCAGAATAAGTGAACAACACTCTTTTTCTTTCAAACAATAAGAACATAAATCACTGTCAACATATCCCATTTTATATATTTTAAATGCTACTAAATTATAACTTGCGCGTTCACTTTCACAGATGTCACGACCGAATGATTGTTCCCATTTTACAAAATGTTGATTACTCGTTATGTTTTTTTGTAACAGTATTCGATAGAAATGTTGGGATCCTTTTCGAGATTTTAACAATTGGGAAAGGGAACCAATTGATTGGTAAGTTTGTTCATTTTGGAAATGTTCTGTTTGCGGCAGTTTTTTTTTGATAGCTTGTATACTGCCAAGATAGTCTAAGAAATTGATATCGGAAAAGTATATCATACAGAACTATTTGTGCGCATAAAATTGACCTCTGTCATCAATAAAATCATTAACGGATCGTATGCCTTTGGGAAAGAGTTTTTTCATAAAAACGACTCTCTTGCCTACCTTAATGTTATCATTTAACCAGACTAGTTGAGACATTATATCGTTGTTAGTTAAATCAGCTTTTTTAGTCCATCTATGAACATCCACCAGCATTGTATAAGATCTCTGTAAAAAAGATTGCTTACAGAAGTAAGTATATGCATTTCATGATCTTTACTCATTATTTCATATACACTGTATTCTTTGATTATTGGGGTATTTTTAAAGAATAAATTACGCCATTTTGACTTTGATGCAAACGCACGTTTTATCATAGTTATTTTCTGAGCATAAATCATTTCTCTTATTTTGGGGCATTTTATTCAACCATCTTCTTTATCACATATTATTTGAGATCGTTTTACTTTATCTGGTTTGTTTCCCCATATGAAACTGAAACATGTTCTTTCAAAGTTTCAATAACTGCTTCGGATGGGTTCGGTAGTGCTGTGAATAAGTGATTTAGTTTTGATAGTATCAGTGATTTCAGAATAGTATTTTTTCCAAGAGGGGTTAAACTACGTGCTGACCATATTGCCATTAATGTTTCGCAATGTCTAAGTTTAATTTCATAGTTCATTTCAGTCATATCTTCTAAGTCCATTGAAAACGTAATGCCGAGCAGTTTAAAGGGTTTTTGTTTCAAGTCCAAGTTCAACTTTTGACATAATTTCATTTTTGATCTTTTCTTTGCACCCAATGTAATTTTTGGTTAGTTTGCAACAAAACAATATTGATTGATGTTCTGCATCTTCCATTGGCATTGACGTCAATGTAAGGAATGTAAGGTACTGAATTTTCAACAGTTCATGTGATTATGACTTTCAACGTTGCAAATATTTTCACATACATCTGAGACTGTCGCTGTTGAGATAATGGTGCAATAGCAGATACAATCGATTTAGTCATTTAACCGTCACTAGGAGATTTTTTTATTTCAATTGACCCACTACAGTCCAGTCTCCCTGACAAATCGGATATATCTTCTATGTTCAATATTCAATTTACTCATCTTTGGTTGAATTTTATCAGCAATTGAGTTAGTGTTAATTTATTGAAATTGGTGTTTGCAGTGCCTGAGATGACGACTGTATCTACAGCCTCAGGTAACCAACTTTATCTACAATCATGGTCGATTTTTACCGGAGGCATAACAGCAATTAGTTTAGCCATAGCTTTCTCGTTTGTGACCTTTCTGTAAAATTAAATCTTGAAACGCTTTTAACTTGGGAAAATGCGACAATAGTTTAAATATGTTAGTCAAATATTGAAATTGCATCACGATTATAAGCAACGAACAAGAGCCTTTAATACAACATTTTGGGAGACTGGCATACTGACGAGTTTGAGGAGAAGGACAGTCAAAATTGTCGCCGTTTGTTAATTTACGATGTGTTCATATTTATATCCTATGTAATTTTATTAAAACATAACCAAGCTATCTCCTGACCTACTTTAAAGCATATCTTATTTCATATTGTACTACATGACAGGTCATTTGAACGGGTATGGTCATTGTGCATGTTTAGTTGTATATGGAGTCACCATTTGTTTAAGACTAACAATATCATGAAACTATTAAAATTAAGATGGTTAATTATAGGATTTAAGTTGTCAGTTAAAATGTAGAACGTAAAAATAAGGTCTTGGAAGGGCATTTACAAGTGGTATACATAAGAACAGGAATATTTCTATTTTCCCCCTCATTATATACCATTCTCATGCTTTACCCCCTCATGTTTGTATTACTTATCCCGTGTGTATACCATTCTCACGCATGTTAATCTCCCTGATTGAGTTTCCTCACCATTATTTTGTTTGCAATATAACTGTATCATATTTGTTATTTCCTTACATTCAACCTGATGAAAGAGTGAGTATATACTCTTAAATGTCCTGTATTTTCACATTAAAAAAGTTATTATCAACAAAATCTTCCTGTTATAACGTAAGAATGGTTAGCGACAGGTAAGGATTTTTTTCTAACAGGTTTTTTGGACCGTTTTAAGGTGCATATATCGTTTGTGTCACACTATTCAACATATACTTACGTATCTGCTCAGTTACACTTTGACCTATACTGTGTTTTTTAAACTATATTACATTATTGCAGTAATGTATGCTTAAATGATGTAAAATTTCCAAACATACAGAGAACAAGTATGCATGCATTAGTTATGAAATTAGATGGGAATGGATAACTCCTGTGCATGTACAGTATTACAAAATCTAATTAACCCAAGGTATGAATACTATGTCTTCTCGTGTCTTCAAATATGGATATTTTTTACATAAATCCGATGTCCCGTCTAACATAAATCAATCAATCATTGTTGTCGCTGTTATTAATCTTCTATTATTTACACTAATGTAAAATTGATATAAGAGGAAAACTGTTCCTTCTTGATTTTCGCTTAAATCGCCTAAAATAGATTTGGAATGTTACAGTATTGCAAACTTGTGATCCCAAATATAAAAATGTTACGAAAAATGCTAAAGTAATCAAAAAGTTAGACTAAATGTTAAAGTATGGTTAATAGTCAGATTACTGCTTCTGAAACATGATATTGATCGATATCCAAAATGAAATAATTGATAAGTATTTATCTAGTATAGGATTGATATTTAAAAGGCAGTGGGTATTCTCTGCATCATATGCAAACAAATTATGTTAGCTTGGAAAATATCATTTAAAGTTCGAAATGTTTATGTACCTTTGACATATTCAACTAAACATGTCACACTGCCAGATGAACTTTGTTCAACAGACTCTTTGACTTCTTAAGTTCTGCAAATTGATGAAGAAGGTAGTGAAAGAAACAATATTAATCTGTCACAACTGTCAGGTAGAAAGGAACTTATGACAGTAGGTGTCTTTTTATACCAAACTCACAAGACTGTCTGTATGTGTATGATTGGTAAAATAGTTATTTATTGTTTTCAGAGAATGAATGTCTTATATTTTCATGGTGTTTATATTGAAATACTAAGTCATAGAAATGTTTGTTGAAAAATTTACATTGTACTTAAATCAATCATATCCAAAGCATTAGTTTTTCCACCCGAATATAGCTTGAGCTTGCCCCAACAAAACCGCCACTACGATTGTGTTACTTCAAATATTTGTTGTCTGTTCTCTTCCAATTTGGTGTCACATCATTTGAAAGCCTCTTCAGAAGAAATGTACGCGTATCTACAACGTGGTTTGTAGGTTATTCATTTTGCATGAGAGATGTTCTGACATCTCATGTAAACTTGCCTCAAGTACACAAGAAACAGCTTACTAGATACTAATTAATTTCTTTATATCTGTGAGTATAATTGTATTTATGGATTCTAATTAGATAATGCATTACAAGGATTTGCACTATTTTCAGTATTTTTAACGACACAAATGGACCTTGAAGAATTGAGGATATCTGTCTTTCTTGATTAATACCATCTTTATCTCATCGACTGAGGTAGGAAGTTTTCTAAATTTTGGAAAGGTGTTTGTTTCGATAACCAGAGACGTCTTTTTTTGTATCTGTCATTTATTTTCAGAAGGTTCTACCTGCAGATAAGGCAGCAAAGGGTTGCTATGTCTTACTGTGAGGTATGGTACACCAGTGTTTTTATCTCTACACCCATTTACATAAACCATTGACTGGAAAATGCATACTACTTCCATCCAATATCGAGATGAACAACGACATCCTTTCAAATTTTACCAAACTGCAATGTCTTCCAGCATCGTTCCTAATGACTTCTCTTTTTATCTAAAATTACGACAGAATTTCGATTGTGCAAACTGAAAAGTTCCTTTGATATTTTGAAAACACTTTTATTTGCCGATCAATATCCTGCCCTGATAGAACAAAGTACACCTTGATTTGGTTTCAGTTCCTATCGCAACATGTTCATCGTTTCATTGAATTAAAACATTCAATGGCTGACAAGGGAGTTAATGATTAAGCTTTCCCCTTGATAAATTATTGCATTCAGATCAATTTGTGAAACATGAATATTTGTTAAATTTCTGACTTTATGTTCACTATTGAAGACCAATCTCACTTGTCCATTGACGAGTTTGAGAGAAAATTGATTAACATAAAATGAAGCAAAATATGGAAAATTCAACTTTTATTAGATTTCAAATTTCAATTCCTTTAATGCTACTTCGGTGTTTGCAATCTTCACGATTTTGAATTCTAAAGGACTGTCTACTTTGAAAATGTATTTAATTATGGATGTATAAGAAATAACCAACTTCTCCCAGGAGTATTAAATGAAGAGAAATTGTTATGTTCTTGTCTAACAGGATGTCCATATATGCATACAAATGATTTTGTTGTGACCATTTCTATGTGGAAAACGCTCTTCAGTTCAGCCATATAAATGACATTGATTTGAATGTAATGGAAATTTAACAGTGACACGTTAGAAAACGTGACATGACCTACTGATAAATAAAATGCATAACCTTTTTGGCAGTTAGATTAAAAGTTTTAAAAATTATCTGGCTTCTGTTAGAAAATTTTAAAAGTTCTTACTCATCAACATCGTTAAAGACGTTATGTGAAAGAATATATACACAATTGACTGGGACATGCTATATAATAAATGACACAATGTAATAGTAAATATCACCACGTAAATGTTCATTCTACTGTAGACACATATATATGGTTTTATAAACGATTTATACATCTATAATGACATGAATATGGTTACCATCTGCAAGTTTTTACAGGTTTGTATAAGTAAAACATTTTGATGGACCCCTTGATATTTTACTTCTGTTTCCACTGTGTATCACAAAACACTGAGGACTTACTTTCAGGTTTAGTTTTTCTTGACATGCGAATGAATTTGAATAAATGGATCCGCCTGAGGATACCGACTATTGAAAAACAGTGTGATCAAAGAATACATACATCAAACATTCATCATACATCTATCTGACATTGATCAGTTCGACTGCAGACATTGGAAATGAAAAACAACAATGGTGAACGGTCATTATAGAACAATACCTACGTCAGGAGATTTAGTAACACATTTCTTTCTTTGTATTGTCCAGCAAATGTCACATTCCAAACCAAAGGCGTCGCCTCTTGAAGAAAGAAAAACATTCATTTGTTCGTCATGGGACGCTCCAGGATAAATTTGTAAACAGCACGTAGAACGTTAGAACTTGCTAGATGAGGCAGTTATGTATCTTCCAGTTGTATTTCATGAGGGAAAATCTTGACTTTTAGAAATATTTATATTTCACAAAAGCAAAATAATTTTGGAAAATGTTCTGTCATTAGTTGCACTGAACACTGAACTGAACTGAATACAACTGTAACCTATATTGCAGAATATAGAATATAATGTTTGTAATAAAATACAATAAACGCTAATATATTTTATACTTTAGAATAAACAGCAATCTTAAAATCAGATAATAATTACGCAAGACTACAAGTCTGATAACAACAACTGTGGGTTTTTTAAATTGTGTGAAAAGAAGTGAAATCCTAGCAATACTGAAGATCTAAACTCTTTGTTGTTTAGAAAATTCAGAATGAAACTATTTAGTAATCTGTTCATAAGAGTTTGCAAAGTTTCTGAAAATAAAAACAGTCAATTAACATGTATTTTAAGCTAAAAGCTCTCACTGTAAACCCAAAAGTAAATTTCACAGTAGACGTAGAGTAATTGTATCCAATGAAAAGTAATAACACCATTGAGAGAATAGTTACTATAAACATTAAAATACATGTAGTCAGTGATTTCGGAATACTCCATCTTTGTACCAATGAAATCTGGTTTTGAACGTGAAAAGCTCGCACTCGTGTAAGGAGACTACCTACGAACACATAAGTGCTCCCTTGCTGATTTTGAGTTCAAATGAAATGTTATATTTCTGATATTGCCAATTTTAAACATAATTGTATCTGATTCCTAGATAATTTAATGTTAGATTCAAATGCTTTTTACCCCTACAATATCAGTAGTACTCCATATCTCTGTGTTTTATTGTTATTGATAAACTCTCTCAACATGACATATCGAGTAGTTCATTTTGACAACCTGGTGAACGATGACTGGTACTCAGTTTCACTAAATGATTCGTCAATGATGTACTAAGTGACCTATTTGCAGCTGATGTAAAACATAATTAAGTGTGATTGTATTATATATTGTGTCACTTTAAACGTTTCCTTGGTATTGCTTGATCTCAAAATACTGTAATCGAACCCATTAAATCTTGTCATGCTTCAGGTAGAAATCGATTGTGATTTTTTTGGAAGTAGGTGTTATTATCTGAGGCTGTTGTTCGAAAATATTCATCATTTGAAAATCACACTTCAACTTCAACAAATTAACTGTAACTCAATTGTTTAGAAAGTCAACTGAAGATAAGAATCAAAACAATGATAATTGCACATATTCCTTACTCTGTTCCAAAATGTTGTTAATGTCTCGTCAGTGAAGATGTGGTGGTTTAATTGATTACTTCACAATGTCACCTTTTGACATTGACATATTTAAAATTTTCTTTTATTTCCATAATGAATCCGAAAATAGTCATTTTAGGAATCGATAACACCTTTTTTGTGAGATTTACCTACAGAATATTATTGATTAAAGCGAAATTCAATCTGTTAGCAGAAAGCAAACTTAGATATATAACCAGTATCATCATTAAACGATATGGCTCATAATTTTCAATAAAAACAATTACGTAAATGTAGAAATTTGTTTAATGGTACATGATCAATCATTTTGACTCATTAACCATTTTCAATCTCAGATTTCAAAATGTTTTGCAATTAACAGCTGCAAGAAAGACTTTGAAGGCTGTCGAAATCCTAACTCATACTTTCCTCAAAAGTTTCGCCTTGTCAAAGAGGTGATATATTAGTGTAGATTATCGATGGTCATAGTTTTCCTGGGCAGTGATTTAATGCAAATTCGGTACTTATAAATATATTTTGGCACAAACGTTTCAGCTTATTAACAATAAATCAATGTTTTAACCTTTTAACTCAATTTCTGGATACTTAAGAATCTGACATTTAGGCACATGACAATTTCCTCTAACAAATTTGTACTTGCAACAAAATTCAGTTGAAGTACTCCCAGAAAGGCCTCAAGCAAATGCACTGCGATTTAATTATCAGGCAACGTTGCATTAAAATCACTTTTAAATTGCAAGTAGCCATTAGCAAGCTACTTGCCACAGACATTTATCATCATTGAATCACTCGTATACGCATTTATTAATACATTACTGTGGTACGCAAAGTTGAAATACGTTATTGACTATATGGTAAGTCTTCCGGTTCTCAATAGGACTTTTGTGCACATGCGCGATTTTGTTTAAGCTAGGCGATTACTCAACATACACCCTTATATTATATATATATTCATCCAATTTTCGTTTGGGGGCAGGATAGCGCAGTGATTAATGCGTTGGGCTTCAGATCAAGAGGTCTTGGTTTCGAATCCCACCACCAGCTCGGCAACTTTGCTGTGGAGTACTGTTCTACATGGAGTAAGTTTTGGGTACAATTCTTCAGCACAGTACCACCCATGTTTTGCTAGTTTTAGCCGATGCTCGCAGTTTTCACTTCATTGCATAGGCACTATGTCGTTTCTCCTTTTCTCCCTAGCAGTCGTTATAAAAGTGAAATGATCTTCAAAGCGGCGTTAAACCTCAACTCATCCAAAGATGTATGCATATTTTCGGAACAGTATCTTGCAATCACTGTATAACCACGCGTACTTGTTAGGACCAAGCAGACATATCAGTGATACACATAATATTAATCTTGCCTTATAACTGTATTATAATGGAGTGCCAAGCACTCATGTACAACTCAAGTAATAATTCTTTTGGCTAAAGAAACCCCCATCCAAGGTTATTGTATCCATAGCTAAGCCCCTCATTCATTCAATCAATTAGACTTTTACTTGTTTAACATTAACACAAGAGAAAGAGATTCTCCAAATGCCAGCAGGGTGAGTCCTGACAGGGAACTGAAACAATCTAAGCGTGTTGGATTTCGCTATGAAGTGTAATGGCCACGAGCCAATTTGGGTTTTGTTAATAAAGGTGTCTCTCGGTCTATGTCTGGCTGTGTGGTTATGATAGTTTACGTATTTTATATGATTTCAGTAAATATTTATGGCCAAATAATCTCTATGAAGTGGTGTATGTAACCGTCCTTGATGCAGTTACTGATTGATTGAACAAATTCGTTCATGATATGAGTAATTAAAAAACTTCCTTCATATTACGACTAATTGAACAAATTCATTTATATTATGATAAAATGAAAAAAATGGATTCATATTATGACTAATTGGACACATTTGTTTACAGTTTGACTAATTGAGCAAAATCATTCATATTATGATTTATTTAGAATAAATTAAAAACAAAAGAGTAAGAGAACCAATTGACATCATTTACGACATGATTTGTTCTTGGATTGTCATGATCATTTTGTACCAAAATGAATTCGTGATGTCAAAGAGAGTACAAACTAATTATTTTTCAATACTTTTTACAGGATCGTACTTCATGAGAGTTAAGTTCAATTGTTCTAAATTTTTCAAATTCGGTAGTGTTGAATGAAGGCTTTAAAACGACTAACACAAAATACGAATGACTTTTCAGTGGTGAAAATGTTAACTCATGAAGTAAACAGCCTAAAATATGAAATGTTATTCCATGCAATAGATAATGTAAGGATATGTATGGTTCTTTGCAAACATGGTTCGCCATTTAAGATTAGATTTCAATTATCAGCTTCCCCTTTATGTTCTATTCCTATTCACTGATAATGAACATCACACAATTAATTTGCATCTTTGCATATCTATTGAAGCTTCAAGACAGACTCATGTATAATTAAATAATTTCCGGCACATCCGGAGTACACTTTTGATGTTGTAAATTTCTTTTGGATAAAATCCATTTTCTTTGAAATGATTAGAAGCCTCACGTGATTAACTCAATAGGGGAAGACTTATTTCCTTCCAAAATTAGAATATTTATGATTAAAGCCGTTGATCCTGGTCGAAGTTCATTTTCAATTAACAAAATAGAAAGGATTTTTTCAAGAAAAAAAGTTCCAGTCATTATATCGACGCTGAAATATAACAAGAATATATAAACAGTATTTTCGACTTGAAAAATAGAAAATTGACATAGATTTTGGAACAGATTAGGTACGTGATATATAGTATCTAGTAGTTGTCTGTATATCAAAATGCACTTATTGTTTGGCAATACGTTAGTATGGCATTATATAAATATGTCCATGTGAACAATTTAACTATGCAAGGTATGCTAAATAACTATACTACCATTGTTTTAAATAACAAAACGTTTGGCCACTTGAAATAAACAATACTACAATATCAAAATTGTATTTATCCCTTTTGTATCTTACTTATTTTTAATATTTCATATTCCATTATGTCATGTAATGTTTTCAAATCGAGTTCAATATTATGATGAACCTAAATTTAGCAGGAAGCCAACATTAAGCCAACATCACACCAATATCACACCAATATGAAACCAAGATCAAACGAATATCAACATAAAAGCAAGCCAACGTCAGACCAACACCAAACGAATATCAAACCAACACCAAACGAATATCAAACACCAAATTAACATTACGCTCACATCGAAACAACATCAAAACAACATTAAAACAGCATCAAGCGAACTTGAAACCAATGTCAAAGAAACATTGCACTCACATCGAAGCAGCATCCAACAACATTAAACCAACATAATGCCAACATAAAACCAACATGAAACCAATGTCAAATAAACGTTATGCTAACATCGAAACAGCATCAAAACAACTTTAAACCAACATGATGCTAACATAAAATACACATTATGCTCACATCGAAAGAGCATCAAAACAATTTTAAACCAACATGATGCCAACATAAAACCAAAATGAAACCAATGTCAAATACACATTACGTTCACAACGAAACAGCATCAAAACAACGCCAAGCCAACATCAAACCACATTCAACCAACATAATATATTTGGTTTCAGACCTTCGAGTTGCTCATTAAGTATGTAAACTAAGTACTATGTATCCACCAATTTAATCAGTGCAGATTGATCATTGCTTGTTTTACCATTCAAGCATTTATACACCGATTGTCGCAAACGTGACTGGGGCCACACCAATCACCATTTCATAAATCTTTATTTTTTTCAAAAGTCCTATTCTATTGCATTCAAACCAATTACTAAAAAAAGAAATCTTCACCAGTGAATGCCTTAGAATACAAATGAAAACTTCTTTAACATCAGATTTAACTCTCTAGTGTATCAGTTGCTTAGCGATAGCAATTGTTTCCTTGACTGTTAATGTTGTTCAATGGAGATTAATTTATTCAGCTCAGGACATGCATTAATTTTTAAAACTTATGTTTTATGATAAACGTTTCTTCGAGCTCAAGAGATTATACCACGTTCCCATTTAATAACATTGTAATGTAAGTGCTTATGAATATCTAAAGCGTCTGCAATGCCCTTGCAATGCAATACAATGCCCTTGTCTGAGAGAGTAATGCAATGTTTTTAAGGAATATAAGTATCTATAGACACCTGTACTGGTCATTATGCTGCATATACACAAATTATCATGATTAGAGACAATTCTTATTTTAATTCCGTCATGAAATATCTTAAGGTGTAGTTCTAAAATATACAGAGAATATATGTGTTGTTACAGGTCGCATATGTACAAACACTAGTAAATGATGTTATTTAATCGAGAAATACTGACCGTTGCAAAACAGTAAAGACTTCAGGCGTTTGGTTTTCTCCATGCGTCAGAGGGTCACTGCGTGTATCATTGCAAGGGGAGGCCATATAAGTTATTAGTATGAACTGTTTTCGTTACATTGAGCCTGGATTTACCTGCACCGGGATCAGTCATAACTGTGAACCTTGGACTTTTTTACCCCCGGACGAATGTCGGAGACTGTGATGTTGATATGCTGATGAAGCTGATTGGTTGCATTTTTTATGAATATGATATCGGCACATGTTCTTTTTGAATAAACATTTTGTTTTTTTAATCTGACTTCTGTATTTATTCTTCAATCTAGATTAAAATACCTGGCAGCGTTTCTTTTGCCCGTGAGTTTACATAACGTTTACACTTTGATGAGGTTTGGTTACCTACTCTCCAATTAGTCATTTCTTTTCCTGGTTTCATAAATGTAATGCATTAGGTTATCATGAGATTAAAATTCGGAACAACTTTTAAGATCTCAGAAACTAATGCATGTGACCTTTGGTCAATTGTTGTCAAACTGTCTGCTTCCATCAACTGTATTTTCAAAGGACATTAAAAAACGTGGTTTTCTCCTGTAAATATACAGCTGCTTCCCAAAGTATGTTCCCCTAACTGTGTATCTAAGTGCACATAACATGTATTTTGGATTTCGTTTTGATGTCAGTTGCACTCACAACGGGTCACCCTTTGAGAATGTGAACAATAATCATTCACAAACTTACCAAGTGCTTGTTCAGTTTGTCTAGATGAAATAGACAGAGATCAGATTTTCAAATTTCTTTTTCATCATGATAACATTTCACCGCAAGTATAATGAAAATGTATAAAAGAAAATAAATACATCCAGTTTAAATTGAGATTTGAAAGAGAAAAAGAAATAGAGTTTTCGAACTTTTCATCTCTGGTTATTTGAAGGAGGCGTCTGTGAGGAATGTCATTTCTTATTTTGCAGCGGAAGGATGCCACCAAGCCATCACATATTGCATTATATTTGCACTGAGATACGAACGTAGGTGAACAAACGTTCGGAATGTAGCTGTTAGCGTTGGATAACTTTGATCTAATTGGACTTCAGGGGAAAACAAACGAACAACATATACACATGTGAGTTCTTTACATCAGATACAAATTGTAATATAATTTCACACCAAATTCACCTTTGATTGCTGAATAAACTTGTAAGCATGTTTCTGTATTGTTCACAGCAACGTGTGTTGTGCTCCAAATTGTAATAAATGCTCCAAATTGTAATACCTGCTCCAAATTGTAATAAAAACTGCTCCAAATTGTAATACCTGCTCCAAATTGTAATAAAAACTGCTCCAAATTGTAATAACTCGATTTTCGTAAAACATACTGTCAAGCTGCTCCAAATTGTAATAAAAAGTGCTCCAAATTGTAATAACTGCTCCAAATTGTAATAACTGTGGTGAAGCTACATCTCGTGTTGCTGAAAATTAAAATATATAGAGTTGATGAAAAGAAGATCTGATACAGATGAAGATACAAGAGTTTATGTAGATGTTGATAAGATGTAAATCGACATGTAGATGAAGGTGATGATTTCGATCTTGATGTATGTATTGATGTACAGCATGATGTTGATGTAAATATAGGCGTTGATGTAGATATAGATATAGGCATTGATACAGATGTAGATATAACTGTTGATGTAGCGGTAGACAACTTGATGTAGATAACAGACTTGATGTGGATGAACATGTATATGTTGACGTAGATGTAGATGTAGACGAATATAAGCCTGCTAATAACATTTAAATGAAGATATGTAGATGTGATCTTTTTAGATGTATATGTACGATAAGACAAAGGTTTTATGTGTACAACAAACCCCGATTCAGAGGTTATGCCTTGTAGTAACATGAGTGAAGTTATATCTCATGTTGAGAATAATTAACTTGTAAGTGTTGATATAGATATCGATATATAAGTTGATGCATATGTAGAAATAACTGATGTAGATGTAGATGTAGACACAGATGTAGGTGTATATACAGACGTAAATGAACAGGATGTGGGTGATGATTGCGAAGTAGATATTGGTATAGATGTTGTCATAGATGTAAATATATTATTTAATGTAGAAATAAAAGGCTTAGATAAGTAGATGTAGAAGTACGTGTTACTGTATGTATAAATAGAGATTAAGAAGCAACGGTTGACGGTTGCTAATATATTTAGTTGTAAATGAACAGATGTAGATGTAGATCTTCGTGGTGTTGTGAATAAATATGTAGGTGTGAAGTAGTAGTAGTAGCAGAGGGGTTTACATGAAGAGATGTAAATTCTGATATAAGAGTCGATGTAGATGTAGATGCAAGGGCTGGTGTATATGAACATGTAAGATTTGATGTAGATGTGACAGTTGATGTAGATGTTGATATGAAAGTTGATGTAAATGTAAGAATTGATGTAGATGTTGATGTAAGAGATAATGTTGATGTAAGCGGTGATGTAGATGTAGATGTAAGAGTTGAATGAGATGTGGATATATAAAACTTGATTGAGATATGGATATAAGAGTTGATGTAGATTTATGTGTATGAGGTGATGTAAATGTAGATGTAAGAGTAGATGTAGATGTAGAGGTAAGAATTGATGTAGATGTAAGCAGTGATGGAGATGTAGGTGTAAATGTAAAAGTTGATACAGATATTGAGAGAATTGATGTACATATAAAAGTTGATTGAGATATGGATATAAGAGTAGATGTAGATGTAGATGTAGGAGTTGATGTAGGTGTAGATGTAAGAGTTGATGAAGATGAAGATGTAAGTGTTGATTTGAGGTAGATATAAGAGCTGATAAAGATATAGAAAGAGTAAATGTTGATATAAGAGTTGAAATAGAAATAGATAAAGATATAATGTAGATGTATATTTGAGTTGACATGAGTTGTCGTAGATATAGATGTTGAAGTAGACATAGTTACAAATGAATAATAGATAGGTGTAGCTTTAGATGCAGATGTAGGAAAAGATTATGCGAAGATGTAGATGCAAATGCAGTTGTATGTGTAAATGCAGTTGTAGACGTACCGGTAGAGATAGCTTGATATGTAGGTGTAGATGTAGATCTGGGTGAAGATTTCGATGTAGATGTAGGTAAACATGTATGCGAAAATGTGTATATAGATGTAGATATAGATGTAAATTGAAAATGTAGATGATGATTTAGACTTAGATTTAGATGAAGGTATAGACGTTTACAGAGACGTAGATGTAGATATAAGAGTTGACGTAGATATAAGAGATGATGCAGAAGTATATGAAGATACATATACAAACTCAGGCGCAGATGCAGATGTACGTAAAGTTATAGATTTAGACGTAATTGAACATGTAGATGTAGATGGAGACGATGATGTAGATGAAGATGTAGGTGTAGATGTAAATAGATATGTAGCAAAAACGGTAGACAAAGTTTTAGATGCATACATGTATCTTAATCTAAATACAGATTTAGATCTTCATTTAAATGTATATATGGGTGTAAGTGTAGATGTGTATGATGATGTAGATGTAAAGGTACACACAGAGGTACGCGTAGATCAAGGTTTTGTGTGGAGAGGTAGATGTATTATGTAAACGTAACTGTATGCGTAGGTATAGATTCAGATACAAGACTTAGTGTATATGCCAATTGGAGATTTCATTGCATGTGTTAGTGTAGATTTAATCTTGATGTTATGGTTGAGTTGATTCTAGTTGTACATAAAATGTATTAAAAAATAAAATGTTGATACACATGAAAGATGAAAGTCTCATTTCAAGAGAAAACTATGTCACCCATTTATACACTAGTGCTCAAAAAAAGTATACAGTTGTTAAACCAGGCGTCAAATGAAAACAAATTCAAATATTTTTTTAAATCTTGTTAATTTCAAAAGAGTATTCGTTTTTACAACAAATGTTACAGATACATTGCATTTGATATTGAATATTAGGTTTAATGATCAATCAGAGACAAGTGGGGTACTAATGTAAATTAACACTTTCAAAAATATAGGATAAAGTGTCTTTCATTGCCAAAATGTCAACAATAACGAACTCAATAACGAGTGTGACCTCCATTGGCGTTGATACAGGCCGTAACACGTCGACACATTGATGATGTAAGGCGACGAATGACGTCAGGCGTGATTCTTTGCCATTCCTGTTGGAGACATTGTTCCAGTTGCTGGACTGTGACAGGGGGCACTGGTAGTCTTCCCACCATCATCTCTGTAATGGCAATACCGACTTTCGTCGGAAAACATCACACATGCCCAATCACACCTCTGCCACCGTTGAACCCGCCTGGCCCACGTCAGTCTACAACGTTGATTTTGACCTGTCAGATAAATACCTCGGTATGGTCGATGTGCCCCAATGCCATGTCTTCGAAGTCGAGTGTAGACGGTGTGTCGACTGATAGGGTGACGTAATGCTGTTGACGCCGTTGACGTCGCCGTTGCGAATCTATTTCTGAAATGAATCGTTCGAAAATGTCGATCCTTAGCGGGCGTCGTGACACGTGGTCGACCGCTTCTAGGCTTGTCCGATGTACTGCCTGTGTGTCTCAGCCGATGTATCAGTTTTTACGATTGTAGTTCCGGTACAACCACAGGTTCTGGCAATGGCGGTGTGTCTTTCTCCTTGCGTGGCAAATTCGACAGCTCTCTCTAATTCGACAGGACTCAAACGTGGCATACTTCTTATGTTTTTCCTACTACTGCATCCCTAACGTCTCGCTTAGGCTGTTTTATACAATCACTTTGCACATGCAGTTTGTGTTACACAAGAATATGTCATTTTTGGATTTCATCCAACGTTTTTGCGAATCGTAATTGTTTTCGACATTTTTTCCACAGAAAGTATGGGTCTATACATGGGACACAATTTCCAGTATGGTTGATCAATAATTTTTTAATTTTGAAAAAAGTACTCGACTTTTTTTAGGTGTATACTTTATTTTGAGCACTAGTGTATTATATAAGTTCTATTTTATCACTATATAATTTACTAATTATTGTATCATGGCAGATTGATAGTGTAATATTCCTGATTGTCGTATATGTATACTGTCATCAAAAACAAACTACAATATCAGATATTTATATTGTTGATTACAATTTTGATCAAGTATTACAATTAGGAGCAAGCCTTTTTCTCCAAATTGTAATAACTGCTCCAAATTGTAATAACAGCTCCAAATAGCATTTACAAGTGTAAATACCTGAAAACTAGTTGTAATGTTTTGATGATGACAATGGTAAATATAATATCAATACAGATTTATTTAAGCCTACAGCCTTTGGTTTTTGCATAGACAAATAAAAGCCTAATGCGACTGAAATGAGTTCTTCTTTTACACTTAAATGACATAAAAATTCATTCGGTCATCAACCTGGTAATGTCATTAATTTTCAAATAATGACGTGTACAAAAATGTAAGTCAAATGGATCTCATTCCGAATTTTGTCCGTTTGGATATTTTTGGTCACATGATATTGGATTTATGGAGCTTTTGCTCCAAATTGTAATAACTGTTCCAAATTGTAATAACAGCTCCAAATTTCACTAAACAGTGTAAATACCCAAAATTTGGTTGTATTATTATGATGATGGTGCATCTGATATTAATAAACGTTTTTTAATGCCTACAGCATGTCTATTTTTGGTCACATGATATTGTATTTACAAGCATTATTATAATTTGGAGCAGTTATTACAATTTGGAGCAAGCCGTTGCTCCAAATTGTAATAACTGCTTCAAATTGTAATAACAACTCCAAATTGTACTAAACAGTGTAAATACTCAAAATTTGGTTGTATTATTATGATGATGATAGTCACAATGGTACCTCTGATAACAATAAAGTTTTGTTTATGCCTACATCATTTCTATTTTTGGTCACATGATATTGAATTTATGAGCATTATTACAATTTGGAGCAGTTATTACAATTTGGAGCAAGCCTTTGCTCCAAATTGTAATAACTGCTCCAAATTGTAATAACAACTCCAAATTGCACTAAACAGTGTAAATACCCAAAATTTGGTTGTAGTGTTATGATGATGATAGTCACAATGTTACCTCTGATAACAATAAAGTTTTGTTTATGCCTACAGCATTTCTATTTTTGGTCACATGATATTGAATTTATGAGCATTATTACAATTTGGAGCACTCATTACAATTTGGAGCAAGCCTTTGCTCCAAATTGTAATAACTGCTCCAAATTGTAATAACAACTCCAAATTGTACTAAACAGTGTAAATACCCAAAATGTGGTTGTAGTATTATGATGATGATAGTCACAATGGTACATCTGATATTAATAAACGTTTTTTAATGCCTACAGCATTTCTATTTTTGGTCACATGATATTGAATTTATGAGCATTATTACAATTTGGAGCAGTTATTACAATTTGGAGCAAGCCTTTGCTCCAAATTGTAATAACTGCTCCAAATTGTAATAACAGCTCCGAATTGCACTAAATAGTGTTAATACCCCAAATTCGGTTGTAGTATTATGATGAAGATAGTGATAATGGTACATCTGATATCAATAGAGTTTTTTTAAATACCTACAGCATTTCGTTTCGCACAAAGAAATTAAGACCGACAGCGACTAAAATAAGTTCTTGTTTTACATTTGAATGATATAAAAATATCATTCGGTCATCAACTTGGCAATGTCATTAATTTATAAATAATAACATGAAAGTAAAAAAGATCTTATTCCGCGTTGTGTCCGTTTGATCCACATCTACACATCTAAACCACTCTTTATTTATAATTCATATCCACATTACATCAACAGTTACATCTGCATCATAACCTAAGTACCCATTATACATTAACAATTACATATTCATCCCCATCATGTCCACGTCTACATGAACATGTACATCGTGATATACAGAGCTCTACATCTTCATATTCAGCTTGATAATCAGGACATTTTACATCTCCATGTCCTTCAACGTTAACATGGCTACGTCTACGTCTACATTAACATATACATCTTCATCTACAACTTCATCTATACGTATATGTCAACTTAAATATGTAAATCGTAATCAACCACAACATCTACATGCATATAGATACAACTTTCGTGTATATCAACCTTACTGTTTACACAAAATCAATCTTAAAATCAATACAAGCAGACATAGTCTACTATAAGTGGAAACCTGTTACAGAAATATGTATTGAACAATGATTGTGAAGCTTAATGCTATAATAAATCCTAAATCACTAATTAGTTATTAATTCATGCTACAGAAGGAAATGTACTTCCCACAACAGAATACTGTCTATCTAAAAATAACCAAGTTCTGTTCCGGAAGCAATATTGTAGAACGCATTTCGTATTTTGCTCGGGAATCAAGATGTAGATGTTTTGCCATGGCTAAAAATAAAATTCAAAAGAAGTTAACAACCCCAAAAGGAACATCTTGATATGATGATTGCTCCGGACAGACAGACGGACTGAGGTCATTTCCTTATCCATTATTATTATTTCGTTAACACGGGGGATAATAACAATCTTCATAAACATTGTAATTACCATTATCAACACGAACACCGAATCAATGATCACCATAAAACCAAAATCGTCAAATAATCAGAACTAAAGATATTTAAGCTTACATCGCCTTTATCTGTCTTATTACAATTTGGAGCAGTTATTACAATTTGGAGCACTTTTTATTACAATTTGGAGCAGCTTGACAGTACGTTTTTCGAAAATGTGGTTATTACAATTTGGAGCAGTTTTTATTACAATTTGGAGCAGGTATTACAATTTGGAGCAGTTTTTATTACAATTTGGAGCAGGTATTACAATTTGGAGCAATTATTACAATTTGGAGCACTACAAACGTGCCCAGGACAGATAGTTCAACTACTAAATGTGAACAGTTTATTGGCCATCACATTCAATTACTGCAGTTAATGGTCTTCTTTGCAAAGTTGCAATATTGACGTCCTACAAACTGATTGACGGAATATTGAATGTTTTGAATTGGCTGTTAAAAGCATCAATACAATAGCTAGCGCAAACACCTCAACTGCAAATTAATTTTGTATGGTTTTTATCTCAGACTCATAAGAACATATTACAATAAATTGGAATTTTGTAATAATTTGCCTCCAACATTGCTACCACTTTCATATATGTTGTTTAAAGAATTATTCAGCCAAAGTTTGTCAAGAATCTTGGAATACGCTCACCAAAATAGCGAAGTGAGAAAAAACAATTAGAGTACACTTTTAATGAAGTCGCATTGTTTAGGGGGGAACTCCATTTATGTGTGGTTAAATTCTATATTTCTAACGACAGATATACACAAACACACATCAGCATCATTCAAGCCACAATCTTGTTTCAAAACTCAGCTAAGTGGAATCTCTCCCCACAGAGGTTTCACAAGTTATTTCTTCTCACTTAACCCCTGGGGGAGATTTTATAGCAAATATGTGTACGTTTTATATTTGATAAGATTGAAATCGCTGCAATTACTGGACTACCGTATTTGGAGGGCTTCCTTAAACCTGTTGATTGATGATGGAATATGATCTAGAACTGGATTATCTGCTAAAGGGGAGAAGGTTTATTGTCATCATCAATATATAATTACACATTGTAGTCTTTATTGTACTCATACATATTCTAACATGTTCATTGTACCAGTATAAGTTGTTCTCATTAATGTACAGAATCATTTTGTCATATTTATTGAACATTTATATCTCATCTTGATAAATGCCTATCATAGTCTTTCTGGTCTGGCACTGAGTAATCAATGCTGCTAATGAATTCATAAATGTAGAAACTTTTTAACTTTAATCAATTTTAATTTATAATATTAAACTATTCTGTAATTAATGTTCCTCCGTGTGATCATATATTCTTTCCTTCACAACTCGTTGCCCTAAATCACTCTGTGAGTTTTTTCAAAACTAAACAATTGTTTACTCGATAAATGACTTTTTAAATGGAAACATAGCAGTCTCGTCTTATCCAAAATATTATATATTTGACAAACTTTCTTATTTAATTGTCTACATCTGTACAAAGTCACACAAACATCTGTGTTCCTGTTGAATAGAGATTATTCTAACTATATTTGTATAATGACTGTGCATGCATTATGATTCAATTTAGAATATTCATTTACATTCAGTCTGAAACAAACACTCATAGGATTGTTGTCAATCAGCTGAATATTGAATATTTGAAACTGATGTTTATATGAAAATTATTACTTCTGAATTATAAATTTATTTCCAGGACTGTCATGATAATGTGTAAATTATTGTGTAAGAGGATACTGAGACGCAATATTATTTATCTTACAGACAATTGTAATACCGTGTTTATAGTTCGTACAATCTGTCAATATATGCGATAAATTCTTATGAATTTCAATACCTAAAATGCCACATTTTGACAGGAGTGATAACAGGTACTTGACAGAATAGAAGCAATGTAATTTCTCTGTCTGGGAGATAACTGTAAACTGTTTTGTATGAAGTTTTCATTTATAAAAAAAAGATGTTCCTTAACTTTTATTATAATTGAAAAAGTGCTAACTCCTCATGTGTTTACATTGTTTCGAACCTTACGATGTATAATAAATAAATAATAAATAATTAAATTTAGTTGTTTTGGGTCACACAAGTTTTAGTAAGGGTCGCCGTAATTGGAATTCTAACTTCAGTGAATGGCCTTGAAACTAGTAAGCTACTACATACTAATACAGAGTTACACTTTGGTTCAGAGTAACCTTCCTTCCAGAAGGTTCAAGTATTTCTTCATTGTTCACTAACAACTTTTGTAACGGAAGCGACGGTTCTCTCACTTTCCAGAAGGAGTTTGAGTAAAAAGAGTGCTGTTTAGGGAATGCATTTGGACTCATTGCTCATCGCTAAATTCATCAGTACTAAAGTCATCTGGGGACTATATTAGAGCCATTTGAGACGACTTTTCTATTTATATATGAGTTAGTTTCACAAAAAGTGTAATTTTCATGTCCGGGCTATTTTCTGAAAAATGTAAAATGTTGTTACTTTTTTAGTTTGTCAAAACTAATAAAGACACCTTTCTTCTACTCACAAAAATCATTTTATCAAAAATATTTTCATAAATAAGGCTTTTGAAGCATTTTAAAGTACGAAAATCGAGCAAAAGTGACTCTCCCAAATTTCAAAATGACATTTTGTAGCATGTTTTTAATAGTAAATGAAATGAAAATTCACAGTTTCTAATGTTTTAATACAAGTTTTTAGACATACCAACTGAAACATAATCACCATAAAATAGATTTTGATTTTATTGTTACTTTTTATTCACATTTTCGTCAGTCCCACAGTTTTATGTCAGTTATGTTATCGTGATGAATCATATGCAAAAATGATTGCTCCCTTGATGCCAAAAATCATACAACTACCTGTCATGGGCCTCCATGTACACACGTACCTGCCTTGCCATTGGATGGCAGCTTGAGTGCACAGTTAAAAGTTTGATTTGAGAAAATCAACTTCAGTTTGGTGGCATACGTTGTCTGTAGATTTTGTTGTTACCATGAATAAAAGACATGTAACAGCCACTTATCAAAACAGAAGTCATTCCGAATAAAAGCAAACTAAGGCATCAGTCAAGTGAGTCGGTGTAATGGTTAAACACGGGAGCAATCATTGTTTCAGAACTGATAAATGAGAAATAGTCAAAACTGTTACCGACAGTTCTGTTTCTGTTTGTAACAGATTGGACATAATCGATAACAGTTCTGACAAGTCACTGCTTTATACTCAAACGAAGGCTGAATTCTTTATAATTTTCCCTTACAAGCATATTGCCTTGATATCCTTAAACGAGTTTTCATATTTGAACGTACTTTTGACATTTTGTTTGTTGCAGCACATAATTGTCCTAAAATAAAATGTTATCAAGTGCTGTGGTTCCAAGCAAGTGAGAGCTTTTTTTTCTTCTTATAATCTGTTAACAGAATTCATGAATTTCAAACATTATCATTGTATATAGATATATTGAAAATCGTCAGTTCTGTTGCTGTTCAAACTGGTAACAGATTGGACATAGCTGACATGAAACTGCCTTTTACTCAAACAAAGGCCTAATTCTTGTTAAACAACTTATGATCCACTACTTATATCTTCTCTTGACATTGACGCAATTCTAATGTATGTCTTAGTAAAGTTTTGTAAAGCAACGAGTATATTGAATGCTAAAATATTTGTGATAACAGTTTTGACGTAAAGTATCAAAAGAGTTACCAATTATTTTCATAATTATACACAGATGTTTATCTTTTTTCTTTATGATAATAATCAAAACAAAGTCTTTGTTCATGTAGCATATTTCACACTGTACTATCTCAAATAGCTTTTCCAAATCTCGATATCATATAAAAATTTAAATCAGCCTGTTACCATTTTACACAAATGTAACAGTACTGACGGACCAATGTCAAAACTGTTACCACTATTTGTTATATTTCCGTGCTAAAGTGAAAATATTAAATGAATATGCAAGTTTGACGAAGTGTTTAATGCCCAAAATAGTTGCAAACAGATAGCTGCAGTGATATTCTGAGGACCAATTAAAACATTTTCCATTAACGTCAAAACTGTTACCAGAAATATCATTTCTGATACTAACAATATGGTAAAATATCCAAATATATATCTATAAACACAGCTATGCATTTAGAACGAGTATTTCGTGGTGTAATGTTCGAGGATAAATAGTTTAACGTCATCAACGTCATCAAGAAATATATAAAATGTTCATGTACAGTATCGATTTTCCATTCTGTTACTGCCCTTGTCCATACTGGCAAAGGCCACTGATGTTATCTGGGAAAAACTATGATTTTTTAGTTATTTTTTTGTTTTATTTCATTTAGTTTTTACATAGCCTTTGCAAATCCATCTTTAGGGAGATTAATAAGGAGAACACACAGTTTTCTTTCAGCAGTTGATTAAAATATAGCAAATAATAGACCTCTGATTATGTTTGTTCCTGAGTTCAGGTACTGATAAATTATTTTGTAAATTATTTTGTGAAGTTTTTCCTATTTTGAAGCTACTACCCCAATATATATGCATGTTTCGCTATACAAAATGATAGTTTGTAGTTTTTTTTTAAAAGTCTTAGAAAATTCGAAACAGAGTTGACATGATGACAACCAATTGTCACTGTAATCGCTAATTAAACATTAATTAAGCAAGATTAAGTGTGTATATTTCACATTTGTAAACACATTTCTCTCCTTGAAATTTACAACAAAAAATTAAATTGACTCATGTATGTGACCTTATTGAATCTCTATTGTATCGTTAATTTGTTTAATTGCATGTTTAATACATTATAAGCTGAATACTATACAAATTATTTATCTATTCCTCTGTGGACTTTGTTATAGTATTTGCTACTCGTAACACTAACATAATTACTAGCTTGAGATGACATCTATAAATTAGTTTTACGAACAGGTAAAACCTCATTTTCGTGACCTAAATAATCAATTACAATTTTTTTTTAAATAAATATTCACTGGATTATTTAATAAGAGTTGTTTAATAAATCTCCTGGTTCATTCAAATACCCATGTTAATTTATCAACCATGTCATTTATGCAGTTTTTAACACACGACGGAAACCACCGTCGGTGATTGTTTCCTTAGAACCAGTATATGGTTTCCATTATGTCCGAATCGAGTGAATGGTTTCCTGTAGACCAAACCATACCAGAAATAGTTTTAAGCAAACGGGTATAAAAATTGCCCACCTGCAGTTCCTAGAACATACGTCTTTCTTACTTAGCACATGTTCATACTGGTCTTTGTTATGCTGGTTTCTCACAAATAATTTGTTCATGTGATTCGAAATAGAAAAGGGTGAAATATAATTAATAAGAAGATGACTTCAAGTGAACTACATTTGTAACAATTACAATTTTCACATCAAAGGCGATTGAAAATATACAGAAAATGAGTTTATATTCCTTCCTTCCCTAAGGAAATGAAATAGACATGGCAGAGATAATTAATAGACCACAACGCTGTCGACATCACCATCAAATAAATGATAACAATGAAGTTTTTAAAAAAGCTGGAATGTTTCCAAACGTAATTCATCAGAGGAAATACATCAAATAGGTTACACATGGTTGTGTTGTTGCACATTGACTTCTTATATAAACATAAACTCACGTGCAAAAGAAACGTCCCCATACAAAATACAAGATATTTCAATCGACGGGCGATAAATAAGACTGAAGCAGCGTTACATCATGTCTTCAGAACCCAACAAAACTAAATATGAATTTTCAAAACATTATTTATTCATATCTCTGAGAAACAAAAGTTTTAAGAAATGGTCGTTTTGGAATCTCCTTAACTAGACGAGATAGAAGCCTCAAAAAGCCAGTTTTGGCTTGTTTTGTGACGTCCGAAAGTAATGACGCGTCAACAAATTTAAATCAAAGAAGGTTATTTATGTCGAGGATATCTTTAATTAATTAAATTTCTACTTTTTCAATATTTTAAACTTAAATACCAAATATTGTGGGCCAAAAACATCTTTAAAAAACGATTTTAGCACCCCATGTCTATTTGAACAGATGTAAAAATAAAAATTGCATACTCTGATGTATGAAATTGTGAATACTTCTTTACAATACATTCAAAATCTACTTTCTCCGACATCAATATTTAATTTTATACTGTTTTCAAAATGTGGGGACGTTTCTTTTGCACGTTAGTTTAGATAAAATCTGTACAGCTAAAGGAAGATATTTAGGTCTTCAAGACTACGTCTGGAAGACCTATTGTTCTTATCCTGATTTTTTCCTTTTTTTTATTATTATTTGTACTTTTCTTGTGCGCCGGGTACAGCAAAATTGACTGCACTGATATGAATGAAACTAGCACAATTGATGGGCATAGGTGTAAGCTCATGGCGTACGAAGCCCGATTTTTGATTTTCGCCCTCTAAAGGGGGAGGTAACTCAAAACGTCAAAAAAATTCAAATTGCAATATCTCGAAAACTTATTAACTTATTTGCAAACAAATTGCACCAAAACGTAGGCGACAACTTGTTTCATCGAATGATGTCATAGCGAATTTCGGCCGTAATAATAGATTTTTTGCTATTTTGAAAAAACTGCATTTTTTTGAATTTTTTGCAGTTTGAGGGTTCACGTCTTCAACAATCTTCTTCTCCAGATCGGCAATACATAGAAACTCATTCAATAGCTCATTTGAAAGCTGAAATACTGCTGTTTATATGAATCTATCAACCTCGGCTCTAGATCAAACCGTTTTCTGGTTACAGCATTTTGAAAAATGACCTTTTTGAAAATGCAGATTTCTGGGCAATGAATTTGCAGAGACCTAACTCTGTTTGTGTCTCGTTTACAACGAAATTGACTACACCTACATCAATGAAATTGATAGAAGTAATGGGCCTAGGTATAAGCTTGTGGCGTACGTAATCCGATTTTTAATTTTCGGCCTCTAAAAGGGGAGGTAACTCAAAACGTGAAAAAACTTTAAATTGCAATATCTCGAAAACTTATCAAGATAATTGCACAAAACTACCACCAAAATGTAGGCGACAACTTGTTTCATCGAATGATGTCAAAGCGAATTTCGGCCGTAATAATAGATTTTAAGCTATTTTAGAAAAACTGTAAATTTCTCGACGTTTCGGGTTTTGGTACACTTCTTCAAAAATCTTCTTCTCGAGATTGGCAATACATAGAGACTCATACATTAGCTCATTTGGTAGCTGAAAGAATGTTCTTTATATGAATCTATCAACCTCAGCTCTAGATCAAAACCTGTCCATGTTACAGCATTTTAAAAATGTAACTTTTAGATCATGTAGGGGTCCATTAATGAGTGAGGGTTTCAGAGGGTTATTGTCTTTTGAGATTTTTTGAAAAAAACTACTGAAGATAGAGACATGTTTGATAGCTCATTTTAAAGAAGAGAAACTGGTGAATAACCGAGGGTCAAACATGGAGTTCAAGGTCAAGCAGAAGTCTTGTTAGGTCTTCAAGACGAATGTCTGAAGACCTATTGTTGTTATCGTGTTTTTAGGTCTTCAAGACGAATGTCTGAAGACCTATTGTTTTTATTAGGTCTTCAAGACGAATGTCTGAAGACCTATTGTTTTTATCCAGATTATTATTAAGGATTCAGCAATTTGCTGAATCCTTATTGTTATTGGCGTGTTTATTATTATTTTTATTATTTCAAGAATTTTGTGAACAAGATTTAGCCAAAACGGCTGAAGCAAATGCAACCAAATTTTACATGCTGATAGCCCTTAGTTTGGAATAGACATGCGAAGCTTTTGGGCCTATTCGAATCAACCATTAGAGGTCCAGTTCGAATCTAAGTGCCATTTTTTAACATGGGAACATTTTTTAAAATGCACTTAGAGACTTGAAACTTCTTTCAGAAGATGCGCAATGTCAATACGAGTAAAAAAGTAAATCATGGCGAATTCGTAGGTCACATGGTTTAGCCGCCATATTGTTTTTTTGCACTTTTGAAAATTTCCCGAAGCCATGCACCTTTGTCAATCTCGTCCTCTTAAGATATAAACACTAGAGAGCTGTTATTTGTACACAGTGTAGCTAAGGCGTTATATGTATTGCTTATTCCATCACGGGTTCAGATTCGCAATACTTTTGTCACAGTGAATACTTGAAATCTGGCAATTTTGCAAAAAGTGCAAACTTCAAACCTCAATAGCTCAAAAACTAAATAAGATAATTTTAAAAAACCTTCACCAAAATGTGGGCACCGATATTCTCCATCGAACAGGCCTATAGGGATTTCCGGCCGTAATAATAGATTTGTAGCTATTCCCAAAAAACTGAAAATGTACTGAAATTTTGCGATTTTGAGGGTGTGCGTCTTTAGAAATCTTCTTCTAAATCCTGGCAACACATACAGCTATGTATAATAGCTCATTTTAAAGATAAATGAATGGTTAACAAAGTATCGAGCCAAAATTGTGAATTTCGTTCTAGAACTGGAATTATCTGCCCTTGAATATGGTCCTTTTTTAAATGTTCGTTTTTTGGCTCTATGTTCAAAGGGACATTACTCGGTCATATATAGACTGATGTCAGAATTTATTATTGCTATTTGTTTCCCGATATTTGCTCAACAATTCTATTTCAGATCATTATCATATAAAAGTTAATAGTTATGGAACAATTTGGACACTTTTGAAATCAACTGAAAATGTACTGAAATTTCGCGATTTTGAAGGTGTGAGTCTTCAAAAATCTTCTTCTCACTAACGGCAACACGTACAGACAAGTATGATAGCTCATATTAAAGCTGAATAATTGGTTAACAAAGTAACGAGCCAAATTTTTTAATTTTGTCCTAGAACTGGAATTATCTGCCCTTGAAAATGGTACTTTTTTAAAGGTCCGTTTTTTGGCTTCATGTTCAAAGGGACATTACTCTATAAAAAAAGTAATCAATGTCAAGGTTATTCATTGCAATTTGTTTCCCGATATTTGCTTAACAATTCAATTTTAGATCATTATCATGTAAAAGTTGATAGTTGCGTCACAATATGTGCTTTTCTCCAGGATTCCGAAAATATGCCGTTTTGCTCATTTGAATGTGGGTCTCAATAATCCTACAGATATGCTAGAGACATGCAACTTTCTTTAACAGATGCGCAATAACAATAGAAGGATGGCTTCATTCATGACATTTTATTTATTAACCGCTGAATCCTTTTATCGTCACTTGTGACTATATTTAGGTCTTCAAGACATAGTCTGGAAGACCTATTGTTTTTATCCGAATCGTTATTATTATTATTATTATTATTTCCGGAACTTTTTGTCCGGACAATCCTGAATTAAACGCTTAACAAATTTTTATGAAACTTTCAGGGATGGTACAATTCAATGAGATCTGGAAAAGTGTCGAAGCGGAATTTTGATTTTTTGCCTCATTAAAGGTCCAGTTCGATTCTAAATTTCGATTTTTAACATGGGAAAAAAATTTAAAATGCAGCTAGAGACTTAAAACTTTTTTTAAAAGATGCGCAATGACAATGCGAGCAAAAAAGTAAATCACAGCGAATCCCTAGATCACGTGGTTTAGCCGTCATTTTGTTTTTTGTCACTTTTTAAAAGTGTCTGACCCCATGTACCTTTGACAATCTTCTTCTCTGAAGATACTTGCACCCAGAATTTGACATTTATTGTGTATGTAGCTGAAGCATTGGTGAATAGAATTTGAATTTTGTAGAAGGGTAATCATAATACTTTTTGCACAATGACCTTTCAAAGTTGACCGTTTTGTCACACGGGACCTACTTCAAGGGGACATTACTCCAACTTCCCGATCTCATAATTGCATGAACTTTTCAGGGCTTCTAGATCAATATAGTGTCTTTAGGAATCAATAATAAAATCGCTCGCGAACAGTCATTTCCGGTCACAATTAAGGCTGAAATATGACAGAAAATCACGATTTCGAATTTTAACATGGGGAAAATTTTCAAAATTGACAAAGAGACATGAAACTTTTTTTAAAAGATGGGCAATGACAATGCAAGCAAAAAAGTCAATCATGGCGAATTCGTAGGTCACGTGGTTTTGGCACCATCTTAATTTTAAAATTAAATTTATGATTTTTTTAGGTTTTCTCAGTACATTATAAGATGTTACGAATGGAAGTTTTGACAGAACAATGTTTGTGACATTCCTCGATCAAACATGGAGCTGAGGGTCAAACAGAAGTCTTGAAGACCTAAGTATTGACGCGTCAATCCTAGTTAGGTCTTCAAGACGTATGTCTCGAAGACGTATTGTTATTATCCGGATTATTTTTTTTATTATTATTATTATTCTTTGTACCAGATTTTGTTCAGCAGTTTTCTCAGTAACGGCTGGGCCGATTTGCATGAAATTTTCAGAAAAGGTAGCTTGTAACCAAACTTAGGGGCCATTTTTTTACTTTTTTGATTTTCGACTTCCTTTGTGAGTTATCTCCCCTTGAAGTTGAAACTTCAAACCTCAATAGCTCGAAAACTTACCAATATATTTTCAAAAAACTTTCACCAAAATGTGGGCAACAACATTCCCCATCGATTAGGCCTAGTGCGGTTTTCGGCCGTAATAATAGATTTTTTGCTATTTCGAAAAAACTGAAAATTTCGTTCATTTTCGCAGTTTTTTGGGTACGCGCCTTCAAACTTCTTCTTCTCACTAACGGCAACACATACAGATATGTGTGATAGCTCATTCGAAAGCCAAGACAACGTAGAATATAATTTGCTAACAGAATTTTGAATTTCGACCTAGAATTCGAGTAATCTGCCCTTGAATATGCTCCTTTTTAAAAAAGGCGTTTTTCGGCTGCAATTTCAAAGGGGCATAACTCTGTAACAAATTGACTTATGTCAAAGTTATTGATAGCCATGTCTTGCTAATAAAGAGCTTAACAAGTCCATAATACATCAATATTATATAAAAGTTGATAGTTTCGGCACAATTTTGACATATTCCCCAAAAAGTAAAATGTTGTGATTTTGAGCATTTTCGAGGGGTATATCCTTTGGATAATTATTGATGATGAACCACTGAAGATAGGAAGGATTTGTATATGCCATGTTGATGTAAAAACGTCATTTATGAAGGACAATATATTTCGAGCACGTATCTGTCATTGTTTATATGTGACAAGTCATAGAACATTGTCATTTTTCGAAAATCGCAATTTTCAGCATAGTTGAAAGGATCACAACTGCTTAACTACTAAAGATATCAAAATTGTATTTATACCTACGGATGGACAATTTCAAGAACAATAACGTTTCTGTTGAACCCTTTCATCAAAAAGTTGATAGTTAAGCTCCGAACGTCGCAAATGTTGTCTAGGGGTCCAAATTAACGCATTTTTGAGTATTTTCTTGAATATTCAAAAGAACATAACGCATTACTTATACATGCACACTTAATGATGATTACATCTATTTAGGTGGAAATTAAAGCACAATATGTTCTATATTGCACCTTAGTATGAAAATATTAACCATTTTGTCGTTATTGTGAGAAAGGTCATGTAGGGGTCAATTAAAAAGCGATTTTCCATTTTCAGGGGGTCATTGTCTTTGGAGAATTTTTGTAAAAAAACTACTGAAGATAGAGACATGTTTGATAGCTCATTTTAAAGCAGAGAAACTGGCGAATAACCGAGAGTCCAACATGGAGTTCAAGGTCAAGCAGAAGTCTTGAAGACCTAAGTATTGACGCGTCAATCCTAGTTATTATTATTATTATTTGTACCGATTTTGTCCCACGGGTTCTGAACTAACGGCTGAAGCGATTTTTCTGAAACTTTCTGGGATGTTAGAGCGTGTCAAGATCTCGCTCTGTACGGAGCCCGAATTTTGAATTTCGACCTGGTTCTTGAGTTATCTCCCCTTGAAGTTGAAACTTCAAACCTCAATAGCTCGAAAACTAAGCAAGATAATTTCACAAAACTTTCACCAAAATGTAGGCAACAACATTCCCCATCGATTAGGCCTATAGCAGTTTTCGGCCGTAATAATAGATTTTTTGCTATTTCGAAAAAACTGAAAATTTCGTGCATTTTCGCGGTTTTGAGGGTACGCGTCTTCAAACTTCTTCTCCTCACTAACGGCAACACATACAGATATGTTTGATAGCTCATCTGAAAGCCAAGACAACGTAGAATATAATTTGCTAACAGAATTTTGAATTTCGGCCTAGAATTCGAGTAATCTGCCCTTGAATATGGTCCTTTTTAGAAAGGGCGTTTTTTGGCTGCAATTTCAAAGGGGCATAACTCTGTAACTAATTTATTTATGTCAAAGTAATTGGTAGCCATATCTTTCTAATAAAGAGCTGCACACTTCCATAATACATCAATATCATATAAAAGTTAATAGTTTCGGCATAAATTTGAGATAATCCCAAAAAAGTAAAAGGTTGTGATTTTGAGCATTTTCGAGGGGTATATCCTTGGGAGAATTATTGGTTATGAACCAATGGAGATAGGAAGACTTTAAATAAATCATGGTGATGTAGAAACGTCATTTATTAAGGACAATATTTTTCAAGCTCAAATCTGGCTTAGTTTTTCTTTGACAAGTCATATAAGTTTGTCATTTTTATAAAATCGCCATTTTCAACAAAGTTGAAAGGTTCATAACTGCTTCACTTCTTATGCTATTGAAATTTTACATACACCTCCGTATGCACAATTTCAAGAAGAACAACTTTTATGTTGACCGCTTTCGTCAAAAAGTTGATAGTTAAGGCTCGAACATCGCAAGCGATGTCTAGGGGTCCATATTTAAGCATTTTTGAGTATTTTCTTGAATATTCAGAACGGCATAACGCATTAATTATGTATACAATCTAAATGATGAATACATCTTTTTAAGTGGAAATTAAAGCACAACATTTTCTATGTTACACCTTAGTATGGAAATAGTAACCATTTTGTCTTAATCGTGAGAAATGTAATGTAGGGGTCCATTAATATGTGATTTTTCCGTTTTCAGAGGGGTACCTTCTTTGGAGAATTTTTGTAAAAAAACTACTGAAGATAGAGACATGTTTGATAGCTCATTTTAAAGCGGAGAAACAGACGAATAACCCTAAGTCCAACATGGAGTTCTAGGTCAAGCAGAAGTCTTGAAGACCTAAGTATTGACGCGTCAATCCTAGTTACTTATTATAACTATTGACAGGTGATACACTTCGAGAAATAATTTAGACGCCCCCCTGAAAAATGGCATGGGCTTTCAAGATATTCTCATATGAAGGAAGTTAAATTAGGATTTACAACTGATGTAAATCTATTTCATCGATTGCAATTTTAGCATCAGCATATCAGTGTATTGAATGTGAGTACAAAAATTAAGTACAAGAGTTTGAAGATGAAAATAAACATATATAATCCCACAAGAGAATGTTGAAACGTCGCATTTCATAAATCAAGAAAATGTTATCAAGTTACATGAGTATTTCTTTTCACCTTAACGAGCCACAGTTCTAAAATGCCTACTTAGAAAACGGAGGTCTGTTTCATTGTTGCTGTGTCAATGAATGTTGGATTTAACGCTTTAGAATAGGTAAAAGGTGTAATTTATGTGTAGGTGTAGGTTTTGTTATGTTTTTTCGTTAAGTCGTTTAATATTAACGTGTAATTAAATCTATTAAAAAAAACATTTAACCGATATAAAACATTCTGAAAGACATAAAATAATCAAAAGTGAAAATAAAAATATAAAAGTTGTGTCGTAGATATTTAAAACGTTATCAGTGTTAAAAGTATTGATCACAGTATAATAAATCATAATAATCTGCCTTTCATTATTAACTGAAATGCTAATCACTCAGGGAAGAAAATGTTTCATATATTTTTCGTACCTGTCTTTTTATTTTACAAAAAACATGGACATTAACTTTCCCCCATATTTCCTGTAATAAAGAATAGAGTTAATAACATTTACTTTTTTACTGTAGGAAGTAGTAACGTTTATCATTATTGAGGAAGTATGTTCGCGTTATGGGGTTAATTCAAAGTTTCTTTTAATATTGTGAACTATTTTTTTTTCAATAATAACGCTTGAAATGCTCACGCAATCATTGCCCAGTTTCATAAAACTGAGGATTTAGACAATATAAAGTGATTGGATGCATTTGTACTTTAATCCAATAACGTGATAAAGGTGAACCTTTCCATTCAACTTTTTTTCCAATCTAAGTTTTTATTTTTTCTCAACTTAATGACTTTGGTATGTGCATTGCAAACGCCGGGTAACCAAATGGTGTTAATTAGAAAAAAAGCCTTATTGGTACTTGCAACATCGAACGAGACCTGTTCTGTTACACTTTTGAAGTCAATAACCCATTACCGCGAAAGTAACAAATGGTATACAGCTGTGACAATGACAAATACAGATCACATATCTATCATTACATATGCCCTGTGATAATAATATATTTGATAACCAGAGTGTAAAAGCTGAAAGTAAATGTGTGAAATAAGAAAAAAGTACACAGCATTTCTAACCTAAAATAGGTGCTATTGCCACACTCTATGTGTATATTGCAAGAAACGTCAGGAGAGCGCTAATGACTTTGTCTTGCTAATTAGGTTTTTGCAAATACATACATCTCTGGAAAACGCAATATTTATAATGAACAAAACACAACATTGTGAATCCAGTTCCTATTCCATGAACCCAATCAATGAAGGAGTAAGCATATACTCTGAAACTAAGTTATATGAGGAAACCGTAACTTCACATCACTAGAATTGCATGTGGCCCCCACGAGCTCATTATTCTTTTAAACAAATAACTGTATTCAATTGTAGTACAGATGTATGAAAGAAAATCATCTTAACATAAAAACGTGGTATCTTCAATGACATTAAATAAAAATGTAACCTAAAAAACTATAGATAGACAGAGTTTTTGTCTATAAACGTAAATACATATATAAGTACTTGTCTTCACATCACTGAAAGTAAATTTGTAGGTGACCTACAGATTACAACCGAATAGTCCCCCATTAGTTAGTATCAGCAGATCAAAGGGAGTAAATATGTAAATATTTATGAATGTAAACACGACTGTGAACAAAACAGAACCTGCAAATAATTAACTTCACTTGGTATGTACAGATCGATGAAAGTAAATACTGTAATCGTCGACAGGCATGTAGTGGAGTATATGAGAAAAGCAATATTTTTGGATAACAAATTCTTTGTTGTGAAAATAACCATAGCGTTGATGTAAGTTGCTTATGAATGAATGAAGGGTTATTAATGGAGCATACATCTAGACGTGTAGAGTCTCACTATACATTGACGTCATAGTAAGAAGTGGGACAAGCCAACACATGCATATGTTACTATATTCTAAGAGTCCTTACTCATCTTTACCGTTACCTGTAACAATTTGATTGCAATGTCTACAAACCTACCTGAAACGTATACAACAATACTCTTTTAATTGCCTTTCAAACTTCAACTTCGTAGTTTCACAGCTTGTGTTACACTGTAAGGAAGAAACTCACTGAATGCAACTTCATTAGTAGACAGTTACACAGGAAGTGAAGGAAGTCAACATCGCAAGAGATTAATCAAATAGTTCTCTTGCAACCCCTCAGAAATCCATGGGGTAATTATGGTAGACAGTGAGTGCTTTTTTTTCTTGCAAAGTTTTTTACACAGGAAACAGCTGTCAGGGTAAATGCCTTACTTACTCAAAGTGTCAACGAAAATGTTAGTCATTAAACTTTTCTTTGAATAATTACAGGTACGGTGATGTAACGCATATCTCTATCATCCATCTTTTTATTATAAGAAACAGCTGTCAAAGAAAACGATAAGTTTTTGTTCGTATTATGCTGAGCAAATAGCAGGGTATTGGCTTTCCCCATCTTTTTGTTTACAGTCTGTTTCTCTGCGACCGAAAATTATCAATTGGAATGATAAAGACCCCCTTGTAACTGCGCTACATCCTCTCCATTAACAAGATGTCAAATATTCGAATCTGCCGATTCATAGGTGCTGTCCACATTGCTGGAATTAATAAACGATTTTAAAAGGTGAGTTTTCGCTGATTGTCGTGAGCGTGGAAACTGGCTTGAAAATGTGGAGGCAGCGATATACGGACTGTTTTGTCGCATAGCTTTTGAACTAATGATTCGATTGTGACCATTTATAGTTCACTTTGTAGGGAAATCATTCAGCTTCGTACCATAGTCATCGACTGTGCCATAAAAATAGTTTTTGATGCGAAATATGACTTTGAATGAGCATGGGGTGGTTTCGTCGTTTCATCCCTCTCCTTTTATATAGTAATAGGGTATGGTCTATATAGGTATATGTCTTCCAAACGCTGTTTCTAAGCGATACACGCCCCTGTGCTTCTTTTCACACAATAACCTGTAGTGGTGACTGACATGTGCATATATAAGCACGGACAAGTATGTTATCAAAATAATAAAATATAACAAACTTCAAGAAGAGTACTAGTATCTTGAGAGTCATCATCGGGAGAGCTCTATCACAAGTAAATGAGTTCAATAAAGTCGATAGAATCGAAAATAGTGCCCACGATAGAGGGATCAGCGTTATCAGGGAACTGTAAAGGTCATCAGGAACTGCATAGTTATCAGCAGGGACAACCCGACTCTATCAGATAGTAGGCATGTTAGGTTTGCCCTCATACATGGCTTGAATAAGCTCATGAGTATATTCTTTTCTAATGTTGTTACTCTTTCAATCATGCTCGTGATATTAAATGGTTTTAAATTGTTAATTGCGATTAGAACATATTGTTTATATATACATTGGAACTGCATATTCATCACCGGGGGCAACCAGACTGTATTTTACAATAGAAATGTTAGATTTTGCCCTGGGAAATGACTGGAATACGTTCATAAGTACATGTTTAACAGACCATGTCAATAGTTTTTACTTTCACATGATTATACATGTTCACCATTCCAATATTTTACGTTTCTAGTTTTGACTTTTCTTAGATGCTCGTGTTAAACGAAATGCTGAAAATTGTGGTAAATTCGACTAAACAGTTCTAAGACATTGTGTAGTATTTGCTGTACGTCGTGGCCATTTAATCACTGCATTATTTTATCCTAAATTACACGTTAGTTTTATAAAGTCGATTTATTTTATGAATGAACAAAAAATACATTTTAAAATGTACTTTTGATGAAGGAGTGAAGTATGATAATGCTATAATTTGTACCGCATAGATTCCTTATGTAATGCAAAAATAAACCGAAATGTATTTATAAAATAATAATTAATACTTTACATAGCAGGGCTTTTTCCTGAATACACCCAGACTCCTTCAATTAATGACTAATGTCCACTTTATAGCAATCACTGTCGTCCTATATACACACATGAAGCTGAAATTACACTTCCTATTGACATATATACCAGTTACATTAAACACTATCAACCCAAATTTGTCTGTTTATTTCTTATAGATAACTGTAATTTATTTTTATTCATATGACAAACTGGCGTCCATCAGTCGAGCTACATGTACCGTGTACCTTGTACCTTGTACCTTGTACAGTTTTGTTTTTATCACAATTATGAATTTTCACCTTAAAGTGTCATTTTAAATAACCGTTAATTATAATGATTACATTTAACATAGGTGACTTGAACAACACAAATGGACTTTGCATCCCTTTAATAGATAAAATGTGAATACATCTGTTAAGAACACCAGATGTTTCCGAACAATTTAAGCATGCAATGTTCTACAGCTACATGTAGAGTTTGGCGACGTCATTAGCAATGTTATCAATAGCTTTTAAACTCGCCTTATTGATAAAAGAACATGCGTGCGGTATTGATGTCAATGTAAATGACTTGAATAGTGAGTATATCACTGGAGTAATGACCGTTCTTTCCACTAGTGGAAAGGCGTTCTTTTGGCGTGGAAAGAGCGACCTTTCCAATCTTTCCACCCGTGGAAAGAGGCAGCTTTCCACGCCTTTCCAAAGACGGAAAGAACGACCTTTACAAAGCCATTTTGGAAATATCGGCTGAAAGGCGGCCTTTCCACAGCCATCACGCTAATGAGATAATTACTTTTCTGACGACGAGTTATGTCCCCTTGTAATGCGCGACCTGTCAACAATATCTATAGAACTATTCCTTATGACTAGATTTCCTTTGATTTATTAACCATAATAAATATCATTTTGATTTAGGAAAATCTTAGACTTTGATACCTATTTTGACATTAAAAGAATAAGTTGTTGAATATTATTTATCATTTTTACATCATTTTGACTTGATTAAATATTATTTGAATAAAAATTTGAATTTAAACTTGTTAGATGTATTCTATCAAGAAAGTGACATTGAATGAAATGAAACAGCAGAATATATTGACTTTAGTAAAATTATGAAAATAATAAAAATATGTTTTTTTATATATTTTAATAGAAACATTTTTTTATCATATATTTAAGTTATAAAACATAAAGGTTACAAGGTTTTGACAAGAATTAAAAAAAATTACTTTATTTTTTCAAAAACATTTTCGTTGAATGATTTGTTTAAAACTTTCATTTTCCATTGTTATTTTAAATCCGAAAGTATGACATAAATTGGAATGTGATCAGTCTGGGAACAAATACAAGAAACTGGCTTTCTAGAATTGTTCACAAATCCTACTTTAGGTAAACAAACCTGAATGTGAAATTTTGATTTGACACTGACTTATTTATAAACATTGTGCTATTCTATGTCCCGTTTAACAGATACATACATACATACATACCTACATACATACATACATACATACATACATACATACATACATACATATATACATACATACATACATACATACATACATACGTACATACATACATACATACATTCATTCATATATTCATACATACATACATACATACATACATACATACATACATACATACATACATACATACATTCATACATTCATACATTCATACATAAATACATACATACATACATATAGACATAAATGTTCTTAAAATGTGCAAGGGGTGTGTTGTTCTGGAAATTCTTCTTCATAAGCATTTTTTTATTTATGCTGTCCAAATACCCTATGCCGTAGAAATCCCCGATCATGCACCTTTTGACCTGTTAACATAGGATTGATTAGAGCGGTGGAATTAAAGCTTCATACTGTCAAGAAAATTTAACATTGGTAAATTGAAGTATGTATTTCTTCCTTTCATTATTCCAGTTTGCTCACTTAGTTTTTATGTTTTTATGTAGTTCGAGCAAGACTATATTATGTATTTAAAATTCACTAACGCTAATATACTCAAACTGTGTCTCCAATTTGATTACATATCATGTAAAGGGACTTAATCATGTTGGTGAGGTCACATGTATGTCAGATGTTAAAAATGTTGTTATTTAATTGAGATTTATCAACTTTAACCGAAAATAACCAGTTTAAAGTCAGTCAGTTAATTATAAAGAAAATACAACCATTCAAAGTCGTGGTCATGATCGAAAACAGGACATAGAACCTTAGCATGATGCAGCCATTAAGTCAAACGTATATTTGGAATCATCATGAAATAGATAGGAAGACAGATTTGCTTCTATAGCTTTTAATAGGTCTTATAACGAGTAAATACTGAAATAGAGTCATATATGTCGACTACTACACATGCATGAGACTGTTCCTTAGTTTTCATTGAAATATATATATATATATATATATATATAAATATGATATGAAGAAAGTCGAGTAAGATGATATAACGCAAACCAGCACCTACTGTAATATGTACATTTCAGAACCATATAAACCATCATGCAAAACTGATTATGCATCTTTAACAGAATACTGTTGCATATGACCACATTTACAGGTAATGTTTAATTTCTAGATATACAACATCTCACTACCTTTACATATTATATTTTGGAACTATTTCCATGTACAAAAGGAGCGCAGGTGTGTTCAAAGATAAAACAGATAACCAACCAGCCTGATGCTATCATAAGAAAAGATGACAATGTATAATATTATCACTATAACCATGTCTAAACACTACATGATCCTACAGAGCAAGAAAAATACCCCCTGGCGGAATGTGCTTATCTTTGAAATGTAACTAATCACTGATAGAACATGGAAGGGTGATAAGATGTTTATTTCATTCCTTAATTTCATTAGCTAACCATAAGTTATTAAGTTAAAAAGTAGGTCCTACATATATAGTGTTTGACTGAATGATGGGACGACAGAGAAAATGAATGAGGGATTGGCATGTTCACCCAAGCAGCTGTAGTGAACTAAATTATCATAAGTTTAACAGACATATCCCGAAATATAATACTAATTCATTCGGCCTAAATGACAAAAATACATAACATAACACCACAGTCTGTTTACTGCTCCACCACTGCTTCTTAACTTGCATATTTGATAATCAATTAAGTTCAATTCCTGGTAGATTTTAGAAATATGTCTAAGTGTTTATCATTTATATTTCATTTTTATCCGACATCAATTTACATATTATCAATCACATTATATTGTTCACTTAACCTCTTAATTAGCCATGTTATTGTGATGTGGGATAATATCGGTGTCTTTACCACTAACCAATTTGATTCCACTACAAGCCATGTATAAACGATCGTTTTGACCAGGTGTACATTTAAAGAAGAAATATTCAAAGAGCATGTACATTTCTTTGATTGGCATTCTTTAAAGTTAAGGTGATGAAGAAGAGATATATGTCATGTACATTAACATATGTTTGTTATGTCAAAGCTGTTCTCAACTGTTCACATCGACATTCACAGCAATGGGTAACTTGCAGTCATACTGTATTTTTATGTATAACATGTTCCATAGTGAAGTTTAGTATCACCTAGATCAATTTTGGATGGTTTCATAACTGAGACACTTGAAAACGATCGTCGTCTTTGATATAAACAGTACGAGGGTTATTAATCAATAAGCAATCATATGTCGGTATAATGCCGTCTGCACACACGATGTGTGTCAATGAAGTACGTAATAGTTTCATCAAAGGCGGCCGCGTTTCCCAGATATCACGCTGCAAAGCCTTTCAAGGTCAATGTGCGTACTTAAACTCATTAACACAGAGAGAAAAGAAAATACCAATTTGAAGTATGTTATATTAAATTCTATAATTAAAACATTTTTATTACTGACTTTTTCATTCGTAAATAATGTGTTGTTATGATTTTAATAAAATGTATACATCACGTTCCATAAGGCCATAGAACGTGTTTGTATATGGTGCTGAGAGAACCGTATAGTTATTATTACCCGGAAAATAAAGGCAATGTCTCATTGACAATTCCATCATAGGAGTTGTTCTCGGCACTATTTTTATGACAAATTGAAACACAGATAGCAAGATACAAGAATGACCAACAAATACTGTGTCCTACGTAAAGTTAAAGCTTTTAATGTCAATACCTTTACACTTGTTCTTTATATAAAGTTTTATATTCTCTGTTGTAGCATGTCAAGTGGCTTGGTTTGGAGGTCTTTCATTGCAAAACGAAAACAAGCAGTAAAACATTTCCATCATCTTTCAGCCGGTTATTTTGACATGATCATTTTACAGTCTTATATTCAATGAAAAGATGAACAAGTATCACGATTGTAATTCATCTTTATGAGCTAAACAATTTATCATAGGCCGATAGGCTCATTACAACAATCACACGACTCACTCTTATTAAAGCTTATACGTTTGAATATTAATGATTAATGATAGAAATTCAACACATGTTGTTTAAGTGTATTAAATTAAAATGCTAAACTTGTTAATCCGCCGGTTCTTTATTTTTAAGATTTTATTCGGAAGAGTTTCGGTTATTTGAGGAAGTTACATTCTGCCATAATACAAATTCAATTTATTATTTTTATACAAGCGTCACGTGCAAATGCCTATCAGAACAACCTGTTAAACGATGCGTTCCAGTCGGTGTTATGTAACATGTGTATTCGGTCTTAAACAGGTCTCCTGGTGGGATGTAACACTTGCTTCGGGTATCTAAACTAATTGTTATGATGACAAAAAGGTACCAGTATGCGCCTTTGTTTAAACGTTCAGAGTTTGAACATCAAATAGCTTTATTGCTGTACACTAGCCCGTGAATGTTTCATTATCTGTTGAAACAAAATTTGAATGTCGAATTGTAAAATTGCAATGATAGTTACGTGTTGGAGTTGTGAAAGGTATGACTATTTTCTACAAATAAATTATGAAATAAAAGATATAGACAATATATACCTAGATAACAGGTCACAGTTGTGTAAACAACGATAATGTAAGGTATTTATAGAAGTTGAACATGTATTACTACATAAAATAAAATGAAAAGATAGAATAAGCACACATATGCCAAATACTCATGTTTCGGTTTAACACAGTTTGGATGGGGTGAAGTTTCATATTATCCTGGTCTAATAAATTCATGGATGGCGATTTATATATATGTGTTCATAATTGGAGACTCGAATACCTACGCTAGATATATCTAGATATTTCATTTACCTCTGCTTATGTCACTTACAATTCCTTGTGTATGTGTATTGGTATTTAAAGATAACCCTCTCATCAGAATTGTCGAATATACATCCGAATATACAACCACAGCTAGTCACCAATACACACCATTCATCACCCAGGCAATGTTAGCTTAATTGCGGGTCATAAACCAGGCGAGAAATTACGCGTAATACATTAGATATTTCGTAATTATAAAATCGCTCTGTATGTTACCTTAAATGAATAATGACAATAATCATAAATTTTGCGTTTATTAGCTCTCTGGGATACCGTTGTTTATTTGTACAATATTTTATGTCGTCGTAAAAGTGTTTGATATATGATTAAAAATAAGTTAAAATTGGTCATTATTTGATTTAATATTTAACCATATGATGTCCGTTAATACTGTAATGCTATCTCTATATTTTTATAATCACTTATATTATTTACATTTTACTTCATATTCTTCTTCTTTTGAAGCTTTGGCTTATCAATTTTATCTTTGGAACTTACACGTGTATACCCTACAGTGGTATGCGTGACAAGTAAACAATTCACCCATTCATACTGGATTGTTTTAAACCTAGTAAAAACGTCTTCTCTGTACATTACCCTGAATCGATACTGTTAATATGTTTGTAATGTCATTTATAAAATGTCTGGTAGGACAGACCGACGGATATAACTAATGCATGTTGTATTGATGTATCGTTAAACCCATTTATGCAATAGTTATTTGTGAAAGGAGCACTTACAGACAGGTTTATTCAATATATAAGGCCCAAACAAGTACAATTCATGTTTCAGCATGACGGCTTGAGGTGACGTGACTTCGATAATTATTTCCGCTGGAGTTTTCATCAAATCTTTTTTCAACATGGCACGGTATTTTAAGATATATTATGAATAAGTAGACTATACATCGTTTTTTGGACTGCAAAGCGTCACAAACAAACTCTTTGTAAAACTCGTCTTCTATTTGACCAGAAGAATAATTAGAACATCATAGATTATCCAGCGTGTAGTAGACCTTTCTAAAATGTTGTATTTTAAGGAGTGTAATTCTAAATTTACATAGATTTCGTAAGAGACTTATCACTAAGAAAATGTAAAGCTAGTCTGGCCCAATCCCCGACCTGAAATGGTGTAATGACTTAAATAAATTGATAAATTAATTGTTTCGGACCAATTTGTATAAACATATCCTTTTTAAGTAAACACAGATATTTACCTCTCACCAACATTTTGAATCAACCAAATATAAGACAATTCACTTGACAATACATATTTCTCATATCTGCTAACTAATGCGTGTTAACGGGACATATTTAAGGATGCGTACTCGTTATTGAAAATGCATCTTAAAACTATTAGTTAAAAAATCAAAGCTGTATACATGACATCTGTGAGCTTTGCCACTTTGGATTCTGTCTTCAACAATATGAAAACAAGCATGATAATTATACTTAAATGTTCTGCATGTGACATTTTATACGCCAGCCGTGTTCATTTGCATCAGTATAAATATATATATACTGATGCAAATATTTATACTGATGCAAATATTTAATATATATATATATATATATATATATATATATATATATATATATATAAAAGCTATCAGTAGGCCGTTTACACTCGCATTCAGTTTTTATGTAATATACTTCATAAACAAAGCATACAATTATACATTTTATCATTTACGAATACAAATACAAATTTATTTTTTTGTAACATCTTCAGTCGGTTTCACTTTATTTCCACAAACGATACCTATAATGGATATTTTCCGCTTTTTAATAATAATTCTTTATATCTAAAACCAGTGAACACGCTCTTGCAGTCATATACAGTGAATATTTGATTGATTCCACCAGTTTTCATTTGTGATCCGAAATCGAAGTATGATGGACAGAACATGACATATTTTATTACTTTTATTGAAAATATTAAAATACTTACAAATCATACCCGACACAATTGCAAAACAGACACTATATATGGGACAACAATATACAATAAACAGAAAACCTATTTTAGCTATCTTGATTTACAATTAAATTTGTTGAAGAATGAAAGCTTGTCCAATATACAGTGTACACGCGGATGTGTATTGATCAAAGAAGTGACTACTCTCATCAGAGTATACAAATACACAACCGAATATACATGTATGCGAAGTCGCGAATACACGCTGTTGAGCCCATCTAAAGATAGCAATTGCGGGTCATAAAACATCCTGTGCAATACACGAGAATGGTAAGTAATTGAACATTTTAATCTGTTCTTATTAACTGTAGTAACACTATCATATTTGTAAAAATATATTTTAATGTTATTTGTGCTTTTATGAGTGTTTTGGGCGCGTATGTGTCATTTGTATACATATTTGAGAAGTCTATCCATTTTTAACGGCACTTTATCTTAACTTCATGACATTTCTTTTCTATATTTTACTGTTTTACAAAGAAGTCATCCCACATTTAACGTTGTCTACTTATTATCTGTGTATGACTCAATAATTATATATAAAAACTTATTCAATCATTCTTGCTTTACTGTAATGATATGCTGATAGAAATGTATTAAAATAATATAAATGTTAATCACATTTTAATCACGTTATTAGTAATTGAGTGTCACATAGGTCAAACCTGACGGGTTAGCACATGTTGCATGTTTATTCCTATCCGTTTGTATGTTATAATTATGTTCAGTCACACTACCCTTTTATAGTAAAATGAGTATCTTCTTCGCCTTCTATAATATATATATGCATAGTAATAGGG